>CM060883.1:101300000-102500000 GCA_030762935.1 Hymenopus coronatus
AATAAATCCTGATGGTGCGATGTCTCACAAAACAGATACTGAACTCACAAAAATTACAGGTAAAAAAACTTGTTTTGTTTTCGTGGATAGTAATTGTATTATTAAAAGAAAAAGTATTTTACTTCATCTAAGTATAAAAAAGCAGATGAAAAAAATATAACTTTTTAACTGTAGAAATCGTTTGAGAGAAACAAATAGATTTTAGTATTGTTATTATTGCTATAATCACATTAATTTTTTTCAGTATTACAATAAATTATCAGTAGTATTGTTGATATTATTATTATTTATAATAATACTTTTTACAGAAAATCATCTGCGACATACGTTTTTTAATATCCAAAATGTTTGTTTTTTTTAAACATAAACTAACATTTTTCTTTTTTTCAGGATTGGAAACTACAGTTATTATCTATAAAAATAATAATATTTTTGCTAGCATTATTTTTAATACATACATATGTATAATATTTTTCTCAAATAACAGTTATTATCTACAAAAAATAAGATTATTTTGTTAGTACCATGATTATTAGTAATAACATCACTAGCTTGAATGTTAATTATTATTATTATTATTATTATTATTATTATTATTATCATTATTAAAAAAGGATCTATAGGAAAAAGTACTTCTTCACAGCTCACTGGAGACAAATAAAAAGCAATTAATTTACTGATATATCATATTTTTCCAGGTGAACACATCCAGGCCGTTCAAGCTGGCAAGAGACGAATCGAGTGTGAATCTACCGAAGTTCCCACAAAAAGGAATAGAAGAGAGTTCGACAAAAGTGTTGAGGATACTTCTAATTCGGTGGGTTGTGCTCAGATAAACCGTCAGGAATTGGCATGTAAAACAATTGATTCAGCTTTCAAAAACAGAATTTATACAAAGCAAATTGAAAATACTGTTGAAATAATAGATCTCACAATATTTCTAGACGAATGTAAACTCTTGGTTTGTGACGAAATTCGGAATAATTTGATTCAATACAAATCAGGTATTAAATTAAACGCTACATTGATATGCAAATATATAATACAGTCTCCTGAAAATGAAAGAATTGAGACGTTTAATTTCAATAGCAAAATGGATTCAATTATTCAGGCTACAAACATTGCTGAATGGTATGAGAATAAAATGAAAGATCCTATACTTGCATGTATCGATAATTTCGAATCGAAATGCAGTTCAAAATCTCTATATCAAATATGTGGTTTAATTTTAAATGCTTGTCAGTATGATGTGTTAAATGCGGGATGTTATATGGAGCTTCCCAATTTCATAAAAAACAAACATGCTGTAACTAATATAAGAAATTCAGATAGTAAATGTTTTGCATATTGTCTGTTAGCGTCAAAATATCCGGTGAAAAAAAAAAGTCGTGTGAGTTCATATACCAAACGCGACATGTTTCAAGAATTTGATTTTAGTGGGATAAGCTTTCCCGTTTCACTCGACCAAATAGAACAATTTGAAAATCAGAATGAAAGTATATCAGTTAAGGTATATGGCATAGATCACGAATCAATTATTCTGTTATATCAAACTTGTGAACGTAAAGAGCATCATGTGAATCTGTTACGTGTCACAAAGGGAAATAAATCACACTATTGTCTAATAAATGATCTATCCAGGCTATTGGCCAAACAGATCACTCGATGCAAGAGAAAAATCACATTTTGTGAAACTTTTCATCTAAAAATGGATTACAAAAACATAAGGTCAAATGTTCAAAAACACAGATTGTAACAATGCCCGAAATTGGTGTAAATGATACAATCGAATTTAATGCATATAGCAAATGTACTCCTGTCCCGTATGTTATTTATGCAGATATAGAATCTGTACTTACCAAAGTTCACTCGTGTCAACCATCTGTGGAAAGCAGTTGGACACGTCAAATACAAAAACGTGAGGCTGTGTCAATTGCATTAAAAGTTGTCTGTCATTATGACAATTCATTGTCAGAATTCAAAATCTTTAGAGGTCCAAACGCTATTCAGGATTTTTTCAAAGAATTGCAGCTAATCGGTGACCGAGTAATTGATATATATTCAAAGATTGCGGATATAAAAATAACCGATGAAGATAATATAAGTTTTACAAATGCCAAACGCTGCTATCTATGTGAAAAAGATTTCAGTATTGACAAGTCACGAGTGCGGGTTCATTGCCCCATCTCATCCCGCTATTTAGGTTCAAGCCACAACTCGTGTAATTTAAATAGGAAATTACCAAATTTCATACCAATTTTTTGTCATTGCTTATCAAGCTATGATGCACATTTCCTTGTAAAAAATCTTGCTTATGACAATGAAGTCATAAATTGTATTTCACAGACATCTGAAAATTATTTATCTTTTAGTAAGAGATATACATCCAATGGAAGGAGTATATATTTCAGATTCTTAGACAGTTATCGATTTCTAGACTATAAATTAAGTAATTTAGCTGATATGCTAAATCCTGAGGACTTTAAAATCATAAACATGGAGTATCAAAAACATGAACTCCAGCAATTAATGAGACGCAAAGGCATTTTCCCCTATACATATCTAGACAGTATAGATAAATTAGAAGAACGTAAATTGCCTGATATAGCAGAGTTTGATGATATAACACAAGAAGATTATTTGCATGCGCAAACTGTATGGAAAGCTTTCAGTATTAGAAGTCTGGGTGAATACAGTGATTTGTATCTTAAAACGGATACTTTGTTATTGGCCGATATATTTGAAAAATTCAGAGAGTTATATATGAATTTATATAAATTAGATCCGTGTCATTATTACACAATACCGGGTTTAGCATTCGATGCAATGCTAAGAACTACACAAGCAAAAATATCTTTAATCACTGACAAGGAAATGCTTGAATTTTTTGAATCTGGAATCAGAGGTGGACTTTTTACTGTATCTAATCGATATGCGAAGGCGAATAATAAATATATGCAAGATTTTAATGAGTCATTACCCATTAAGTACTTATCATATATTGATTTTAACAATTTATATGGCTTTGTTCAATCTGATTATATACCTTATGGAGATCTTCGATGGTTAACCAGAGATGAAATTAACGCAATTGATTTCCTAAATATTCCGCCAGATGCAGAAATAGGATATACGATCGAGGCAGACCTTGATTATCCCGCAGACCTGCATGATTCACATAATGACTTCCCGCTATGTCCAAAGAATGAAACCCCCCCTAATAACAAGTTTAAAAAACTGCTCGCTACGTTGACAAATAAGCGAAAGTATGTATTACATTACCGTAACCTTCAGCTATGTATTAATTTAGGAATGAAATTGAAACATGTTCATAGAGTTGTAAGTTTCAGGCAATCGCAATGCCGTATATAGACTTGAATGCAAAAAAACGTTCTCAAGAGAAATCGAAATTCGGACAGAATCTATGGAAAATGTTTAATAATTCAGTTTATGGGAAATTTATAGAGAATGTACGTAAATATAATGACTTTCGGCTTTGTACAAATTGGAAGCAAGCACGGAAATTAATATCGCGACATACGTTGTAATATTTGAAGAAAATCTTGTCGGAATTGAATTGACAAGAGAAGAAATTAAGATGAATAAACCCATTTACATAGGGCAGACAGTCCTTGATCTTTCCAAATTTGTAATGTATGATTTTTATTATAATGTTCTAAAAAAGAATCTTACAGACATAACTTTAAATTATACTGATACAGATGCATTTCTCTTTGAAACCAGTACCGATATTTACGAATTTATGAAAGCTAACATACAGTACTCTGACACTTGCAATTATCCTTCAGATAACAAATATGGAATACCATTGTTGAATGGCAAAAAAAATGGGTGTTTAAAAGGATGAATTATCTGGGAGGGTAATGACAGAATATGTGGGGTTGCGTTCCAAATTATATGCTTATCGATACGACGGTCAGGTAGTTAAGAAATCGAAAGGCGTTGCAAAGTGTGCAATGCGTTCAATAACTTTTGACGATTACTTATCATGCCTCAGGGATGTGAATGCATTGCATTATACTAAACAGACAACTTTTAGGAGCTATAAACATAAGTGGAAATTAACAAACTTTCTTTAACTGGTGTTGATACAAAACGTTATATTTCAGAGAAATCACATTCAACTCTTGCTTGGGGTCATTATGCAGCACCTGACACCTCGGAGCATAACTCCTGAAAAAAGTTTGTCTTATGTTCTTTGTGCAGATAATGATTTTAAAATTATATGTGCTTAAAATGATTTCAATGTTATAAAATGCTACTACAGGTTAAAATCATGTTTCAGCTCATTTTTTAAGTAATAAAAAAAATATTTGAGGTTGTATATAGCAGCTTATGATTTTTAAACTATGTATGCTTAAAATGAAACATGTGAGATTTCATGTTGAATATGTTATAAATTAAAAATTATTTGAGGCTATATATAACAGCTTATACTTTTTTAAACTATGCGTGCTTAAAATGAAACATTTGAGATTTCATGCTGAATATGCTATAAATTAAAAAATATTTGTGGCAACTTATAATTTTAAAAACTATGTATGCTTAAAATGAAACATGTGAGATTTCATGCTGAATATGTTATAAATTAAAAAATATTTGTGGCTATATATAGCAGCTTATAATTTTTAAACTATATATGCTTAAAATGAAACATTTGAGATTTCATACCAAATACGTCATAAATGTGATGTTTTCAGCTCATTATTTTTTAAGTAATAAAAAATAATTGAGGCTATGACATGGCTTTAGGATAAAAATATCTGAAATTATTTGTGTAAAATGTAACTTGCAGCTATTCTCAACGTTATTTCATTCATTGTTACATTTTTGTTTTAAAAAAAATTAACTTGCATTATTCATTATATCACAAGTTCACTGTTTTTGATTACTCAATGGCGATGAAAAGCGAGAAAAAATGATTGAATAAATAAAAAATACAAAGATGTAACGAATTAATTTTTTCAGTGTGATCTCACCCATTGTTGAATTTTTGTTTAAAAAAATATATCTGAAAAGGTAACTTGCATTATTCATAACGCTTTTTATTTTTTAAACTATGTATGCTTAAAATGAAACATGTGAGATTTCATATATGTATTATTCATTATATTATAAGCTCGCTGTTTTTGATTACTCAATGGCGATGGAAAGTGAGAAAAAAATGAATGAATAAAATAAAAGAAACAAATGTAACTTGCACTATTCATAAGTTCACTGTTTTTTAATTGTGCAATAATGATGGAAAGTGAGAAAAAATAATTGAATTATTCATTATATTATAAGTTCACTGTTTTTTTTTTGTATACTTAATGATGATGGAAAGTGAGAAAAAATGAGTGAATAAAAGAAACAAATGTAACTTGCACTATTCATAGGTTCACTGTTAAAATGGTGGTGGAAAGTGAGAAAAAAAATGATTGAATTATTCATTATATTATAAGTTCATTAATGATGGTGGAAAGTGAGAAAAAATGAGTGAATAAAACAAATGTGTGTAAAAATGTAACTTGCACTATTCATAAGTTTACTGTTTTTTTAATTGTTAGAATGGTGGTGGAAAGTGAGAGTGAATAAATAAAAAAAAACATTTTTTTTTCATTGGAATCCCTTCTGTTTCGTTTATTACGCTCACCCTCCCTCCAAAGAAAACACATCCTGTATCCTTTGACTCAGGATAGGAGAGAATTTGTTTAAACAGTTGTAAAAAAATAAATAAATAAAATAGAAATAAGAAAACAGGATATATCTTTAACAAAAAAAAAATTCGTCTAAATCTTTAACTTGCTTTGATCTTTATCTTACACAATTATGTCTCTAGTAAAAATCCTTGAATCTTTTTAGGAGATAGATTTTAAACAAATGATAAAAGAAAAATAATCATTTAATGACATTTATTTTTAAAAAAAAAATACATTCTGAATCTGTACATTTTTTTATATTATTTCTTTTACACTATAGCATCTAATGGTATCCATTCAGTCTTCGGGAAACCTAGCCACTTCACAAGAGCTTTATCACCTCTACGACGCAGCACTTTTTCCACAAGGTAAGTATCTGGATATTGTGTTTTCAGTAACTCGTGACCATAAAATCCTCCTTGTATATCATGTCCTTCAACATCTTGCAGATTATATGTAGGTGGAAATGTAGCTGTCACAGTGACGATGCGGAATATCTCGGTCCCCCAGTTTGGTGTGAACCCCTTTTCAAGTATGCTTTTATGTCTAGAGACTCTCACAAAGTCTCCAACACTAAATCTCCTGGCATTCCTCTTCTCCCTGCCATGACGATCTCGGCTGTAGACGGAAAGTAACAAAGAATTGTCACTGGCATCACTAGGTTTCATACGAATGGTAGAGTGATACTTATTATTGTAACTATTTATTATTTTAGGCAATAGATTCAAACATCTGTAGGAACCTACAGCTGAAAACTCTCTATGCATCATACTTTTAAGCGTTCTTATTAAACGTTCAACTCCTGCAGCCTTAACAGTGCTAAATGTACTGTAGTGATTAATTCCATATTTAAGCATTAACTGTCTGAATTGCTTATTATAAAATTCCTTGCCATTGTCAGACTGGATGTTCTTAGGCACAGATCAGAGAGTATTTCACTCATTGCTTTTGTCATACTGACTGCAGTCTTGTTTTTCAATGGTCTCGCGTAAGCCATTTTTGAATAAAAATTAACAGCAATAAGAATGTACTAGTAGTTTTTATTTTCTTTTGCATATGGTATCATCTCGATTAGATCTATTTGTAATAAGTCATTTAATCCTTTACTAACTATTTTTCTGCGAAGAAATTTTCTTCTGGCTGGAGCGTGTAACTCTGCGGCAATGTTACGTCTGATCATGCTATGATGTTTGAAGTTTTCAACTCTGTCACTGTCTCTCTAATTTCAGAATTATGGTTCAAATTGCCTGCGTCCCTAGATGCGATAAGCAATCTGAGTCTGTTAATTAAAACGTTCGGGTCGGACCAGTATACGTAATCGGGCACGTGCTCCTTCCACTCGAGACCTGAACCTGTTTTACTCTCAATTAAACCTCGTATAATATTTTTATAGTTGAAACCCCTGCTCGATCTCAGACGTACGTTTCTGATGTAACCATGTCGATAAACTAGAGTTTTTCTCAAAATTTCCGAATAAGTATCCAGATCATCTTCAGTATATGAAGCACTCTGAGGCACACGCTTAAAAAGAAGTTCATATACACCAGGAGTGCCTATGTATGTATCTTCACCTATCCGGACATTGTTACCGACGAATGAAATATTTTTGTTCCTTAACTTATAGGAACCATCTTCGTAGCGTATACCATAAGTAGTATCCATATCACTGTCACTGGCTGTGCGTACCTTTTCCAGATATTTTGCAAGTGAGTCAGCTGTTTCTTCTTGTTCTTCTTCTTCGTCGATGTGAGTGAGAGGTTCCTTCCTCTCCTGGTTTTTTATTATATCCTTCAGTGGCACAGTTACGGGTTGGAGAACCTCAGACATTACACGTTTGGTCTCGAACCTGAGACCTTTTAGGGAACGTAATTTTTCCCTAATGGCCTTACTATGTCAAGCGATGGATTGTTTGAGTCGTATACCTTCAACATCCATCATCAAAATGACTGTGTATTTAAGCTATTGATGTCAATTTATAGGAGATGTTTAATTCGATGCATAGAATATGGCCATCTTTCACTCGCTTGGCTGGGGCTGTGAAACTAATTTTATCGCCTATCAGAATGGGTGCAGGATAATTTTCAATTTTCTTATCATTTATCATAACTGTAGTATCTGCTTTGGTATTAGGGATCACAGAGCAGGCAATTACCTTTCCGTTTACGGGAGACGTATAATATTCTAGTCCAGAGGTTAACATGTACCTTATGGAGTTTCCTCTATACGGTTTTGTTTGCAATGGAATAACAAGCATCCCTCTCATTTGATCTAATATAGCGTTGATGACATTCACCTGTGATTTTAAAATATTAACACTATCGTTTGTTGATGTTATGTATTTATCCAGCGAGATTTGACGACTTAACATAGTTTCCATATTTTTCTCCACCATAGAAGCTAGAGCTCTGTTTAAGGCTGGCTGCGCTTCATTTTGTTTCTTTGCAACAAAATGTTTAACAAATTTTTTACTTGCTGCATCGCTATCGTCTACGGGATCTGCTATCTCCTTTATTCTTTTTCTTTTCGAAAAGAAACGTTTCCGTTTGAATCATGAAGCGGTGTCCGTGCATTAACGTAATCTAATATATATTTTTTATTCGGAACGTCGTGATCGTGAACTGGAGGCAATGCTATCTTCAGTCTTATCGTTTCCAGAAGAATATCATTTTCCGCATCACGCTTGAAGGCATATTTACTTAGATATGTCATTAAATTCTCGTATTGTGTATCAAGTGATGTTTGCACATGATTCCTATGCAATGCTTCAAAGTCAGCCATGTGCTGATATGAAGTCTTTTCGGCAAACGTCTGCATTCGATTCTCAACGACGGTCGTATGCGTATCAACATAACGTTTATTTGTTGCATCATTCTCCTCTTCAGGATCCTGAACATTACACAGACGCTTCTTCCTGAATTGATAATTTCCCATGCCATCTCGATTTATAATATAACGGTCAATTACAGCTCTGGAGGGGCCGATTCTCCTGGACCCGAACCTATCGACACTCATAGTTGAAGTGAATAATGTCATCTAGTTGTTCACTCTGATAAAGGTATCGAAACAGTTTCTGTATCGTCCCTCATTCAGAGGGAATTCAGGTGCTATGACAACAAAGGGTCTCGGTTCATTGCTCTTCCACACTTGCTTACACAACTCCTTGAATTCTGCATAATTCATATCTGTATTTACATAATCGTCGTATATATGTTTTAAATTTAGATTATCTTACCTGAACAGTACAATCTTATTTGCATTATCTCTAATTAAATGTTTCGGTACTTTTGCATACGACTGTGCTAAGTATACTGCATCAACGTTACGGTGTCTACCCATGCTATAATACGATGCTATCTTTCCTTGCTTCTCATTAATGACGTCATCAAAGATGAATATTGAATTTTCTCTTGCTTCGCCGGGTTGCATCACCTTTTCATCATCTTCAAACGTATACACACCTATATCAGGTATAGTTTTTAATACTTTAAGTAGATATTGGTATTTTGGCTGATGTAACGATTTTGAATAAATGTACAGATTCTCAAACCTCAGACCGTTCTCGTGTATTAGTAGGTTGAGTAGTATGTTTGTATTCCCAGCATTCGAGCTGCCCAGAATGAGAGCTCTGACATTACTCAGGAAGAGAGATCCGTGTCTTCCTTCACGAATATCATTATCAAAGTCTAGCACTTGTATCAGTAGAGAACACTTTTGCTTCACTACTTCCATCTCGTGACTAAGGTTATAAGGTAAATATTTTTCCTTTTTATTTCCTAGTGTGCCATGGGCTCTGGAACCGTTCGGAAGTCTTCCAAGAAGGAATCTGGATTTATTGATTCTTTAATTAATTCTCTTCCGTTTGAGGCTCATCTGCCGGGTTACAGATTCTGTGGACCTGGAACGAAACTACATAAACGTCTGCAAAGAGGAGACTTGCCTATAAACGAATTGGACCTTGCGTGTCGAGATCAAGATATTGCCTACGCTACGCATCAGTACACTGCTTCGAGACATTTGGCTGACAGGGTTCTCGTGGAAAAGGCTTGGAATAGGGTACAGTCTGCCGACGCTGCTTTTGGTGAAAAGCTTGCTGCTAGACTTGTAACTGCTCTCATGAAGGGGAAGCTCGCCGTAGGTGGTGGTTTGCGCAAGAGACGTACAACAGACAAGAGGAGGATCCTGCCGCCTGCTGCGAGGGGAGGTTTCTTACCTTTGATACCACTGCTGGCTGCATTGGGTGCAGCAGGTAGTTTGGCAGGGGGAGCTGCTCACATTGCTACTTCAGTGAATAGGAAGCAAGCTGCCGAACGACAATTGAAGGCCCGTCACAATCAACATATGGAAGCCTTAGCTGCCGGCAAATGTCTTGGAGGGAAGCGAAAGGGTAAAGGTTTATATCTACGTCCAAAAAACTCGGGGCGAGGCCTGTATATATCCCGGAAAAGGCCTTAAACGGTATCGAGATCGAAACGTATGCTAGACGGCTACATATACCTAAATTTAGAGGTGTGTACATGTTCGACAAACTACTTCGAAAACCTAGACGTATCGAGAGGATTGTAATAAACTTGGATAGTTCTCACAATCCTGGAAGCCATTGGGTTGCTATACGCAAGGATGAAAATGTAGCCTTTTATTTTGATAGTTTCGGCAATTTGAAACCTCCAGGAGAAATTGAATCTTACCTTTCAGGCGTTAAAATTTTGTATAACAAACGCAGGTATCAGAACTTTGATTCAGTAATTTGCGGTCACTTGCGCTTGCAGTTTCTGTTATAAAACAGTTTCATTGATCAGTTTGAATCGTCAAAATGAGTTACACTATCACCGTGAGCGGGTCTGATTCCAGCTTCTCTACTCATCTGAATCCGCCACTCCATCTAGATCCTAATGGATTTTACGAGATTGCTTTATTGAATTTCGAGACATTTTATTCAATACCCAATGTTGATCATAACAATAACTTTTCCATTACATTCGCGATGGAAGCCTTGAAACAATTGTGATTCCACCCGGCACTTATGAAATTGACGATATAAGCAATTTCATAAAGAATAGACTCGACGTTGATGACAAGTTTTTTCTACGACCTAATAATAACACGATGAAGGCCGAGATCCTGTGTCCCTATGTCATCGATTTTACTCAAGAAAGATTGATTGGTTCTCTTCTTGGTTTCACAGGCAAGCGCACAGTGACGTCTAATGAACTGACAGAGTCTGACGAACTGGTGAATATCTTTAAAGTGAGCATTATACGCGTCGAGTGTAGCCTTGCAACAGGATCCTTCGTAAATGGTAAGAGCAGTCATTCTCTTTACGAATTTTTTCCATCGGTTCCTCCTGGCTATCACATCTCTCAGGAACCATCCAGTCCTATATATCTACCAATCATCGACACGAATCTCATAGAGCAGCTTAGTATTCGGGTGGTGGACCAGAACGGAGAAACGCTTGACTTCAGAAACGAAGCTATCACTGTGAGACTACACATACGGCGAAATGGGGATAAGTTTCGAAAGACATTACTATAATAAAAAGCTTCTCTCAAAATTAAGACTTACTCTGTCTTCGACATGCAACCTGCTAACATTATCCAATCGGAAGTTTCTAGACGGACTGGGCTTCAAGGTTCTGTAATGGACGTATTAGACGTGACAGGGGTTCCAACGTTTGATGATAAGATCAGTAAAGAGGAAGAGCATGTGTTCCTACCTTACAACACATCAGCTCTCGATGCGAACGATGAAATTAGAATACCATGCCAAGCTGAGGATCTGTATACGCTTCTTAGCAGAAGTTATCTCTACATAGAAGGTTCTCTTACTAAACCCAATGGAGAACCAACGTCGTCAAGGCTGACCAACAATGCCATGGCGTTTCTGTTTGACGAGATTCGTTTGGATATGAACGGTATTACTATAGACAGAACACGGAATCCAGGAATTTCTTCAACTATGCGAAACTATGCTTCTGTCAACACTTTGGAGTCCAATCGCCTACAGAACGCCGGTTGGACCTATCCGGGAGAGGATGTCGAAATCGTCAACCCCACGAATGGTATATTCAACGCTATCGTTCCTCTCTCGATGCTTCTAGGTTTCGCAGACGATCACAAGAAGCTCATTCTTAATAGCAAGTTTGAACTTGTTCTCATTAGATCTAAAAATTCTAATAATTGCATATTAGGCAACGATCTATCAGTCATTAAACTAACCAGAATCGAAGGGAGGATGCCCGTACTTCGACTTTCCGATGCCGAGAAGGTGGAGAAACTTAAACTAGTCAAGTCGGATCAGCCTCTGCACATTGCCTTTCAAACCTGGGACCCTCACACTCAACCTGCTGTACCGCAGACCAAAGGCTTCACATGGAACGTTGCCACGACATCCAAACTTGAAAAGCCTCTTGTTGTCATAGTTGTTGCACAAACCGACAGACTGAATTATCTTTCTAAAGATAGCTCTCTCTTTGATCATTGCAATATCACCAATCTCAAACTTGATCTCAACAGCGAATGCTATCCCTATCATGACATGAATTTGGATTTTGCAAATTCAAGATTCGCATCTTTATATGATCATTATTCTAAGTTTCAATATTCTTATTATGGAAAGGATAATTATCCACTTTTGAAGAGAAATCATTTCGTCAAGTATGCACCTCTATTTGTCATCGACTGTTCTCATCAACCCGAGGAGATTGTGACCGGTGCCGTTAATATCAGATTGGAAGTTCAAGCATCAACAAACTTTCCCACACATACATCTTTATTTTGTTTAATTATTCATGATAAAATGTTCACTTACAAACCATTAACTCATATTGTTCAATCTATTATTTAGAAAAAGGAAAATGTATCTTTTATATGAATAAAGATAAACAAAGTTAATCATAATATCTTTTTATTGAGTTTAGCATACATCTCCTTAACCCTTCTCCTGACACTCCTAACACCAACTTCGTATGAACTCATTGACTTATGAACATTGTACAATTGAAAAAAATTCTTTCAATATATGGAATTAGTTTCCTTAATCCTATTAGAGCAGCTATATCCAGATTTATAACATATTCGTTTAGACATGTATTCACAAGAGCTATTTCATGACATTTGTTCATTTGCAATATTACATTATATGCATAGATTATATTCTCACTATACAACACACTGGGAAGCGTACCTTCTTTCATATATGTTTCTAGCACAAGCATGTTTTGAACTATTATCTGCCAGTCTTGCTTTGTTATGTATGCATACGCATCGTCTGCTGCTATGATGTATAGCGAGGGGATTTCGTAAGGCAATCCTATATTCACTCGATGGTAGGGGGCTAATGGAGATGTCGTTGAGCATAAACACACTATTTGGATTCATCTTTCTCCATCTTTTCAGGGATTGGATCGAAAATGATTACTATAACGTCTTCCATTCTCCTCTTCTTGATGTCTACCTTTGCCTTGTTCCTCTTCTTCTCAGATTTCTTATCAGACCTAGAAACATACATACGCAAAATAGTCAGAAATAATTTTATAATTATTATAATCTCTTCTTTATTGATAATAGTTATACTCACTTTTCTTCTTCACCAGCCTCCACGCTTCGATCCACATCCCTATACGGAGGCACATCTTCACCTTCGAATATTCTGTAAAAATATACACATTTGTTTTACATAATCAATTTTGTTTATTCTAAGTGTTTCACATATGTCTCATGCACTTACCTAGTCAACTTGCGATACCCATCGCAATAGTCACCGCAACGGAAGGATGTAGTCATTTCGTCATGCTGCGATGGATCCTTACAGACAATGCTATGCGTATCTCCATTACACGTTTCCTCATGCTTATCAAGACAGTGTTGCTTCATTTGCTCGTACTCTCCCATGTTCACCCAGTGCGCGTTGTCACTCTCGACTACACTTCTGATTATTTCACTGTTCATGGTGACGACTCACAGACATCTGATTTGAATGTGTTCATTCTTTTCATGATGACCTCATCACACACACTTGCTGCCTTTGAACATGTTCTGTCTTGCTCAATGACGTCATACGATATCCTCCGGCAAGTTTTTTGAAAGTCGTGATACACGAACAATTATTTTACCAATGTAGGTGGAGGACGGGATACAGGTTTGAACGTGTTCATTACTGATCTCCCCACATTACACACGTGCTGCTTTTTTTTTTCAAAGTTTTATACATGTTCTATCTTGTTTTGCTCAATGACCTCATTACTCACACGTTAACCTCCAGCGGGTTTTGAAAGTCTTATGCTCGCAGACGACTATGCATGTGATACAGGAGAGGGTGCAGGTTTGAACGTGTTCATTACTGACCCACATTACACACGTGCTGCTTTTTTCAAAGTTTTAAACATGTTCTATCTTGTTCGATGACCTCGTTACTCTTGCATCGCATGTCCTTATACATACACGTACACTCATTTTGTAGATTTGATCCATTTCCCACTTCTGAATTTTAAATCACGCCCGCGCCCCGCCCCGTCACGTGATGTCATAGTACACTCTCTGCAATATACCGTCGTCTTACAAATGTGAGGGCTTTCAATCACACATTTGCAAGAGCCAAAACCCGCTTTATTCTACTACTTACATCCATTCGTACATACATACATACATCCATTCATACATTCATATATACATTCACACATACATACATCCATTCATTCATACATACACACATACATACATACGTACATCCATTCATACATGCATACGTAATACATACTGATACATAGGTACATCCATTCATACATACGTTATACATACGTACATCCATTCATGCATACATAATACATCCATACGTGTATCCATTCATACATTCATCCATTCATACATACATACGTACATCCATCCATAATACATAATACATACGTGCATCCATTCATACACACATACGTAATACATACGTACATCCATTCATACATACATAATACCAGCATACGTACATCCATGCATACATACATAATACATACATATATCCATTCATACATACATAATACATACATGCATATATACATAATACATACGTACATCCATGCATACATACATAATACATACTTTCATTCACACATACATATATGCACACATACTCACGTACGTGTATACATACATACGTGCACACCTACATACATACGTACGATTCATACATACATACATTCATTCACACATACATACCTACATCCATGCATACATACATACATACATACATACATACATGCATACATACATGCATACATACATGCATACATCAATTCATACATACATAAATACATACATGCATACATACGTACGTACAACCATTCAAACATACATACGTACATCCAGGCATACATACATAATACGTACGTACATTAATACATGCATACATACATGCATACATACGTACAACTATTCATACATACATACGTACATCCATGCACACATACATAATACGTATATACATACATACATACATACATAGTGCGTACATGCATACATACGTGCACACATAAATACATATGTACATACATTCATACATACATACAAACAAACATACATACGTGCATACATACATGCACACATTCAAACATACATACATACATTCATTTATACATACATACATTCATTCATACATACATACGTGCATAGATACATACGTACATACATTCATACATACGTGTAGAAACATACATACATACATACATACATACATATATACACACATACATACGTACATACATACATACATACATACATACGTGCATACATACTTACGTGCATAAATTTACGGCGGCTGGAATACATAGTAACAAAGAAGTGTTCACGTTACTTAATGACCGTACCGCGGCCGGGTGGTTAGACCTCTAATCAACCGGACCGGGGTTACATACCAAGCGACCGCATGTGAGAGTTGTGGTAGGCAAAGGGCGGTTGTTCTGCCGTCATTCTTTCGTTCCATGCCATCGCCTGCGGTGCCATATGTAGTAAAAGCGGCCACGAAGCACTATTAAAATCGCGATTTACCATTGGTCCCGCTTCTTGGATTACGCGCAGAAGCAGGGATGCGCAAGGAGTATGCGCGCCCGCATCTTCCTAGCAGCGCACGCCCTAGGAAGTGCAAATTACCGGGAAACATCTCAGCCTTAGACTTCCCCGAATTGCATGAATACTTTCCCTTTTTCTGAATCTCTAACTTCCATCTCTTTGGCATTTTACTTGATTAAATTAAGTAATCTCATTCCTACCCTTGTATTATTTAACTTGGTTACATTAAAAATCTCATTCTTATCCTTGTATTACTTAACTTGGTTACATTAAGTAATATCATTCCTACCCTTGTATTATTTAACTTGGTTACATTAAATAATCTCATTCCTACCCTTGTATTATTTAATTTGGTTACATTTAATAATATCATTCCTCCCCTTGTATTATTATACTTGGGTACATTAAATAATCTAATACCTACACTTGTATTATTTATCTTGGTTACATTAAATAATATCATTCCTATCTTTGTGCTATTAAACTTGGTTACATTAAATAATATCGTTCCTAACCTTGCATTATTAAACACGGTTACATTAAATTATCTAATACCTACCCTTGTATTATTAAACCTGGTTACGTTAAATAATATCATTCCTAACCTTGTATTATTTAACTTGTTTGCATTAAGTAATATCATTCCTACCCTTGCATTATTTAACTTGGTTACATTGAATAACCTCATTCCTACCCTGTTATTATTGAACTTGGTTAAATTAAATAATAAATTTCCTAACCTGTTATTATTGAACTTGCTTACATCAAATAATATCATTCCTACCCTGTTATTATTGAACTTGGTTCAATTAAATAATATCATTCCTACCCTGTTATTATTGAACTTGGTTAAATTAAAAAATATCATTCCTACCCTGTTATTATTGAACTTGGTTAAATTAAATAATATTATTCCTACCCTGTTATTATTGAACTTGCTTACATCAAATAATATCATTCCTACCCTGTTATTATTGAACTTGGTTCAATTAAATAATACCATTCCTACCATGTTATTATTGAACTTGGTTAAATTAAAAAATATCATTCCTACACTGTTATTATTGAACTTGGTTAAATTAAATAATGTCATTCCTACCCTGTTTTTATTGAACTTGGTTAAATTAAATAATATCATTACTACCCTGTTATTATTGAACTTGGTTAAACTATATAATATTCCTACCCTGTTGTTATTGATCTTGGTTAAACTAAATAATATCATTCCTACCCTGTTATTATTGTACTTGGTTAAATTAAATAGTCTCATTCATACCCATGTTTTATTGAACTCGGTTAAATTAAATAATATCATTGCTACCCTGTTATTATTTAACTTGGTAAATTAAATTATATCATTCCTACCCTTGTTTTATTGAACTTGGTTAAATTAAATAATCTCATTTCTAACCTGTTATTATTGAACTTGGTTAAATTAAATAATCTCATTCCTACCCTGTTATTACTGAACTTTGTTAAATTATATAATCTCATTGCTACCCTTTTATTATTGAACTTGGTAGAAATAAATAATATCATTCCTACCGTGTTATAATCGAACCTTGTTAAATTAAATAATGTCACTCCTACCCTTGATTTATTGAACTTGGTTAAGTTAAATAATCTCATTCCTACCCTGTCATTACTGAAATTGGTTAAATTAAATAATCTCATTGCTACCCTGTTATTATTGAACATGGTAAAAATAAATAACATCATTCCTACCCTGTTATTATAGAACTTGGTTAAATTACATAATATCATTGCTAAACTGTTATTATTGAACCGGGTTAAATTACATAATATCATTCCTACCCTGTTATTATTGAACTTGATTAAATGAAATAGTATCATTCCTACCCTGTCATTATTAGGGAACTTGGTTAAACTAAATAATATCATTCCTACCCTGTTATTATTGAACTTGGTTAAATTAATTAATATCATTCATACCCTATTATTATTATTATTGACTTTGGTTAAATTAAATAATCTCATTCCCACCCGGTTATTATTGAACTTGGTTAAATTAAATAATATCGTTCCTACCCTGTGTTTATTAAACTTGGTTAAATTAAATAATATCATTCCTACCCTGTTATTATTGAACTTGGTTAAATTAAATAATATCCCTACCCTGTTATTATTCAAGTTGGTTAAATTAAATAATCTCATTCCTACCCTGTTGTTACTGAACTTGGTTAAATTAAATAATCTCATTCCTACCCTGTTATTATTGAACTTGGTTAAATTAAATGATCTCATTCCTACCCTGTTATTACTGAACTTGGTTAAATTAAATAATCTCATTGCTACCCTTGTATTATTGAACATGGTAGAAATAAATAATATCATTCCTACCCTGTTATAATCGAACCTTGTTAAATTAAATAATGTCACTCCTACCCTTGATTTATTGAACTTGGTTAAATCAAATAATCTCATTCCTACCCTGTTATTACTGAACTTGGTTAAATTAAATAATCTCATTGCTACCCTGTTATTATTGAACATGGTAAAGATAAATAATATCATTCCTACGCTGTTATTACCGAACTTGGTTAAATTAAATAATGTCATTCCTACACTTGGTTTATTGAACCTGGTTAAATTAAATAATCACATTCCTACCCAGGTATTACTGAATTTGGTTAAATTAAATAATCTCATTGCTACCCTGTTATTATTGATCTTGGTTAAAATAAATAATATCATTGCTACCCTGTTATTATTGAACTTGGTTAAATTATCATTCCTAGCCTGTTATTATCGAACTTGGTTAAATTAAATAATCTCACTCCTTCCCTGTTATTATTGAACTTGGTTAAATTAAATAATCTCATTCCTACCCAGTTATTACTGAACTTGGTTAAATTAAATAATATCACTCCTACCCTGTCATTAATGAACTAGGTTAAATTAAATAATATCGTTCCTACCCTGTTATTATTGAACTTCGTTAAATTAAATAATATCGTTCCTACCCTATTATTATTGAACTAAGTTAAATTAAATAATATCGCTCCTACCCTGTCGTTATTGAACTCGGTTAAATTAAATAATATCGTTCCTACCCTTGTTTTACTGAACTTGGTTAAATTAAATAATCTCATTTCTACCCTTGTTTTACTGAACTTGGTTAGATTAAATAATATTATTCCTACCCTGTTATTATTGAACTTGGTTAAATTAAATAATCTCATTTCTACCCTTGTTTTATTGAACTTGTTTAAATTAAATAACATCGTTCCTACCCTGTTATTATTGAACTAGGTTAAATTAAATAATATCGTTCCTACCCTGTTATTATTGAACTTGGTTAAATTAAATAATATCGTTCCTACCCTATTATTATTGAACTAGGTTAAATTAAATAATATCGTTGCTACCCTGTTATTATTGAACTTGGTGAAATAAAAGAATCTCATTCCTACCCTTCTTTTACTGAACTTGGTTAAATTAAATAATATTAATCCTACCCTGTTATTATTGAACTAGGTTATATTAAATAATATCATACCTACCCTATTATTATTGAACTTGTTTAAATTAAAAAATCTCATTCCTACCCTGTTATTATTGAACTTGGTTAAATTAAATAATATCATTCCTACCCTGTTATTATTGAACTTGGTTAAAGTAAATAATCTCATTGCTACCCTGTTATTATTGAACTATGTTAAATTAAATAATATCGTTCCTACCCTGTTATTATTGGACTTGGTTAAATTAAATAATATCGTTGCTACCCTATTATTATTGGACTAGGTTAAATTAAATAATATCGTTCCTACCCTGTTATTATTGAACTTGGTCAAATTAAATATCATTCCTACCCTTGTTTTACTGAACTTGGTTAAATTAAGTAATATCGTTCCCACCCTATTATTATTGAACTAGATTAAATTAAATAATCTCATTCCTACCCTATTATTATTGAACTTGTTTAAATTAAATAATCTTATTCCTACCCTTGCTTTACTGAACTTATTTAAATTAAATAATATTATTCCTACCCTGTTATTATTGAACTAGGTTAAATTAAATAATATCACACCTACCCTATTATTATTGAACTTGGTTAAATTAAATAATCTCATTCCTACCCTGTTATTATTGAACTTGGTTAAATTAAATAATCTCATTCCTACTCTGTTATTATTGAACTTGGTTAAATTGAATAATATCGTTCCTACCCTGTTATTATTGAACTTGGTTATATTAAATATCATTCCTACCGTGGTTTTATTGAACTTGGTAAAATTAAATAATCTCATTGCTACCCTGTTATTATTGAACTTGGTTAAATTACATAGTCTCATTCCTACCCTTCTTTTATTGAACTTGGTTAAATTAAATAATCCCATTGCTACCCTGTTATTATTGAACTTGGTTAAATTAAATAATCTCATTGCTTCCCTGTTATTATTGAACTAGGTTAAATTAAATAATATCGTTCCTACCCTGTTATTATTGAACTTGGTTAAATTAAATAATATCGATCCTACCCTATTATTATTGAACTAGGTTAAATTAAATAATATCGTTCCTACCCTGTTATTATTGAACTTGGTTAAATTAAATAATCTCATTCCTACTCTGTTATTATTGAACTTGGTTAAATTAAATAATATCGTTCCTACCCTGTTATTACTGAACTTGGTTATATTAAATATCATTCCTACCCTGGTTTTATTGAACTTGGCAAAATTAAATAATTTCATTGCTACCCTGTTATTATTGAAATTGGTTAAATTAAATAGTCTCATTCCTACCCTTCTTTTATTGAACTTGGTCAAATTAAATAATCTCATTGCTACCCTGTTATTATTGAACTTGGTTAAATTAAATCATCTCATTGCTACCCTGTTATTATTGAACTAGGTTAAATTAAATAATATCGTTCCTACCCTGTTATTATTGAACTTGTTTAAATTAAATAATATCGATCCTACCCTATTATTATTATTATTATTGAACTAGGTTAAATTAAATAATATCGTTCCTACCCTGTTATTATTGAACTTGGTTAAATTAAATATCATTCCTACCCATGTTTTACTGAACTTGGTTAAATTAAATAATCTCATTGCTACCCTGTTATTATTGAACTTGGTTAAATTAAATAATCTCATTCCTACCCTGTTATTATTGAACTTGGTTAAATTAAATAATATCATTGCTGAACTGTTATTATTGAACTTGGTTAAATTAAATAATATCATTGCTAAACTGTTATTATTGAACCGGGTTAAATTAAATAATCTCATTCCTACTCTGTTATTATTGAACTTGGTTAAATTAAGTAATCTCATTCCTACCCTGTTATTATTGAACTTGGTTAAATTAAGTAATCTCATTCCTACCCTGTTATTATTGAACTTGGTTAAATTAAATAATCTCATTCCTACCCTGTTATTATTGAACTTGGTAAAATTAAATAAACTCATTCCTACCCTGTTATTATTGAACTTGGTTAAATTAAATAGTCTCATTCCTACCCTTGTTTTATTGAACTTGGTTAAATTAAATAATCTCATTGCTACCCTGTTATTATTGAACTTGGTTAAATTAAATAGTCTCATTCCTACCCTTGTTTTATTGAACTTGGTTAAATTAAATAATCTCATTGCTACCCTGTTATTATTGAACTTGATTAAATTAAATATTCTCATTCCTACCGTTGTTTTATTGAACTTGGTTAAATTAAAACATATAATTTCTACCCTTGTTTTATTGAACTTGGTTACATTAAATAATAGCTTTCCTACCCTTGTATTTTAAGTGAAGGTGACAAAGATTTTACGAGAACTGTTAATTTCACACTGTATAGTCTGTTTATAGGACAGCAGAGCCTTGCTATACTATACATTATGACCACGAACTGTACTTCCAGTCGTTATGTGTTCCATGCACATGATGTTCTCTACTTTTGTAGCAAACTATTATTAATGAGCATGTTCCTCTCTCTACTTCATGCTAATCAAGAATAACATTAGCAGAAACGATTTTATTACTTAGTCCCTTATAAGTAGAAGGAAATATAGCGGACTAAACCGATAGTCAAATGTTTTAACATGTGGTTGCTCTGCGATTGAAATCAGTTTCTTTGTGTGGAGTGTCAGTTGATAAATTCCCGTAACAGAAACGTTTAAGTATTTTAAAACTGAAAGGAATAACAAGAAATATCTCAAAAATGGTCAACTCCACGAAAAAAAAATGTGTATAACATAAATTGTGCGTTTTAACGAGTTCCACATTTTTTGTTTTGTATATTTTTATTTTGTTACTGTTTACCAGCAATACAAAATTACGCAAAATTCATCCAGAATAAAGATGTGTTCAGAGGGCATTCACAGAAAATTCAACATATACATTTTATTTGTCAGGTAAATTTATTTAATATACAATATTTTAACCAAAATCGATAGACCTAGTTTTGAGAAAATCAAAATTTTCGAAACATTTTACAAGTAGATGATAGTTGGGGATGGGGGAGTTTGCACAATATCTTCGTGTTGCATCTTGGGAAGATACTGAAATTATACTCCAAGTTTGGTATTTAACGAACTTTTCGTTTTGAGCTGCGCTACCGCCATTCACACAGACACAAACACACATACATAAACATTCACAAACACACACAAATACACACATACATACACAAACACACACATATACAAACACACATATATATATATATATATATATATACACAAACACAAACATATACAAACACAATATATATAGATCAGGTGTCAACAAACGCGACACCCATCTTGCACAGACCTTGTGAAAGCCCAAGACATTACTTAAAATATTACCTGCACGTTCTTTTGATGTGCTTACAGCCTCTGCTATCTCAAACAACTTTAATCTGCAGTCTTCCAGTACTAAACGATTTTTCTTTTTTCAATGATCTCTGGAGTTGTCACTTCTACAGGGCATCCAGAGCGAGGCTCATCACCAGTGCTCGTACGTTCCATTTTAAACTTTTAATCGTTGAATATGAAGCGGCAAAGTCTTTCAATGTACTGTCCATTTCCTCCTTGACTTCTTTAGGCGTTAAGCCTTTCAAATCACTGCTCGTGTTTCCAAATACTCCATTTTCGTGAAAATGCTGTCATTGGAAAACTGAACAAGCTATTGACCTGTAGGTAACTATGAATACAAGCTAGTTTAGAGTTAAATTATGCGATGCTACCGTCTATATGACCTAGTGGCGCCATATCTGTGTGAAGCCCAGGACTGCCGACCCCCGTATAAGGAACTAGGTAATAAAACCGTTTCTGCTAATGTTTTAGCATGAAATAGAAGAATAACCTTATTAACAAAAATGTGTTACAGAGATGTAGAGAAAGTTATGCGAATGGACCACATCAGATCTATTAATGTAAATACGAAGGCCATCCAGAAAGTAACAGACTATTTGACATAACTAAATAATAACGAAAATTATCAACACAAAACTTTATTTACAAAGTTACACTACCATACTCTATTTCTCAACGTAATCGTTATTGCTATCAAGGTATTTATTGTCACGTGGTACAGAGGCTATACTCTTCCACCGCTAAAGATCTGAGCCAAGATGTCACTTTGAGGTCTTCAATGCTGGCAAATTTTTTCCATCCAAAAAGTCATGTACGGTGTCTAAAGAGAATCACACGTACTATGTACGTCGTGTATATAGAAGGTATTGTAATGCAACCAAAAATTCGATAACCGAGATTTCACCGGAAATACATGTTTTGAGACTCCCGAACAAAAAAATTAGAAAAATGTCCGTGTGTGTCTGTCTGTGTAAGTGTGTCTGTATGTATGTGTGTGAGTTTTTGTGTGTATGTCTTTGGGCAGCTTAGCTCAAAAACGAAAAGTCCGCTACAAACCAAACTTGGTATTTTGGTTTGTTATCATCCAAAGATGCGACATGAAGATTTTCAAGAAATTCCCCCAACCCCCAACTATCCTTTACATGGAACCTTTTTCGAGAATTTTGATTTTGTCAAAAATAGCTCTAATGATTTTAATTAAAATATCGTATATTGAAGATATTTACATGACAAATAAAATGCATATCTTGAATATTCTGGGAGTAGCCTCTGAAGACTACTTTATTCTGAAATAATTTCACGGAATTTTGCATAACTCTAAACCGTAAGAAATGGGCAAAAACTTAACGCACAACAAATGTAGAGCACGTTAAAACACACCATTTATGTAATATGCATTTTTTTCCTGGAATTGATTGTTTTTGAGATATTCATTGTTATTGATTTCAGACTTTGAAAAACTTATACTTTTTCTCATACAGGAATTTATGAACTCCTGTGCATACAAACAAAGGAACTTCAGTCACATAGCAACCAGCTTCTGACTATCACTTTAACCTATGCTACTTACAAAGCAGCAAGTAATAAGACTATTTCCACTAATTTTTTCTCGATTAGCATGAAGTAAATAGAAGCATAAACTTTATAACAATAATTTGAGGCAGAGATGTAGAGAAAGTCATGTGAATGGAGCACATCAATTTTTTCTGAATTCTTTTATCAACCTTTGCTTTCAGCTCCTCCATAACGATTGATGAACTTCCACTCCGGTCTTTATCGTACACACTGTTATGTACTTCCTTGATTACTCGTTAATTATGCGACATTTCCTCACTGAAGACTCGTTCATTGCATTATCACTTGCGTTATTTGCGTATAGTATCCAAACATTTTGTGCATTCAAAAAAACGAATAAGTTCTTTGGTGGTAGAAAAATAACATGACATTGAAAAACTAGTACCACGTGACAATAAATACCTTGATAGCAATGACGATTACGTTGAGAAATAGAGTAAGGTAGTGTAACTTTGTAAATAAAGTTTTGTGTTGCTAACTTTCGTTATTATTTAGTTATGCCCAATATTCTGTCATTTTCTGGATGGGCCTTGTATATTTAATATATGGGATTATAAGCAATCCTTACATCCATTTTTGAGTGATCAAACATTTCGAAACACGTTTCATGTAAAATACCAAGTTTGGTATTTAATCGACACACACACACACACACACACACACACACACTCACTCACATGTGCCTCCAAATTTCTATTAAATATCGAATTGAATTTTGGGGTGGAATATTATACTTGCTCTCTATAGGGAGAGTAAAAATGAATGCTGTATTTAATAAGCAGTTAACCATTAAAACCCCCCAGCAATGATAATTGTCACTTGCCAGTAATCCCTGTTGACATCAAAAACATTGTAGCATTGTCTTCCTACTTGTTCACACTTACCAGTCAATACGCACATACGTGGCTTTCATAATAATATATTATTAAGCATAATGTATGCACTTTTCCTCTGCAATTGGGTACTGCCCAGTGGCAGAGTTAAATGTACAAAATTCACTTAAAATAATACTTTTACAGATAAATTAAGAATAGTAATACAACTAACATATTACATATACATGTTTTTTTTTTTTAAATACCTAACTACTTATTATTCAGTATAGCAATACTTATGCCAATTCCCAGCAGGTTTATAAACAGTTATTATGAAGCCTCAACATTAACATTACACATTACTAATATATACATCAATAGTAATATGCTTTAATACAGCTTTTGAGATCCTTAATCACTTCACAATGTTTACTTTAATTACTATCTAACATTTATTCTTTTTAAATTATCCCTAAACTTTTTTAACGTCAGAGAGCAGCCCCGAAAGGCTGCTGCAGGCAATTTATTCCATTTTTCAGTGGTCCTATTAACAAAAGAAACTTTTCCTGCGTCGGTTCTGTACCTTCTACCCCATTTTATACAAATGGTCCTTCCATGCGTAGTATGTTAGGTTTTGTAACCTCTTTCTAACGTCCACCTTGTATAAGCTTTAAATAGTGCGACTAACCTTTGTGTTTTACGCCTAACTGTTAGCGGCTTCCATTTATTCTCTTGGCCTTTCGTAGGTCCAAAATCTTTAGCTCTCTTTATGAATGTAACCGCCCGTCTCTGTATCAGTTTGACTAACCCAGCTTGCTACTCCATATTCCATAACTGGCCGCACTAAGGACTTGCAGGCAAATTCCCTAGACTTTGCGCTCCCCTACTTCAGTGTTCTCATTACGAAGTGCAATGTCTTCCACACTTTCCCAGATGTAGAATGTATCTAATTCCGGCATTACTTGACAAGCACACTCTCAAATATTTAGAGCTGTTTCCTGCCCACATGAAGAACTTTCCCCTTAGTTCACTAAAGACAATTGACTTACTCTTCCTAGCATTAATTGTCTTTTGGTTTGCGACGGCCCACCTAGGTCATCCTGAAGATCGGTCTCATTCATGGTATTTCGAATCTTATTATAAATAATACAATCGTCAACGAACATTCTAATCTGATATTTAATATTTATAGTTATATCATTAACAAAGATAAGTAGTCAAAAAAAAAAAAACTTAAGCCTTGGAGCAGGGCCGAACATACAGATAGTTCTTTACCTACTCTTAGTCTCTGTGTCCTTGCTTTCAACGATACTACGCGATTATCGATTCCTGTTTTTGCTAGCTTTCGGATGCGGCACTGCGTCAAAAGCTTTAGAAAAGTCTATGAATACTGCATCCACCTCATGTGCCAAATCCTGAAATAATGAGGTTATCTTACTTTCACACGAATACCCAGATCTAAACCCATGTTGTGCTTCTTTGAACCACTCCTCCCGTATGTATTCTGTAATTAAATGTTCCATTACTGTACACACTACTAAAGTTAGGCTAACAGGTCGATAATTGCTTGTTTCTGTTTTCTAAGTTGAAACTACAAGAGCATTGGATAGGGAATAATGGCTTCTCCACCTATTTTTAAAATTTCTTCAGGTATATTATCCGGTCCTCTCGATTTATTATTCTGTAGCATCTTGTTTCTTTTCCGTAATTTGGATGCCGTTATTTGAAAAAGCGATTCTCCACCATCCCCAATTTCCTGAACAGAACTATCATCCAATTTATGAAAACCCGATACAAAATACGAATTTAATATGTTGGTCTAGTCATTATCATTTGCTACAGCAATTCCATTAACTTTAAAGTGCGGTGTACCTACTTTAACAACTTGCAACATCCCTTGCCCCCAGACCAGACATGTTGAGCTTCGCCTCCTATTAGCTGACCGTCCCAGTTTACATTTGCCAGATTTAAATCCCTTGATACAATAACATTTTTTTCCTTAAAGTATTTTCTGTTAATTTATACAGTGTTCTATAATCAGTTTCGCCAGGGGTTGGTAGCAAGCTATTATTGTTATAGTATTATTATTATTATTATTATTATTATTCCCTTCGTTTTCCAGATCAATAATTTCAATTGCCATAATTTCTGCATCGTCTTCTGCCCACAGTAATTTTCTGTTTAAGTCTGTCCCCCTGCCCTTCCGTCCCTGTCCCTCCTGAACGAACTGTAATCTGATCTGAAAACTTTCGCGTTGTTTATGTCAATATATAGCCTTGACTCCAAAACCTATAATTACATTCGCATTGCATATGTCAATTAAATTCCAAAATTGTACAATGTTGTTCATAATGCTACGGCAATGTACCTGTAACAGCCTTAAAGAATCAGCCCTTACCTCCGAGGTTGCTCCAAGTCGTTACCCTCCCAAACAATGCTGCCAATTTTGAAGATCCTCTACGGCTCAATGTCCAGAAGCTGCGCATGCAGACGTTCTGCTACCCATGAAAATACGTCCTTTACTTGCACTACCTTACTCCAGCTTACATCAAAACACTGAGGGAAACATCTACTTTGTCCAATCACTTCTTTATTACTCCCAACGTGAATCACAATCGTCCGATAGCTGCCTTCTATCTCCTCTTGCTTTTTCTCGATTTCCACCCGCAAACCGTCAGCCCGGATAGCAAGCTACTTCTGCATTTGGGTTCCACGCATGTCTCCAATAGAGTCGCCAACTATCAAAATGATTTTCCGTCTTCTTTTTCACTATCTTACCCAGCTGCCTCAGTTGTGTGTTTTCTTGTTCCACCCTCCGCACGTTGGAGCTTCTCGCAGAACTGCCGTGCTTCCTCTTGCAGTTCCTCCCCCAGTCCTTATAGGCCCAGTTTTCCTCAATGTTCTGGTCCCTCTTAGTTTTTTGGCAGCCACCTCACGCAAATGCTGCATAAAAGTTTGGTCCTCAGTGTTTTTTTGCAGCTCCTGGGTTCAGTTAAAAAAATTGTTTTTTATGGACACTCTTTTACTACTCTGGTTCTCGGCGTCCCATTCTAAACTGGGCGTGAAAAATCGTTTAATTTTGCTCAGAGGCCTCTCTACCAGGCTTGAGGTTCTTTTACGTGCCGTAAATCTACGACACCGGACCAACGGCTTTACTTCCCTTCCGAAGGAAGCCATGCTAAGGATTTTTATACCCGAAAAATCCATCGTCCTCCGCCGGGTTTGAACCCGCGACCTTGGGTAGCATGGTAGCCATTACACCACGGAGGGCGAGTGGGTTCAGTGTTAATAAAACAAACACCATGAAACAGCACTTGGAAGAACTCAATGTATGTGTTTAATGGACTAAAATAGTTTTTATCTACTTCCATTTCAAGAACAGGCCATTTATTGACACTTTTCTATTGTAAAGTTCCTGTTTATTTTCGTATAACACGCCGTTATGTGTTTTCACATGTCTGGCTGGTTGGTATCTAATGTTGAGCAGTTGGCAGTGAAGTCATTCACTCTCTTGGATTCCAGTATTTTTGATGTCATATTATCGTGTTGACTGAAGGTTGGGCAGTGCAGTAGATGGTTTCCACCCATATCTTCTTTAAGTGTACAGAAAGGACACAGAGGAGACTTCAGTATACCAATCTTGAGACAGTCATGGCCTGTTAGGAGTCTAAAAGTTGCTACAGAACACTTTCTTGGTAATGTCGTGTTATTACATAAAATTTCCCATGGTTTTCCTTGTGTTTTTAATACATTATTCTTTATTATATGTTGATATAATGATAACTTATTGGATCGCATTAATTTGATGCAATTTTACTACCTTTCTTGACTAGGTCCGAAGCTACAGGGTAACTGTTTTAGTTAAACCAATTAATTCACATTAAAGTTACTGATAATGAAAATGGAACAGATTTCATAACAATAGAATTAAAATTGTTCATGCCATATTTGCTTAACTAAAGGCAGATAAAGTATTGTATTCAACAACAGTAGCGGTCGTGAAGTAACTCATTAACCAAACACCCACCGCCTGTGGTGCCATTAGTAGTTAAAGCGGGCGTTAAACACTACCAAAAAAAAAAAAAAAACAACCAAACACCTAGTTAAATAGCGTGCTATTTATGGGGATTTTAACTACTATGCTACTCAGCATTCTATTGTATATTGGGAGTGAAAGAGCGGAAAGTTTGTTTAGAGGCCTCTGTCAGGCTGCAGATTCTTTTACGTGCGTAAATGTACGACAAGGGACCACCGGGTTTACTTATCTTTTCTGTCTGATTAACTGCGGAGCAAGAAAAGTGAAAATGGCGTGTTATTTATAAACGCTCTTTAACTACTGTGGTTCTCAGCGTCCCAATCTATACTGGGTGTGAAATACAGCTTAATTTTGCTCAGAGGCCTCTCTATCAGGCTTGACGTTCTTTTACGTGCCGTAAATCTACGACGGAGCAAGATTAGGCGTATAAGCTCACCGGTTGCTTCCTCAGGAGGCGGAGACAGAGGCAGGCTTACTGGTCGCTGGCCATCCTCCTCCAGCATTTTCTTTAATTTCTGTTCTTCCCATGCTCTTTTTTTCTCCTGTTTTAGCCTCCTTATTTCCGCCTTTCTTCTCTTCTTCTCCTCCTTCCTCTTGTGTCTCTCCCTCATGATATGCTTGCGGATATCGCTTCTGATGACCACGACCTTGCCGTGATACAGCGCACTCGGGTTGCCTAGCATTGTCCGTACGTTAGTGTGAACCAGATACTCGTTCTTCTTTACTCCTTCTGGTGGCGGGGAAGCTTCTGGTGCCGGACTCTCTGCTTCTACTTCCTCTGGGTTAGCATTAACACTCATTTCTAAAGCATACAAAACCCATGTTCAGTACAGATTTTTTATCTATATTATAAAACAGAAAATTGTAAGAATATAATGAATATCTAAGGTCTAATAAAAGTACCAAGATATTTCATAAATGTTGTAACACGCAATAGAACCTGGCAGTCATCGCACTAAACGGACATTTTTCTGTCAAAGCAATGAATTTTCCCTCTTAAGTAGCTACGTCACACCACGGCCAGCGGACACGCGGTTTCACAAATGGTCCAAAAACTGTCACACAGGAACTTTTGATTCCAGCAAGTGATCTTACATCGCCTCTGTCCGTGAGGTCAACATGTGGTTTGTTGCTTCCAGAAATCAGAAGATTTATCTGCTCATTTGACAGCTATTACTTGTGACTTTGTGAGTGAGGTGAACCAACTATATTCGTATTTACTAATTGGTTTAAAATAAATAGAAGTAAATCAAAAAGTTTGGTTTCTAAGAACGGGAATTAAGTGAACAGAGAAGAGAGATGGCGGTTAGAGGAGAGTGAATTTGAAGTTGTAAATAAGTTTGGTTACTTAGGAGTAAGGTTAAACAACAATGGAAAATGGACGGAACAAAGGAAAAATGTAAGGGAGAATAGAGATTTGGGTGATTCAAAAAGGTGGGAATGTATAGATCCTTTTGCAAAATCATATTGAGATACCAAGAATAGCTGCAAATGGAGTAGCATAGTCGAATCCGGAAGGGATCAGTAGTCAAACACATAGTGAAATAAGAACTATAGCTTTCCTGGCGACGTGTTAATTCAAAATCTTCTCGGGCTTCTAGCCAGGTAATAACTTGGCTTGACACCAACGTTTCGAAGAAGTGCATCTTCCTCGTCTTCAGTTCACCCTGAAGACGAGGAAGATGCACTTCTTCGAAACGTTGGTGTCAAGCCAAGTTATTACCTGGCTAGAAGCCCGAGAAGATTTTGAACATAGTGAAATGTTTAGACAGAAGTGTCAGCAAAATGGGAAAGGAATTGCATATGTCAATTAAAGGAAATTGTAAAAGAAGTTGGATTGGGGGAGCTGACGACATGGCAATAGGTTTGGAAGACAAAAAGAAGCTTCAGACTCAACTCATGAACCTGAAAATAAATCACTGGAAATAGAAGCAAACTTCAAATATCTCGGAGTCACGCTCCAAACAACACTCACTTCCTTCAGCACAATATCAGCATAATCTGGGAAAAACTACACATTAACTTGAGAAAGCGAAAACCCGATACAGCGCTATCAAGACTGACGAGAGAAACCTTCTTCATAGAAGACGTCATCAGGTACTCCTACGAGAGAACAAGACAAATAAATACAACGCCATCTGGACGGAGGAATGGAAGCACGCAATTACACGAAACGCAGCCACAACAAATTCCAGTAGCCAAACAAAGACTGCAAGAAACCAAGTGAAAGATACCACACACAAAACTGCAAGAAAAGACAAATGACAATAACAATGCTAGGCCTAGAATAATACTAATCAACTTCATTCTCTGCACATTGTGTGCACTCCCATTAATACTTGGGGGAGCTAGAAGTGAGTATGCAACAAAGTGAGGACAGACGACATAGGGAAACAAGAAATAATAGCTAGTCTTTAATATTATATAGGAATGTTAGGAAAGTATGGGGAACAGAAAAATACATTGATGTCTGGTATGAACAAGAACAGGAACAATGTTACTAAAAGTTGACAGATCTACGATCTCGTATGTGGTAATGTCGATAACAATTGAACTCGAACAAACTAAACTGTGGAGAGAGAGAAAATATGGAATAAAAATTTGGTGTTCCATTCACTTGACTTTCTCCACATCTCTGCAACAAAATATTGTTAAAAAGCTTATGCTTCTATTTACTTCATGCTAATCGAGAAAAAATTAGAAATAGTCTTATTACTTGCTTCCTTGTAAGCAGAAGCGAAATAAGGGAGTATCAAAGCTTAAAATGACAGTCAAAAGCTGGTTGCTATGTGACTGAAGTTGCTTTGTTTGTATGGACGTGAGTTGGCAAATTCCTGTATGAGAAAAGTGTAAGTTTCTCATAGCTGAAACCGCAAACAAGGAATATCTAAAAAACGATCAACAGAATGTTTATTACATAAATTGTGTGTTTTAACCTGCTTTACATTTTTGTGGGGTAAGTTTTTGTCCATCTCTCACGGTTTAGCAGTTATGCAAAATTCCGTAAAATTCATCCAGAATAAAGTAGTCTTCAGAGGCTATTCCCAGAAAATTCAAGATATACAGTTTATTTGTCTTTAAAATATTGTATTTTTATATCTTTAAAATACGATATTTTAATCAAATTTGTTAGAGCCATTTTTTAAGAAAATCATAATTGTTTAAAAAAAGTTCCATGTAAAGGGTACTTGAAGGTGGGGAGATTTTCTTGAAAATCTTCTTGTCGGATCCTTGGACGCTACCAAACCTAAATACTAATTTTGGTTTTTAATGGACTTTTAGTTTTTGAGCTTTGCTGCCCACTATCTCTCTCTCTCTCTCTTTCTCTCTCTCACACACACACACACAGGCACGCACACACGGACCTTTTTCTGAACAAGTTTTATTTTTGTATTCAGGGGGCCCCAAAACATGTATTTCCGGTGTAATCTCGGTATCGAATTTTTGGGTAGAATGCAATACCTTCTCTATACACTATGTACATAGTACGTGTAGAGAAAGTAACAATTGGGAAAAGTTACCGCCAGAGATAGTGTACTTAAACAATAACAAAGAACTTCTGAAACAAGTAGGTAGTTATATAGAGAAAGTAAGAGAGAAATGGGGGAGAGAAATCGCCAAAGAAAGAGAGAATCTTAGTAATAAAACTGATGCGGTTGTAAATAGATTAAGTTGGTAAGGTATAAACATGTACAATTAGAAGGAAACCGGGGTGTTAACTGTACATGATAGAGCAACTCCAGGAAACTAACTATACAGGTTGTTTAAAAAATACGGGGTATAATTTCAGGTATGTATTTCCCACATGAAGACAATCAAAATAGTTCATTATAACATGTGTCCGGAAATGCTTCATTTCCGAGCTATGGCCTTTGCAACATTGAAAGTCCTACCTGTAGACAATCAAAATAGTTCTTGTCCGGAAATGCTTCATTTCCGAGTTATGGCCTTCACAACATTGGAATTCACTGGAACGTTTTTCTTTCCGCAGGTCTTTGCCGTCAAAGGAGACATTAGGAGGGCGCTCTGATAGTTCATTCTGAGGAAGGTTACATTCAGTGTTCTTTAGGCGTTAAGACTGTGCGACATGTATTCAAATCAAGAGCTGGCATACACTTCATGTACGGTAAGGCGGACGGCAATGCTGCGCTGGCTCGTCGTTTGTACCAGGAGAGGTACCCACAGCGAAAATGTCCAGATCGGAAGACATTTGTACGTACATTCCCGTCTGTGCGAGTATGGAATATTCACCTCTCCTGATTTGGGAAGGGGACGACCAAGATCTAGAACTCCAGAAGTGCAGGAGGAGATTCTAGAGGCTGTAGACAGGACTCCTTCTATCAGCACACGACGGTTAGCGTTGCAAGTCAATGTTCCTCATACGACTGTCTGGAGACTGTTGAACGAGTATCGATTGTATCCTTATCATTTGCAACGTGTACAGGCCCTGTCACCACCAGATTACCCTGCACGAGTTAGGTTCTGTCAGTGTTTCTTGCAGCAGTGTGGTGTAAATCCGAACTTTTCTGCCGTCGTATTATTTACAGATGAAGCACAGTTCACAAGAGATGGCATAACAAATTTCCACAATCAGCATGTATGGTTGCATGAAAACCCACGTGCAACTGTTGTATCTCATCACCAGGTGCGGTTCTCCCTCAACATGTGGGCCGGTATCATTGGTGATCGATTAGTTGGACCCCATGTACTTGTAAACAGACTTACGGGGCAGACGTACACAAACTTCCTGGAAAACACCATACCTGACGTTTTCGAAGACACTCCACTGATCAATCATCAACACATTTACTTCTTGCATGATGGCGCTCCTGCACACTTCAGTCTTATGGCTCGCCGGTACTTGGATCGAAGGTTTCCTGATCGATGGATAGGTAGAGGTGGCCCAATTGCTTGGCCTCCACGCTCACCTGATCTGAACCCTCTCGATTTCTACTTGTGGGGCCATTTCAAATCATTGGTTTATTCGTCTCCGGTGCTGGATTTGGAATCCCTTCGGAATCGAAGTTTGGCAAGGTGTGAGGACATACGCAATACTCCTGGAGTTTGGGATCGTGTTCGCAGGTCAATGAGACATCGATGTGAGGTCTGTATTCAAGCAGGAGGTGGACATTTTGAACATCTTCTGTAATGACAGCAACCTGCGGAAAGAAAACCGTTCCAGTGAATTTCAATGTTGTAAAGGCCATAACTCAGAAATGAAGCATTTCCGGACACATGTTATAATGAACTAATTTGATTGTCCACATGTGGGAAATGCATACCTGAAATTATGCCCCTTATTTTTGAAACACTCTGTGCTAATTAGTTTATTGCAAAGTAAGGAGGATTTTAAACATTTGAAGCTTCCCCAAGTTGATTATTACAGATGACTTGACCGGTCATGTCCCCGCTGTTCACAAATGACTTTCCCGCTGACGACCTCGAGATGCAGCGCTACACTGACTGACAAATAAACGCCAGCACATTTATTTGTGAAAGAAGCTGCAGCCAAAGATTGCCAGCTTTCAACAGAGCACGCCGGGATTACCATGACTTGACATTGTATTAAATGGAGTTATTTAGGATTAACTTAAGAGTTTGGCAATGACAAACTTTTTCCTTCACCTTACGTCTAGTTAGAATGCCACATGACTAATTTGAACCAATCGCGAGAAGTAGTGCCATGAAGTAATAAATTGGATTTCTTCAAGTACTATTTTCATCAATACTCTTTCTTCCTTCTCCTTTTGTAACGCGGGAAACAGCAGATTCAGAGCAAGAGCAAGAACGCTAGGTTATATAATGTTACTAGATTCGAAGCAATAATGGACGATAGTTTAGTAATTGAAGCTGTCCGGGCAAGAATCAAGCAAAGGGTTTGGGAATTGTATGGAGAGACAGTAAAATGATAAGTAGTTTGTTTGGTACACCATAAAAGTGAATTTACTCATTCTCATTAGAAAACATTGTTAAACTAAATACGCTTAGGTGTCAGAAATGACATTCTAAATACTGTATTTAAGAGAGGACAGAAAAGTATGCGCAAACTCCCGCCGCAAAGCGTACTCAGTGAGGGATCTGCGCGTAGGCTTTTGTCGGGTACGTTTTCCATTTTACTTTCTCTACACTTACTATGTACATAGTGCACTTCATCCAAAATTTCGATACCGAGATTTCACCGGAAATACAAGTTTTAGGGTCCCCTGTATAAAAAAAGCATTTTCAGAAAAAGGTCCGTGTCTGTGTGTGCCTGTGTGTCTGTGAACACGTTAACTAAAAAACGAAAATACCAAAGTTGGTATTTAAGTTTAGTATCCTCCAAAGAGGTGACACGAATATTATGAGAGAAAAAAAACCCACAGCAAACTACCCTTTACATGGAATTTTTTTTTGAAAATTTTGATTTTCTCCAAAATGCTTGGTTGTTAACTGTTAGCGTTTATAAGTGTAATAATCAGTCACAAGTTTGCAGGAGTCACTTGGTTGTCAACTGTTAGGGATTATAACGTGTAATAAGCAGTCACAAGTTTGTAGCAGTCACTTGGTTGTCAACTGTTAGGGTCAATAACGTGTAATAATCAGTCACAAGTTTGCAGCAGTCACTTGGTTGTCAACTGTTAGGGTTTATAATATGTAATAGTCAATCATAAGTTGGCAGCAGTCACTTGGTTGTCAACTGTTAGGGTTTATAACGTGTAATAATCAGTCACAAGTTTGCAGCAGTCACTTGGTTGTCAACTGTTAGGGTTTATAACGTGTAACAATCAGTCACAAGTTTGCAGCAGTTACTTGGTTGTCAACTGTTAGGGTTTATAACGTGTTATAATCAGTCACATGTTTGCAGCAGTCACTTAGTTGTCAACTGTTGGGGTTTATAACGTGTAATAATCAGTCACAAGTTTGCAGCGGTCACTTGGTTGTCAACTGTTAGGGTTTATAACGTGTAATAATCAGTCACAAATTTGCAGCAGTCACTTGGTTGTCAACTGTTAGGGTTTATAACGTTTAATAATCAGTCACAAGTTTGCAGCAGTCACTTGGTTGTCAACTGTTAGGGTTTATAACGTGTAATAATCAGTCACAAATTTGCAGCAGTCACTTGGTTGTCAACTGTTAGGGTTTATAACGTGTAATAAGCAGTCACAAGTTAGCAGCAGTCAATTGGTTGTCAACTGTTAGGGTTTATAACGTGTAATAATCAGGTACAAGTTTGCAGCAGTCACTTGGTTGACAAGTCTTAGGATTTATAACGTGTAATAACGAGTCACAAGTTTACAAGAGTCACTTGGTTGTCAACTGTTAGGGTTTATAACGTGTAATAATCAGTCACAAATTTGCAGCAGTCACTTGGTTGTCAACTGTTAGGGTTTATAACGTTTAATAATCAGTCACAAGTTTGCAGCAGTCACTTGGTTGTCAACTGTTAGGGTTTATAACGTGTAATAAGCAGTCACAAGTTTGCAGCAGTCACTTGGTTGTCAACTGTTAGGGTTTATAACGTGTAATAATCAGTTACAAGTTTGCAGCAGTCACTTGGTTGTCAATTCTTAGGATTTATAACGTGTAATAATCAGTCACAAGTTTGCAGGAGTCACTTGGTTGTCACCTGTTAGGGTTTATAACGTGTAATAATGAGTCACAAGTTTACAAGAGTCACTTGGTTGTCAACTGTGAGGGTTAATAACTTGTAATAATCAGTCACAGGTTTGCAGGAGTCACTTGGTTGTCAAATGTTAGGGCTTATAACGTGTAATAATCAATCACAAGTTTGCAGGAGTCACTTGGTTGTCAAACGTTAGGGTTAATGAAGTGTAATAATCAGTCACAAGTTTGCAGGAGTCACTTGGTTGTAACTGTTAGGGTTTATAACGTGTTAAATCAGTCAGAAGTTTGCTTGGAGTCACTTGGTTGTCAACTGTTAGGGTTTATAACGTGTAATAAAGAGTCACAGGTTAGCAGGAGTCACTTGGTTGTCATCTGTTAGGGTTTGTATGTGTAAAAATCAGTCACAAGTTTGCAGGAGTCACTTGGTTGTCAACACTTAGGGTTTATAACGTTTAATAATGAGTCACAAGTTTGAGGGAGTCACTTGGTTATCCACTGTTAGGGTTTATAAGTGTAATAAAGAGTCACCAGTTTGCAGGAGTCACTTGGTTGTCAACTGTTAGGGTTTATAAAGTGTAATAGTCAATCACAAGTTTGCAGCAGTCACTTGGCTGTCAACTTTTACGGTTAATAACGTGTAATAATCAGTCACAAGTTTCCAGCAGTCACTATGTTGTCAGCTATTAGGGTTTAAAAGTGCAATAATGAGTCACAAGTTTGCAGGAGTCAGTTGGTTGTCAACAGTTAGGGTTTATAACGTGTAATAATCAGTCACAAGTTTGCAGGAGCCAAATGTTTGTCAACTGTTTGGCTTTATAACATGCAATAATCAGTCACAAGTTTGCAGGAGTCACTTGGTTGTCAACTGTTAGGGTTTATAACGTGTAATAATGAGTCACAGGTTTGCAGCAGTCACTTGGTTGTCAACTGTTAGGGTTTATAACGTTTAATAACGAGTCAAAAGTTTGCAGGAGTCACTTAGTTGTCAACAGTTAGGGTTTATAAATATAATACGGAGTCACAACTTTGCGGGAGTCACATGGTTGTCAACTGTTAGGGTTTATAAGTGTAATAATCAGTCACAAGTTTGCAGCAGTCACTTGGTTGTCAACTGTTAGGGTTTATGACGTGTAATAATCAGTCACAAGTTTGCAGCAGTCACTTGGTTGTCAACTGTTAGGGTTTATAACGTGTAATAATGAGTCACAAGTTTGCAGGAGTCACTTGGTTGTCATCTGTTAGGGTTTATAACGTGTAATAATCAGTCACAAGTTTGCAGCAGTCACTTGGTTGTCAACTTTTAGGGTTAACATCGTGTAATAATCAGTCACAAGTTTCCAGCAGTCACTTGGTTGTCAACTGTTAGGGTTTATATCGTGTAAATATCAGTCACAAGTTTGCAGCAGTCACTTGGTTGTCAACTGTTAGGGTTTATAACGTGTTATAATCAGTCACAAGTATGCAAGAGTCACTTGGTAGTCCACTGTTAGGGTTTATAACGTGTAATTATCAGTCACAAGTTTGCGGCAGTCACTTGTTCTTCAACTGTTATGGTTTATAACGTGTAATAATCAGTCACAAATTTGCAGCAGTCACTTGGTTGTCAACTGTTAGGGTTTATAACGTGTAATAATCAGTCACAAGTTTGCAGCAGTCACTTGGTTGACAACTGTTAGGGTTGATATCGTGTAATAATCAGTCACAAATTTGCAGCAGTCACTTGGTTGTCAACTGTTAAGGTTTATAACGTGTAATAATCAGTCACAAGATTGCAGCAGTCACTTGGTTGTCAACTGTTAGGGTTTATAACGTGTAATAGTCAGTCACAAGTTTGCAGCAGTCACTTGTGTCAACTGTTAGGGTTTATAACGTGTAATAATCAGTCACAAGTTTGCAGGAGTCACTTGGTTGTCAACTGTTAGGGTTTACAACGTGTAATAATCAGTCACAAGTTTGCAGGAGTCACTTGGTTGTCAACTGTTAGGGTTGATAACCTGTAATAATCAGTCACAAGTTTTACAGCAGTCACTTGGTTGTCAATTGTTAGGGCTCTTAACGTGTAATAATCAGTCACAAGTTTGCAGCAGTCACTTGGTTGTCAACTGTTAGGGTTTATAACGTGTAATAGTCAATCATAAATTTGCAGCAGTCACTTGGTTGTCAACTGTTAGGGTTTATAACGTGTAATAATCAGTCACAAGTTTGCAGCAGTCACTTGGTTGTCAACTGTTAGGGTTTATAACGTGTAACAATCAGTCACAAGTTTGCAGCAGTTACTTGGTTGTCAAGTGTTAGGGTTTATAACGTGTTATAATCAGTCACAAGTTTGCAGCAGTCACTTAGTTGTCAACTGTTGGGGTTTATAACGTGTAATAATCAGTCACAAGTTTGCAGCGGTCACTTGGTTGTCAACTGTTAGGGTTTATAACGTGTAATAAATAGTCACAAATTTGCAGCAGTCACTTGGTTGTCAACTGTTAGGGTTTATAACGTTTAATAATCAGTCACAAGTTTGCAGCAGTCACTTGGTTGTCAACTGTTAGGGTTTATAACGTGTAATAATCAGTCACAAATTTGCAGCAGTCACTTGGTTGTCAACTGTTAGGGTTTATAACGTGTAATAAGCAGTCACAAGTTAGCAGCAGTCAATTGGTTGTCAACTGTTAGGGTTTATAACGTGTAATAATCAGTTACAAGTTTGCAGCAGTCACTTGGTTGACAAGTCTTAGGATTTATAACGTGTAATAACGAGTCACAAGTTTACAAGAGTCACTTGGTTGTCAACTGTTAGGGTTTATAACGTGTAATAATCAGTCACAAATTTGTAGCAGTCACTTGGTTGTCAACTGTTAGGGTTTATAACGTTTAATAATCAGTCACAAGTTTGCAGCAGTCACTTGGTTGTCAACTGTTAGGGTTTATAACGTGTAATAAGCAGTCACAAGTTAGCAGCAGTCACTTGGTTGTCAACTGTTAGGGTTTATAACGTGTAATAATCAGTTACAAGTTTGCAGCAGTCACTTGGTTGTCAATTCTTAGGATTTATAACGTGTAATAATCAGTCACAAGTTTGCAGGAGTCACTTGGTTGTCACCTGTTAGGGTTTATAACGTGTAATAATGAGTCACAAGTTTACAAGAGTCACTTGGTTGTCAACTGTTAGGGTTAATAACTTGTAATAATCAGTCACAGGTTTGCAGGAGTCACTTGGTTGTCAAATGTTAGGGTTTATAACGTGTAATAATCAATCACAAGTTTGCAGGAGTCACTTGGTTGTCAAAAGTTAGGGTTAATGAAGTGTAATAATCAGTCACAAGTTTGCAGGAGTCACTTGGTTGTAACTGTTAGGGTTTATAACGTGTTAAATCAGTCAGAAGTTTGCTTGGAGTCACTTGTTTGTCAACTGTTAGGGTTTATAACGTGTAATAAAGAGTCACAGGTTAGCAGGAGTCACTTGGTTGTCATCTGTTAAGGTTTGTATGTGTAATAATCAGTCACAAGTTTGCAGGAGTCACTTGGTTGTCAACACTTAGGGTTTATAACGTTTAATAATGAGTCACAAGTTTGAGGGAGTCACTTGGTTATCCACTGTTAGGGTTTATAAGTGTAATAAAGAGTCACCAGTTTGCAGGAGTCACTTGGTTGTCAACTGTTAGGGTTTATAAAGTGTAATAGTCAATCACAAGTTTGCAGCAGTCACTTGGCTGTCAACTTTTACGGTTAATAACGTGTAATAATCAGTCACAAGTTTCCAGCAGTCACTATGTTGTCAGCTATTAGGGTTTATAAGTGCAATAATGAGTCACAAGTTTGCAGGAGTCAGTTGGTTGTCAACAGTTAGGGTTTATAACGTGTAATAATCAGTCACAAGTTTGCAGGAGCCACATGTTTGTCAACTGTTTGGCTTTATAACGTGCAATAATCAGTCACAAGTTTGCAGGAGTCACTTGGTTGTCAACTGTTAGGGTTTATAACGTTTAATAATGAGTCAAAAGTTTGCAGGAGTCACTTAGTTGTCAACAGTTAGGGTTTATAAATATAATACGGAGTCACAACTTTGCAGGAGTCACATGGTTGTCAACTGTTAGGGTTTATAAGTGTAATAATCAGTCACAAGTTTGCAGCAGTCACTTGGTTGTCAACTGTTAGGGTTTATGACGTGTAATAATCAGTCACAAGTTTGCAGGAGTCACTTGGTTGTCAACTGTTAGGGTTTATAACGTGTAATAATGAGTCACATGTTTGCAGGAGTCACTTGATTGTTAACTGTTAGGGTTTATAAGTAATAATCAGTCACAAGTTTGAGCAGTCACTTGGTTGTCAACTGTAAGGGTTTATAACGTGTAATAATGTTTCACAAGTTTGCAGGAGTCACTTGGTTGTCATCTGTTAGGGTTTATAACGTGTAATAATCAGTCACAAGTTTGCAGCAGTCACTTGGTTGTCAACTTTTAGGGTTAACATCGTGTAATAATCAGTCACAAGTTTCCAGCAGTCACTTGGTTGTCAACTGTTAGGGTTTATATCGTGTAATAATCAGTCACAAGTTTGCAGCAGTCACTTGGTTGTCAACTGTTAGGGTTTATAACGTGTTATAATCAGTCACAAGTATGCAGGAGTCACTTGGTAGTAAACTGTTAGGGTTTATAACGTGTAATTATCAGTCACAAGTTTGCGGCAGTCACTTGTTCTTCAACTGTTATGGTTTATAACGTGTAATAATCAGTCACAAATTTGCAGCAGTCACTTGGTTGTCAACTGTTAGGGTTTATAACGTGTAATAATCAGTCACAAGTTTGCAGCAGTCACTTGGTTGACAACTGTTAGGTTTTATATCGTGTAATAATCAGTCACAAATTTGCAGCAGTCACTTGGTTGTCAACTGTTAAGGTTTTTTAACGTGTAATAATCAGTCACAAGTTTGCAGCAGTCACTTGGTTGTCAACTGTTAGGGTTTATAACGTGTAATAGTCAGTCACAAGTTTGCAGCAGTCACTTGTGTCAACTGTTAGGGTTTATAACGTGTAATAATCAGTCACAAGTTTGCAGGAGTCACTTGGTTGTCAACTGTTATGGTTTACAACGTGTAATAATCAGTCACAAGTTTGCAGGAGTCACTTGGTTGTCAACTGTTAGGGTTGATAACCTGTAATAATCAGTCACAAGTTTTACAGCAGTCACTTGGTTGTCAATTGTTAGGGTTAATAACGTGTAATAATCAGTCACAAGTTTGCAGCAGTCACTTGGTTGTCAACTGTTAGGGTTTATAACGTGTAATAGTCAATCATAAGTTTGCAGCAGTCACTTGGTTGTCAACTGTTAGGGTTTATAACGTGTAATAATCAGTCACAAGTTTGCAGCAGTCACTTGGTTGTCAACTGTTAGGGTTTATAACGTGTAACAATCAGTCACAAGTTTGCAGCAGTTACTTGGTTGTCAAGTGTTAGGGTTTATAACGTGTTATAATCAGTCACAAGTTTGCAGCAGTCACTTAGTTGTCAACTGTTGGGGTTTATAACGTGTAATAATCAGTCACAAGTTTGCAGCGGTCACTTGGTTACAACTGTTAGGGTTTATAACGTGTAATAATCAGTCACAAATTTGCAGCAGTCACTTGGTTGTCAACTGTTAGGGTTTATAACGTTTAATAATCAGTCACAAGTTTGCAGCAGTCACTTGGTTGTCAACTGTTAGGGTTTATAACGTGTAATAATCAGTCACAAATTTGCAGCAGTCACTTGGTTGTCAACTGTTAGGGTTTATAACGTGTAATAAGCAGTCACAAGTTAGCAGCAGTCAATTGGTTGTCAACTGTTAGGGTTTATAACGTGTAATAATCAGTTACAAGTTTGCAGCAGTCACTTGGTTGACAAGTCTTAGGATTTATAACGTGTAATAACGAGTCACAAGTTTACAAGAGTCACTTGGTTGTCAACTGTTAGGGTTTATAACGTGTAATAATCAGTCACAAATTTGTAGCAGTCACTTGGTTGTCAACTGTTAGGGTTTATAACGTGTAATAATCAGTCACAAGTTTGCAGCAGTCACTTGGTTGTCAACTGTTAGGGTTTATAACGTGTAATAAGCAGTCACAAGTTTGCAGCAGTCACTTGGTTGTCAACTGTTAGGGTTTATAACGTGTAATAATCAGTTACAAGTTTGCAGCAGTCACTTGGTTGTCAATTCTTAGGATTTATAACGTGTAATAATCAGTCACAAGTTTGCAGGAGTCACTTGGTTGTCACCTGTTAGGGTTTATAACGTGTAATAATGAGTCACAAGTTTACAAGAGTCACTTGGTTGTCAACTGTTAGGGTTAATAACTTGTAATAATCAGTCACAGGTTTGCAGGAGTCACTTGGTTGTCAAATGTTAGGGTTTATAACGTGTAATAATCAATCACAAGTTTGCAGGAGTCACTTGGTTGTCAAACGTTAGGGTTAATGAAGTGTAATAATCAGTCACAAGTTTGCAGGAGTCACTTGGTTGTCAACTGTTAGGGTTTATAACGTGTTAAATCAGTCAGAAGTTTGCTTGGAGTCACTTGGTTGTCAACTGTTAGGGTTTATAACGTGTAATAAAGAGTCACAGGTTAGCAGGAGTCACTTGGTTGTCATCTGTTAGGGTTTGTATGTGTAATAATCAGTCACAAGTTTGCAGGAGTCACTTGGTTGTCAACACTTAGGGTTTATAACGTTTAATAATGAGTCACAAGTTTGAGGGAGTCACTTGGTTATCAACTGTTAGGGTTTATAAGTGTAATAAAGAGTCACCAGTTTGCAGGAGTCACTTGGTTGTCAACTGTTAGGGTTTATAAAGTGTAATAGTCAATCACAAGTTTGCAGCAGTCACTTGGCTGTCAACTTTTACGGTTAATAACGTGTAATAATCAGTCACAAGTTTCCAGCAGTCACTATGTTGTCAGCTATTAGGGTTTAAAAGTGCAATAATGAGTCACCAGTTTGCAGGAGTCAGTTGGTTGTCAACAGTTAGGGTTTATAACTTGTAATAATCAGTCACAAGTTTGCAGGAGCCACATGTTTGTCAACTGTTTGGGTTTATAACGTGCAATAATCAGTCACAAGTTTGCAGGAGTCACTTGGTTGTCAACTGTTAGGGTTTATAACGTGTAATAATGAGTCACAGGTTTGCAGCAGTCACTTGGTTGTCAACTGTTAGGGTTTATAACGTTTAATAATGAGTCAAAAGTTTGCAGGAGTCACTTAGTTGTCAACAGTTAGGGTTTATAAATATAATACGGAGTCACAACTTTGCAGAAGTCACATGGTTGTCAACTGTTAGGGTTTATAAGTGTAATAATCAGTCACAAGTTTGCAGCAGTCACTTGGTTGTCAACTGTTAGGGTTTATGACGTGTAATAATCAGTCACAAGTTTGCAGGAGTCACTTGGTTGTCAACTGTTAGGGTTTATAACGTGTAATAATGAGTCACATGTTTGCAGGAGTCACTTGATTGTTAACTGTTAGGGTTTTTAAGTGTAATAATCAGTCACAAGTTTGAGCAGTCACTTGGTTGTCAACTGTAAGGGTTTGTAACGTGTAATAATGAGTCACAAGTTTGCAGGAGTCACTTGGTTGTCATCTGTTAGGGTTTATAACGTGTAATAAGCAGTCACAAGTTTGCAATAGTCACTTGGTTGTCAACTTTTAGGGTTAACATCGTGTAATAATCAGTCACAAGTTTCCAGCTGTCACTTGGTTGTCAACTGTTAGGGTTTATATCGTGTAATAATCAGTCACAAGTTTGCAGCAGTCACTTGGTTGTCAACAGTTAGGGTTTATAACGTGTTATAATCAGTCACAAGTATGCAGGAGTCACTTTGTAGTCCACTGTTAGGGTTTATAACGTGTAATTATCAGTCACAAGTTTGCGGCAGTCACTTGTTCTTCAACTGTTATGGTTTATAACGTGTAATAATCAGTCACAAATTTGCAGCAGTCACTTGGTTGTCAACTGTTAGGGTTTATAACGTGTAATAATCAGTCACAAGTTTGCAGCAGTCACTTGGTTGACAACTGTTAGGGTTTATATCGTGTAATAATCAGTCACAAATTTGCAGCAGTCACTTGGTTGTCAACTGTTAAGGTTTATAACGTGTAATATTCAGTCACAAGTTTGCAGCAGTCACTTGGTTGTCAACTGTTAGGGTTTATAACGTGTAATAGTCAGTCACAAGTTTGCAGCAGTCACTTGTGTCAACTGTTAGGGTTTATAACGTGTAATAATCAGTCACAAGTTTGCAGGAGTCACTTGGTTGTCAACTGTTAGGGTTTACAACGTGTAATAATCAGTCACAAGTTTGCAGGAGTCACTTGGTTGTCAACTGTTAGGGTTGATAACCTGTAATAATCAGTCACAAGTTTTACAGCAGTCACTTGGTTGTCATTTGTTAGGGTTAATAACGTGTAATAATCAGTCACAAGTTTGCAGCAGTCACTTGGTTGTCAGCTGTTAGGGTTTAAAGGTGTAATAATGAGTCCCAAGTTTGCATGAGTCACTTGGTTGTCAACTGTTAGGGTTTATAACGTGTAATAATGAGTCACGAGTTAGCAACAGTCACTTGGTTGTCAACTTTTAGGGTTAATAACTAGTAATAATCAGTCACAAGTTTCCAGCAGTCACTTGGTTGTCAGCTGTTTGGGTTTAAAAGTGTAATAATGAGTCACAAGTGTGCAGGAGACACTTGGTTGTCAACTGTTAGGGTTTATAACGTGTAATAATCAGTCACATGTTTGCAGGAGTCACATGGCTGTCAACTGTTAGGGTTTATAACGTGAAATAATCAGTCACAAGTTTGCAGGAGTCACTTGGTTGTCAACTGTTAGGATTTATAACGTGTAATAATGAGTCACAAGTTTGCAGGAATCACTTGGTTGTCAACTGTTAGGATTTATAACGTGTAATAATCAGTCACAAGTGTGCAGCAGTCACTTGGTTTCAAATTTTAGGGTTTATAACGTGTAATAATCAGCCACAAGTTTTCAGAAGTCACTTGCTTGTCAAATGTTAGTGTTTATAACGTGTAATAATCAGTACCAAGTTTGCAGGGGTCACTTGTCAACTGTTAGGATTTATAACGTGTAATAATCAGTCACAAATTTGCAGGAGTCACTTGGTTGTCAACTGTTAGGGTTTATAACATGTAATAATGAGTCACAAGTTTGCAGCAGTCACTTGGTTGTCAACTGTTGGGGTTTTTTAGTGTAATAATGAGTCACAAGTTTACAGGAGTCACTTGGTTGTCAACTGTTAGGGTTTGTAACTTGTAATAATGAGTCACAAGTTTGCAGAAGTCACTTGGTTGTCAACTGTCAGGGTTTATAACGTGTAATAATCAGTCACAGGTTTGGATGAGTCACTTGGTTGTCAACTGTTAGGGTTTCTAACGTGTAATAATCAGTCACAAGTTTTCAGGGATCACTTGGTTGTCAACTGTTAGGGTTAATAACGTGTAATAATAAGTCACATGTTTGCAGCAGTTACTTGGAAGTCAACTGTTAGGGTTTATAACGTGTAATATTGAGTCACAAGTTTGCAGGAGTCACGTGGTGGTTAACTGTTAGGGTTTATAACGTGTAATAATCAGTCACAAGTTTGCAGCAGGCACTTGGTTGTCAACTTTTAGGGTAAATAACGTGTATAATCACTCACAAAATTCCAGCAGTCACTTTGCTGTCAGCTGTTAAAGTTTTAAAAGTGCAATAATGAGTCACAAGTTTGCAGCAGTCACTTGGTTGTCAAATGTTAGGGTGTATAACGTGTAATAATGAGTCACAAGTTTGCAGGAGTCACTTGGTTGTCAACTGTTAGGGTTTATAGCGTGTAATAATCAGTCACAAGTTTGCAGCAGTCACTTGGTTGTCAACTTTTAGGGTTAATATCGTGTAATAATCAGTCACAAGTTTTCAGCAGTCACTAGGTTGTCAGCTGTCAGGGTTTAAAAGTGCAATAATGAGTCACAATTTTGCAGGAGTCACTTGGTTGTCAACTGTTAGGATCTATAATGAGTAATAATCAGTCACCACTTTGCATGAGTCACTTGGTTGTCAACTGTTAGGGTTTATAACGTTTAATAATCAGTCACAAGTTTGCAGCAGTCACTTGGTTGTCAACTGTTAGGGTTTATAACGTGTAATAAGCAGTCACAAGTTTGCAGCAGTCACTTGGTTGTCAACTGTTAAGGTTTATAACGTGTAATAATCAGTTACAAGTTTGCAGCAGTCACTTGGTTGTCAATTCTTAGGATTTATAACGTGTAATAATCAGTCACAAGTTTGCAGGAGTCACTTGGTTGTCACCTGTTAGGGTTTATAACGTGTAATAATGAGTCACAAGTTTACAAGAGTCACTTGGTTGTCAACTGTTAGGGTTAATAACTTGTAATAATCAGTCACAGGTTTGCAGGAGTCACTTGGTTGTCAAATGTTAGGGTTTATAACGTGTAATAATCAATCACAAGTTTGCAGGAGTCACTTGGTTGTCAAACGTTAGGGTTAATGAAGTGTAATAATCAGTCACAAGTTTGCAGGAGTCACTTGGTTGTAACTGTTAGGGTTTATAACGTGTTAAATCAGTCAGAAGTTTGCTTGGAGTCACTTGGTTGTCAACTGTTAGGGTTTATAACGTGTAATAAAGAGTCACAGGTTAGCAGGAGTCACTTGGTTGTCATCTGTTAGGGTTTGTATGTGTAATAATCAGTCACAAGTTTGCAGGAGTCACTTGGTTGTCAACACTTAGGGTTTATAACGTTTAATAATGAGTCACAAGTTTGAGGGAGTCACTTGGTTATCAACTGTTAGGGTTTATAAGTGTAATAAAGAGTCACCAGTTTGCAGGAGTCACTTGGTTGTCAACTGTTAGGGTTTATAAAGTGTAATAGTCAATCACAAGTTTGCAGCAGTCACTTGGCTGTCAACTTTTACGGTTAATAACGTGTAATAATCAGTCACAAGTTTCCAGCAGTCACTATGTTGTCAGCTATTAGGGTTTAAAAGTGCAATAATGAGTCACAAGTTTGCAGGAGTCAGTTGGTTGTCAACAGTTAGGGTTTATAACTTGTAATAATCAGTCACAAGTTTGCAGGAGCCACATGTTTGTCAACTGTTTGGGTTTATAACGTGCAATAATCAGTCACAAGTTTGCAGGAGTCACTTGGTTGTCAACTGTTAGGGTTTATAACGTGTAATAATGAGTCACAGGTTTGCAGCAGTCACTTGGTTGTCAACTGTTAGGGTTTATAACGTTTAATAATGAGTCAAAATTTTGCAGGAGTCACTTAGTTGTCAACAGTTAGGGTTTATAAATATAATACGGAGTCACAACTTTGCAGAAGTCACATGGTTGTCAACTGTTAGGGTTTATAAGTGTAATAATCAGTCACAAGTTTGCAGCAGTCACTTGGTTGTCAACTGTTAGGGTTTATGACGTGTAATAATCAGTCACAAGTTTGCAGGAGTCACTTGGTTGTCAACTGTTAGGGTTTATAACGTGTAATAATGAGTCACATGTTTGCAGGAGTCACTTGATTGTTAACTGTTAGGGTTTATAAGTGTAATAATCAGTCACAAGTTTGAGCAGTCACTTGGTTGTCAACTGTAAGGGTTTGTAACGTGTAATAATGAGTCACAAGTTTGCAGGAGTCACTTGGTTGTCATCTGTTAGGGTTTATAACGTGTAATAATCAGTCACAAGTTTGCAGCAGTCACTTGGTTGTCAACCTTTAGGGTTAACATCGTGTAATAATCAGTCACAAGTTTCCAGCTGTCACTTGGTTGTCAACTGTTAGGGTTTATATCGTGTATTAATCAGTCACAAGTTTGCAGCAGTCACTTGGTTGTCAACTGTTAGGGTTTATAACGTGTTATAATCAGTCACAAGTATGCAGGAGTCACTTTGTAGTCCACTGTTAGGGTTTATAACGTGTAATTATCAGTCACAAGTTTGCGGCAGTCACTTGTTCTTCAACTGTTATGGTTTATAACGTGTAATAATCAGTCACAAATTTGCAGCAGTCACTTGGTTGTCAACTGTTAGGGTTTATAACGTGTAATAATCAGTCACAAGTTTGCAGCAGTCACTTGGTTGACAACTGTTAGGGTTTATATCGTGTAATAATCAGTCACAAATTTGCAGCAGTCACTTGGTTGTCAACTGTTAAGGTTTATAACGTGTAATAATCAGTCACAAGTTTGCAGCAGTCACTTGGTTGTCAACTGTTAGGGTTTATAACGTGTAATAGTCAGTCACAAGTTTGCAGCAGTCACTTGTGTCAACTGTTAGGGTTTATAACGTGTAATAATCAGTCACAAGTTTGCAGGAGTCACTTGGTTGTCAACTGTTAGGGTTTACAACGTGTAATAATCAGTCACAAGTTTGAAGGAGTCACTTGGTTGTCAACTGTTAGGGTTGATAACCTGTAATAATCAGTCACAAGTTTTACAGCAGTCACTTGGTTGTCAATTGTTAGGGTTAATAACGTGTAATAATCAGTCACAAGTTTGCAGCAGTCACTTGGTTGTCAGCTGTTAGGGTTTAAAAGTGTAATAATGAGTCCCAAGTTTGCATGAGTCACTTGGTTGTCAACTGTTAGGGTTTATAACGTGTAATAATGAGTCACGAGTTAGCAACAGTCACTTGGTTGTCAACTTTTAGGGTTAATAACTAGTAATAATCAGTCACAAGTTTCCAGCAGTCACTTGGTTGTCAGCTGTTTGGGTTTAAAAGTGTAATAATGAGTCACAAGTGTGCAGGAGACACTTGGTTGTCAACTGTTAGGGTTTATAACGTGTAATAATCAGTCACATGTTTGCAGGAGTCACATGGCTGTCAACTGTTAGGGTTTATAACGTGAAATAATCAGTCACAAGTTTGCAGGAGTCACTTGGTTGTCAACTGTTAGGATTTATAACGTGTAATAATGAGTCACAAGTTTGCAGGAATCACTTGGTTGTCAACTGTTAGGATTTATAACGTGTAATAATCAGTCACAAGTGTGCAGCAGTCACTTGGTTTCAAATTTTAGGGTTTATAACGTGTAATAATCAGCCACAAGTTTTCAGAAGTCACTTGCTTGTCAAATGTTAGTGTTTATAACGTGTAATAATCAGTACCAAGTTTGCAGGGGTCACTTGTCAACTGTTAGGATTTATAACGTGTAATAATCAGTCACAAATTTGCAGGAGTCACTTGGTTGTCAACTGTTAGGGTTTATAACATGTAATAATGAGTCACAAGTTTGCAGCAGTCACTTGGTTGTCAACTGTTGGGGTTTTTTAGTGTAATAATGAGTCACAAGTTTACAGGAGTCACTTGGTTGTCAACTGTTAGGGTTTGTAACTTGTAATAATGAGTCACAAGTTTCCAGAAGTCACTTGGTTGTCAACTGTCAGGGTTTATAACGTTTAATAATCAGTCACAGGTTTGGATGAGTCACTTGGTTGTCAACTGTTAGGGTTTCTAACGTGTAATAATCAGTCACAAGTTTTCAGGAATCACTTGGTTGTCAACTGTTAGGGTTAATAACGTGTAATAATAAGTCACATGTTTGCAGCAGTTACTTGGAAGTCAACTGTTAGGGTTTATAACGTGTAATAATGAGTCACAAGTTTGCAGGAGTCACGTGGTGGTTAACTATTAGGGTTTATAACGTGTAATAATCAGTCACAAGTTTGCAGCAGGCACTTGGTTGTCAACTTTTAGGGTAAATAACGTGTATAATCACTCACAAAATTCCAGCAGTCACTTTGCTGTCAGCTGTTAAAGTTTTAAAAGTGCAATAATGAGTCACAAGTTTGCAGCAGTCACTTGGTTGTCAAATGTTAGGGTGTATAACGTGTAATAATGAGTCACAAGTTTGCAGGAGTCACTTGGTTGTCAACTGTTAGGGTTTATAGCGTGTAATAATCAGTCACAAGTTTGCAGCAGTCACTTGGTTGTCAACTTTTAGGGTTAATATCGTGTAATAATCAGTCACAAGTTTTCAGCAGTCACTAGGTTGTCAGCTGTCAGGGTTTAAAAGTGCAATAATGAGTCACAATTTTGCAGGAGTCACTTGGTTGTCAACTGTTAGGATCTATAATGAGTAATAATCAGTCACCACTTTGCATGAGTCACTTGGTTGTCAACTGTTAGGGTTTATAACGTTTAATAATCAGTCACAAGTTTGCAGCAGTCACTTGGTTGTCAACTGTTAGGGTTTATAACGTGTAATAAGCAGTCACAAGTTTGCAGCAGTCACTTGGTTGTCAACTGTTAAGGTTTATAACGTGTAATAATCAGTTACAAGTTTGCAGCAGTCACTTGGTTGTCAATTCTTAGGATTTATAACGTGTAATAATCAGTCACAAGTTTGCAGGAGTCACTTGGTTGTCACCTGTTAGGGTTTATAACGTGTAATAATGAGTCACAAGTTTACAAGAGTCACTTGGTTGTCAACTGTTAGGGTTAATAACTTGTAATAATCAGTCACAGGTTTGCAGGAGTCACTTGGTTGTCAAATGTTAGGGTTTATAACGTGTAATAATCAATCACAAGTTTGCAGGAGTCACTTGGTTGTCAAACGTTAGGGTTAATGAAGTGTAATAATCAGTCACAAGTTTGCAGGAGTCACTTAGTTGTAACTGTTAGGGTTTATAACGTGTTAAATCAGTCAGAAGTTTGCTTGGAGTCACTTGGTTGTCAACTGTTAGGGTTTATAACGTGTAATAAAGAGTCACAGGTTAGCAGGAGTCACTTGGTTGTCATCTGTTAGGGTTTGTATGTGTAATAATCAGTCACAAGTTTGCAGGAGTCACTTGGTTGTCAACACTTAGGGTTTATAACGTTTAATAATGAGTCACAAGTTTGAGGGAGTCACTTGGTTATCCACTGTTAGGGTTTATAAGTGTAATAAAGAGTCACCAGTTTGCAGGAGTCACTTGGTTGTCAACTGTTAGGGTTTATAAAGTGTAATAGTCAATCACAAGTTTGCAGCAGTCACTTGGCTGTCAACTTTTACGGTTAATAACGTGTAATAATCAGTCACAAGTTTCCAGCAGTCACTATGTTGTCAGCTATTAGGGTTTAAAAGTGCAATAATGAGTCACAAGTTTGCAGGAGTCAGTTGGTTGTCAACAGTTAGGGTTTATAACGTGTAATAATCAGTCACAAGTTTGCAGGAGCCACATGTTTGTCAACTGTTTGGCTTTATAACATGCAATTATCAGTCACAAGTTTGCAGGAGTCACTTGGTTGTCAACTGTTAGGGTTTATAACGTGTAATAATGAGTCACAGGTTTGTAGCAGTCACTTGGTTGTCAACTGTTAGGGTTTATAACGTTTAATTATGAGTCAAAAGTTTGCAGCAGTCACTTAGTTGTCAACAGTTAGGGTTTATAAATATAATACGGAGTCACAACTTTGCAGGAGTCACATGGTTGTCAACTGTTAGGGTTTATAAGTGTAATAATCAGTCACAAGTTTGCAGCAGTCACTTGGTTGTCAACTGTTAGGGTTTATGACGTGTAATAATCAGTCACAAGTTTGGAGGAGTCACTTGGTTGTCAACTGTTAGGGTTTATATCGTGTAATAATGAGTCAGGTGTTTGCAGGAGTCACTTTATTGTTAACTGTTAGGGTTTATAAGTGTAATAATCAGTCACAAGTTTGAGCAGTCACTTGGTTGTCAACTGTAAGGGTTTATAACGTGTAATAATGAGTCACAAGTTTGCAGGAGTCACTTGGTTGTCATCTGTTAGGGTTTATAACGTGTAATAATCAGTCACAAGTTTGCAGCAGTCACTTGGTTGTCAACTTTTAGGGTTAACATCGTGTAATAATCAGTCACAAGTTTCCAGCAGTCACTTGGTTGTCAACTGTTAGGGTTTATATCGTGTAATAATCAGTCACAAGTTTGCAGCAGTCACTTGGTTGTCAACTGTTAGGGTTTATAACGTGTTATAATCAGTCACAAGTATGCAGGAGTCACTTGGTGGTCCACTCTTAGGGTTTATAACGTGTAATTATCAGTCACAAGTTTGCGGCAGTCACTTGTTCTTCAACTGTTATGGTTTATAACGTGTAATAATCAGTCACAAATTTGCAGCAGTCATTTGGTTGTCAACTGTTAGGGTTTATAACGTGTAATAATCAGTCACAAGTTTGCAGCAGTCACTTGGTTGACAACTGTTAGGGTTTATATCGTGTAATAATCAGTTACAAATTTGCAGCAGTCACTTGGTTGTCAACTGTTAAGGTTTATAACGTGTAATAATCAGTCACAAGTTTGCAGCAGTCACTTGGTTGTCAACTGTTAGGGTTTATAACGTGTAATAGTCAGTCACAAGTTTGCATAAGTCACTTGTGTCAACTGTTAGGGTTTATAACGTGTAATAATCAGTCACAAGTTTGCAGGAGTCACTTGGTTGTCAACTGTTAGGGTTTACAACGTGTAATAATCAGTCACAAGTTTGCAGGAGTCACTTGGTTGTCAACTGTTAGGGTTGATAACCTGTAATAATCATCACAAGTTTTACAGCAGTCACTTGGTTGTCAATTGTTAGGGTTAATAACGTGTAATAATCAGTCACAAGTTTGCAGCAGTCACTTGGTTGTCAACTGTTAGGGTTTATAACGTGTAATAGTCAATCATAAGTTTGCAGCAGTCACTTGGTTGTCAACTGTTAGGGTTTATAACGTGTAATAATCAGTCACAAGTTTGCAGCAGTCACTTGGTTGTCAACTGTTAGGGTTTATAACGTGTAACAATCAGTCACAAGTTTGCAGCAGTTACTTGGTTGTCAAGTGTTAGGGTTTATAACGTGTTATAATCAGTCACAAGTTTGCAGCAGTCACTTAGTTGTCAACTGTTGGGGTTTATAACGTGTAATAATCAGTCACAAGTTTGCAGCGGTCACTTGGTTGTCAACTGTTAGGGTTTATAACGTGTAATAATCAGTCACAAATTTGCAGCAGTCACTTGGTTGTCAACTGTTAGGGTTTATAACATTTATTAATCAGTCACAAGTTTGCAGCAGTCACTTGGTTGTCAACTGTTAGGGTTTATAACGTGTAATAATCAGTCACAAATTTGCAGCAGTCACTTGGTTGTCAACTGTTAGGGTTTATAACGTGTAATAAGCAGTCACAAGTTAGCAGCAGTCAATTGGTTGTCAACTGTTAGGGTTTATAACGTGTAATAATCAGTTACAAGTTTGCAGCAGTCACTTGGTTGACAAGTCTTAGGATTTATAACGTGTAATAACGAGTCACAAGTTTACAAGAGTCACTTGGTTGTCAACTGTTAGGGTTTATAACGTGTAATAATCAGTCACAAATTTGTAGCAGTCACTTGGTTGTCAACTGTTAGGGTTTATAACGTTTAATAATCAGTCACAAGTTTGCAGCAGTCACTTGGTTGTCAACTGTTTGGGTTTATAACGTGTAATAAGCAGTCACAAGTTTGCAGCAGTCACTTGGTTGTCAACTGTTAGGGTTTATAACGTGTAATAATCAGTTACAAGTTTGCAGCAGTCACTTGGTTGTCAATTCTTAGGATTTATAACGTGTAATAATCAGTCACAAGTTTGCAGGTGTCACTTGGTTGTCACCTGTTAGGGTTTATAACGTGTAATAATGAGTCACAAGTTTACAAGAGTCACTTGGTTGTCAACTGTTAGGGTTAATAACTTGTAATAATCAGTCACAGGTTTGCAGGAGTCACTTGGTTGTCAAATCTTAGGGTTTATAACGTGTAATAATCAATCACAAGTTTGCAGGAGTCACTTGGTTGTCAAACGTTAGGGTTAATGAAGTGTAATAATCAGTCACAGGTTTGCAGGAGTCACTTGGTTGTAACTGTTAGGGTTTATAACTTGTTAAATCAGTCAGAAGTTTGCTTGGAGTCACTTGGTTGTCAACTGTTAGGGTTTATAACGTGTAATAAAGAGTCACAGGTTAGCAGGAGTCACTTGGTTGTCATCTGTTAGGGTTTGTATGTGTAATAATCAGTCACAAGTTTGCAGCAGTCACTTGGTTGTCAACTGTTATGGCTTATAACGTGTAATAATCAGTCACAAGTTTGCAGCAGTCACTTGGTTGTCATCTGTTAGGGTTTAAAAGTGTAATAATGAGCCCCCAGTTTGCAGGAGTCACTTGGTTGTCAACTGTTAGGGTTTATAACGTGTAATAATGAGTCACGAGTTTGCAACAGTCACTTGGTTGTCAACTTTTAGGGTTAATAACTAGTAATATTCAGTCACAAGTTTCCAGCAGTCACTTGGTTGTCAGCTGTTAGGGTTTAAAAGTGTAATAATGAGTCACAAGTGTGCAGGAGACACTTGGTTGTCAACTGTTAGGGTTTATAACGTGTAATAATGAGTCACAAGTTTGCAGGAGTCACGTGGTGGTTAACTGTTAGGGTTTATAACGTGTAATAATCAGTCACAAGTTTGCAGGAGTCACTTGGTTGTCAACTGTTAGGATTTATAACGTGTAATAATGAGTCACAAGTTTGCAGGAATCACTTGGTTGTCAACTATTAGGATTTATAACGTGTAATAATCAGTCACAAGTGTGCAGCAGTCACTTGGTTTCAAATTTTAGGGTTTATAACGTGTAATAATCAGTCACAAGTTTTCAGAAGTCACTTGCTTGTCAAATGTTAGTGTTTATAACGTGTAATAATCAGTAACTAGTTTGCAGGGGTCACTTGTCAACTGTTAGGATTTATAACGTGTAATAATCAGTCACAAATTTGCAGGAGTCACTTGGTTGTCAACTGTTAGGGTTTATAACATGTAATAATGAGTCACAATCTTGCAGCAGTCACTTGGTTGTCAACTGTTGGGGTTTTTTAGTGTAATAATGAGTCACAAGTTTACAGGAGTCACTTGGTTGTCAACTGTTAGGGTTTGTAACTTGTTTTAATGAGTCATTGGTTTGCAGAAGTCACTTGGTTGTCAACTGTCAGGGTTTATAACGTGTAATAATCAGTCACAGGTTTGGATGAGTCACTTGGTTGTCAACTGTTAGGGTTTCTAACGTGTAATAATCAGTCACAAGTTTTCAGGAATCACTTGGTTGTCAACTGTTAGGGTTAATAACGTGTAATAATAAGTCACATGTTTGCAGCAGTTACTTGGTTGTCAACTGTTAGGGTTTATATGTGTAATAATCAGTCACAAGTTTGCAGCAGTCACTTGGTTGTCAACTGTTAGGGTTTATAACGTGTAATAATGAGTCACAAGTTTGCAGGAGTCACGTGGTGGTTAACTGTTAGGGTTTATAACGTGTAATAATCAGTCACAAGTTTGCAGCAGGCACTTGGTTGTCAACTTTTAGGGTAAATAACGTGTATAATCACTCACAAAATTCCAGCAGTCACTTTGCTGTCAGCTGTTAATGTTTTAAAAGTGCAATAATGAGTCACAATTTTGCAGCAGTCACTTGGTTGTCCAATGTTAGGGTGTATAACGTGTAATAATGAGTCACAAGTTTGCAGGAGTCACTTGGTTGTCAACTGTTAGGGTTTATAGCGTGTAATAATCAGTCACAAGTTTGCAGCAGTCACTTGGTTGTCAACTTTTAGGGTTAATATCGTGTAATAATCAGTCACAAGTTTCCAGCAGTCACTAGGTTGTCAGCTGTCAGGGTTTAAAAGTGCAATAATGAGTCACAATTTTGCAGGAGTCACTTGGTTATCAACTGTTAGGGTTTTAACGTGTAATAGTCAGTCACCAGTTTGCAGGAGTCACTTGGTTGTCAACTGTTAGGGTTTATAACGTGTAATAATCAGTCACAAGTTTGCAGCAGTCACTTGATTGTCAAATGTTAGGCTTTATAACGTGTAATAATGAGTCACAAGTTTGCAGGAGTCACTTGGTTGTCACCTGTTAGGGTTTATAACGTGTAATAATGAGTCACAAGTTTACAAGAGTCACTTGGTTGTCAACTGTTAGGGTTAATAACTTGTAATAATCAGTCACAGGTTTGCAGGAGTCACTTGGTTGTCAAATGTTAGAATCCATAATGAGTAATAATCAGTCACCACTTTGCATGAATCACTCTGTTGTCAACTGTTAGGGTTTTAACGTGTAATAGTCAGTCACAAGATTACAGGAGTCACTTGGTTGTCAACTGTTAGGGTTTATAACGTGTAATAATCAGTCACAAGTTTGCAGCAGTCACTTGATTGTCAAATGTTAGGCTTTATAACGTGTAATAATGAGACACAAGTTTGCAGGAGTCCCTTGGTTGTCAACTTTTAGGGTTTATAACGTGTAATAATGTGTCACAAGTTTGCAGGAGTCACTTGGTTGTCAACTGTTAGGGTTTAAAAGTGCAATAAAGAGTCACAATTTTGCAGGAGTCACTTGGTTGTCAACTGTTAGAATCCATAATGAGTAATAATCAGTCACCACTTTGCATGAATCACTCTGTTGTCAAATGTTAGGGTTTATAACGTGTAATAATCAGTCACAAGTTTGCAACAGTCACATGGTTGTCAACTGTTATGGCTTATAACGTGTAATAATCAATCACAAGTTTGCAGCAGTCACTTGGTTGTCAGCTGTTAGGGTTTAAAAGTGTAATAATGAGCCCCCAGTTTGCAGGAGTCACTTGGTTGAGTCCTGTTAGGGTTTATAACGTGTAATAATCAGTCACAAGTTTGCAGGAGTCACTTGGTTGTCAACTGTTAGGGTTTATAACGTGTAATAATCAGTGACAATATTGCAGTAGTCACTTGGTTGTCAACTGTTAGGGTTTATAACGTGTAATAATCAGTCACAAATTTGCAGCAGTCACTTGGTTGTCAACTGTTAAAGTTTATAACGTGTAATAATCAGTCACAAGTTTGCAGCAGTCACTTGGTTGTCAAATGTTAGGGTTTATAACGTGTAATAATCAGTCACAAGTTTGCAGGAGTCACATGGTTGTCAACTGTTAGGGGTTATAACGTGCAATAATAAGTCACAAGTATGCAGGAGTCACTTGGTTGTCAACTCTTAGGGTTTATAACGTGAAATAGTGAGTCACAGGTTTGCAGCAGTCTCTCGCTTGTCATCTGTTAGGGTTTATAAGTGTAATAATAAGTCACAAGTTTGCAGGAGTCACTTGGTAGTCAACTGTTAGGGTTAATAACGTTTAATAATGAGTCACAAGTTTGCAGGAGTCACTTGGTTGTCAACTGTTAGGGTTTATAAATATAAAAATGAGTCACAAGTTTGCTGGAGTCACTTGGTTGTCAACATTTAGGGTTTATAACGTGTAATAATCAGTCACAAGATTGCAGTAGTCACTTGGTTGACAACTGTTAGGGTTTATAAGTGTAATAATTAGTCAGAAGTTTGCAGCAGTCACATGGTTGTCAACTATTAGGGTTTTTAAGTGTAATAATGAGTCACATGTTTGCAGGAGTCACTTGGTTGTCAACTTTTAGTGTTTGTACTGTGTAATAATGAGTCACAAGTTTGCAGGGGTCATTTGGTTGTCAACCGTTAGGGTTTATAACGTGTAATAATGAGTCACAAGTTTGCAGCAGTCACTTGGTTGTCAACTGTTAGGGTTTATAACGTGTAATAAGCAGTCACAAGTTTGCAGCAGTCACTTGGTTGTCAACTGTTAGGGTTTATAACGTGTAATAATGAGTTACAAGTTTGCAGCAGTTACTTGGTTGTCAAGTCTTAGGATTTATAACGTGTAATTATCAGTCACAAGTTTGCAGGAGTCACATGGTTGTTACCTGTTAGGGCTTATAATGTGTAATAATGAGTCAAAAGTTGCCAATAGTCACTTGGTTGTCAACTGTTAGGGTTAATAACTTGTAATAATCAGTCACAGGTTTGCAGGAGTCACTTGGTTGTCAAATGTTAGGGTTTATAACGTGTAATAATCAATCACAAGTTCGCAGGAGTCACTTGGTTGTCAAACGTTTGGATTTATGAAGTGTAATAATCAGTCACAAGTTTGCAGGATTCACTTGGTTGTCAACTGTTAGGGTTTATAACGTGTAATAATCAGTCACAAGTTTGCAGGAGTCACTTGGTTGTCAACTGTTACGGTTTATAACGTGTAATAATGAGTCACATGTTTGCAGGAGTCACTTTATTGTTAACTGTTAGGGTTTATAAGTGTAATAATCAGTCACAAGTTTGCAGGTGTCATTTGGTTGTAAACTGTTAGGGTTTATAACGTGTAATAATGAGTCACAAGTTTGCAGGAGTCACTTGGTTGTCATCTGTTAGGGTTTATAACGTGTAATAGTCAGTCACAAGTTTGCAGCAATCACTTGGTTGTCAACTTTTAGGGTTAACATCGTGTAATAATCAGTCACAAGTTTCCAGCAGTCACTCGGTTGTCAACTGTTAGGGTTTATATCGTGTAATAATCAGTCACAAGTTTGCAGCAGTCACTTGGTTGTCAACTGTTAGGGTTTATAACGTGTTATAATCAGTCACAAGTATGCAGGAGTCTCTTGGTTGTCCACAGTTAGGGTTTATAACGTGTATTTATCAGTCACAAGTATGCGGCATTTACTTGTTCTTCAACTGTTATGGTTTTTAACGTGTAATAATCAGTCACAAATTTGCAGCAGTCACTTGGTTGTCAACTGTTAGGGTTTATAACGTGTAATAATCAGTGACAAGTTTGCAGCAGTCACTTGGTTGTCAACTGTTAGGGTTTATAACGTGTAATAATCAGTCACAAATTTGCAATAGTCACTTGGTTGTCAACTGTTAAAGTTTATAAGGTGTAATAATCAGTCACAAGTTTGCAGCAGTCACTTGGTTGTCAACTGTTAGGGTTTATAACGTGTAATAGTCAGTCACAAGTTTTTAGCAGTCACTTGATTGTCAAATGTTAGGCTTTATAACGTGTAATAATGAGACACAAGTTTGCAGGAGCCCCTTGGTTGTCAACTTTTAGGGTTTATAACGTGTAATAATGTGTCACAAGTTTGCAGGAGTCACTTGGTTGTCAACTGTTAAGGTTTAAAAGTGCAATAAAGAGTCACAATTTTGCAGGAGTCACTTGGTTGTCAACTGTTAGAATCCATAATGAGTAATAATCAGTCACCACTTTGCATGAATCACTCTGTTGTCAAATGTTAGGGTTTATAACGTGTATTAATCAGTCACAAGTTTGCAGCAGTCACATGGTTGTCAACTGTTATGGCTTATAACGTGTAATAATCAGTCACAAGTTTGCAGCAGTCACTTGGTTGTCAGCTGTTAGGGTTTAAAAGTGTAATAATGAGCCCCCAGTTTGCAGGAGTCACTTGGTTGAGTCCTGTTAGGGTTTATAACGTGTAATAATCAGTCACAAGTTTGCAGGAGTCACTTGGTTGTCAACTGTTAGGGTTTATAACGTGTAATAATCAGTGACAAGTTTGCAGCAGTCACTTGGTTGTCAACTGTTAGGGTTTATAACGTGTAATAATCAGTCACAAATTTGCAGCAGTCACTTGGTTGTCAACTGTTAAAGTTTATAACGTGTAATAATCAGTCACAAGTTTGCAGCAGTCACTTGGTTGTCAAATGTTAGGGTTTATAACGTGTAATAATCAGTCACAAGTTTGCAGGAGTCACATGGTTGTCAACTGTTAGGGGTTATAACGTGCAATAATAAGTCACAAGTTTGCAGGAGTCACTTGGTTGTCAACTCTTAGGGTTTATAACGTGTAATAGAAAGTCACAGGTTTGCAGCAGTCTCTCGCTTGTCATCTGTTAGGGTTTATAAGTGTAATAATAAGTCACAAGTTTGCAGGAGTCACTTGGTAGTCAACTGTTAGGGTTAATAACGTTTAATAATGAGTCACAAGTTTGCAGGAGTCACTTGGTTGTCAACTGTTAGGGTTTATAAATATAAAAATGAGTCACAAGTTTGCTGGAGTCACTTGGTTGTCAACTGTTAGGGTTTATAACGTGTAATAATCAGTGAGAAGATTGCAGCAGTCACTTGGTTGACAACTGTTAGGGTTTATAACGTGTAATAATCAGTCACAAATTTGCAGCAGTCACTTGGTTGTCAACTGTTAAAGTTTATAACGTGTAATAATATGTCACAAGTTTGCAGCAGTCACTTGGTTGTCAAATGTTAGGGTTTATAACGTGTAATAATCAGTCACAAGTTTGCAGGAGTCACATGGTTGTCAACTGTTAGGGGTTATAACGTGCAATAATAAGTCACAAGTTTGCAGGAGTCACTTGGTTGTCAACTGTTAGGGTTTATAACGTGTAATAGTGAGTCACAGGTTTGCAGCAGTCTCTCGCTTGTCATCTGTTAGGGTTTATAAGTGTAATAATGAGTCACAAGTTTGCAGGATTCACTTGGTTGTCAACTCTTAGGGTTCATAAATATAAAAATGAGTCACAAGTATGCTGGAGTCACTTGGTTGTCAACTGTTAGGGTTTATAACGTGTAATAATCAGTCACAAGTTTGCAGCAGTCACTTGGTTGACAACTGTTAGGGTTTATAAGTGTAATAATTAGGCAGAAGTTTGCAGCAGTCACTTGGTTGTCAACTGTTAGGGTTTATAACGTGTAATAATCAGTCACAAGTTTGCAGGAGTCACTTGGTTGTCAACTGTTAGGGTTTATAACGGGTAATGATCAGTCACAAGTTTGGAGGAGTCACTTGGTTGTCAACTGTTAGGGATTATAACGTGTAATAATGAGTCACAGGTTTGCAGGAGTCACTTGGTTGTAAATTGTTAGGGTTTATAACATGTAATAATGAGTCACAAGTTTGGAGCAGTCACATGGTTGTCAACTGTTAGGGTTTATAACGTGTAATAAGCAGTCACAAGTTTGCAGCAGTCACTTGGTTGTCAACTGTTAGGGTTTATAACGTGTAATAATCAGTTACAAGTTTGCAGCAGTCACTTGGTTGTCAACTGTTAGGGTTTATAACGTGTAATAATCAGTTACAAATTTGCAGCAGTCACTTGGTTGTCAAGTCTTAGGATTTATAACGTGTAATAGTCAGTCACAAGTTTGCAGGAGTCACATGGTTGTCACCTGTTAGGGTTTATAGCGTGTAATAATGAGTCAAAAGTTTACAAGAGTCACTTGGTTGTCAACTGTTAGGGTTAATAACTTGTAATAATCAGTCACAGTTTTGCAGGAGTCACTTGGTTGTCAAATGTTAGGGTTTATAACGTGTAATAATCAATCACAAGTTTGCAGGAGTCACTTGGTTGTCAACTGTTAGTGTTTGTAACGTGTAATAATGAGTCACAAGTTTGCAGGAGTCACTTGGTTGTCAACTGTTAGGGTTTATAACGTGTAATAATCAGTCACAAGTTTGCAGCAGTCACTTGGTTGTCAACTGTTAGGGTTTATAACGTGTAATAAGCACTCACAAGTTTGCAGCAGTCACTTGGTTGTCAACTGTTAGGGTTTATAACGTGTAATAATCAGTTACAAGTTTGCAGCAGTCACTTGGTTGTCAAGTCTTAGGATTTATAACGTGTAATAATCAGTCACAAGTTTGCAGGAGTCATATGGTTGTCACCTGTTAGGGTTTATAACGTGTAATAATGAGTCAAAAGTTTACAAGAGTCACTTGGTTGTCAACTGTTAGGGTTAATAACTTGTAGTAATCAGTCACAGGTTTGCAGGAGTCACTTGGTTGTCAAATGTTAGGGTTTATAACGTGTAATAATCAATCACAAGTTTGCAGGAGTCACTTGGTTGTCAAACGTTTGGATTTATGAAGTGTAATAATCAGTCACAAGTTTGCAGGAGTCACTTGGTTGTCAACTGTTAGGGTTTATAACGTGTAATAATCAGTCAGAAGTTTGCTTGGAGTCACTTGGTTGTCAACTGTTAGGGTTTATAACGTGTAATAAAGAGACACAGGTTAGCAGGAGTCACTTGGTTGTCATCTGTTAGGGTTTATATGTGTAGTAATCAGTCACAAGTTTGCAGGAGTCACTTAGTTGTCAACAATTAGGGTTTATAACGTTTAATAATGAGTCACAAGTTTGCAGGAGTCACTTGGTTGTCAACAGTTAGGGTTTATAACCGGTAATAATCAGTCACAAGTATGCAGGAGTCACTTGGTTGTCAACTGTTAGGGTTTATAACGTGTAATAATCAGGCACAAGTTTGCAGGAGTCACATGTTTGTCAACTGTTTGGGTTTATAACGTGCAATAATCAGTCACAAGTTTGCAGGAGTCACTTGGTTGTCAACTGTTAGGGTTTATAACGTGTAATAATGAGTCACAGGTTTGCAGCAGTCACTTGGTTGTCATCTGTTAGGGTTTATAAGTGTAATAATCAGTAACAAGTTTGCAGGAGTCACTTGGTTGTCAACTGTTAGGGTTTATAACGTTTAATAATGAGTCACAAGTTTGCAGGAGTCACTTAGTTTTCAACAGTTAGGGTTTATAAATATAATATGGAGTCACAACTTTGCAGGAGTCACATGGTTGTCAACTGTTAGGGTTTATAACGTGTAATAATCAGTCACAAGTTTGCAGCAGTCACTTGGTTGTCAACTGTTAGGGTTTATAACGTGTAATAATCAGTCACAAGTTTGCAGGAGTCACTTGGTTGTCAACTGTTACGGTTTATAACGTGTAATAATGAGTCACATGTTTGTAGCAGTCACTTGATTGTTAACTGTTAGGGTTTATAAGTGTAATAATCAGTCACAAGTTTGCAGGTGTCATTTGGTTGTAAACTGTTAGGGTTTATAACGTGTAATAATGAGTCACAAGTTTGCAGGAGTCACTTGGTTGTCATCTGTTAGGGTTTATAACGTGTAATAATCAGTCACAAGTTTGCAGCAGTCACTTGGTTGTCAACTGTTAGGGTTTATAACGTGTTATAATCAGTCACAAGTATGCAGGAGTCACTTGGTTGTCCACTGTTAGGGTTTATAACGTGTAATTATCAGTCACAAGTATGCGGCAGTCACTTGTTCTTCAACTGTTATGGTTTATAACGTGTAATAATCAGTCACAAATTTGCAGCAGTCACTTGGTTGTCAACTGTTAGGGTTTATAACGTGTAATAATCAGTGACAAGTTTGCAGCAGTCACTTGGTTGTCAACTGTTAAAGTTTATAACGTGTAATAATCAGTCACAAGTTTGCAGCAGTCACTTGGTTGTCAACTGTTAGGGTTTATAACGTGTAATAGTCAGTCACAAGTTTGCAGCAGTCACTTGTGTCAACTGTTAGGGTTTATAACGTGTAATAATCAGTCACAAGTTTGAAGGAGTCACTTGGTTGTCAACTGTTAGGGTTTACAACGTGTAATAATGAGTCACAAGTTTGCAGGAGTCACTTGATTGTCAACTGTTAGGGTTTATAACGTGTAATAATCAGTCACAAGTTTGCAGGAGTCACTTGGTTGTCAACTGTTAGGATTGATAACCTGTAATAATCAGTCACGAGTTTTACAGCAGTCACTTGGTTGTTAACTGTTAGGGTTAATAAAGTGTAATAATCAGTCACAAGTTTGCAGCAGTCACTTGGTTGTCAGCTGTTAGGGTTTAAAAGTGTATTAATGAGTCCCAAGTTTGCATGAGTCACTTGGTTGTCAATTGTTAGGGTTTATAACGTGTAATAATGAGTCACAAGTTTGCAACAGTCACTTAGTTGTCAACTTTTAGGGTTATAACTAGTAATAATCAGTCACAAGTTTCCAGCAGTCACTTGGTTGTCAGCTGTTTGGGATTAAAGGTGTAATAATGAGTCACAAGTATGCAGGAGACACTTGGTTGTCAACTGTTAGGGTTTATAACGTGTAATAATCAGTCACATGTTTGCAGGAGTCACATGGCTGTCAACTGTTAGGGTTTATAACGTGTAATAATCAGTCACAAGTTTGCAGGAGTCACTTGGTTGTCAACTGTTAGGATTTATAACGTGTAATAATCAGTCACAAGTGTGCAGCAGTCATTTGGTTTCAAATTTTAGGGTTTATCACGTGTAATAATCAGCCAAAAGTTTGCAGAAGTCACTTGCTTGTCAAATGTTAGGGTTTATAACGTGTAATAATAAGTCACAAGTTTGCAGGAGTCACTTGTCAACTGTTAGGATTTATAACGTGTAATAATCAGTCACAAATTTGCAGGAGTCACTTGGTTGTCAACTGTGAGGGTTTATAACATGTAATAATGAGTCACAAGTTTGCAGCAGTCACTTGGTTGTCAACTGTTAGGGTTTTTAAGTGTAATAATGAGTCACAAGTTTGCAGGAGTCACTTGGTTGTCAACTGTTAGGGTTTGTAACTTGTAATAATGAGTCACAAGTTTGCAGGAGTCACTTGGTTGTCAACTGTCAGGGTTTATAACGTGTAATAATCAGTCACAAGTTTGGATGAGTCACTTGGTTGTCAACTGTTAGGGTTTCTAACGTGTAATAATCAGTCACAAGTTTTCAGGAATCACTTGGTTGTCCACTGTTAGGGTTAATAACGTGTAATAATCAGTCACATGTTTGCAGCAGTTACTTGGTTGTCAACTGTTAGGGTTTATATGTGTAATAATCAGTCACAAATTTGCAGCAGTCACTTGGTTGTCAACTGTTAGGGTTTATAACGTGTAATAATGAGTCACAAGTTTGCAGGAGTCACGTGGTGGTCAACTGTTAGGGTTTATCACGTGTAATAATCAGTCACAAGTTTGCAGCAGTCACTTGGTTGTCAACTTTTAGGGTAAATAACGTGTATAATCACTCACAATATTCCAGCAGTCACTATGTTGTCAGCTGTTAATTTTTAAAAGTGCAATAATGAGTCACAAGTTTGCAGCAGACACTTGGTTGTCAACTGTTAGGGTGTATAACGTGTAATAATGAGTCACAAGTTTGCAGGAGTCACTTGGTTGTCAACTGTTAGGGTTTATAACGTGTAATAATCAGTCACAAGTTTGCAGCAGTCACTTGGTTGTCAACTTTTAGGGTTAATAGCGTGTAATAATCAGTCACAAGTTTCCAGCAGTCACTAATTTGTCAGCTGTTAGGGTTTAAAAGTGCAATAAAGAGTCACAATTTTGCAGGAGTCACTTGGTTGTCAACTGTTAGAATCCATAATGAGTAATAATCAGTCACCACTTTGCATGAGTCACTCTGTTGTCAACTGTTAGGGATTTAACGTGTAATAGTCAGTCACAAGATTACAGGAGTCACTTGGTTGTCAACTGTTAGGGTTTATAACGTGTAATAATCAGTCACAAGTTTGCAGCAGTCACTTGATTGTCAAATGTTAGGCTTTATAACGTGTAATAATGAGACACAAGTTTGCAGGAGTCCCTTGGTTGTCAACTTTTAGGGTTTATAACGTGTATTAATGTGTCACAAGTTTGCAGGAGTCACTTGGTTGTCAAATGTTAGGGTTTATAACGTGTAATAATCAGTCACAAGTTTGCAGCAGTCACATGGTTGTCAACTGTTATGGCTTATAACGTGTAATAATCAGTCACAAGTTTGCAGCAGTCACTTGGTTGTCAGCTGTTAGGGTTTAAAAGTGTAATAATGAGCCCCCGGTTTGCAGGAGTCGTTTGGTTGAGTCCTCTTAGGGTTTATAACGTGTAATAATCAGTCACAAGTTTGCAGGAGTCACTTGGTTGTCAACTGTTAGGGTTTATAACGTGTAATAATCAGTGACAAGTTTGCAGCAGTCACTTGGTTGTCAACTGTTAGGGTTTATAACGTGTAATAATCAGTCACAAATTTGCAGCAGTCACTTGGTTGTCTACTCTTAAAGTTTATAACGTGTAATAATCAGTCACAAATTTGCAGCAGTCACTTGGTTGTCAACTGTTAAAGTTTATAACGTGTAATAATCAGTCACAAGTTTGCAGCAGTCACTTGGTTGTCAAATGTTAGGGTTTATAACGTGTAATAATCAGTCACAAGTTTGCAGGAGTAACATGGTTGTCAACTGTTAGGGGTTAAAACGTGCAATAATAAGTCACAAGTTTGCAGGAGTCACTTGGTTGTCAACTCTTAGGGTTTATAACGTGTAATAGTGAGTCACAGGTTTGCAGCAGTCTCTCGCTTGTCATCTGTTAGGGTTTATAAGTGTAATAATAAGTCACAAGTTTGCAGGAGTCACTTGGTTGTCAACTGTTAGGGTTAATAACGTTTAATAATGAGTCACAAGTTTGCAGCAGTCACTTGGTTGTCAACTGTTAGGGTTTATAACGTGTAATAAGCAGTCACAAGTTTGCTGCAGTCACTTGGTTGTCAACTGTTAGGGTTTATAACGTGTAATAATCAGTTACAAGTTTGCAGCAGTCACTTGGTTGTCAAGTCTTAGGATTTATAACGTGTAATAGTCAGTCACAAGTTTGCAGGAGTCACATGGTTGTCACCTGTTCGGGTTTATAACGTTTAATAATGAGTCAAAAGTTTACAAGAGTCACTTGGTTGTCAACTGTTAGGGTTTATAAGGTGTAATAATCAGTCACAAGTTTGCAGCAGTCACTTGGTTGTCAACTTTTAGGGTTAATATCGTGTAATAATCAGTCACAAGTTTCGAGCAGTCACTAGGCTGTCAGCTGTTAGGGTTTAAAAGTGCAATAAAGAGTCACAATTTTGCAGGAGTCACTTGGTTGTCAACTATTAGAATCCATCATGAGTAATAATCAGTCACCACTTTGCATGAGTCACTCTGTTGTCAACTGTTAGGGTTTTAACGTGTAATAGTCAGTCACAAGATTACAGGAGTCACTTGGTTGTCAACTGTTAGGGTTTATAACGTGTAATAATCAGTTACAAGTTTGCAGCAGTCACTTGGTTGTCAAGTCTTAGGATTTATAACGTGTATTATTCAGTCACAAGTTTGCAGGAGTCACATGGTTGTCACCTGTTAGGGTTTATAACGTGTAATAATGAGTCAAAAGTTTACAAGAGTCACTTGGTTGTCAACTGTTAGGGTTAATAACTTGTAATAATCAGTCACAGGTTTGCAGGAGTCACTTGGTTGTCAAATATTAGGGTTTATAACGTGTAATAATCAATCACAAGTTTGCAGGAGTCACTTGGTTGTCAAACGTTTGGATTTATGAAGTGTAATAATCAGTCACAAGTTTCAGGAGTCACTTGGTTGTCAACTGTTAGGGTTTATAACGTGTAATAATCAGTTAGAAGTTTGCTTGGAGTCACTTGGTTGTCAACTGTTAGGGTTTATAACGTGTAATAAAGAGACACAGGTTAGCAGGAGTCACTTGGTTGTCATCTTTTAGGGTTTAAAAGTGCAATAATGAGTCACAAGTTTGCAGGAGTCACTTGGTTGTCAACAGTTAGGGTTTTTAACCGGTAATAATCAGTCACAAGTATGCAGGAGTCACTTGGTTGTCCACTGTTAGAGTTTATAACGTGTAATTATCAGTCACAAGTTTGCGGCAGTCACTTGGTTGTCAACTGTTAGGGTTTATAACGTGTAATAATGAGTCACAAGTTTGCAGCAGTCACTTGGTTGTCAACCTTTAGGGTTTATAACGTGTAATAAGCAGTCACAAGTTTGCAGCAGTCACTTGGTTGTCAACTGTTAGGGTTTATAACGTGTAATAATCAGTTACAAGTTTGCAGCAGTCACTTGGTTGTCAAGTCTTAGGATTTATAACGTGTAATAATCAGTCACAAGTTTGCAGGAGTCACATGGTTGTCACCTGTTAGGGTTTATAACGTGTAATAATGAGTCAAAAGTTTACAAGAGTCACTTGGTTGTCAACTGTTGGGGTTAATAACTTGTAATAATCAGTCACAGGTTTGCAGGAGTCACTTGGTTGTCAAATGTTAGGGTTTATAACGTGTAATAATCAATCACAAGTTTGCAGGAGTCACTTGGTTGTCAAACGTTTGGATTTATGAAGTGTATTAATCAGTCACAAGTTTGCAGGAGTCATTTGGTTGTCAACTGTTAGGGTTTATAACGTGTAATAATCAGTCAGAAGTTTGCTTGGAGTCACTTGGTTGTCAACTGTTAGGGTTTATAACGTTTAATAAAGAGACACAGGTTAGCAGGAGTCACTTGGTTGTCATCTGTTAGGGTTTATATGTGTAATAATCAGTCACAAGTTTGCAGGAGTCACTTAGTTGTCAACACTTAGGGTTTATAACGTTTAATAATGAGTCACAAGTTTGAGGGTGTCGCTTGGTTTTCAACTGTTAGGGTTTATAAGTGTAATAAAGAGTCACAAGTTTGCCGGAGTCACTTGGTTGTCAACTGTTAGGGTTTATAAAGTGTAATAGTCAGTCACAAGTTTGCAGGAGTCACTTGGTTGTCATCTGTTAGGGTTTATAACGTGTAATAATCAGTCACAAGTTTGCAGCAGTCACTTGGTTGTCAACTTTTAGGGTTAACATCGTGTAATAATCAGTCACAAGTTTCCAGCAGTCACTTGGTTGTCAACTGTTAGGGTTTAGTACGTGTAATAATCAGTCACAAGTTTGCAGCAGTCACTTGGTTGTCAACTGTTAGGGTTTATAACGTGTAATGATCAGTCACAAGTTTGCAGGAATCACACGTTTGTCAACTGTTTGGGTTTATAACGTGCAATACTCAGTCACAAGTTTGCAGGAGTCACTTGGTTGTCAACTGTTAGGGTTTATAACGTGTAATAATGAGTCACAGGATTGCAGCAGTCACTTGGTTGTCATCTGTTAGGGTTTATAAGTGTAATAATCAGTAACAAGTTTGCAGGAGTCACTTGGTTGTCAACTGTTAGGGTTTATAACGTTTAATAATGAGTCACAAATTTGCAGGAGTCACTTAGTTGTCAACAGTTAGGGTTTATAAATATAATACGGCGTCACAACTTTGCAGGAGTCACGTGGTTGTCAACTCTTAGGGTTTATACGTGTAATAATCAGTCACAAGTTTGCAGCAGTCACTTGGTTGTCAACTGTTAGGGTTTATAACGTGTAATAATCAGTCACAAGTTTGCAGGAGTCACTTGGTTGTCAACTGTTAGGGTTTATAACGTGTAATAATGAGTCACATGTCTGCAGGAGTCACTTGATTGTTAACTGGTAGGGTTTATAAGTGTAATAATCAGTCACAAGTTTGCAGCAGTCACTTGGTTGTCAACTGTAAGGGTTTATAACGTGTAATAATGAGTCACAAGTTTGCAGGAGTCATTTGGTTGTCATCTGTTAGGGTTTATAACGTGTAATAATCAGTCACAAGATTGCAGCAGTCACTTGGTTGTCAACTTTTAGGGTTAACATCGTGTAATAATCAGTCACAAGTTTCCAGCAGTCACTTGGTTGTCAACTGTTAGGGTTTATTACGTGTAATAATCGGTCACAAGTTTGCAACAGTCACTTGGTTGTCAACTGTTAGGGTTTTTAACGTGTTATAATCAGTCACAAGTATGCAGGAGTCACTTGGTTGTCCACTGTTAGAGTTTATAACGTGTAATTATCAGTCACAAGTTTGCGGCAGTCACTTGGTTGTCAACTGTTAGGGTTTATAACGTGTAATAATGAGTCACAAGTTTGCAGCAGTCACTTGGTTGTCAACCTTTAGGGTTTATAACGTGTAATAATCAGTTACAAGTTTGCAGCAGTCACTTGGTTGTCAAGTCTTAGGATTTATAACGTGTAATAATCAGTCACAAGTTTGCAGGAGTCACATGGTTGTCACCTGTTAGGGTTTATAACGTGTAATAATGAGTCAAAAGTTTACAAGAGTCACTTGGTTGTCAACTGTTGGGGTTAATAACTTGTAATAATCAGTCACAGGTTTGCAGGAGTCACTTGGTTGTCAAATGTTAGGGTTTATAACGTGTAATAATCAATCACAAGTTTGCAGGAGTCACTTGGTTGTCAAACGTTTGGATTTATGAAGTGTATTAATCAGTCACAAGTTTGCAGGAGTCATTTGGTTGTCAACTGTTAGGGTTTATAACGTGTAATAATCAGTCAGAAGTTTGCTTGGAGTCACTTGGTTGTCAACTGTTAGGGTTTATAACGTTTAATAAAGAAACACAGGTTAGCAGGAGTCACTTGGTTGTCATCTGTTAGGGTTTATATGTGTAATAATCAGTCACAAGTTTGCAGGAGTCACTTAGTTGTCAACACTTAGGGTTTATAACGTTTAATAATGAGTCACAAGTTTGAGGGTGTCGCTTGGTTTTCAACTGTTAGGGTTTATAAGTGTAATAAAGAGTCACAAGTTTGCCGGAGTCACTTGGTTGTCAACTGTTAGGGTTTATAAAGTGTAATAGTCAGTCACAAGTTTGCAGGAGTCACTTGGTTGTCATCTGTTAGGGTTTATAACGTGTAATAATCAGTCACAAGTTTGCAGCAGTCACTTGGTTGTCAACTTTTAGGGTTAACATCGTGTAATAATCAGTCACAAGTTTCCAGCAGTCACTTGGTTGTCAACTGTTAGGGTTTATTACGTGTAATAATCAGTCACAAGTTTGCAGCAGTCACTTGGTTGTCAACTGTTAGGGTTTATAACGTGTAATGATCAGTCACAAGTTTGCAGGAATCACATGTTTGTCAACTGTTTGGGTTTATAACGTGCAATACTCAGTCACAAGTTTGCAGGAGTCACTTGGTTGTCAACTGTTAGGGTTTATAACGTGTAATAATGAGTCACAGGTTTGCAGCAGTCACTTGGTTGTCATCTGTTAGGGTTTATAAGTGTAATAATCAGTAACAAGTTTGCAGGAGTCACTTGGTTGTCAACTGTTAGGGTTTATAACGTTTAATAATGAGTCACAAATTTGCAGGAGTCACTTAGTTGTCAACAGTTAGGGTTTATAAATATAATACGGAGTCACAACTTTGCAGGAGTCACGTGGTTGTCAACTCTTAGGGTTTATACGTGTAATAATCAGTCACAAGTTTGCAGCAGTCACTTGGTTGTCAACTGTTAGGGTTTATAACGTGTATTAATCAGTCACAAGTTTGCAGGAGTCACTTGTCAACTGTTAGGGTTTATAACATGTAATAATGAGTCACAAGTTTGCAGCAGTCACTTGGTTGTCAACTGTTAGGGTTTTTAGGTGTAATAATGAGTCACAAGTTTGCAGGAGTCACATGGTTGTCAGCTGTTAGGGTTTGTAACTTGTAATAATGAGTCACAAGTTTGCAGGAGTCACCTGGTTGTCAACTGTCAGGGTTTATAACGTGTAATAGTCAGTCATAAGTTTGGATGAGTCACTTGGTTGTCAACTGTTAGGGTTTCTAACGTGTAATAATCAGTCACAGGTTTTCAGGAATCACTTGGTTGTCAAATGTTAGGGTTAATAACGTGTAATAATCAGTCACATGTTTGCAGCAGTTACTTGGTTGTCAACTGTTAGGGTTTATATGTGTAATAATCAGTCACAAGTTTGCAGCAGTCACTTGGTTGTCAACTGTTAGGGTTTATAACGTGTAATTATCAGTCACATGTTTGTAGCAGTCACTTGGTCGTCAACTGTTATGGTTTATAACGTGTAATAATCTGTCACAAATTTGCAGCAGTCACTTGGTTGTCAACTGTTAGGGTTTATAACGGGTAATAATCAGTCACAAGTTTGCAGCAGTCACTTGGTTGTCAACTGTTAGGGTTTATAACGTGTAAAAATCAGTCTCAAATTTGCAGCAGTCACTTGGTTGTCAACTGTTAAGGTTTATAACGTGTAATAATCAGTCACCAGTTTGCAGCAGTCACTTGTGTCAACTGTTAGGGTTTATAACGTGTAATAATCAGTCACAAGTTTGCAGGAGTCACTTGGTTGTCAACTGTTAGGGTTTACAACGTGTAATAATGGGTCGCAAGTTTGCAGGAGTCACTTGGTTGTCAACTTTTAGGGTTGATAACCTGTAATAATCAGTCACAAGTTTTACAGCAGTCACTTGGTTGTCAACTGTTAGGGTTAATAACGTGTAATAATCAGTCACAAGTTTGCAGCAGTCACTTGGTTGTCAGCTGTTAGGGTTTAAAAGTGTAATAATGAGTCCCAAGTTTGTAGGAGTCACTTGGTTGTCAACTCTTAGGGTTTATAACATGTAATAATGAGTCACAAGTTTGCAACAGTCACTTGGTTGTCAACTTTTAGGGTTGGTAACTAGTAATAATCAGTCACAAGTTTCCAGCAGTCACTTGGTTGTCAGCTGTTAGGGTTTAAAAGTGTAATAATGAGTCACAAGTATGCAGGAGACACTTGGTTGTAAACTGTTAGGGTTTATAGCGTGTAATAATCAGTCACATGTTAGCAGGAGTCACATGGCTGTCAACTGTTATAGTTTATAACGTGTAATAATCAGTCACAAGTTTGCAGGAGTCACATGGTTGTCAACTGTTACGATTTATAACGTGTAATAATGAGTCACAAGTTTGCAGGAGTGACTTGTCAACTGTTAGGATTTATAACGTGTAATAATCAGTCACAAGTTTGCAGCAGTCACTTGGTTGTCAACTGTTAGGGTTTGTAACTTGTAATAATGAGTCACAAGTTTGCAGGAGTCACTTGGTTGTCAACTGTCAGGGTTTATAACGTGTAATAATCAGTCACAAGTTTGGATGAGTCACTTGGTTGTCAACTCTTAGGGTTTCTAACGTGTAATAATCAGTCACAAGTTTTCAGGAATCACTTGGTTGTCAACTGTTAGGGTTAATATCGTGTAATAATCAGTCACATGTTTGCAGCAGTTACTTGGTTGTCAACTGTTAGGGTTTATATGTGTAATAATCAGTCACAAGTTTGCAGCAGTCACTTGGTTGTCAACTCTTAGGGTTTATAACGTGTAATAATGAGTCACAAGTTTGCAGGGGTCACGTGGTGGTCAACTGTTAGGGTTTATAACGTGTAATAATCAGTCACAAGTTTGCAGCAGTCACTTGGTCGTCAACTTTTTGGGTAAATAACATGTAATAATCAGTCACAAATTTGCAGCAGTCAATTGGTTGTCAACTTTTAGGGTTCATAACGTGTAATAATCAGTCACAAGTTTCCAGCAGCCACTTGGTTGTCAACTGTTAGGGTTTATAACGTGTAATAATCAGTCACAAATTTGCAGCAGTCACTTGGTTGTCAACTATTAAGGTTTATAACGTGTAATAATCAGTAACAAGTTTGCAGCAGTCACTTGGTGTTCAACTGTTAGGGTTTAGAACGTGTATTAGTCAGTCACAAGTTTGCAACAGTCACTTGTGTCAACTGTTAGGGTTTATAACGTGTAATAATCAGTCACAAGTTTGCAGCAGTCACTTGGTTGTCAACTGCTAGGGTTCATAACCTGTAATAATCAGTCAAAAGTTTTACAGCAGTCACTTGGTTGTCAACTGTTAGGGTTAATAACGTGTAATAATCAGTCACAAGTTTGCAGCAGTCACTTGGTTGTCAGCTGTTATGGTTTAAAAGTGTAATAATCAGTCCCAAGGTTGCAGGAGTCACTTGGTTGTCAACTGTTAGGTTTTGTAACGTGTAATAATGAGTCACAAGTTTGCAACAGTCAGTTGGTTGTCAACTTTTAGGGTTCATAACTAGTAATAATCAGTCACAAGTTTCCAGCAGTCACTTGGTGGTTCAACTGTTAGGGTTTATAACGTGTAATAATCAGTCACATGTTTGCAGGAGTCACATGGCTGTCATCTGTTAGGGTTTATAACGTGTAATAATCAGTCACAAGTTTGCAGGAGTCACTTGGTTGTCAACTGTTAGGATTTATTACGTGTAATAATGAGTCACAAGTTTGCAGCATTTACTTGTTTGTCAACTGTTAGGATTTATAACGTGTAATAATCAGTCACAAGTTTGCAGCAGTCACTTGGTTTCAAATTTTAGGGTTTATAACGTGTAATAATCAGTCACAAGTTTGCAGAAGTCACTTGCTTGTCAACTGTTAGGGTTTATAACGTGTAATAATCAGTCACAAGTTTGCAGGAGTCACTTGTCAACTGTTAGGATTTATAACGTGTAATAATCAGTCACAAGTTTGCAGGAGTCACTTGGTTGTTAACTGTTAGGGTTTATAACATGTAATAATGAGTCACAAGTTTGCAGCAGTCACTTGGTTGTCAACTGTTAGGGTTTTTAGGTGTAATAATGAGTCACAAGTTTGCAGGAGTCACATGGTTGTCAGCTGTTAGGGTTTGTAACTTGTAATAATGAGTCACAAGTTTGCAGGAGTCACCTGGTTGTCAACTGTCAGGGTTTATAACGTGTAATAGTCAGTCATAAGTTTGGATGAGTCACTTGGTTGTCAACTGTTAGGGTTTCTAACGTGTAATAATCAGTCACAGATTTTCAGGAATCACTTGGTTGTCAAATGTTAGGGTTAATAACGTGTAATAGTCAGTCACATGTTTGCAGCAGTTACTTGGTTGTCAACTGTTAGGGTTTAGATGTGTAATAATCAGTCACAAGTTTGCAGCAGTCACTTGGTTGTCAACTGTTAGGGTTTATAACGTGTAATAATGAGTCACTAGTTTGCAGGAGTCACGTGGTTGTCAACTGTTAGGGTTTATAACGTGTAATAATCAGTCACAAGTTTGCAGCAGTCACTTGGTTGTCACCTTTTAGGGTAAATAACGTGTATAATCAGTCACAAAATTCCAGAAGTCACTATGTTGTCAGCTGTTAATGTTTTAAAAGTGCAATAATGAGTCACAAGTTTGCAGCAGTCACTTGGTTGTCAACTGTTAGGGTTTATAACGTGTAATAATGAGTCACAAGTTTGCAGGAGTCACTTAGTTGTCAACTGTTAGGGTGTATAACGTGTAATAATCAGTCAGAAGTTTGCAGCAGTCACTTGGTTGTCAACTTTTAGGGTTAATATCGTGTAATAATCAGTCACAAGTTTGCAGGAGTCACTTGGTTGTCAACTGTTAGGGTTTATAACGTGTAATAATGAGTCACAGGTTTGCAGGAGTCATTTGGTTGTAAATTGTTAGGGTTTATAACATGTAATAATGAGTCACAAGTTTGGAGCACTCACATGATTGTCAACTGTTAGGGTTTTTAAGTGTAATAATGAGTCACAAGTTTACAGGAGTCACTTGGTTGTCAACTGTTAGGGTTTGAAACGTGTAATAATGAGTCACAAGTTTGCAGGAGTCACTTGGTTGTCAACTGGCAGGGTTTATAACGTGTAATAATCAGTCACAAGTTTGCAGGAGTCACGTGGTGGTCAACTGTTAGGGTTTATAACGTGTAATAATCAGTCACAAGTTTGCAGCAGTCACTTGGTTCTCAACTTTCAGGGTAAATAACGTGTATAATCAGTCACAAAATTCCAGCAGTCACTATGTTGTCAGCTGTTAATGTTTTAAAAGTGCAATAATGAGTCACAAGTTTGCAGCAGTCACTTGGTTGTCAACTGTGCGGGTTTATAACGTGTAATAAGAGTCACAAGTTTGCAGGAGTCACTTGGTTGTCAGTTGTTAGGGTTTAAAAGTGTAATACTGAGCCCCCAGTTTGCAGGAGTCACTTGGTTGAGTCCTGTTAGGGTTTATAACGTGTAATAATCAGTCACAAGTTTGCAGGAGTCACTTGGTTGTCAACTGTTAGGGTTAATAACGTGTAATAATCAGTCACAGATTTGCTGGAGTCACTTGGTTGTCAACGGTTAGGGTTTATAACGTGTAGTAATCAGTCACAAGTTTGCAGGAGTCACTTGGTTTACAACTGTTAGGATTTATAACGTGTAATAATCAGTCGCAAGTTTGCAGCAGTCACTTGGTTGTCAAATGTTAGGGTTTAAAACGTGTAATAATCAGTCACAAGTTTGCAGGAGTCACATGGTTGTCATATGTTATGGTTTATAACGTGTAATAATCAGTCACAAGTTTGCAGGAGTCACTTGGTTGTCAACTGTTAGGGTTTATAACGTGTAATAATCAGTCACAAGTTTGCAGCAGTCACTTGGTCGTCAACTTTTTGGGTAAATAACATGTAATAATCAGTCACAAATTTGCAGCAGTCAATTGGTTGTCAACTTTTAGGGTTCATAACGTGTAATAATCAGTCACAAGTTTCCAGCAGCCACTTGGTTGTCAACTGTTAGGGTTTATAACGTGTAATAATCAGTCACAAATTTGCAGCAGTCACTTGGTTGTCAACTATTAAGGTTTATAACGTGTAATAATCAGTAACAAGTTTGCAGCAGTCACTTGGTGTTCAACTGTTAGGGTTTAGAACGTGTATTAGTCAGTCACAAGTTTGCAACAGTCACTTGTGTCAACTGTTAGGGTTTATAACGTGTAATAATCAGTCACAAGTTTGCAGCAGTCACTTGGTTGTCAACTGCTAGGGTTCATAACCTGTAATAATCAGTCAAAAGTTTTACAGCAGTCACTTGGTTGTCAACTGTTAGGGTTAATAACGTGTAATAATCAGTCACAAGTTTGCAGCAGTCACTTGGTTGTCAGCTGTTATGGTTTAAAAGTGTAATAATCAGTCCCAAGGTTGCAGGAGTCACTTGGTTGTCAACTGTTAGGTTTTGTAACGTGTAATAATGAGTCACAAGTTTGCAACAGTCAGTTGGTTGTCAACTTTTAGGGTTCATAACTAGTAATAATCAGTCACAAGTTTCCAGCAGTCACTTGGTGGTTCAACTGTTAGGGTTTATAACGTGTAATAATCAGTCACATGTTTGCAGGAGTCACATGGCTGTCATCTGTTAGGGTTTATAACGTGTAATAATCAGTCACAAGTTTGCAGGAGTCACTTGGTTGTCAACTGTTAGGATTTATTACGTGTAATAATGAGTCACAAGTTTGCAGCATTTACTTGTTTGTCAACTGTTAGGATTTATAACGTGTAATAATCAGTCACAAGTTTGCAGCAGTCACTTGGTTTCAAATTTTAGGGTTTATAACGTGTAATAATCAGTCACAAGTTTGCAGAAGTCACTTGCTTGTCAACTGTTAGGGTTTATAACGTGTAATAATCAGTCACAAGTTTGCAGGAGTCACTTGTCAACTGTTAGGATTTATAACGTGTAATAATCAGTCACAAGTTTGCAGGAGTCACTTGGTTGTTAACTGTTAGGGTTTATAACATGTAATAATGAGTCACAAGTTTGCAGCAGTCACTTGGTTGTCAACTGTTAGGGTTTTTAGGTGTAATAATGAGTCACAAGTTTGCAGGAGTCATGTGGTTGTCAGCTGTTAGGGTTTGTAACTTGTAATAATGAGTCACAAGTTTGCAGGAGTCACCTGGTTGTCAACTGTCAGGGTTTATAACGTGTAATAGTCAGTCATAAGTTTGGATGAGTCACTTGGTTGTCAACTGTTAGGGTTTCTAACGTGTAATAATCAGTCACAGATTTTCAGGAATCACTTGGTTGTCAAATGTTAGGGTTAATAACGTGTAATAATCAGTCACATGTTTGCAGCAGTTACTTGGTTGTCAACTGTTAGGGTTTAGATGTGTAATAATCAGTCACAAGTTTGCAGCAGTCACTTGGTTGTCAACTGTTAGGGTTTATAACGTGTAATAATGAGTCACTAGTTTGCAGGAGTCACGTGGTTGTCAACTGTTAGGGTTTATAACGTGTAATAATCAGTCACAAGTTTGCAGCAGTCACTTGGTTGTCACCTTTTAGGGTAAATAACGTGTATAATCAGTCACAAAATTCCAGAAGTCACTATGTTGTCAGCTGTTAATGTTTTAAAAGTGCAATAATGAGTCACAAGTTTGCAGCAGTCACTTGGTTGTCAACTGTTAGGGTTTATAACGTGTAATAATGAGTCACAAGTTTGCAGGAGTCACTTAGTTGTCAACTGTTAGGGTGTATAACGTGTAATAATCAGTCAGAAGTTTGCAGCAGTCACTTGGTTGTCAACTTTTAGGGTTAATATCGTGTAATAATCAGTCACAAGTTTGCAGGAGTCACTTGGTTGTCAACTGTTAGGGTTTATAACGTGTAATAATGAGTCACAGGTTTGCAGGAGTCATTTGGTTGTAAATTGTTAGGGTTTATAACATGTAATAATGAGTCACAAGTTTGGAGCACTCACATGATTGTCAACTGTTAGGGTTTTTAAGTGTAATAATGAGTCACAAGTTTGCAGGAGTCACTTGGTTGTCAACTGGCAGGGTTTATAACGTGTAATAATCAGTCACAAGTTTGCAGGAGTCACGTGGTGGTCAACTGTTAGGGTTTATAACGTGTAATAATCAGTCACAAGTTTGCAGCAGTCACTTGGTTCTCAACTTTCAGGGTAAATAACGTGTATAATCAGTCACAAAATTCCAGCAGTCACTATGTTGTCAGCTGTTAATGTTTTAAAAGTGCAATAATGAGTCACAAGTTTGCAGCAGTCACTTGGTTGTCAACTGTGCGGGTTTATAACGTGTAATAAGAGTCACAAGTTTGCAGGAGTCACTTGGTTGTCAGTTGTTAGGGTTTAAAAGTGTAATACTGAGCCCCCAGTTTGCAGGAGTCACTTGGTTGAGTCCTGTTAGGGTTTATAACGTGTAATAATCAGTCACAAGTTTGCAGGAGTCACTTGGTTGTCAACTGTTAGGGTTAATAACGTGTAATAATCAGTCACAGATTTGCTGGAGTCACTTGGTTGTCAACGGTTAGGGTTTATAACGTGTAGTAATCAGTCACAAGTTTGCAGGAGTCACTTGGTTTACAACTGTTAGGATTTATAACGTGTAATAATCAGTCGCAAGTTTGCAGCAGTCACTTGGTTGTCAAATGTTAGGGTTTAAAACGTGTAATAATCAGTCACAAGTTTGCAGGAGTCACATGGTTGTCATATGTTATGGTTTATAACGTGTAATAATCAGTCACAAGTTTGCAGGAGTCACTTGGTTGTCAACTGTTAGGGTTTATAACGTGTAATAGTGAGTCACAGGTTTGCAGCAGTCTCTCGCTTGTCATCTGTTAGGGTTTATAAGTGTAATAATAAGTCACAAGTTTGCAGGAGTCACTTGGTTGTCAACTGTTAGGGTTTATAACGATTAATAATGAGTCACAAGTTTGCAGGAGTCACTTGGCTGTTAACTGTGAGGGTTTATAAATGTAAAAATGAGTCACAAGTTTGCTGGAATCACTTGGTTGTCAACTGTTAGGGTTTATAACGTGTAAAAATCAGTCACAAGTATGCAGCAGTTACTTGGTTGACAACTGTTAGGGTTTATAAGTGTAATAATCAGTCAGAAGTTTCCAGCAGTCACTTGGTTGTCAACTGTTAGGGTTTATAACGGGTAATGATCAGTGACAAGTTTGCAGGAGTCACTTGGTTGTCAACTGTTAGGGTTTATAACGTGTAATAATGAGTCACAGGTTTGCAGGAGTCACTTGGTTGTAAATTGTTAGGGTTTATAACATGTAATAATGAGTCACAAATTTGGAGCAGTCACATGGTTGTCAGCTGTTAGGGTTTTTAAATGTAATAATGAGTCACAAGTTTGCAGGAGTCACTTGGTTGTCAACTGTTAGGGTTTGTTACGTGTAATAATGAGTCACAAGTTTGCAGGAGTCACTTGCTTGTCAACTGTCAGGGTTTATAACGTAAATAATGAGTCACAAGTTTGCAGGAGTCACTTGGTTGTCAACTGTTAGGGTTTATAACGTGTAATAATCAGTCACAAGTTTGCAGCAGTCACTTGGTAGTCAGCTGTCAGGGTTTAAAAGTGAAATAATGAGTCACAATTTTGCAGGAGTCACTTGGTTGTCAACTGTTAGGATCTATAATGAGTAATAATCAGTCACCACTTTGCAGGAGTCACTTGGTTGTCAACTGTTAGGGTTTATAACGTGTAATAATCAGTCACAATTTTGCAGCAGTCACTTGATTGTCAAATGTTAGGCTTTATAACGTGTAATAATGAGTCACAAGTTTGCAGGAGTCACTTGGTTGTCACCTGTTAGGGTTTATAACGTGTAATAATGAGTCACAAGTTTACAAGAGTCACTTGGTTGTCAACTGTTAGGGTTAATAACTTGTAATAATCAGTCACAGGTTTGCAGGAGTCACTTGGTTGTCAAATGTTAGGGTTTATAACGTGTATTAATCAATCACAAGTTTGCAGGAGTCACTTGGTTGTCAAACGTTAGGGTTAATGAAGTGTAATAATCAGTCACAAGTTTGCAGGAGTCACTTGGTTGTCAACTGTTAGGGTTTATAACGTGTAATAATCAGTCAGAAGTTTGCTTGGAGTCACTTGGTTGTCAACTGTTAGGGTTTATAACGTGTAATAAAGAGTCACAGGTTAGCAGGAGTCACTTGGTTGTCATCTGTTAGGGTTTGTATGTGTAATAATCAGTCACAAGTTTGCAGGAGTCACTTGGTTGTCAACACTTAGGGTTTATAACGTTTAATAATGAGTCACAAGTTTGAGGGAGTCACTTGGTTATCAACTGTTAGGGTTTATAAGTGTAATAAAGAGTCACCAGTTTGCAGGAGTCACTTGGTTGTCAACTGTTAGGGTTTATAAAGTGTAATAGTCAATCACAAGTTTGCAGCAGTCACTTTGCTGTCAACTTTTACGGTTAATAACGTGTAATAATCAGTCACAAGTTTCCAGCAGTCACTATGTTGTCAGCTATTAGGGTTTAAAAGTGCAATAATGAGTCACAAGTTTTCAGGAGTCAGTTGGTTGTCAACAGTTAGGGTTTATAACCGGTAATAATCAGTCACAAGTATGCAGGAGTCACTTGGTTGTCAGCTGTTAGGGTTTATAACGTGTAATAATCAGTCACAAGTTTGCAGGAGTCACATGTTTGTCAACTGTTTGGGTTTATAACGTGCAATAATCAGTCACAAGTTTGCAGGAGTCACTTGGTTGTCAACTGTTAGGGTTTATAACGTGTAATAATGAGTCACAGGTTTGCAGCAGTCACTTGGTTGTCAACTGTTAGGGTTTATAACGTTTAATAATGAGTCAAAAGTTTGCAGGAGTCACTTAGTTGTCAACAGTTAGGGTTTATAAATATAATACGGAGTCACAACTTTGCAGGAGTCACATGGTTGTCAACAGTTAGGGTTTATAAGTGTAATAATCAGTCACAAGTTTGCAGCAGTCACTTGGTTGTCAACTGTTAGGGTTTATGACGTGTAATAATCAGTCACAAGTTTGCAGGAGTCACTTGGTTGTCAACTGTTAGGGTTTATAACGTGTAATTATCAGACACAAGTTCGCGGCAGTCACTTGGTCGTCAAATGTTATGGTTTATAACGTGTAATAATCAGTCACAAATTTGCAGCAGTCACTTGGTTGTCAACTGTTAGGGTTTATAACATGTAATAGTCAGTCACAAGTTTGCAGCAGTCATTTGGTTGCCAACTGTTAAGGTTTATAACGTGTAATAATCAGTCACAAGTTTGCAGCAGTCACTTGGTTGTCAACTGTTAGGGTTTATAACGTGTAATAGTCAGTCAAAAGTTTGCAGCAGTCACTTGTGTCAACTGTTAGGGTTTATAACGTGTAATAATCAATCACAAGTTTGCAGCAGTCACATGGTTGTCAACTGTTAGGGTTTATAACGTATAATAATCACTCACAAGTTTGCAGAAGAAATTGGGTTGTCAAATGTTAGGATTTATAACGTGTAATAATCTGGCACAAGTTTGCAGGAGTCACTTGGTTGTCAACTGCTAGGGTTAATAACGTGTAATAATCAGTCACAAGTTTGCAGCAGTCACTTGGTTCAGCTGTTAGGGTTTAAAAGTGTAATAATGAGTCCCAAGTTTGCAGGAGTCACTTGTTTGTCAACTCCTAGGGTTTATAACGTGTAATAATGAGTCTCAAGTTTGCAACAGTCACTTGGTTGTCAACTTTTAGGGTCGATAACTGGTTATAATCAGTCACAAGTTTCCAGCAGTCACTTGGTTGTCAGCTGTTAGGGTTTAAAAGTGTAATAATGAGTCACAAGTATGCAGGAGACACTTGGTTGTCAACTGTTAGGGTTTATAACGTGTAATAATCAGTCACATGTTTGCAGGAGTCACATTGCTGTCAACTGTTATAGTTTATAACGTGTAATAATCAGTCACAAGTTTGCAGGAGTCACTTGGTTGTCAAACGTTAGGGTTAATGAAGTGTAATAATCAGTCACAAGTTTGCAGGAGTCACTTGGTTGTCACCTGTTAGGGTTTATAACGTGTAATAATCAGTCAGAAGTTTGCTTGGAGTCACTTGGTTGTCAACTGTTAGGGTTTATAACGTGTAATAAAGAGTCACAGGTTAGCAGGAGTCACTTGGTTGTCATCTGTTAGGGTTTGTATGTGTAATAATCAGTCACAAGTTTGCAGGAGTCATTTGGTTGTCAACACTTAGGGTTTATAACGTTTAATAATGAGTCACAAGTTTGAGGGAGTCACTTGGTTATCAACTGTTAGGGTTTATAAGTGTAATAAAGAGTCACCAGTTTGCAGGAGTCACTTGGTTGTCAACTGTTAGGGCTTATAAAGTGTAATAGTCAATCACAAGTTTGCAGCAGTCACTTTGCTGTCAACTTTTACGGTTAATAACGTGTAATAATCAGTCACAAGTTTCCAGCAGTCACTATGTTGTCAGCTATTAGGGTTTAAAAGTGCAATAATGAGTCACAAGTTTTCAGGAGTCACTTGGTTGTCAGCTGTTAGGGTTTATAACGTGTAATAATCAGTCACAAGTTTGCAGGAGTCACATGTTTGTCAACTGTTTGGGTTTATAACGTGCAATAATCAGTCACAAGTTTGCAGGAGTCGCGTGGTGGTCAACTGTTAGGGTTTATAACGTGTAATAATCAGTCACAAGTTTGCAGTAGTCACTTGGTTCTCAACTTTCAGGGTAAATAACGTGTATAATCAGTCACAAAATTCCAGCAGTCACTATGTTGTCAGCTGTTAATGTTTTAAAAGTGCAATAATGAGTCACAAGTTTGCAGCAGTCACTTGGTTGTCAACTGTGCGGGTTTATAACGTGTAATAAGAGTCACAAGTTTGCAGGAGTCACTTGGTTGTCAGCTGTTGGGGTTTAAAAGTGTAATACTGAGCCCCCAGTTTGCAGGAGTCACTTGGTTGAGTCCTGTTAGGGTTTATAACGTGTAATAATCAGTCACAAGTTTGCAGGAGTCACTTGGTTGTCAACTGTTAGGGTTAATAACGTGTAATAATCAGTCACAGATTTGCTGGAGTCACTTGGTTGTCAACGGTTAGGGTTTATAACGTGTAGTAATCAGTCACAAGTTTGCAGGAGTCACTTGGTTTTCAACTGTTAGGATTTATAACGTGTAATAATCAGTCGCAAGTTTGCAGCAGTCACTTGGTTGTCAAATGTTAGGGTTTAAAACGTGTAATAATCAGTCACAAGTTTGCAGGAGTCACATGGTTGTCAACTGTTATGGTTTATAACGTGCAATAATCAGTCACAAGTTTGCAGGAGTCACTTGGTTGTCAACTGTTAGGGTTTATAACGTGTAATAGTGAGTCACAGGTTTGCAGCAGTCTCTCGCTTGTCATCTGTTAGGGTTTATAAGTGTAATAATAAGTCACAAGTTTGTAGGAGTCACTTGGTTGTCAACTGTTAGGGTTTATAACGATTAATAATGAGTCACAAGTTTGCAGGAGTCACTTGGCTGTTAACTGTGAGGGTTTATAAATGTAAAAATGAGTCACAAGTTTGCTGGAAACACTTGGTTGTCAACTGTTAGGGTTTATAACGTGTAAAAATCAGTCACAAGTATGCAGCAGTCACTTGGTTGACAACTGTTAGGGTTTATAAGTGTAATAATCAGTCAGAAGTTTCCAGCAGTCACTTGGTTGTCAACTGTTAGGGTTTATAACGGGTAATGATCAGTCACAAGTTTGCAGGAGTCACTTGGTTGTCAACTGTTAGGGTTTATAACGTGTAATAATGAGTCACAGGTTTGCAGGAGTCACTTGGTTGTAAATTGTTAGGGTTTATAACATGTAATAATGAGTCACAAATTTGGAGCAGTCACATGGTTGTCAACTGTTAGGGTTTTTAAATGTAATAATGAGTCACAAGTTTGCAGGAGTCACTTGGTTGTCAACTGTTAGGGTTTGTTACGTGTAATAATGAGTCACAAGTTTGCAGGAGTCACTTGCTTGTCAACTGTCAGGGTTTATAACGTGTAATAATGAGTCACAAGTTTGCAGGAGTCACTTGGTTGTCAACTGTTAGGGTTTATAACGTGTAATAATCAGTCACAAGTTTGCAGCAGTCACTTGGTTGTCAACTGTCAGGGTTTAAAAGTGCAATAATGAGTCACAATTTTGCAGCAGTCACTTGATTGTCAAATGATAGGCTTTATAACGTGTAATAATGAGTCACAAGTTTTCAGGAGTCACTTGGTTGTCACCTGTTAGGGTTTATAACGTGTAATAATGAGTCACAAGTTTACAAGAGTCACTTGGTTGTCAACTGTTAGGGTTAATAACTTGTAATAATCAGTCACAGGTTTGCAGGAGTCACTTGGTTGTCAAATGTTAGGGTTTATAACGTGTATTAATCAATCACAAGTTTGCAGGAGTCACTAGGTTGTCAAACGTTAGGGTTAATGAAGTGTAATAATCAGTCACAAGTTTGCAGGAGTCACTTGGTTGTCAACTGTTAGGGTTTATAACGTGTAATAATCAGTCAGAAGTTTGCTTGGAGTCACTTGGTTGTCAACTGTTAGGGTTTATAACGTGTAATAAAGAGTAACAGGTTAGCAGGAGTCACTTGGTTGTCATCTGTTAGGGTTTGTATGTGTAATAATCAGTCACAAGTTTGCAGGAGTCACTTGGTTGTCAACACTTAGGGTTTATAACGTTTAATAATGAGTCACAAGTTTGAGGGAGTCACTTGGTTATCAACTGTTAGGGTTTATAAGTGTAATAAAGAGTCACCAGTTTGCAGGAGTCACTTGGTTGTCAACTGTTAGGGTTTATAAAGTGTAATAGTCAATCACAAGTTTGCAGCAGTCACTTTGCTGTCAACTTTTACGGTTAATAACGTGTAATAATCAGTCACAAGTTTCCAGCAGTCACTATGTTGTCAGCTATTAGGGTTTAAAAGTGCAATAATGAGTCACAAGTTTTCAGGAGTCAGTTGGTTGTCAACAGTTAGGGTTTATAACCGGTAATAATCAGTCACAAGTATGCAGGAGTCACTTGGTTGTCAGCTGTTAGGGTTTATAACGTGTAATAATCAGTCACAAGTTTGCAGGAGTCACATGTTTGTCAACTGTTTGGGTTTATAACGTGCAATAATCAGTCACAAAGTTGCAGGAGTCACTTGGTTGTCAACTGTTAGGGTTTATAACGTGTAATAATGAGTCACAGGTTTGCAGCAGTCACTTGGTTGTCAACTGTTAGGGTTTATAACGTTTAATAATGAGTCAAAAGTTTGCAGGAGTCACTTAGTTGTCAACAGTTAGGGTTTATAAATATAATACGGAGTCACAACTTTGCAGGAGTCACATGGTTGTCAACAGTTAGGGTTTATAAGTGTAATAATCAGTCACAAGTTTGCAGCAGTCACTTGGTTGTCAACTGTTAGGGTTTATGACGTGTAATAATCAGTCACAAGTTTGCAGGAGTCACTTGGTTGTCAACTGTTAGGGTTTATAACGTGTAATAATGAGTCACATGTTTGCAGGAGTCACTTGATTGTCAAATGTTAGGCTTTATAACGTGTAATAATGAGACACAAGTTTGCAGAAGTCCCTTGGTTGTCAACTTTTAGGGTTTATAACGTGTAATAATGTGTCACAAGTTTGCAGGAGTCACTTGGTTGTCAAATGTTAGGGTTTATAACGTGTAATAATCAGTCGCAAGTTTGCAGCAGTCACATGGTTGTCAACTGTTATGGCTTATAACGTGTAATAATCAGTCACAAGTTTGCAGCAGTCACTTGGTTGTCAGCTGTTAGGGTTTAAAAGTGTAATAATGAGCCCCCAGTTTGCAGGAGTCACTTGGTTGAGTCCTGTTAGGGTTTATAACGTGTAATAATCAGTCACAAGTATGCAGGAGTCACTTGGTAGTCCACTGTTAGAGTTTATAACGTGTAATTATCAGTCACAAGTTTGCGGCAGTCACTTGTTCTTCAACTGTTATGGTTTATAACGTGTAATAATCAGTCACAAATTTGCAGCAGTCACTTGGTTGTCAACTGTTAGGGTTTATAACGTGTAATAATCAGTCACAAGTTTGCAGCAGTCACTTGGTTGTCAACTGTTAGGGTTTATATCTTGTAATAATCAGTCACAAGTTTGCAGCAGTCACTTGGTTGTCAGCTGTTAGGGTTTAAAAGTGTAATAATGAGCCCCCAGTTTGCAGGAGTCACTTGGTTGAGTCCTGTTAGGGTTTATAACGTGTAATAATCAGTCACAAGTATGCAGGAGTCACTTGGTAGTCCACTGTTAGAGTTTATAACGTGTAATTATCAGTCACAAGTTTGCGGCAGTCACTTGTTCTTCAACTGTTATGGTTTATAACGTGTAATAATCAGTCACAAATTTGCAGCAGTCACTTGGTTGTCAACTGTTAGGGTTTATAACGTGTAATAATCAGTCACAAGTTTGCAGCAGTCACTTGGTTGTCAACTGTTAGGGTTTATATCTTGTAATAATCAGTCACAAATTTTCAGCAGTCACTTGGTTGTCAACTGTTAAGGTTTATAACGTGTAATAATCATTAACAAGTTTGCAGCAGTCACTTCGTTGTCATCTGTTAGGGTTTATAACGTGTAATAGTCAGTCACAAGTTTGCAGCAGTCAAATGTGTCAACTTCTAGGGTTTATAACGTGTAATAATCAGTCACAAGTTTGCAGGAGTCACTTGGTTGTCAACTGTTAGGGTTTACAACGTGTAATAATCAGTCACAAGTTTGCAGCAGTCACTTGGTTGTCAACTGTTAGGGTTTTGAAACGTGTTATAATCAGTCACAAGTATGCAGGAGTCACTTGGTTGTCCACTGTTAGGGTTTATAACGTGTAATTATCAGACACAAGTTCGCTGCAGTCACTTGGTCGTCAACTGTTATGGTTTATAACGTGTAATAATCAGTCACAAATTTGCAGCAGTCACTTGGTTGTCAACTGTTAGGGTTTATAACATGTAATAATCAGTCACAAGTTTGCAGCAGTCATTTGGTTGCCAACTGTTAGGGTTATAACGTGTAATAATCAGTCTCAAATTTGCAGCAGTCACTTGGTTGTCAACTGTTAAGGTTTATAACGTGTAATAATACGTCACAAGTTTGCAGCAGTCACTTGGTTGTCAACTTTTAGGGTTTATAACGTGTAATAGTCAGTCACAAGTTTGCAGCAGTCACTTGTGTCAACTGTTAGGGTTTATAACGTGTAATAATCAATCACAAGTTTGCAGCAGTCACATGGTTGTCAACTGTTAGGGTTTATAACGTATAATAATCACTCACAAGTTTGCAGAAGAAATTGGGTTGTCAAATGTTAGGATTTATAACGTGTAATAATCTAGCACAAGTTTGCAGGAGTCACTTGGTTGTCAACTGCTAGGGTTAATAACGTGTAATAATCAGTCACAAGTTTGCAGCAGTCACTTGGTTGTCAGCTGTTAGGGTTTAAAAGTGTAATAATGAGTCCCAAGTTTGCAGGAGTCACTTGGTTGTCAACTCTTAGGGTTTATAACGTGTAATAATGAGTCACAAGTTTGCAACAGTCACTTGGTTGTCAACTTTTAGGGTTGATAACTAGTTATAATCAGTCACAAGTTTCCAGCAGTCACTTGGTTGTCAGCTGTTAGGGTTTAAAAGTGTAATAATGAGTCACAAGTATGCAGGAGACACTTGGTTGTCAACTGTTAGGGTTTATAACGTGTAATAATCAGTCACATGTTTGCAGGAGTCACATTGCTGTCAACTGTTATAGTTTATAACGTGTAATAATCAGTCACAAGTTTGCAGGAGTCACTTGGTTTCAAATTTTAGGGTTTATAACGTGTAATAATCAGTCACAAATTTGCAGGAGTCACTTGTCAACTGTTAGGATTTATAACGTGTAACAATCAGTCACAAATTTGCAGGAGTCACTTGGTTGTCAACTGTTAGGGTTTATAACATGTAATAATGAGTCACAAGTTTGCAGCAGTCACTTGGTTGTCAACTGTTAGGGTTTATAAGTGTAATAATCAGTCACAAGTTTGCAGCAGTCACTTGGTTGTCAACTGTTAGGGTTTATAACGTGTAATAATCAGTCACAAGTTTGCAGGAGTCACTTGGTTGTCAACTGTTAGGGTTTATAACATGTAATAATGAGTCACAAGTTTGCAGCAGTCACTTGGTTGTCAACTGTTAGGGTTTGTAACTTGTAATAGTGAGTCACAAGTTTGCAGGAGTCACTTGGTTGTCAACTGTCAGGGTTTATAACGTGTAATAATCAGTCACAAGTTTGGATGAGTCACTTGGTTGTCAACTGTTAGGGTTTCTAACGTGTAATAATCAGTCACAAGTTTTCAGGAATCACTTGGTTGTCAACTGTTAGGGTTAATAACGTGTAATAATCAGTCACATGTTTGCAGCAGTTACTTGGTTGTCAACTGTTAGGGTTTATATGTGTAATAATCAGTCACAAGTTTGCAGCAGTCACTTGGTTGTCAACTGTTAGGGTTTATAACGTGTAATAATGAGTCACAAGTTTGCAGGAGTCACGTGGTGGTCAACTGTTAGGGTTTATAACGTGTAATAATCAGTCACAAGTTTGCAGCAGTCACTTGGTTCTCAACTTTCAGGGTAAATAACGTGTATAATCAGTCACAAAATTCCAGCAGTTACTATGTTGTCAGCTGTTAATGTTTTAAAAGTGCAATAATGAGTCACAAGTTTGCAGCAGTCACTTGGTTGTCAACTGTGCGGGTTTATAACGTGTAATAAGAGTCACAAGTTTACAGGAGTCACTTGGTTGTCAGCTCTTAGGGTTTAAAAGTGTATAACTGAGCCCCCAGTTTGCAGGAGTCACTTGGTTGAGTCCTGTTAGGGTTTATAACGTGTAATAATCAGTCACAAGTTTGCAGGAGTCACTTGGTTGTCAACTGTTAGGGATAATAACGTGTAATAATCAGTCACAGATTTGCTGGAGTCACTTGGTTGTCAACGGTTAGGGTTTATAACGTGTAGTAATCAGTCACAAGTTTGCAGGAGTCACTTGGTTTTCAACTGTTAGGATTTATAACGTGTAATAATCAGTCGCAAGTTTGCAGCAGTCACTTGGTTGTCAAATGTTAGGGTTTAAAACGTGTAATAATCAGTCACAAGTTTGCAGGAGTCACATGGTTGTCAACTGTTATGGTTTATAACGTGCAATAATCAGTCACAAGTTTGCAGGAGTCACTTGGTTGTCAACTGTTAGGGTTTATAACGTGTAATAGTGAGTCACAGGTTTGCAGCAGTCTCTCGCTTGTCATCTGTTAGGGTTTATAAGTGTAATAATAAGTCACAAGTTTGCAGGAGTCACTTGGTTGTCAACTGTTAGGGTTTATAACGATTAATAATGAGTCACAAGTTTGCAGGAGTCACTTGGCTGTTAACTGTGAGGGTTTATAAATGTAAAAATGAGTCACAAGTTTGCTGGAATCACTTGGTTGTCAACTGTTAGGGTTTATAACGTGTAAAAATCAGTCACAAGTATGCAGCAGTCACTTGGTTGACAACTGTTAGGGTTTATAAGTGTAATAATCAGTCAGAAGTTTCCAGCAGTCACTTGGTTGTCAACTGTTAGGGTTTGTAACGGGTAATGATCAGTCACAAGTTTGCAGGAGTCACTTGGTTGTCAACTGTTAGGGTTTATAACGTGTAATAATGAGTCACAGGTTTGCAGGGGTCACTTGGTTGTAAATTGTTAGGGTTTATAACATGTAATAATGAGTCACAAATTTGGAGCAGTCACATGGTTGTCAACTGTTAGGGTTTTTAAATGTAATAATGAGTCACAAGTTTGCAGGAGTCACTTGGTTGTCAACTGTTAGGGTTTGTTACGTGTAATAATGAGTCACAAGTTTGCAGGAGTCACTTGCTTGTCAACTGTCAGGGTTTATAACGTGTAATAATGAGTCACAAGTTTGCAGGAGTCACTTGGTTGTCAACTATTAGGGTTTATAACGTGTAATAATCAGTCACAAGTTTGCAGCAGTCACTTGGTTGTCAACTTTTAGGGTTAATATCGTGTAATAATCAGTCACAAGTTTCCAGCAGTCACTAGGTTGTCAGCTGTCAGGGTTTAAAAGTGCAATAATGAGTCACAATTTTGCAGGAGTCACTTGGTTGTCAACTGTTAGGATCTATAATGAGTAATAATCAGTCACCACTTTGCAGGAGTCACTTGGTTGTCAACTGTTAGGGTTTATAACGTGTAATAATCAGTCACAAGTTTGCAGCAGTCACTTGATTGTCAAATGTTAGGCTTTATAACGTGTAATAATGAGTCACAAGTTTGCAGGAGTCACTTGGTTGTCACCTGTTAGGGTTTATAACGTGTAATAATGAGTCACAAGTTTACAAGAGTCACTCGGTTGTCAACTGTTGGGGTTAATAACTTGTAATAATCAGTCACAGGTTTGCAGGAGTCACTTGGTTGTCAAATGTTAGGGTTTATAACGTGTATTAATCAATCACAAGTTTGCAGGAGTCACTTGGTTGTCAAACGTTAGGGTTAATGAAGTGTAATAATCAGTCACAAGTTTGCAGGAGTCACTTGGTTGTCAACTGTTAGGGTTTATAACGTGTAATAATCAGTCAGAAGTTTGCTTGGAGTCACTTGGTTGTCAACTGTTAGGGTTTATAAGTGTAATAAAGAGTCACCAGTTTGCAGGAGTCACTTTGTTGTCAACTGTTAGGGTTTATAAAGTGTAATAGTCAATCACAAGTTTGCAGTAGTCACTTTGCTGTCAACTTTTACGGTTAATAACGTGTAATAATCAGTCACAAGTTTCCAGCAGTCACTATGTTGTCAGCTATTAGGGTTTAAAAGTGCAATAATGAGTCACAAGTTTTCAGGAGTCAGTTGGTTGTCAACAGTTAGGGTTTATAACCGGTAATAATCAGTCACAAGTATGCAGGAGTCACATGTTTGTCAACTGTTTGGGTTTATAACGTGCAATAATCAGTCACAAGTTTGCAGGAGTCACTTGGTTGTAAACTGTTAGGGTTTATAACGTGTAATAATGAGTCACAGGTTTGCAGCAGTCACTTGGTTGTCAACTGTTAGGGTTTATAACGTTTAATAATGAGTCAAAAGTTTGCAGGAGTCACTTAGTTGTCAACAGTTAGGGTTTATAAATATAATACGGAGTCACAACTTTGCAGGAGTCACATGGTTGTCAACAGTTAGGGTTTATAAGTGTAATAATCAGTCACAAGTTTGCAGCAGTCACTTGGTTGTCAACTGTTAGGGTTTATGACGTGTAATAATCAGTCACAAGTTTGCAGGAGTCACTTGGTTGTCAACTGTTAGGGTTTATAACGTGTAATAATGAGACACAAGTTTGCAGGAGTCCCTTGGTTGTCAACTTTTAGGGTTTATAACGTGTAATAATGTGTCACAAGTTTGCAGGAGTCACTTGGTTGTCAAATGTTAGGGTTTATAACGTGTAATAATCAGTCACAAGTTTGCAGCAGTCACATGGTTGTCAACTGTTATGGCTTATAACGTGTAATAATCAGTCACAAGTTTGCAGCAGTCACTTGGTTGGCAGCTGTTAGGGTTTAAAAGTGTAATAATGAGCCCCCAGTTTGCAGGAGTCACTTGGTTGAGTCCTGTTAGGGTTTATAACGTGTAATAATCAGTCACAAGTATGCAGGAGTCACTTGGTAGTCCACTGTTAGAGTTTATAACGTGTAATTATCAGTCACAAGTTTGCGGCAGTCACTTGTTCTTCAACTGTTATGGTTTATAACGTGTAATAATCAGTTACAAATTTGCAGCAGTCACTTGGTTGTCAACTGTTAGGGTTTATAACGTGTAATAATCAGTCACAAGTTTGCAGCAGTCACTTGGTTGTCAACTGTTAGGGTTTATATCGTGTAATAATCAGTCACAAATTTTCAGCAGTCACTTGGTTGTCAACTGTTAAGGTTTATAACGTGTAATAATCATTAACAAGTTTGCAGCAGTCACTTCGTTGTCAACTGTTAGGGTTTATAACGTGTAATAGTCAGTCACAAGTTTTCAGCAGTCACTTGTGTCAACTTTTAGGGTTTATAACGTGTAATAATCAGTCACAAGTTTGCAGGAGTCACTTGGTTGTCAACTGTTAGGGTTTACAACGTGTAATAATCAGTCACAAGTTTGCAGGAGTCACTTGGTTGTCAACTGTTAGGGTTGATAACCTGTAATAATCAGTCACAAGTTTTACAGCAGTCACTTGGTTGTCAATTGTTAGGGTTAATAACGTGTAATAATCAGTCACAAGTTTGCAGCAGTCACTTGGTTGTCAGCTGTTAGGGTTTAAAAGTGTAATAATGAGTCCCAAGTTTGCATGAGTCACTTGGTTGTCAACTGTTAGGGTTTATAACGTGTAATAATGAGTCACAAGTTTGCAACAGTCACTTGGTTGTCAACTTTTAGGGTTAATAACTAGTAATAATCAGTCACAAGTTTCCAGCAGTCACTTGGTTGTCAGCTGTTAGGGTTTAAAAGTGTAATAATGAGTCACAAGTATGCAGGAGACACTTGGTTGTCAACCGTTAGGGTCTATAACGTGTAATAATCAGTCACATGTTTGCAGGAGTCACATGGCTGTCAACTGTTAGGGTTTATAACGTGTAATAATCAGTCACAAGTTTGCAGGAGTCACTTGGTTGTCAACTGTTAGGATTTATAACGTGTAATAATGAGTCACAAGTTTGCAGGAATCACTTGGTTGTCAACTGTTAGGATTTATAACGTGTAATAATCAGTCACAAGTGTGCAGCAGTCACTTGGTTTCAAATTTTAGGGTTTATAACGTGTAATAATCAGCCACAAGTTTGCAGAAGTCACTTGCTTGTCAAATGTTAGTGTTTATAACGTGTAATATAAGTAACAAGTTTGCAGGAGTCATTTGTCAACTGTTAGGATTTATAACGTGTAATAATCAGTCACAAATTTGCAGGAGTCACTTGGTTGTCAACTTTTAGGGTTTATAACATGTAATAATGAGTCACAAGTTTGCAGCAGTCACTTGGTTTTCAACTGTTAGGGTTTTTAAGTGTAATAATGAGTCACAAGTTTTCAGGAGTCACTAGGTTGACAGCTGTTAGGGTTTAAAAGTGCAATAATGAGTCACAATTTTGCAGGAGTCACTTGGTTGTCAACTGTTAGGATCTATAATGAGTAATAATCAGTCACCACTTTGCATGAGTCACTTGGTTGTCAACTGTTAGGGTTTTAACGTGTAATAGTCAGTCACCAGTTTGCAGGAGTCACTTGGTTGTCAACTGTTAGGGTTTATAACGTGTAATAATCAGTCACAAGTTTGCAGCAGTCACTTGATTGTCAAATGTTAGGCTTTATAACGTGTAATAATGAGTCACAAGTTTGCAGGAGTCCCTTGGTTGTCAACTTTTAGGGTTTATAACGTGTAATAATGTGTCACAAGTTTGCAGAAGTCACTTGGTTGTCAAATGTTAGGGTTTATAACGTGTAATAATCAGTCACAAGTTTGCAGCAGTCACTTGGTTGTCAACTGTTATGGCTTATAACGTGTAATAATCAGTCACAAGTTTGCAGCAGTCACTTGGTTTAAGCTGTTAGGGTTTAAAAGTGTAATAATGAGCCCCCAGTTTGCATGAAACACTTGGTTGAGCCCTGTTAGGGTTTATAACGTGTAATAATCAGTCACAAGTTTGCAGGAGTCACTTGGTTGTCAACTGTTAGGGTTTATAACGTGTAATAATCAGTCACAGATTTGCTGGAGTCACTTGGTTGTCAACGGTTAGGGTTTATAACGTGTAGTAATCAGTCACAATATTGCAGGAGTCACTTGGTTTTCAACTGTTAGGATTTATAACGTGTAGTAATCAGTCGCAAGTATGCAGCAGTCACTTGGTTGTCAAATATTAGGGTTTATAACGTGTAATAATCAGTCACACGTTTGCAGGAGTCACATGGTTGTCAACTGTTAGGGTTTATATCGTGCAATAATCAGTCACAAGTTTGCAGGAGTCACTTGGTTGTCAACTGTTAGGGTTTATAACGTGTAATAGTGAGTCACAGGTTTGCAGCAGTCTCTCGCTTGTCATCTGTTAGGGTTTATAAGTGTAATAATAAGTCACAAGTTTGCAGGAGTCACTTGGTTGTCAACTGTTAGGGTTTATAACGTTTAATAATGAGTCACAAGTTTGCAGGAGTCACTTGGTTGTCAACTGTTAGGGTTTATAAATATAAAAATGAGTCACAACTTTGCTGGAGTCACTTGGTTGTCAACTGTTAGGGTTTATAACGTGTAATAATCAGTCACAAGTTTGCAGCAGTCACTTGGTTGACAACTGTTAGGGTTTATAAGTGTAATAATCAGTCAGAATTTTGCAGCAGTCACTTGGTTGTCAACTGTTAGGGTTTATAACGTGTAATAATCAGTCACATGTTTGCAGGAGTCACTTGATTGTAAACTGTTAGTGTTTATAACGGGTAATGATCAGTCACAAGTTTGCAGGAGTCACTTGGTTGTCAACTGTTAGGGTTTATAACGTGTAATAATGAGTCACAGGTTTGCAGGAGTCACTTGGTTGTAAATTGTTAGGGTTCATAACATGTAATAATGAGTCACAAGTTTGGAGCAGTCACATGGTTGTCAACTGTTAGTGTTTGTAACGTGTAATAATGAGTCACAAGTTTCCAGGAGTCACTTGGTTGTCAACTGTTAGGGTTTATACCGTGTAATAATGAGTCACAAGTTTGCAGCAGTCACTTGGTTGTCAACTGTTAGGGTTTATAACGTGTAATAAGCAGTCACAAGTTTGCAGCAGTCACTTGGTTGTCAACTGTTAGGGTTTATAACTTGTAATAATCAGTTACAAGTTTGCAGCAGTCACTTGGTTGTCAAATCTTAGGATTTATTTCGTGTAATATTCAGTCACAAGTTTGCAGGAGTCACTTGGTTGTCAACACTTAGGGTTTATAACGTTTAATAATGAGTCACACGTTTGAGGGAGTCACTTGGTTATCAACTGTTAGGGTTTATAAGTGTAATAAAGGGTCACCAGTTTGCAGCAATCACTTGGCTGTCAACCTTTACGGTTAATAACGTGTAATAATCATTCACAAGTTTCCAGCAGTCACTATGTTGTCAGCTATTAGGGTTTAAAAGTGCAATAATGAGTCACAAGTTTGCAGGAGTCACTTGGTTGTCAACAGTTAGGGTTTATAACCGATAATAATCAGTCAGAAGTATGCAGGAGTCACTTGGTTGTCAACTGTTAGGGTTTATAACGTGTAATAATCAGTCACAAGTTTGCAGGAGTCACATGTTTGTCAACTGTTTGGGTTTATAACGTGCAATAATCAGTCACAAGTTTGCAGGAGTCACTTGGTTGTCATCTGTTAGGGTTTATAAGTGTAATAATCAGTAACAAGTTTGCAGGAGTCACTTGGTTGTCAACTGTTAGGGTTTATAACGTTTAATAATGAGTCACAAGTTTGCAGGAGTCACTTAGTTGTCAACAGTTAGGGTTTATAAATATAATACGGAGTCACAACTTTGCAGGAGTCACATGGTTGTCAACTGTTAGGGTTTATAAGTGTAATAATCAGTCACAAGTTTGCAGCAGTCACTTGGTTGTCAACTGTTAGGGTTTATAACGTGTAATAATCAGTCACAAGTTTGAAGGAGTCACTTGGTTGTCAACTGTTACGGTTTATAACGTGTAATAATGAGTCACATGTTTGTAGGAGTCACTTGATTGTTAACTGTTAGGGTTTATAAGTGTAATAATCAGTCACAAGTTTGCAGGTGTCATTTGGTTGTAAACTGTTAGGGTTTATAACTTGTAATAATGCGTCACAAGTTTGCAGGAGTCACTTGGTTGTCATCTGTTAGGGTTTATAACGTGTAATAATCAGTCACAAGTTTGCAGCAATCACTTGTTTGTCAACTTTTAGGGTTAACATCGTGTAATAATCAGTCACAAGTTTGCAGCAGTCACTTGGTTATCAACTGTTAGGGTTAATAACGTGTTATAATCAGTCACAAGTAAGCAGGAGTCACTTGGTTGTCCACTGTTAGGGTTTATAACGTGTAATTATCAGACACAAGTATGCGGCAGTCAGTTGTTCTTCAACTGTTATGGTTTATAACGTGTAATAATCAGTCACAAATTTGCGGCAGTCACTTGGTTGTCAACTGTTAAAGTTTATAACGTGTAATAATCAGTCACAAGTTTGCAGCAGTCACTAGGTTGTCAACTGTTAGGGTTTATAACGTGTAATAGTCAGTCACAAGTTTGCAGCAGTCACTTGTGTCAACTGTTAGGGTTTATAACGTGTAATAATCAGTCACAAGTTTGCAGGAGTCACTTAGTTGTCAACTGTTAGGATTTACAACGTGTAATAATGAGTCACAAGTTTGCAGGAGACACTTGGTTGTCAACTGTTAGGGTTTATAACGTGTAATAATCAGTCACAAGTTTGCAGGAGTCACTTGGTTGTCAACTGTTAGGAGTGATAACCTGTAATAATCAGTCACAAGTTTTACAGCAGTCACTTGGTTTTTAACTGTTAGGGTTAATAAAGTGTAATAATCAGTCACAAGTTTGCAGCAGTCACTTGGTTGTCAGCTGTTAGGGTTTAAAAGTGTATTAATGAGTCCCAAGTTTGCATGAGTCACTTGGTTGTCAACTGTTAGGGTTTATAACGTGTAATAATGAGTCACAAGTTTGCAACAGTCACTTAGTTGTCAACTTTTAGGGTTAATAACTAGTAATAATCAGTCACAAGTTTCCAGCAGTCACTTGGTTGTCAGCTGTTTGGGATTAAAGGTGTAATAATGAGTCACAAGTATGCAGGAGACACTTGGTTGTCAACTGTTAGGGTTTATAACGTGTAATAATCAGTCACATGTTTGCAGGAGTCACATGGCTGTCAACTGTTAGGGTTTATAACGTGTAATAATCAGTCACAAGTTTGCAGGAGAGACTTGGTTGTCAACTGTTAGGATTTATAACGTGTAATAATGAGTCACAAGTTTGCAGGAATCACTTGGTTGTCAACTGTTAGGATTTATAACGTGTAATAATCAGTCACAAGTGTGCAGCAGTCATTTGGTTTCAAATTTTAGGGTTTATAACGTGTAATAATCAGCCAAAAGTTTGCAGAAGTCACTTGCTTGTCAAATGTTAGGGTTTATAACGTGTAATAATAAGTCACAAGTTTGCAGGAGTCACTTGTCAACTGTTAGGATTTATAACGTGTAATAATCGGTCACAAATTTGCAGGAGTCCCTTGGTTGTCAACTGTGAGGGTTTTTAAGTGTAATAATGAGTCACAAGTTTGCAGGAGTCACTTGGTTGTCAACTGTTAGGGTTTGTAACTTGTAATAATGAGTCACAAGTTTGCAGGAATCACTTGGTTGTCAACTGTTAGGATTTATAACGTGTAATAATCAGTCACAAGTGTGCAGCAGTCACTTGGTTTCAAATTTTAGGGTTTATAACGTGTAATAATCAGCCACAAGTTTGCAGAAGTCACTTGCTTGTCAAATGTTAGTGTTTATAACGTGTAATAATCAGTAACAAGTTTGCAGGAGTCACTTGTCAACTGTTAGGATTTATAACGTGTAATAATCAGTCACAAATTTGCAGGAGTCACTTGGTTGTCAACTGTTAGTGTTTATAACATGTAATAATGAGTCACAAGTTTGCAGCAGTCACTTGGTTTTCAACTGTTAGGGTTTTTAAGTGTAATAATGAGTCACAAGTTTTCAGGAGTCACTAGGTTGACAGCTGTTAGGGTTTAAAAGTGCAATAATGAGTCACAATTTTGCAGGAGTCACTTGGTTGTCAACTGTTAGGATCTATATTGAGTAATAATCAGTCACCACTTTGCATGAGTCACTTGGTTGTCAACTGTTAGGGTTTTAACGTGTAATAGTCAGTCACCAGTTTGCAGGAGTCACTTGGTTGTCAACTGTTAGGGATTATAACGTGTAATAATCAGTCACAAGTTTGCAGCAGTCACTTGATTGTCAAATGTTAGGCTTTATAACGTGTAATAATGAGTCACAAGTTTGCAGGAGTCCCTTGGTTGTCAACTTTTAGGGTTTATAACGTGTAATAATGTGTCACAAGTTTTCAGAAGTCACTTGGTTGTCAAATGTTAGGGTTTATAACGTGTAATAATCAGTCACAAGTTTGCAGCAGTCACTTGGTTGTCAACTGTTATGGCTTATAACGTGTAATAATCAGTCACAAGTTTGCAGCAGTCACTTGGTTGTCAGCTGTTAGGGTTTAAAAGAGTAATAATGAGCCCCCAGTTTGCAGGAGTCACTTGGTTGAGCCCTGTTAGGGTTTATAACGTGTAATAATCAGTCACAAGTTTGCAGGAGTCACTTGGTTGTCAACTGTTAGGGTTTATAACGTGTAATAATCAGTCACAGATTTGCTGGAGTCACTTGGTTGTCAACGCATAGGGTTTATAACGTGTAGTAATCAGTCATAATATTGCAGGAGTCACTTGGTTTTCAACTGTTAGGATTTATAACGTGTAATAATCAGTAGCAAGTATGCAGCAGTCACTTGGTTGTCAAATATTAGGGTTTATAACGTGTAATAATCAGTCACACGTTTGCAGGAGTCACATGGTTGTCAACTGTTAGGGTTTATATCGTGCAATAATCAGTCACAAGTTAGCAGGAGTAACTTGGTTGTCAACTGTTAGGGTTTATAACGTGTAATAGTGAGTCACAGGTTTGCAGCAGTCTCTCGCTTGTCATCTGTTAGGGTTTATAAGTGTAATAATAAGTCACAAGTTTGCAGGAGTCACTTGGTTGTCAACTGTTAGGGTTTATAACGTTTAATAATGAGTCACAAGTTTGCAGGAGTCACTTGGTTGTCAACTGTTAGGGTTTATAAATATAAAAATGAGTCACAAGTTTGCTGGAGTCACTTGGTTGTCAACTGTTAGGGTTTATAACGTGTAATAATCAGTCACAAGTTTGCAGCAGTCACTTGGTTGACAACTGTTAGGGTTTATAAGTGTAATAATCAGTCAGAAGTTTGCAGCAGTCACTTGGTTGTCAACTGTTAGGGTTTATAACGTGTAATAATCAGTCACATGTTTGCAGGAGTCACTTGATTGTCAACTGTTAGTGTTTATAACGGGTAATGATCAGTCACAAGTTTGCAGGAGTCACTTGGTTGTCAACTGTTAGAGTTTATAACGTGTAATAATGAGTCACAGGTTTGCAGGAGTCACTTGGTTGTAAATTGTTAGGGTTTATAACATGTAATAATGAGTCACAAGTTTGGAGCCGTCACATGGTTGTCAACTGTTAGTGTTTGTAACGTGTAATAATGAGTGACAAGTTTGCAGCAGTCACTTGGTTGTCAACTGTTAGGGTTTATAACGTGTAATAAGCAGTCACAAGTTTGCAGCAGTCACTTGGTTGTCAACTGTTAGGGTTTATAACGTGTAATAATCAGTTACAAGTTTGCAGCAGTCACTTGGTTGTCAAATCTTAGGATTTATTTCGTGTAATAATCAGTCACAAGTTTGCAGGAGTCACTTGGTTGTCAACTGTTAGGGTTTATAAATATAAAAATGAGTCACAACTTTGCTGGAGTCACTTGGTTGTCAACTGTTAGGGTTTATAACGTGTAATAATCAGTCACAAGTTTGCAGCAGTCACTTGGTTGACAACTGTTAGGGTTTATAAGTGTAATAATCAGTCAGAATTTTGCAGCAGTCACTTGGTTGTCAACTGTTAGGGTTTATAACGTGTAATAATCAGTCACATGTTTGCAGGAGTCACTTGATTGTAAACTGTTAGTGTTTATAACGGGTAATGATCAGTCACAAGTTTGCAGGAGTCACTTGGTTGTCAACTGTTAGGGTTTATAACGTGTAATAATGAGTCACAGGTTTGCAGGAGTCACTTGGTTGTAAATTGTTAGGGTTCATAACATGTAATAATGAGTCACAAGTTTGGAGCAGTCACATGGTTGTCAACTGTTAGTGTTTGTAACGTGTAATAATGAGTCACAAGTTTCCAGGAGTCACTTGGTTGTCAACTGTTAGGGTTTATACCGTGTAATAATGAGTCACAAGTTTGCAGCAGTCACTTGGTTGTCAACTGTTAGGGTTTATAACGTGTAATAAGCAGTCACAAGTTTGCAGCAGTCACTTGGTTGTCAACTGTTAGGGTTTATAACTTGTAATAATCAGTTACAAGTTTGCAGCAGTCACTTGGTTGTCAAATCTTAGGATTTATTTCGTGTAATATTCAGTCACAAGTTTGCAGGAGTCACTTGGTTGTCAACACTTAGGGTTTATAACGTTTAATAATGAGTCACACGTTTGAGGGAGTCACTTGGTTATCAACTGTTAGGGTTTATAAGTGTAATAAAGGGTCACCAGTTTGCAGCAATCACTTGGCTGTCAACCTTTACGGTTAATAACGTGTAATAATCATTCACAAGTTTCCAGCAGTCACTATGTTGTCAGCTATTAGGGTTTAAAAGTGCAATAATGAGTCACAAGTTTGCAGGAGTCACTTGGTTGTCAACAGTTAGGGTTTATAACCGATAATAATCAGTCAGAAGTATGCAGGAGTCACTTGGTTGTCAACTGTTAGGGTTTATAACGTGTAATAATCAGTCACAAGTTTGCAGGAGTCACATGTTTGTCAACTGTTTGGGTTTATAACGTGCAATAATCAGTCACAAGTTTGCAGGAGTCACTTGGTTGTCATCTGTTAGGGTTTATAAGTGTAATAATCAGTAACAAGTTTGCAGGAGTCACTTGGTTTCAACTGTTAGGGTTTATAACGTTTAATAATGAGTCACAAGTTTGCAGGAGTCACTTAGTTGTCAACAGTTAGGGTTTATAAATATAATACGGAGTCACAACTTTGCAGGAGTCACATGGTTGTCAACTGTTAGGGTTTATAAGTGTAATAATCAGTCACAAGTTTGCAGCAGTCACTTGGTTGTCAACTGTTAGGGTTTATAACGTGTAATAATCAGTCACAAGTTTGAAGGAGTCACTTGGTTGTCAACTGTTACGGTTTATAACGTGTAATAATGAGTCACATGTTTGTAGGAGTCACTTGATTGTTAACTGTTAGGGTTTATAAGTGTAATAATCAGTCACAAGTTTGCAGGTGTCATTTGGTTGTAAACTGTTAGGGTTTATAACTTGTAATAATGCGTCACAAGTTTGCAGGAGTCACTTGGTTGTCATCTGTTAGGGTTTATAACGTGTAATAATCAGTCACAAGTTTGCAGCAATCACTTGTTTGTCAACTTTTAGGGTTAACATCGTGTAATAATCAGTCACAAGTTTGCAGCAGTCACTTGGTTATCAACTGTTAGGGTTAATAACGTGTTATAATCAGTCACAAGTAAGCAGGAGTCACTTGGTTGTCCACTGTTAGGGTTTATAACGTGTAATTATCAGACACAAGTATGCGGCAGTCAGTTGTTCTTCAACTGTTATGGTTTATAACGTGTAATAATCAGTCACAAATTTGCGGCAGTCACTTGGTTGTCAACTGTTAAAGTTTATAACGTGTAATAATCAGTCACAAGTTTGCAGCAGTCACTAGGTTGTCAACTGTTAGGGTTTATAACGTGTAATAGTCAGTCACAAGTTTGCAGCAGTCACTTGTGTCAACTGTTAGGGTTTATAACGTGTAATAATCAGTCACAAGTTTGCAGGAGTCACTTAGTTGTCAACTGTTAGGATTTACAACGTGTAATAATGAGTCACAAGTTTGCAGGAGACACTTGGTTGTCAACTGTTAGGGTTTATAACGTGTAATAATCAGTCACAAGTTTGCAGGAGTCACTTGGTTGTCAACTGTTAGGAGTGATAACCTGTAATAATCAGTCACAAGTTTTACAGCAGTCACTTGGTTTTTAACTGTTAGGGTTAATAAAGTGTAATAATCAGTCACAAGTTTGCAGCAGTCACTTGGTTGTCAGCTGTTAGGGTTTAAAAGTGTATTAATGAGTCCCAAGTTTGCATGAGTCACTTGGTTGTCAACTGTTAGGGTTTATAACGTGTAATAATGAGTCACAAGTTTGCAACAGTCACTTAGTTGTCAACTTTTAGGGTTAATAACTAGTAATAATCAGTCACAAGTTTCCAGCAGTCACTTGGTTGTCAGCTGTTTGGGATTAAAGGTGTAATAATGAGTCACAAGTATGCAGGAGACACTTGGTTGTCAACTGTTAGGGTTTATAACGTGTAATAATCAGTCACATGTTTGCAGGAGTCACATGGCTGTCAACTGTTAGGGTTTATAACGTGTAATAATCAGTCACAAGTTTGCAGGAGAGACTTGGTTGTCAACTGTTAGGATTTATAACGTGTAATAATGAGTCACAAGTTTGCAGGAATCACTTGGTTGTCAACTGTTAGGATTTATAACGTGTAATAATCAGTCACAAGTGTGCAGCAGTCATTTGGTTTCAAATTTTAGGGTTTATAACGTGTAATAATCAGCCAAAAGTTTGCAGAAGTCACTTGCTTGTCAAATGTTAGGGTTTATAACGTGTAATAATAAGTCACAAGTTTGCAGGAGTCACTTGTCAACTGTTAGGATTTATAACGTGTAATAATCGGTCACAAATTTGCAGGAGTCCCTTGGTTGTCAACTGTGAGGGTTTTTAAGTGTAATAATGAGTCACAAGTTTGCAGGAGTCACTTGGTTGTCAACTGTTAGGGTTTGTAACTTGTAATAATGAGTCACAAGTTTGCAGGAATCACTTGGTTGTCAACTGTTAGGATTTATAACGTGTAATAATCAGTCACAAGTGTGCAGCAGTCACTTGGTTTCAAATTTTAGGGTTTATAACGTGTAATAATCAGCCACAAGTTTGCAGAAGTCACTTGCTTGTCAAATGTTAGTGTTTATAACGTGTAATAATCAGTAACAAGTTTGCAGGAGTCACTTGTCAACTGTTAGGATTTATAACGTGTAATAATCAGTCACAAATTTGCAGGAGTCACTTGGTTGTCAACTGTTAGTGTTTATAACATGTAATAATGAGTCACAAGTTTGCAGCAGTCACTTGGTTTTCAACTGTTAGGGTTTTTAAGTGTAATAATGAGTCACAAGTTTTCAGGAGTCACTAGGTTGACAGCTGTTAGGGTTTAAAAGTGCAATAATGAGTCACAATTTTGCAGGAGTCACTTGGTTGTCAACTGTTAGGATCTATATTGAGTAATAATCAGTCACCACTTTGCATGAGTCACTTGGTTGTCAACTGTTAGGGTTTTAACGTGTAATAGTCAGTCACCAGTTTGCAGGAGTCACTTGGTTGTCAACTGTTAGGGATTATAACGTGTAATAATCAGTCACAAGTTTGCAGCAGTCACTTGATTGTCAAATGTTAGGCTTTATAACGTGTAATAATGAGTCACAAGTTTGCAGGAGTCCCTTGGTTGTCAACTTTTAGGGTTTATAACGTGTAATAATGTGTCACAAGTTTTCAGAAGTCACTTGGTTGTCAAATGTTAGGGTTTATAACGTGTAATAATCAGTCACAAGTTTGCAGCAGTCACTTGGTTGTCAACTGTTATGGCTTATAACGTGTAATAATCAGTCACAAGTTTGCAGCAGTCACTTGGTTGTCAGCTGTTAGGGTTTAAAAGAGTAATAATGAGCCCCCAGTTTGCAGGAGTCACTTGGTTGAGCCCTGTTAGGGTTTATAACGTGTAATAATCAGTCACAAGTTTGCAGGAGTCACTTGGTTGTCAACTGTTAGGGTTTATAACGTGTAATAATCAGTCACAGATTTGCTGGAGTCACTTGGTTGTCAACGCATAGGGTTTATAACGTGTAGTAATCAGTCATAATATTGCAGGAGTCACTTGGTTTTCAACTGTTAGGATTTATAACGTGTAATAATCAGTAGCAAGTATGCAGCAGTCACTTGGTTGTCAAATATTAGGGTTTATAACGTGTAATAATCAGTCACACGTTTGCAGGAGTCACATGGTTGTCAACTGTTAGGGTTTATATCGTGCAATAATCAGTCACAAGTTAGCAGGAGTAACTTGGTTGTCAACTGTTAGGGTTTATAACGTGTAATAGTGAGTCACAGGTTTGCAGCAGTCTCTCGCTTGTCATCTGTTAGGGTTTATAAGTGTAATAATAAGTCACAAGTTTGCAGGAGTCACTTGGTTGTCAACTGTTAGGGTTTATAACGTTTAATAATGAGTCACAAGTTTGCAGGAGTCACTTGGTTGTCAACTGTTAGGGTTTATAAATATAAAAATGAGTCACAAGTTTGCTGGAGTCACTTGGTTGTCAACTGTTAGGGTTTATAACGTGTAATAATCAGTCACAAGTTTGCAGCAGTCACTTGGTTGACAACTGTTAGGGTTTATAAGTGTAATAATCAGTCAGAAGTTTGCAGCAGTCACTTGGTTGTCAACTGTTAGGGTTTATAACGTGTAATAATCAGTCACATGTTTGCAGGAGTCACTTGATTGTCAACTGTTAGTGTTTATAACGGGTAATGATCAGTCACAAGTTTGCAGGAGTCACTTGGTTGTCAACTGTTAGAGTTTATAACGTGTAATAATGAGTCACAGGTTTGCAGGAGTCACTTGGTTGTAAATTGTTAGGGTTTATAACATGTAATAATGAGTCACAAGTTTGGAGCCGTCACATGGTTGTCAACTGTTAGTGTTTGTAACGTGTAATAATGAGTGACAAGTTTGCAGCAGTCACTTGGTTGTCAACTGTTAGGGTTTATAACGTGTAATAAGCAGTCACAAGTTTGCAGCAGTCACTTGGTTGTCAACTGTTAGGGTTTATAACGTGTAATAATCAGTTACAAGTTTGCAGCAGTCACTTGGTTGTCAAATCTTAGGATTTATTTCGTGTAATAATCAGTCACAAGTTTGCAGGAGTCACTTGGTTGTCAACACTTAGGGTTTATAACCTTTAATAATGAGTCACACGTTTGAGGGAGTCACTTGGTTATCAACTGTTAGGGTTTATAAGTGTAATAAAGGGTCACCAGTTTGCAGGAGTCACTTGGTTGTCAACTGTTAGGGTTTATAAAGTGTAATAGTCAGTCACAAGTTTGCAGCAATCACTTGGCTGTCAACTTTTACGGTTAATAACGTGTAATAATCATTCACAAGTTTCCAGCAGTCACTATGTTGTCAGCTATTAGGGTTTAAAAGTGCAATAATGAGTCACAAGTTTGCAGGAGTCACTTGGTTGTCAACAGTTAGGGTTTATAACCGGTAATAATCAGTCAGAAGTATGCAGGAGTCACTTGGTTGTCAACTGTTAGGGTTTATAACGTGTAATAATCTGTCACAAGTTTGCAGGAGTCACATATTTGCCAACTGTTTGGGTTTATAACGTGCAATAATCAGTCACAAGTTTGCAGGAGTCACTTGGTTGTCATCTGTTAGGGTTTATAAGTGTAATAATCAGTAACAAGTTAGCAGGAGTCACTTGGTTGTCAACTGTTAGGGTTTATAACGTTTAATAATGAGTCACAAGTTTGCAGGAGTCACTTAGTTGTCAACAGTTAGGGTTTATAAATATAATACGGAGTCACAACTTTGCAGGAGTCACATGGTTGTCAACTGTTAGGGTTTGTAAGTGTAATAATCAGTCACAAGTTTGCAGCAGTCACTTGGTTGTCAACTGTTAGGGTTTATAACGTGTAATAATCAGTCACAAGTTTGCAGGAGTCACTTGGTTGTCAACTGTTACGGTTTATAACGTGTAATAATGAGTCACATGTTTGTAGGAGTCACTTGATTGTTAACTGTTAGGGTTTATAAGTGTAATAATCAGTCACAAGTTTGCAGGTGTCATTTGGTTGTAAACTGTTAGGGTTTATAACGTGTAATAATGAGTCACAAGTTTGCAGGAGTCACTTGGTTGTCATCTGTTAGGGTTTATAACGTGTAATAATCAGTCACAAGTTTGCAGCAATCACTTGGTTGTCAACTTTTAGGGTTAACATCGTGTAATAATCAGTCACAAGTTTCCAGCAGACACTTGGTTGTCAACTGTTAGGGTTTATATCGTGTAATAATCAGTCACAAGTTTGCAGCAGTCACTTGGTTGTCAACTGTTAGGGTTAATAACGTGTTATAATCAGTCACAGGTATGCAGGAGTCACTTGGTTGTCCACTGTTAGGGTTTATAACGTGTAATTATCAGTCACAAGTATGCGGCAGTCACTTGTTCTTCAACTGTTATGGTTTATAACGTGTAATAATCAGTCACAAATTTGCAGCAGTCACTTGCTTGTCAACTGTTAGGATTTATAACGTGTAATAATCAGTGACAAGTTTGCAGCAGTCACTTGGTTGTCAACTGTTAGGGTTTATAACGTGTAATAATCAGTCACAAATTTGCGGCAGTCACTTGGTTGTCAACTGTTAAAGTTTATAACGTGTAATAATCAGTCACAAGTTTGCAGCAGTCACTTGGTTGTCAACTGTTAGGGTTTATAACGTGTAATAGTCAGTCACAAGTTTGCAGCAGTCACTTGTGTCAACTGTTAGGGTTTATAACGTGTAATAATCAGTCACAAGTTTGCAGGAGTCACTTGGTTGTCAACTGTTAGGGTTTACAACGTGTAATAATGAGTCACAAGTTTGCAGGAGTCCTTTGGTTGTCAACTGTTAGGAGTGATAACCTGTAATAATCAGTCACAAGTTTTACAGCAGTCACTTGGTTGTTAACTGTTAGGGTTAATAAAGTGTAATAATCAGTCACAAATTTGCAGCAGTCACTTGGTTGTCAGCTGTTAGGGTTTAAAAGTGTATTAATGAGTCCCAAGTTTGCATGAGTCACATGGTTGTCAACTGTTAGGGTTTATAACGTGTAATAATGAGTCACAAGTTTGCAACAGTCACTTAGTTGTCAACTATTAGGGTTAATAACTAGTAATAATCAGTCACAAGTTTCCAGCAGTCACTTGGTTGTCAGCTGTTTGGGATTAAAAGTGTAATAATGAGTCACAAGTATGCAGGAGACACTTGGTTGTCAACTGTTAGGGTTTATAACGTGTAATAATCAGTCACATGTTTGCAGGAGTCACATGGCATTCAACTGTTAGGATTTATAACGTGTAATAATCAGTCACAAGTGTGCAGCAGTCATTTGGTTTCAAATTTTAGGGTTTATAACGTGTAATAATCAGCCAAAAGTTTGCAGAAGTCACTTGCTTGTCAAATGTTAGGGTTTATAACGTGTAATAATAAGTCACAAGTTTGCAGGAGTCACTTGTCAACTGTTAGGATTTATAACGTGTAATAATCAGTCACAAATTTGCAGGAGTCCCTTGGTTGTCAACTGTGAGGGTTTATAACATGTGATAATGAGTCACAAGTTTGCAGCAGTCACTTGGTTGTCAACTGTTAGGGTTTTTAAGTGTAATAATGAGGTACAAGTTTGCAGGAGTCACTTGGTTGTCAACTGTTAGGGTTTGTATCTTGTAATAATGAGTCACAAGTTTGCAGGAATCACTTGGTTGTCAACTGTTAGGATTTATAACGTGTAATAATCAGTCACAAGTGTGCAGCAGTCACTTGGTTTCAAATTTTAGGGTTTATAACGTGTAATAATCAGCCACAAGTTTGCAGAAGTCACTTGCTTGTCAAATGTTAGTGTTTATAACGTGTAATAATCAGTAACAAGTTTGCAGGAGTCACTTGTCAACTGTTAGGATTTATAACGTGTAATAATCAGTCACAAATTTGCAGGAGTCACTTGGTTGTCAACTGTTAGGGTTTATAACATGTAATAATGAGTCACAAGTTTGCAGCAGTCACTTGGTTTTCAACTGTTAGGGTTTTTAAGTGTAATAATGAGTCACAAGTTTTCAGGAGTCACTAGGTTGACAGCTGTTAGGGTTTAAAAGTGCAATAATGAGTCACAATTTTTCAGGAGTCACTTGGTTGTCAACTGTTAGGATCTATAATGAGTAATAATCAGTCACCACTTTGCATGAGTCCCTTGGTTGTCAACTGTTAGGGTTTTAACGTGTAATAGTCAGTCACCAGTTTGCAGGAGTCACTTGGTTGTCAACTGTTAGGGTATATAACGTGTAATAATCAGTCACAAGTTTGCAGCAGTCACTTGATTGTCAAATGTTAGGCTTTATAACGTGTAATAATGAGTCACAAGTTTGCAGGAGTCCCTTGGTTGTCAACTTTTAGGGTTTATAACGTGTAATAATGTATCACAAGTTTGCAGAAGTCACTTGGTTGTCAAATGTTAGAGTTTATAACGTGTAATAATCAGTCACATGTTTGCAGCAGTCACTTGGTTGTCAACTGTTATGGCTTATAACGTGTAATAATCAGTCACAAGTTTGCAGCAGTCACTTGGTTGTCAGCTGTTAGGGTTTAAAAGGTGTAATAATGAGCCCCCAGTTTGCAGGAGTCACTTGGTTGAGCCCTGTTAGGGTTTATAACGTGTAATAATCAGTCACAAGTTTGCAGGAGTCACTTGGTTGTCAACTGTTAGGGTTTATAACGTGTAATAATCAGTCACAGATTTGCTGGAGTCACTTGGTTGTCAACGGTTAGGGTTTATAACGTGTAGTAATCAGTCACAATATTGCAGGAGTCACTTGGTTTTCAACTGTTAGGATTTATAACGTGTAATAATCAGTCGCAAATATGCAGCAGTCACTTGGTTGTCAAATATTAGGGTTTATAACGTGTAATAATCAGTCACACGTTTGCAGGAGTCACATGGTTGTCAACTGTTAGGGTTTATATCGTGCAATAATCAGTCACAAGTTTGCAGGAGTAACTTGGTTGTCAACTGTTAGGGTTTATAACGTGTAATAGTGAGTCACAGGTTTGCAGCAGTCTCTCGCTTGTCATCTGTTAGGGTTTATAAGTGTAATAATAAGTCACAAGTTTGCAGGAGTCACTTGGTTGTCAACTGTTAGGGTTTATAACGTTTAATAATGAGTCACAAGTTTGCAGGAGTCACTTGGTTGTCAACTGTTAGGGTTTATAAATATAAAAATGAGTCACAAGTTTGCTGGAGTCACTTGGTTGTCAACTGTTAGGGTTTATAACGTGTAATAATCAGTCACAAGTTTGCAGCAGTCACTTGGTTGACAACTGTTAGGGTTCATAAGTGTAATAATCAGTCAGAAGTTTGCAGCAGTCACTTGGTTGTCAACTGTTAGGGTTTATAACGTGTAATAATCAGTCACATGTTTGCAGGAGTCACTTGATTGTCATTTGTTAGTGTTTATAACGGGTAATGATCAGTCACAAGTTTGCAGGAGTCACTTGGTTGTCAACTGTTAGGGTTTATAACGTGTAATAATGAGTCACAGGTTTGCAGGAGTCACTTGGTTGTAAATTGTTAGGGTTTATAACATGTAATAATGAGTCACAAGTTTGGAGCAGTCACATGGTTGTCAACTGTTAGTGTTTGTAACGTGTAATAATGAGTCACAAGTTTCCAGGAGTCACTTGGTTGTCAACTGTTAGGGTTTATACCGTGTAATAATGAGTCACAAGTTTGCAGCAGTCACTTGGTTGTCAACTGTTAGGGTTTATAACGTGTAATAAGCAGTCACAAGTTTGCAGCAGTCACTTGGTTGTCAACTGTTAGGGTTTATAACGTGTAATAATCAGTTACAAGTTTGCAGCAGTCACTTGGTTGTCAAATCTTAGGATTTATTTCGTGTAATAATCAGTCACAAGTTTGCAGGAGTCACTTGGTTGTCAACACTTAGGGTTTATAACGTTTAATAATGAGTCACACGTTTGAGGGAGTCACTTGGTTATCAACTGTTAGGGTTTATATGTGTAATAAAGGGTCACCAGTTTGCAGGAGTCACTTGGTTGTCAACTGTTAGGGTTTATAAAGTGTAATAGTCAGTCACAAGTTTGCAGCAATCACTTGGCTGTCAACTTTTACGGTTAATAACGTGTAATAATCATTCACAAGTTTCCAGCAGTCACTATGTTGTCAGCTATTAGGGTTTAAAAGTGCAATAATGAGTCACAAGTTTGCAGGAGTCACTTGGTTGTCAACAGTTAGGGTTTATAACCGGTAATAATCAGTCAGAAGTATGCAGGAGTCACTTGGTTGTCAACTGTTAGGGTTTATAACGTGTAATAATCAGTCACAAGTTTGCAGGAGTCACATGTTTGTCAACTGTTTGGGTTTATAACGTGCAATAATCAGTCACAAGTTTGCAGGAGTCACTTGGTTGTCAGGGTTTATAAGTGTAATAATCAGTAACAAGTTTGCAGGAGTCACTTGGTTGTCAACTGTTAGGGTTTATAACGTTTAATAATGAGTCACAAGTTTGCAGGAGTCACTTAGTTGTCAACAGTTAGGGTTTATAAATATAATACGGAGTCACAACTTTGCAGGAGTCACATGGTTGTCAACTGTTAGGGTTTATAAGTGTAATAATCATTCACAAGTTTGCAGCAGTCACTTGGTTGTCAACTGTTAGGGTTTATAACGTGTAATAATCAGTCACAAGTTTACAGGAGTCACTTGGTAGTCAACTGTTACGGTTTATAACGTGTAATAATCAGTCACATGTTTGTAGGAGTCACTTGATTGTTAACTGTTAGGGTTTATAAGTGTAATAATCAGTCACAATTTTGCAGGTGTCATTTGGTTGTAAACTGATAGGGTTTATAACGTGTAATAATGAGTCACAAGTTTGCAGGAGTCACTTGGTTGTCATCTGTTAGGGTTTATAACGTGTAATAATCAGTCACAAGTTTGCAGCAATCACTTGGTTGTCAACTTTTAGGGTTAACATCGTGTAATAATCAGTCACAAGTTTCCAGCAGACACTTGGTTGTCAACTGTTAGGGTTTATATCGTGTAATAAGCAGTCACAAGTTTGCAGCAGTCACTTGGTTGTCAACTGTTAGGGTTAATAACGTGTTATAATCAGTCACAAGTATGCAGGAGTCACTTGGTTGTCCACTGTTAGGGTTTATAACGTGTAATTATCAGTCACAAGTATGCGGCAGTCACTTGTTCTTCAACTGTTATGTTTTATAACGTGTAATAATCAGTCACAAATTTGCAGCAGTCACTTGGTTGTCAACTGTTAGGGTTTATAACGTGTAATAATCAGTGACAAGTTTGCAGCAGTCACTTGGTTGTCAACTGTTAGGGTTTATAACGTGTTATAATCAGTCACAAATTTGCGGCAGTCACTTGGTTGTCAACTGTTAAAGTTTATAACGTGTAATAATCAGTCACAAGTTTGCAGCAGTCACTTGGTTGTCAACTGTTAGGGTTTATAACGTGTAATAATCAGTCACAATTTTGCAGGAGTCACTAGGTTGTCAACTGTTAGGGTTTACAACGTGTAATAATAAGTCACAAGTTTGCAGGAGTCACTTGGTTGTCAACTGTTAGGGTTTATAACGTGTAATAATCAGTCACAAGTTTGCAGGAGTCACTTGGTTGTCAACTGTTAGGAGTGATAACCTGTAATAATCAGTCACAAGTTTTACAGCAGTCACTTGGTTGTTAACTGTTAGGGTTAATAAAGTGTAATAATCAGTCACAAGTTTGCAGCAGTCACTTGGTTGTCAGCTGTTAGGGTTTAAAAGTGTATTAATGAGTCCCAAGTTTGCATGAGTCACTTGGTTGTCAACTGTTAGGGTTTATAACGTGTAATAATGAGTCACAAGTTTGCAACAGTCACTTAGTTGTCAACTTTTAGGGTTAATAACTAGTAATAATCATTCACAAGTTTCCAGCAGTCACTTGCTTGTCAGCTGTTTGGGATTAAAAGTGTAATTATGAGTCACAAGTATGCAGGAGACACTTGGTTGTCAACTGTTAGGGTATATAACGTGTAATAATCAGTCACATGTTTGCAGGAGTCACATGGCTGTCAACTGTTAGGGTTTATAACGTGTAATAATCAGTCACAAGTTTGCAGGAGTCACTTGGTTGTCAACTGTTAGGATTTATAACGTGTAATAATGAGTCACAAGTTTGCAGGAATCACTTGGTTGTCAACTGTTAGGATTTATAACGTGTAATAATCAGTCACAAGTGTGCAGCAGTCATTTGGTTTCAAATTTTAGGGTTTATAACGTGTAATAATCAGCCAAAAGTTTGCAGAAGTCACTTGCTTGTCAAATGTTAGGGTTTATAACGTGTAATAATAAGTCACAAGTTTGCAGGAGTCACTTGTCAACTGTTAGTATTTATAACGTGTAATAATCAGTCACAAATTTGCAGGAGTCCCTTGGTTGTCAACTGTTAGGGTTTTTAAGTGTAATAATGAGTCACAAGTTTGCAGGAGTCACTTGGTTGTCAACTGTTAGGGTTTGTAACTTGTAATAATGAGTCACAAGTTTGCAGGAGTCACTTGGTTGTCAACTGTCAGGGTTTATAACGTGTAATAATCAGTCACAAGTTTGGATGAGTCACTTGGTTGTCAACTGTTAGGGTTTCTAACGTGTACTAATCAGTCACAAGTTTTCAGGAATCACTTGGTTGTCCACTGTTAGGGTTAATAACGTGTAATAATCAGTCACATTTTTGCAGCAGTTACTTGGTTGTCAACTGTTAGGGTTTATATGTGTAATAATCAGTCACAAGTTTGCAGCAGTCACTTGGTTGTCAACTGTTAGGGTTTATAACGTGTAATAATGAGTCACAAGTTTGCAGGAGTCACGTGGTGGTCAACTGTTAGGGTTTATCACGTGTAATAATCAGTCACAAGTTTGCAGCAGTCACTTGGTTGTCAACTTTTAGGGTAAATAACGTGTATAATCACTCACAATATTCCAGCAGTCACTATGTTGTCAGCTGTTAATTTTTAAAAGTGCAATAATGAGTCACAAGTTTGCAGCAGACACTTGGTTGTCAACTGTTAGGGTGTATAACGTGTAATAATGAGTCACAAGTTTGCAGGAGTCACTTGGTTGTCAACTGTTAGGGTTTATAACGTGTAATAATCAGTCACAAGTTTGCAGCAGTCACTTGGTTGTCAACTTTTAGGGTTAATATCGTGTAATAATCAGTCACAAGTTTCCAGCAGTCACTAATTTGTCAGCTGTTAGGGTTTAAAAGAGCAATAAAGAGTCACAATTTTGCAGGAGTCACTTGGTTGTCAACTGTTAGAATCCATAATGAGTAATAATCAGTCACCACTTTGCATGAGTCACTCTGTTGTCAACTGTTAGGGTTTTAACGTGTAATAGTCAGTCACAAGATTACAGGAGTCACTTGGTTGTCAACTGTTAGGGTTTATAACGTGTAATAATCAGTCACAAGTTTGCAGCAGTCACTTGATTGTCAAATGTTAGGCTTTATAACGTGTAATAATGAGACACAAGTTTGCAGGAGTCCCTTGGTTGTCATCTTTTAGGGTTTATAACGTGTAATAATGTGTCACAAATTTGCAGGAGTCACTTGGTTGTCAAATGTAGGTGTTTATAACGTGTAATAATCAGTCACAAGTTTGCAGCAGTCACATGGTTGTCAACTGTTATGGCTTATAACGTGTAATAATCAGTCACAAGTTTGCAGCAGTCACTTGGTTGTCAGCAGTTAGGGTTTAAAAGTGTAATAATGAGCCCCCAGTTTGCAGGAGTCACTTGGTTGAGTCCTGTTAGGGTTTATAACGTGTAATAATCAGTCACAAGTTTGCAGGAGTCACTTGGTTGTCAACTGTTAGGGTTTATAACGTGTAATAATCAGTGACAAGTTTGCAGCAGTCACTTGGTTGTCAACTGTTAGGGTTTATAACGTGTAATAATCAGTCACAAATTTGCAGCAGTCACTTGGTTGTCAACTGTTAAAGTTTATAACGTGTAATAATCAGTCACAAGTTTGCAGCAGTCACTTGGTTGTCAAATGTTAGGGTTTATAACCTGTAATAATCAGTCACAAGTTTGCAGGAGTCACATGGTTGTCAACTGTTAGGGGTTATAAAGCGCAATAATAAGTCACAAGTTTGCGGGAGTCACTTGGTTGTCAACTGTTAGGGTTTATAACGTGTAATAGTGAGTCACAGGTTTGCAGCAGTCTCTCGCTTGTCATCTGTTAGGGTTTATAAGTGTAATAATAAGTCACAAGTTTGCAGGAGTCACTTGGTTGTCAACTGTTAGGGTTAATAACGTTTAATAATGAGTCACAAGTTTGCAGGAGTCACTTGGTTGTGAACTGTTAGGGTTTATAAATATAAAAATGAATCACAAGTTTGCTGGAGTCACTTGGTTGTCAACTGTTAGGGTTTATAACGTGTAATAATCAGTCACAAGTTTGCAGCAGTCACTTGGTTGACAACTGTTAGGGTTTATAGGTGAAATAATTAGTCAGAAGTTTGCAGCAGTCACTTGGTTGTCAACTGTTAGGGTTTATAACGTGTAATAATCAGTCACAAGTTTGCAGGAGTCACTTGGTTGTCAACTGTTAGGGTTTATAACGGGTAATGATCAGTCACAAGTTTGCAGAAGTCACCTAGTTGTCAACTGTTAGGGTTTATAACGTGTAATAATGAGTCTCAGGTTTGCAGGAGTCACTTGGTTGTAAATTGTTAGGGTTTATAACATGTAATAATGAGTCACAAGTTTGGAGCAGTCACATGGTTGTCAACTGTTAGTGTTTGTAACGTGTAATAATGAGTCACAAGTTTCCAGGAGTCACTTGGTTGTCAACTGTTAGGGTTTATACCGTGTAATAATGAGTCACAAGTTTGCGGCAGTCACTTGGTTGTCAACTGTTAGGGTTTATAACGTGTAATAAGCAGTCACATGTTTGCAGCAGTCACTTGGTTGTCAACTGTTAGGGTTTATAACGTGTAATAATCAGTTACAAGTTTGCAGCAGTCACTTGGTTGTCAAATCTTAGGATTTATTTCGTGTAATAATCAGTCACAAGTTTGCAGGAGTCACTTGGTTGTCAACACTTAGGGTTTATAACGTTTAATAATGAGTCACACGTTTGAGGGAGTCACATGGTTATCAACTGTTAGGGTTTATAAGTGTAATAAAGGGTCACCAGTTTGCAGGAGTCACTTGGTTGTCAACTGTTAGGGTTTATAAAGTGTAATAGTCAGTCACAAGTTTGCAGCAATCACTTGGCTGTCAACTTTTACGGTTAATAACGTGTAATAATCATTCACAAGTTTCCAGCAGTCACTATGTTGTCAGCTATTAGGGTTTAAAAGTGCAATAATGAGTCACAAGTTTGCAGGAGTCACTTGGTTGTCAACAGTTAGGGTTTATAACCGGTAATAATCAGTCAGAAGTATGCAGGAGTCACTTGGTTGTCAACTGTTAGGGTTTATAACGTGTAATAATCAGTCACAAGTTTGCAGGAGTCACATGTTTGTCAACTGTTTGGGTTTATAACGTGCAATAATCAGTCACAAGTTTGCAGGAGTCACTTGGTTGTCATCTGTTAGGGTTTATAAGTGAAATAATCAGTAACAAGTTTGCAGGAGTCACTTAGTTGTCAACTGTTAGGGTTTATAACGTTTAATAATGAGTCACAAGTTTGCAGGAGTCACTTAGTTGTCAACAGTTAGGGTTTATAAATATAATACGGAGTCACAACTTTGCAGGAGTCACATGGTTGTCAACTGTTAGGGTTTATAAGTGTAATAATCAGTCACAAGTTTGCAGCAGTCACTTGGTTGTCAACTGTTAGGGTTTATAACGTGTAATAATCAGTCACAAGTTTACAGGAGTCACTTGGTTGTCAACTGTTACGGTTTATAACGTGTAATAATGAGTCACATGTTTGTAGGAGTCACTTGATTGTTAACTGTTAGGGTTTATAAGTGTAATAATCAGTCACAAGTTTGCAGGTGTCATTTGGTTGTGAACTGTTAGGGTTTATAACGTGTAATAATGAGTCACAAGTTTGCAGGAGTCACTTGGTTGTCATCTGTTAGGGTTTATAACGTGTAATAATCAGGCACAAGTTTGCAGCAATCACTTGGTTGTCAACTTTTAGGGTTAACATCGTGTAATAATCAGTCACAAGTTTCCAGCAGACACTTGGTTGTCAACTGTTAGGGTTTATATCGTGTAATAATCAGTCACAAGTTTGCAGCAGTCACTTGGTTGTCAACTGTTAGGGTTAATAACGTGTTATAATCAGTCACAAGTATGCAGGAGTCACTTGGTTGTCCACTGTTAGGGTTTATAACGTGTAATTATCAGTCACAAGTATGCGGCAGTCACTTGTTCTTCAACTGTTATGGTTTATAACGTGTAATAATCAGTCACAAATTTGCAGCAGTCACTTGGTTGTCAACTGTTAGGGTTTATAACGTGTTATAATCAGTCACAAATTTGCGGCAGTCACTTGGTTGTCAACTGTTAAAGTTTATAACGTGTAATAATCAGTCACAAGTTTGCAGCAGTCACTTGGTTGTCAACTGTTAGGGTTTATAACGTGTAATAATCAGTCACAAGTTTGCAGGAGTCACTAGGTTGTCAACTGTTAGGGTTTACAACGTGTAATAATGAGTCACAAGTTTGCAGGAGTCACTTGGTTGTCAACTGTTAGGGTTTATAACGTGTAATAATCAGTCACAAGTTTGCAGGAGTCACTTGGTTGTCAACTGTTAGGAGTGATAACCCGTAATAATCAGATACAAGTTTTACAGAAGTCACTTGGTTGTTAACTGTTAGGGTTAAAAAAGTGTAATAATCAGTCACAAGTTTGCAGCAGTCACTTGGTTGTCAGCTGTTAGGGTTTAAAAGTGTATTAATGAGTCCCAAGTTTGCATGAGTCACTTGGTTGTCAACTGTTAGGGTTTATAACGTGTAATAATGAGTCACAAGTTTGCAACAGTCACTTAGTTGTCAACTTTTAGGGTTAATAACTAGTAATAATCATTCACAAGTTTCCAGCAGTCACTTGCTTGTCAGCTGTTTGGGATTAAAAGTGTAATAATGAGTCACAAGTATGCAGGAGACACTTAGTTGTCAACTGTTAGGGTTTATAACGTGTAATAATCAGTCACATGTTTGCAGGAGTCACATGGCTGTCAACTGTTAGGGTTTATAACGTGTAATAATCAGTCACAAGTGTGCAGCAGTCATTTGGTTTCAAATTTTAGGGTTTTTAACGTGTAATAATCAGCCAAAAGTTTGCAGAAGTCACTTGCTTGTCAAATGTTAGGGTTTATAACGTGTAATAATAAGTCACAAGTTTGCAGGAGTCACTTGTCAACTGTTAGGATTTATAACGTGTAATAATCAGTCACAAATTTGCAGGAGTCCCTTGGTTGTCAACTGTGAGGGTTTATAACATGTAATAATGAGTCACAAGTTTGCAGCAGTCACTTGGTTGTCAACTGTTAGGGTTTTTAAGTGTAATAATGAGTCACAAGTTTGCAGGAGTCACTTGGTTGTCAACTGTTAGGGTTTGTAACTTGTAATAATGAGTCACAAGTTTGCAGGAGTCACTTGGTTGTCAACTGTCAGGGTTTATAACGTGTAATAATCAGTCACAAGTTTTCAGGAATCACTTGGTTGTCCACTGTTAGGGTTAATAACGTGTAATAATCAGTCACATTTTTGCAGCAGTTACTTGGTTGTCAACTGTTAGGGTTTATATGTGTAATAATCAGTCACAAGTTTGCAGCAGTCACTTGGTTGTCAACTGTTAGGGTTTATAACGTGTAATAATGAGTCACAAGTTTGCAGGAGTCACGTGGTGGTCAACTGTTAGGGTTTATCACGTGTAATAATCAGTCACAAGTTTGCAGCAGTCACTTGGTTGTCAAATGTTAGGGTTTATAACGTGTAATAATCAATCACAAGTTTGCAGGAGTCACTTGGTTGTCAAACGTTTGGATTTATGAAGTGTAATAATCAGTCACAAGTTTGCAGGAGTCACTTGGTTGTCAACTGTTAGGGTTTATAACGTGTAATAATCAGTCAGAAGTTTGCTTGGAGTCACTTGGTTGTCAACTGTTAGGGTTTTTAACGTGTATTAAAGAGACACAGGTTAGCAGGAGTCACTTGGTTGTCATCTGTTAGGGTTTATATGTGTAATAATCAGTCACAAGTTTGCAGGAGTCACTTAGTTGTCAACACTTAGGGTTTATAACGTTTAATAATGAGTCACAAGTTTGAGGGTGTCACTTGGTTTTCAACTGTTAGGGTTTATAAAGTGTAATAGTCAGTCACAAGTTTGCAGGAGTCACTTGGTTGTCATCTGTTAGGGTTTATAACGTGTAATAATCAGTCACAAGTTTGCAGCAGTCACTTGGTTGTCAACTTTTAGGGTTAACATCGTGTAATAATCAGTCACAAGTTTCCAGCAGTCACTTGGTTGTCAACTGTTAGGGTTTATTACGTGTAATAATCAGTCACAAGTTTGCAGCAGTCACTTGATTGTCAACTGTTAGGGTTTATAACGTGTAATAATCAGTCACAAGTTTGCAGGAATCACATGTTTGTCAACTGTTTGGGTTTATAACGTGCAATACTCAGTCACAAGTTTGCAGGAGTCACTTGGTTGTCAACTGTTAGGGTTTATAACGTGTAATAATGAGTCACAGGTTTGCAGCAGTCACTTGGTTGTCATCTGTTAGGGTTTATAAGTGTAATAATCAGTAACAAGTTTGCAGGAGTCACTTGGTTGTCAACTGTTAGGGTTTATAACGTTTAATAATGAGTCACAAATTTGCAGGAGTCACTTAGTTGTCAACAGTTAGGGTTTATAAATATAATACGGAGTCACAAGTTTGCAGGAGTCACGTGGTTGTCAACTCTTAGGGTTTATACGTGTAATAATCAGTCACAAGTTTGCAGCAGTCACTTGGTTGTCAACTGTTAGGGTTTATAACCTGTAATAATCAGTCACAAGTTTGCAGGAGTCACTTGGTTGTCAACTGTTAGGGTTTATAACGTGTAATAATGAGTCACATGTCTGCAGGAGTCACTTGATTGTTAACTGTTAGGGTTTATAAGTGTAATAATCAGTCACAAGTTTGCAGTAGTCACTTGGTTGTCAACTGTTAGGGTTAACATCGTGTAATAATCAGTCACAAGTTTCCAGCAGTCACTTGGTTGTCAACTGTTAGGGTTTATAACGTGTAATAATCAGTCACAAGTTTGCAGCAGTCACTTGGTTGTCAACTTTTAGGGTTAACATCGTGTAATAATCAGTCACAAGTTTCCAGCAGTCACTTGGTTGTCAACTGTTAGGGTTTATTACGTGTAATAATCAGTCACAAGTTTGCAGCAGTCACTTGGTTGTCAACTGTTAGGGTTTTTAACGTGTTATAATCAGTCACAAGTATGCAGGAGTCACTTGGTTGTCAACTGTTAGGGTTTATAACGTGTAATTATCAGTCACAAGTTTGCAGCAGTCACTTGGTTGTCAGCTGTTAGGGTTTAAAAGTGTAATAATGAGCCCCCAGTTTGCAGGAGTCACTTGGTTGAGTCCTGTTAGGGTTTATAACGTGTAATAATCAGTCACAAGTTTGCAGGAGTCACTTGGTTGTCAACTGTTAGGGTTTATAACGTGTAATAATCAGTGACAAGTTTGCAGCAGTCACTTGGTTGTCAACTGTTAGGGTTTATAACGTGTAATAATCAGTCACAAATTTGCAGCAGTCACTTGGTTGTCAACTGTTAAAGTTTATAACGTGTAATAATCAGTCACAAGTTTGCAGCAGTCACTTGGTTGTCAAATGTTAGGGTTTATAACCTGTAATAATCAGTCACAAGTTTGCAGGAGTCACATGGTTGTCAACTGTTAGGGGTTATAAAGCGCAATAATAAGTCACAAGTTTGCGGGAGTCACTTGGTTGTCAACTGTTAGGGTTTATAACGTGTAATAGTGAGTCACAGGTTTGCAGCAGTCTCTCGCTTGTCATCTGTTAGGGTTTATAAGTGTAATAATAAGTCACAAGTTTGCAGGAATCACTTGGTTGTCAACTGTTAGGGTTAATAACGTTTAATAATGAGTCACAAGTTTGCAGGAGTCACTTGGTTGTGAACTGTTAGGGTTTATAAATATAAAAATGAATCACAAGTTTGCTGGAGTCACTTGGTTGTCAACTGTTAGGGTTTATAACGTGTAATAATCAGTCACAAGTTTGCAGCAGTCACTTGGTTGACAACTGTTAGGGTTTATAGGTGAAATAATTAGTCAGAAGTTTGCAGCAGTCACTTGGTTGTCAACTGTTAGGGTTTATAACGTGTAATAATCAGTCACAAGTTTGCAGGAGTCACTTGGTTGTCAACTGTTAGGGTTTATAACGGGTAATGATCAGTCACAAGTTTGCAGAAGTCACCTAGTTGTCAACTGTTAGGGTTTATAACGTGTAATAATGAGTCTCAGGTTTGCAGGAGTCACTTGGTTGTAAATTGTTAGGGTTTATAACATGTAATAATGAGTCACAAGTTTGGAGCAGTCACATGGTTGTCAACTGTTAGTGTTTGTAACGTGTAATAATGAGTCACAAGTTTCCAGGAGTCACTTGGTTGTCAACTGTTAGGGTTTATACCGTGTAATAATGAGTCACAAGTTTGCGGCAGTCACTTGGTTGTCAACTGTTAGGGTTTATAACGTGTAATAAGCAGTCACATGTTTGCAGCAGTCACTTGGTTGTCAACTGTTAGGGTTTATAACGTGTAATAATCAGTTACAAGTTTGCAGCAGTCACTTGGTTGTCAAATCTTAGGATTTATTTCGTGTAATAATCAGTCACAAGTTTGCAGGAGTCACTTGGTTGTCAACACTTAGGGTTTATAACGTTTAATAATGAGTCACACGTTTGAGGGAGTCACATGGTTATCAACTGTTAGGGTTTATAAGTGTAATAAAGGGTCACCAGTTTGCAGGAGTCACTTGGTTGTCAACTGTTAGGGTTTATAAAGTGTAATAGTCAGTCACAAGTTTGCAGCAATCACTTGGCTGTCAACTTTTACGGTTAATAACGTGTAATAATCATTCACAAGTTTCCAGCAGTCACTATGTTGTCAGCTATTAGGGTTTAAAAGTGCAATAATGAGTCACAAGTTTGCAGGAGTCACTTGGTTGTCAACAGTTAGGGTTTATAACCGGTAATAATCAGTCAGAAGTATGCAGGAGTCACTTGGTTGTCAACTGTTAGGGTTTATAACGTGTAATAATCAGTCACAAGTTTGCAGGAGTCACATGTTTGTCAACTGTTTGGGTTTATAACGTGCAATAATCAGTCACAAGTTTGCAGGAGTCACTTGGTTGTCATCTGTTAGGGTTTATAAGTGAAATAATCAGTAACAAGTTTGCAGGAGTCACTTAGTTGTCAACTGTTAGGGTTTATAACGTTTAATAATGAGTCACAAGTTTGCAGGAGTCACTTAGTTGTCAACAGTTAGGGTTTATAAATATAATACGGAGTCACAACTTTGCAGGAGTCACATGGTTGTCAACTGTTAGGGTTTATAAGTGTAATAATCAGTCACAAGTTTGCAGCAGTCACTTGGTTGTCAACTGTTAGGGTTTATAACGTGTAATAATCAGTCACAAGTTTACAGGAGTCACTTGGTTGTCAACTGTTACGGTTTATAACGTGTAATAATGAGTCACATGTTTGTAGGAGTCACTTGATTGTTAACTGTTAGGGTTTATAAGTGTAATAATCAGTCACAAGTTTGCAGGTGTCATTTGGTTGTGAACTGTTAGGGTTTATAACGTGTAATAATGAGTCACAAGTTTGCAGGAGTCACTTGGTTGTCATCTGTTAGGGTTTATAACGTGTAATAATCAGTCACAAGTTTGCAGCAATCACTTGGTTGTCAACTTTTAGGGTTAACATCGTGTAATAATCAGTCACAAGTTTCCAGCAGACACTTGGTTGTCAACTGTTAGGGTTTATATCGTGTAATAATCAGTCACAAGTTTGCAGCAGTCACTTGGTTGTCAACTGTTAGGGTTAATAACGTGTTATAATCAGTCACAAGTATGCAGGAGTCACTTGGTTGTCCACTGTTAGGGTTTATAACGTGTAATTATCAGTCACAAGTATGCGGCAGTCACTTGTTCTTCAACTGTTATGGTTTATAACGTGTAATAATCAGTCACAAATTTGCAGCAGTCACTTGGTTGTCAACTGTTAGGGTTTATAACGTGTTATAATCAGTCACAAATTTGCGGCAGTCACTTGGTTGTCAACTGTTAAAGTTTATAACGTGTAATAATCAGTCACAAGTTTGCAGCAGTCACTTGGTTGTCAACTGTTAGGGTTTATAACGAGTAATAATCAGTCACAAGTTTGCAGGAGTCACTAGGTTGTCAACTATTAGGGTTTACAACGTGTAATAATGAGTCACAAGTTTGCAGGAGTCACTTGGTTGTCAACTGTTAGGGTTTATAACGTGTAATAATCAGTCACAAGTTTGCAGGAGTCACTTGGTTGTCAACTGTTAGGAGTGATAACCTGTAATAATCAGTCACAAGTTTTACAGAAGTCACTTGGTTGTTAACTGTTAGGGTTAAAAAAGTGTAATAATCAGTCACAAGTTTGCAGCAGTCACTTGGTTGTCAGCTGTTAGGGTTTAAAAGTGTATTAATGAGTCCCAAGTTTGCATGAGTCACTTGGTTGTCAACTGTTAGGGTTTATAACGTGTAATAATGAGTCACAAGTTTGCAACAGTCACTTAGTTGTCAACTTTTAGGGTTAATAACTAGTAATAATCATTCACAAGTTTCCAGCAGTCACTTGCTTGTCAGCTGTTTGGGATTAAAAGTGTAATAATGAGTCACAAGTATGCAGGAGACACTTAGTTGTCAACTGTTAGGGTTTATAACGTGTAATAATCAGTCACATGTTTGCAGGAGTCACATGGCTGTCAACTGTTAGGGTTTATAACGTGTAATAATCAGTCACAAGTGTGCAGCAGTCATTTGGTTTCAAATTTTAGGGTTTATAACGTGTAATAATCAGCCAAAAGTTTGCAGAAGTCACTTGCTTGTCAAATGTTAGGGTTTATAACGTGTAATAATAAGTCACAAGTTTGCAGGAGTCACTTGTCAACTGTTAGGATTTATAACGTGTAATAATCAGTCACAAATTTGCAGGAGTCCCTTGGTTGTCAACTGTGAGGGTTTATAACATGTAATAATGAGTCACAAGTTTGCAGCAGTCACTTGGTTGTCAACTGTTAGGGTTTTTAAGTGTAATAATGAGTCACAAGTTTGCAGGAGTCACTTGGTTGTCAACTGTTAGGGTTTGTAACTTGTAATAATGAGTCACAAGTTTGCAGGAGTCACTTGGTTGTCAACTGTCAGGGTTTATAACGTGTAATAATCAGTCACAAGTTTTCAGGAATCACTTGGTTGTCCACTGTTAGGGTTAATAACGTGTAATAATCAGTCACATTTTTGCAGCAGTTACTTGGTTGTCAACTGTTAGGGTTTATATGTGTAATAATCAGTCACAAGTTTGCAGCAGTCACTTGGTTGTCAACTGTTAGGGTTTATAACGTGTAATAATGAGTCACAAGTTTGCAGGAGTCACGTGGTGGTCAACTGTTAGGGTTTATCACGTGTAATAATCAGTCACAAGTTTGCAGCAGTCACTTGGTTGTCAAATGTTAGGGTTTATAACGTGTAATAATCAATCACAAGTTTGCAGGAGTCACTTGGTTGTCAAACGTTTGGATTTATGAAGTGTAATAATCAGTCACAAGTTTGCAGGAGTCACTTGGTTGTCAACTGTTAGGGTTTATAACGTGTAATAATCAGTCAGAAGTTTGCTTGGAGTCACTTGGTTGTCAACTGTTAGGGTTTTTAACGTGTATTAAAGAGACACAGGTTAGCAGGAGTCACTTGGTTGTCATCTGTTAGGGTTTATATGTGTAATAATCAGTCACAAGTTTGCAGGAGTCACTTAGTTGTCAACACTTAGGGTTTATAACGTTTAATAATGAGTCACAAGTTTGAGGGTGTCATTTGGTTTTCAACTGTTAGGGTTTATAAGTGTAATAAAGAGTCACAAGATTGCAGGAGTCACTTGGTTGTCAACTGTTAGGGTTTATAAAGTGTAATAGTCTGTCACAAGTTTGCAGGAGTCACTTGGTTGTCATCTGTTAGGGTTTATAACGTGTAATAATCAGTCACAAGTTTGCAGCAGTCACTTGGTTGTCAACTTTTAGGGTTAACATCGTGTAATAATCAGTCACAAGTTTCCAGCAGTCACTTGGTTGTCAACTGTTAGGGTTTATTACGTGTAATAATCAGTCACAAGTTTGCAGCAGTCACTTGATTGTCAACTGTTAGGGTTTATAACGTGTAATAATCAGTCACAAGTTTGCAGGAATCACATGTTTGTCAACTGTTTGGGTTTATAACGTGCAATACTCAGTCACAAGTTTGCAGGAGTCACTTGGTTGTCAACTGTTAGGGTTTATAACGTGTAATAATGAGTCACAGGTTTGCAGCAGTCACTTGGTTGTCATCTGTTAGGGTTTATAAGTGTAATAATCAGTAACAAGTTTGCAGGAGTCACTTGGTTGTCAACTGTTAGGGTTTATAACGTTTAATAATGAGTCACAAATTTGCAGGAGTCACTTAGTTGTCAACAGTTAGGGTTTATAAATATAATACGGAGTCACAAGTTTGCAGGAGTCACGTGGTTGTCAACTCTTAGGGTTTATACGTGTAATAATCAGTCACAAGTTTGCAGCAGTCACTTGGTTGTCAACTGTTAGGGTTTATAACCTGTAATAATCAGTCACAAGTTTGCAGGAGTCACTTGGTTGTCAACTGTTAGGGTTTATAACGTGTAATAATGAGTCACATGTCTGCAGGAGTCACTTGATTGTTAACTGTTAGGGTTTATAAGTGTAATAATCAGTCACAAGTTTGCAGCAGTCACTTGGTTGTCAACTGTTAGGGTTAACATCGTGTAATAATCAGTCACAAGTTTCCAGCAGTCACTTGGTTGTCAACTGTTAGGGTTTATAACGTGTAATAATCAGTCACAAGTTTGCAGCAGTCACTTGGTTGTCAACTTTTAGGATTAACATCGTGTAATAATCAGTCACAAGTTTCCAGCAGTCACTTGGTTGTCAACTGTTAGGGTTTATTACGTGTAATAATCAGTCACAAGTTTGCAGCAGTCACTTGGTTGTCAACTGTTAGGGTTTTTAACGTGTTATAATCAGTCACAAGTATGCAGGAGTCACTTGTTTGTCAACTGTTAGGGTTTATAACGTGTAATTATCAGTCACAAGTTTGCGGCAGTCACTTGGTCGTCAACTGTTATGGTTTATAACGTGTAATAATCAGTCACAAATTTGCAGCAGTCACTTGGTTGTCAACTGTTAGCGTTTATAACGTGTAATAATGAGTCACAAGTTTGCAGGAGTCACTTGGTTGTCAACTGTTATGGTTTATACCGTGTAATAATCAGTCACAAATTTGCAGCAGTCACTTGGTTGTCAACTGTTAAGGTTTATAACGTGTAATAATCAGTCACAAGTTTGCAGCAGTCACTTGGTTGTCAACTGTTAGGGTTTATAACGTGTAATAGTCAGTCACAAGTTTGCAGCAGTCACTTGTGTCAACTGTTAGGGTTTATAACGTGTAATAATCAGTCACAAGTTTGCAGGAGTCACTTGGTTGTCAACTGTTAGGGTTAACAACGTGTAATAATGAGTCACAAGTTTGCAGGAGTCACTTGGTTGTCAACTGTCAGGGTTTATAACGTGTAATAATCATTCACAAGTTTGGATGAGTCACTTGGTTGTCAACTGTTAGGGTTTCTAACGTGTAATAATCAGTCACAAGTTTTCATGAATCACTTGGTTGTCAACTCTCAGGGTTAATAACGTGTAATAAACTGTCACGTGTTTGCAGCAGTTACTTGGTTGTCAACTGTTAGGGTTTATATGTGTAATAATCAGTCACAAGTTTGCAGCAGTCACTTGGTTGTCAACTGTTAGGGTTTATAACGTGTAATAATGAGTCACAAGTTTGCAGGAGTCACGTTGTGGTCAACTGTTAGTGTTTATAACGTGTAATAATCAGTCACAAGTTTGCAGAAGTCACTTGGTTGTCAACTTTTAGGGTAAATAACGTGTATAATCAGTCACAAAATTCCAGCAGTCACTATGTTGTCAGCTGTTAATGTTTTAAAAGTGCAATAATGAGTCACAAGTTTGCAGCAGTCACTTGGTTGTCAACTGTTAGGGTTTATAACGTGTAATAATGAGTCACAAGTTTGCAGGAGTCACTTGGTTGCCAACTGTTAGGGTTTATAACGTGTAATAATCAGTCAGAAGTTTGCAGCAGTCTTTTGGTTGTCAACTTTTAGGGTAAATGTCGTGTAATAATCAGTCACAAGTTTGCAGGAGTCACTTGGTTGTCAACTGTTAGGGTTTATAACGTGTAATAATGAGTCACAGGTTTCCAGGAGTCATTTGGTTGTAAATTGTTAGGGTTTATAACATGTAATAATGAGTCACAAGTTTGGAGCACTCACATGGTTGTCAACTGTTAGGGTTTATAACGTGTAATAATGAGTCACAAGTTTGCAGGAGTCACTTGGTTGTTATCTGTTAGAGTTTATAACGTGTAATAATCAGTCACATGTTTGCAGCAGTCGCCTGGTTGTCAACTTTTAGGGTTAACATCGTGTAATAATCAGTCACAAGTTTCCATCAGTCACTTGGTTGTCAACTGTTAGGGTTTATATCGTGTAATAATCAGTCACAAGTTTGCAGCAGTCACTTGGTTGTCAACTGTTAGGGTTTATAACGTGTTATAATCAGTCACAAGTATGCAGGAGTCACTTGGTTGTCCAGTGTTAGGGTTTATAACGTGTAATTATCAGTCACAAGTTTGCGGCAGTCACTTGGTCGTCAACTGTTATGGTTTATAACGTGTAATAATCAGTCACAAATTTGCAGCAGTCACTTGGTTGTCAACTGTTAGGGTTTATAACGGGTAATAATCAGTCACAAGTTTGCAGCAGTCACTTGGTTGTCAACTGTTAGGGTTTATAACGTGTAATAATCAGTCTCAAATTTGCAGCAGTCACTTGGTTGTCAACTGTTAAGGTTTATAACGTGTAATAATCAGTCACAAGTTTGCAGCAGTCACTTGGTTGTCTAATGTTAGGGTTTATAACGTGTAATAGTAAGTCACCAGTTTGCAGCAGTCACTTGTGTCAACTGTTAGGGTTTATAACGTGTAATAATCAGTCACAAGTTTGCAACAGTCACTTGGTTGTCAACTTTTAGGGTTGATAACTAGTAATAATCAGTCACAAGTTTTACAGCAGTCACTTGGTTGTCAACTGTTAGGGTTAATAACGTGTAATAATCAGTCACAAGTTTGCAGCAGTCACTTGGTTGTCAGCTGTTAGGGTTTAAAAGTGTAATAATGAGTCCCAAGTTTGCAGGAGTCACTTGGTTGTCAACTCTTAGGGTTTATAACGTGTAATAATGAGTCACAAGTTTGCAACAGTCACTTGGTTGTCAACTTTTAGGGTTGATAACTAGTAATAATCAGTCACAAGTTTCCAGCAGTCACTTGGTTGTCAGCTGTTAGGGTTTAAAAGTGTAATAATGAGTCACAAGTATGCAGGAGACACTTGGTTGTAAACTGTTAGGGTTTATAGCGTGTAATAATCAGTCATATGTTTGCAGGAGTCACATGGCTGTCAACTGTTATAGTTTATAACGTGTAATAATCAGTCACAAGTATGCAGGAGTCACATGGTTGTCAACTGTTAGGATTTATAACGTGTAATAATGAGTCACAAGTTTGCAGAAATCACTTGTTTGTCATCTGTTAGGGTTTATAACGTGTAATAATCAGTCACAAGTTTGCAGAAGTCACTTGCTTGTCAACTGTTAGGGTTTATAACGTATAATAATCAGTCACATGTTTGTAGCAGTTACTTGGTTGTCAACTGTTAGGGTTTATATGTGTAATAATCAGTCACAAGTTTGCAATGTGTCACTTGGTTGTCAACTGTTAGGGTTTATAACGTGTAATAATGAGTCACAAGTTTGCAGGAGTCACGTGGTGGTCAACTGTTAGGGTTTATAACGTGTAATAATCAGTCACAACTTTGCAGCAGTCACTTGGTCGTCAACTTTTAGGGTAAATAACGTGTAATAATCAGTCACAAATTTGCATCAGTCACTTGGTTGTCAACTTTTAGGGTTTATAACGTGTAATAATCAGTCACAGTTTCCAGCAGCCACTTGGTTGTCAACTGTTAGGGTTTATAACGTGTAATAATCAGTCATAAGTTTGCAGCAGTCACTTGGTTGTCAACTGTTAGGGTTTATAACGTGTAATAGTCAGTCACAAGTTTGCAGCAGTCACTTGTGTCAACTGTTAGGGTTTATAACGTGTAATAATCAGTCACAAGTTTGCAGGAGTCACTTGGTTGTCAACTGTTAGGGTTAACAACGTGTAATAATGAGTCACAAGTTTGCAGGAGTCACTTGGTTGTCAACTGTCAGGGTTTATAACGTGTAATAATCATTCACAAGTTTGGATGAGTCACTTGGTTGTCAACTGTTAGGGTTTCTAACGTGTAATAATCAGTCACAAGTTTTCATGAATCACTTGGTTGTCAACTCTCAGGGTTAATAACGTGTAATAAACAGTCACGTGTTTGCAGCAGTTACTTGGTTGTCAACTGTTAGGGTTTATATGTGTAATAATCAGTCACAAGTTTGCAGCAGTCACTTGGTTGTCAACTGTTAGGGTTTATAACGTGTAATAATGAGTCACAAGTCTGCAGGAGTCACGTGGTGGTCAACTGTTAGTGTTTATAACGTGTAATAATCAGTCACAAGTTTGCAGAAGTCACTTGGTTGTCAACTTTTAGGGTAAATAACGTGTATAATCAGTCACAAAATTCCAGCAGTCACTATGTTGTCAGCTGTTAATGTTTTAAAAGTGCAATAATGAGTCACAAGTTTGCAGCAATCACTTGGTTGTCAACTGTTAGGGTTTAAAAGTGTAATAATGAGTCCCAAGGTTGCAGGAGTCACTTGGTTGTCAACTGTTAGGGTTTATAACGTGTAATAATGAGTCACAAGTTTGCAACAGTCAGTTGGTTGTCAACTTTTAGGCTTCATAACTAGTAATAATCAGTCACAAGTTTCCAGCAGTCACTTGGTTGTCAGCTGTTAGGGTTTAAAAGTGTAATAATGAGTCACAAGTATGCAAGAGACACTTGGTTGTCAACTGTTAGGGTTTATAACGTGTAATAATCAGTCACATGTTTGCAGGAGTCACATGGCTGTCATCTGTTAGGGTTTATAACGTGTAATAATCAGTCACAAGTTTGCAGGAGTCACTTGGTTGTCAACTGTTAGGATTTATTACGTGTAATAATGAGTCACAAGTTTGCAGCATTTACTTGTTTGTCAACTGTTAGGATTTATAACGTGTAATAATCAGTCACAAGTTTGCAGCAGTCACTTGGTTTCAAATTTAAGGGTTTATAACGTGTAATAATCAGTCACAAGTTTGCAGAAGTCACTTGCTTGTCAACTGTTAGGGTTTATAACGTGTAATAATCAGTCACAAGTTTGCAGGAGTCACTTGTCAACTGTTAGGATTTATAACGTGTAATAATCAGTCACAATTTAGCAGGAGTCACTTGGTTGTCAACTGTTAGGGTTTGTAACATGTAATAATGAGTCACAAGTTTGCAGCAGTCACTTGGTTGTCAACTGTTAGGGTTTTTAGGTGTAATAATGAGTCACAAGTTTGCAGGAGTCACATGGTGTCAGCTGTTAGGGTTTGTAACTTGTAATAATGAGTCACAAGTTCGCAGGAGTCACCTGGTTGTCAACTGTCAGGGTTTATAACGTGTAATAGTCAGTCATAAGTTTGAATGAGTCACTTGGTTGTCAACTGTTAGGGTTTCTAACGTGTAATAATCAGTCACAGGTTTTCAGGAATCACTTGGTTGTCAAATGTTAGGGTTAATAACGTGTAATAATCAGTCACATGTTTGCAGCAGTTACTTGGTTGTCAACTGTTAGGGTTTATATGTGTAATAATCAGTCACAAGTTTGCAGCAGTCACTTGGTTGTCAACCTTTAGGGTTTATAACGTGTAATAATGAGTCACAAGTTTGCAGGAGTCACGTGGTGGTCAACTGTTAGGGTTTATAACGTGTAATAATCAGTCACAAGTTTGCAGCAGTCACTTGGTTGTCACCTTTTAGGGTAAATAACGTGTATAATCAGTCACAAAATTCCAGCAGTCACTATGTTGTCAGCTGTTAATGTTTTAAAAGTGCAATAATGAGTCACAAGTTTGCAGCAGTCACTTGGTTGTCAACTGTTAGGGTTTATAACGTGTAATAATGAGTCACAAGTTTGCAGGAGTCACTTGGTTGTCAACTGTTAGGGTTTATAACGTGTAATAATCAGTCAGAAGTGAGCAGCAGTCACTTGCTTATCAACTTTTAGGGTTTATTATCGTGTAATAATCAGTCACAAGTTTGCAGGAGTCACTTGGTTGTCAACTGTTAGGGTTTATAACGTGTAATAATGAGTCACAGGTTTGCAGGAGTCATTTGGTTGTAAATTGTTAGGGTTTATAACATGTAATAATGAGTCACAAGTTTGGAGCACTCACATGATTGTCCACTGTTACGGTTTTTAAGTGTAATAATGAGTCACAAGTTTACAGGAGTCACTTGGTTGTCAACTGTTAGGGTTTGTAACGTGTAATAATGAGTCACAAGTTTGCAGGAGTCACTTGGTTGTCAACTGGCAGGGTTTATAACGTGTAATAATGAGTCACAAGTTTGAAGCAGTCACTTGGTTGTCAACTGTTAGGGTTTTTAACGTGTAATAAGCAGTCAGAAGTTTGCAGCAGTCACTTGGTTGTCACCTGTTAGGGTTTATAACGTGTAATAATCAGTTACAAGTTTGCAGCAGTCACTTGGTTGTCAAGTCTTAGGATTTATAACGTTTAATAATGAGTCAAAAGTTTGCAGGAGTCACTTAGTTGTCAACTGTGAGGGTTTATAACGTGTAATAGTCAGTCACAAGTTTGCAGCAGTCACTTGTGTCAACTGTTAGGGTTTATGACGTGTAATAATCAGTCAAAAGTTTGCAGGAGTCACATGTTTGTCAACTGTTTCGGTTTATAACGTGTAATAATGAGTCACAGGTTTGCAGCAGTCACTTGGTTGTCATCTGTTAGGGTTTATAAGTGTAATAATCAGTCACAAGTTTGCAGGAGTCACTTGGTTGTCAACTGTTAGGGTTTATAACGTGTAATACGGAGTCACTTGTTTGCAGGAGTCACTTGATTGTTAACTGTTAGGGTTTATAAGTGTAATAATCAGTCACAAGTTTGCAGCAGTCACCTAGTTGTCAACTTTTAGGGTTAACATCGTGTAATAATCAGTCACAAGTTTAAATCAGTCACTTGGTTGTCAACTGTTAGGGTTTATATCGTGTAATAATCAGTCACAAGTTTGCAGCAGTCACTTGGTTGTCAACTGTTAGGGTTTTGAAACGTGTTATAATCAGTCACAAGTATGCAGGAGTCACTACGTTGTCCACTGTTTGGGTTTATAACGTGTAATTATCAGACACAAGTTCGCGGCAGTCACTTGGTTGCCAACTGTTAGGGTTATAACGTGTACTAATCAGTCTCAAATTTGCAGCAGTCAGTTGGTTGTCAACTGTTAAGGTTTATAACGTGTAATAATCAGTCACAAGTTTGCAGCAGTCACTTGGTTGTCAACTGTTAGGGTTTATAACGTGTAATAGTCAGTCACAAGTTTGCAGCAGTCACTTGTGTCAACTGTTAGGGTTTATAATGTGTGATAATCAATCACAAGTTTGCAGCAGTCACATGGTTGTCAACTGTTAGGGTTTATAACGTATAATAATCACTCACAAGTTTGCAGAAGAAATTGGGTTGTCAAATGTTAGGATTTATAACGTGTAATAATCAGGCACAAGTTTGCAGGAGTCACTTGGTTGTCAACTGCTAGGGTTAATAACGTGTAATAATCAGTCACAAGTTTGCAGCAGTCACTTGGTTGTCAGCTGTTAGGGTTTAAAAGTGTAATAATGAGTCCCAAGTTTGCAGGAGTCACTTGGTTGTCAACTCTTAGGGTTTATAACGTGTAATAATGAGTCACAAGTTTGCAACAGTCACTTGGTTGTCAACTTTTAGGGTTGATAACTAGTTATAATCAGTCACAAGTTTCCAGCAGTCACTTGGTTGTCAGCTGTTAGGGTTTAAAAGTGTAATAATGAGTCACAAGTATGCAGGAGACACTTGGTTGTCAACTGTTAGGGTTTATAACGTGTAATAATCAGTCACATGTTTGCAGGAGTCACATGGCTGTCAACTGTTATAGTTTATAACGTGTAATAATCAGTCACAAGTTTGCAGGAGTCACTTGGTTGTCAACTGTTAGGATTTATAACGTGTAATAATCAGTCACAAGTTTGCAGCTGTCACTTGGTTTCAAATTTTAGGGTTTATAACGTGTAATAATCATTCACAAGTTTGCAGGAGTCACTTGTCAACTGTTAGGATTTATAACGTGTAACAATCAGTCACAAATTTGCAGGAGTCACTTGGTTGTCAACTGTTAGGGTTTATAACATGTAATAATGAGTCACAAGTTTGCAGCAGTCACTTGGTTGTCAACTGTTAGGGTTTATAAGTGTAATAATCAGTCACAAGTTTGCAGCAGTCACTTTTTTGTCAACTGTTAGGGTTTATAACGTGTAATAATCAGTCACAAGTTTGCAGGAGTCACTTGGTTGTCAACTGTTAGGGTTTATATCATGTAATAATGAGTCACAAGTTTGCAGCAGTCACTTGGTAGTCAACTGTTAGGGTTTGTAACTTGTAATAGTGAGTCACAAGTTTGCAGGAGTCACTTGGTTGTCAACTGTCAGGGTTTATAACGTGTAATAATCAGTCACAAGTTGGATGAGTCACTTGGTTGTCAACTGTTAGGGTTTATAACGTGTAATAATGAGTCACAAGTTTGCAGGAGTCACGTGGTGGTCAACTGTTAGGGTTTATAACGTGTAATAAGAGTCACAAGTTTGCAGGAGTCACTTGGTTGTCAACTGTTAGTGTTAATAACGTGTAATAATCAGTCACAGATTTGCTGGAGTCACTTGGTTGTCAACGGTTAGGGTTTATAACGTGTAGTAATCAGTCACAAGTTTGCAGGAGTCCCTTGGTTTTCAACTGTTAGGATTTATAACGTGTAATAATCAGTCGCAAGTTTGCAGCAGTCACTTGGTTGTCAAATGTTAGGGTTTAAAACGTGTAATAATCAGTCACAAGTTTGCAGGAGTCACATGGTTGTCAACTGTTATGGTTTATAACGTGCAATAATCAGTCACAAGTTTGCAGGAGTCACTTGGTTGTCAACTGTTAGGGTTTATAACGTGTAATAGTGAGTCACAGGTTTGCAGCAGTCTCTCGCTTGTCATCTGTTAGGGTTTATAAGTGTAATAATAAGTCACAAGTTTACAGGATTCACTTGGTTGTCAACTGTTAAAGTTTATAACGATTAATAATGAGTCACCAGTTTGCAGGAGTCACTTGGCTGTTAACTGTGAGGGTTTATAAATGTAAAAATGAGTCACAAGTTTGCTGGAGTCACTTGGTTGTCAACTGTTAGGGTTTATAACGTGTAAAAATCAGTCACAAGTATGCAGCAGTCACTTGGTTGACAACTGTTAGGGTTTATAAGTGTAATAATCAGTCAGAATTTTGGAGCAGTCACTTGGTTGTCAACTGTTAGGGTTTATAACGGGTAATGATCAGTCACAAGTTTGCAGGAGTCACTTGGTTGTCAACTGTTAGGGTTTATAACGTGTAATAATGAGTCACAGGTTTGCAGGAGTCACTTGGTTGTAAATTGTTAGGGTTTATAACATGTAATAATGAGTCACAAATTTGGAGCAATCACATGGTTGTCAACTGTTAGGGCTTTTAAATGTAATAATGAGTCACAAGTTTGCAGGAGTCACTTGGTTGTCAACTGTTAGGGTTTGTTACGTGTAATAATGAGTCACAAGTTTGCAGGAGTCACTTGGTTGTCAACTGTTAGGGTTTATAACGTGTAATAATCAGTCACAAGTTTGCAGCAGTCACTTGGTTGTCAACTTTTAGGGTTAATATCGTGTAATAATCAGTCACAAGTTTTCAGGAATCACTTGGTTGTCAACTGTTAGGGTTAATAACGTGTAATAATCAGTCACATGTTTGCAGCAGTTACTTGGTTGTCAACTGTTAGGGTTTATATGTGTAATAATCAGTCACAAGTTTGCAGCAGTCACTTGGTTGTCAACTGTTAGGGTTTATAACGTGTAATAATGAGTCACAAGTTTGCAGGAGTCACTTGGTTGTCAACTGTTAGGGTTAATAACGTGTAATAATCAGTCACAGATTTGCTGGAGTCACTTGGTTGTCAACGGTTAGGGTTTATAACGTGTAGTAATCAGTCACAAGTTTGCAGGAGTCACTTGGTTTTCAACTGTTAGGATTTATAACGTGTAATAATCAGTCGCAAGTTTGCAGCAGTCACTTGGTTGTCAAATGTTAGGGTTTAAAACGTGTAATAATCAGTCACAAGTTTGCAGGAGTCACATGGTTGTCAACTGTTATGGTTTATAACGTGCAATAATCAGTCACAAGTTTGCAGGAGTCACTTGGTTGTCAACTGTTAGGGTTTATAACGTGTAATAGTGAGTCACAGGTTTGCAGCAGTCTCTCGCTTGTCATCTGTTAGGGTTTATAAGTGTAATAATAAGTCACAAGTTTGCAGGATTCACTTGGTTGTCAACTGTTAGGGTTTATAACGATTAATAATGAGTCACAAGTTTGCAGGAGTCACTTGGCTGTTAACTGTGAGGGTTTATAAATGTAAAAATGAGTCACAAGTTTGCTGGAGTCACTTGGTGTTCAACTGTTAGGGTTTATAACGTGTAAAAATCAGTCACAAGTATGCAGCAGTCACTTGGTTGACAACTGTTAGGGTTTATAAGTGTAATAATCAGTCAGAAGTTTGCAGCAGTCACTTGGTTGTCAACTGTTAGGGTTTATAACGGGTAATGATCAGTCACAAGTTTGCAGGAGTCACTTGGTTGTCAACTGTTAGGGTTTATAACGTGTAATAATGAGTCACAGGTTTGCAGGAGTCACTTGGTTGTAAATTGTTAGGGTTTATAACATGTAATAATGAGTCACAAATTTGGAGCAGTCACATGGTTGTCAACTGTTAGGGTTTTTAGATGTAATAATGAGTCACAAGTTTGCAGGAGTCACTTGGTTGTCAACTGTTAGGGTTTGTTACGTGTAATAATGAGTCACAAGTTTGCAGGAGTCACTTGCTTGTCAACTGTCAGGGTTTATAACGTGTAATAATGAGTCACAAGTTTACAGGAGTCACTTGGTTGTCAACTGTTAGGGTTTATAACGTGTAATAATCAGTCACAAGTTTGCAGCAGTCACTTGGTTGTCAACTTTTAGGGTTAATATCGTGTAATAATCAGTCACAAGTTTCCAGCAGTCACTAGGTTGTCAGCTGTTAGGGTTTAAAAGTGCAATAATGAGTCACAATTTTGCTGGAGTCACTTGGTTGTCAACTGTTAGGATTTATAAAGAGTAATAATCAGTGACCACTTTGCATGAGTCACTTAGTTGTCAACTGTTAGGGTTTTAACGTGTAATAGTCAGTCACAAGTTTGCAGGAGTCACTTGGTTGTCAACTGTTAGGGTTTATAACGTGTAATAATGAGTTGCAAGTTTGCAGGAGTCACTTGGTTGTCAGCTGTTAGGGTTTATAACGTGTAATAATGAGTCACAAGTTTGCAGGAGTGACTTGGTTGTCATCTGTTAGGGTTTATAACGTGTAATAATCAGTCACAAGTTTGCAGCAGTCGCCTGGTTGTCAACTTTTAGGGTTAACATCGTGTAATAATCAGTCACAAGTTTCCATCAGTCACTTGGTTGTCAACTGTTAGGGTTTATATCGTGTAATAATCAGTCACTAGTTTGCAGCAGTCACTCTGTTGTCAACTGTTAGGGTTTATAACGTGTTATAATCAGTCACAAGTATGCAGGAGTCACTTGGTTGTCCAGTGTTAGGGTTTATAACGTGTAATTATCAGTCACAAGTTTGCGGCAGTCACTTGGTCGTCAACTGTTATGGTTTATAACGTGTAATAATCAGTCACAAATTTGCAGCAGTCACTTGGTTGTTAACTGTTAGGGTTTATAACGTGTAATAATCAGTAATAATTTTGCAGCAGTCACTTGGTTGTCAACTGTTAGGGTTTATAACGTGTAATAATCAGTCACAAGTTTGCAGGAGTCACTTGGTTGTCAACTGTTAGTGTTTACAACGTGTAATAATGAGTCACAAGTTTGCAGGAGTCACTTGGTTGTCAACTGTTAGGGTTTATAACTTGTAATAATCAGTCACAAGTTTGCAGGAGTCACTTGGTTGTCAACTGTTAGGGTTGATAACCTGTAATAATCAGTCACAAGTTTTACAGCAGTCACTTGGTTGTCAACTGTTAGGGTTAATAACGTGTAATAATCAGTCACAAGTTTGCAGCAGTCACTTGGTTGTCAGCTGTTAGGGTTTAAAAGTTTAATAATGAGTCACAGGTATGCAGGAGACACTTGGTTGTAAACTGTTAGGGTTTATAAAGTGTAATAATCAGTCACATGTTTGCAGGAGTCACATGGCTATCGACTGTTATAGTCTATAACGTGTAATAATCAGTCACAAGTTAGCAGGAGTAACATGGTTGTCAACCGTTAGGATTTATAACGTGTAATAATGAGTCACAAGTTTGCAGGAATCACTTGTTTGTCATCTGTTAGGTTTTATAACGTGTAATAATCAGTCACAAGTTTGCAGAAGTCACTTGCTTGTCAACTGTTAGGGTTTATAACGTGTAATAATCAGTCACAAGTTTGCAGGAGTCACTTGTCAACTGTTAGGATTTATAACGTGTAATAATCAGTCACAAGTTTGCAGCAGTCACTTGGTTGTCAACTGTTAGGGTTTTTTAATAGTAATAATGAGTCACAAGTTTGCAGGAGTCACTTGGTTGTCAACTGTTAGGGTTTGTAACTTGTAATAATGAGTCACAAGTTTGCAGGAGTCACTTGGTTGTCAACTGTCAGGGTTTATAACGTGTAATAATCAGTCACAAGTTTGGATGAGTCACTTGGTTGTCAACTGTTAGGGTTTCTAACGTGTAATAATCAGTCACAAGAATTCAGGAATCACTTGGTTGTCAACTGTTAGGGTTAATAAGGTGTAATAATGAGTCAGAAGTTTGCAGGAATCACTTGGTTGTCAACTGTTAGGACTTATAACGTGTAATAATCAGTCACAAGTTTGCAGCAGTCACTTGGTTTCAAATTTTAGGGTTTATAACGTGTAATAATCAGTCACAAGTTTGCAGAAGTCACTTGCTTGTCAACTGTTAGGGTTTATAACGTGTAATAATCAGTCACAAATATGCAGGAGTCACTTGGTTGTCCACTGTTAGGGTTTATAACATGTAATAATGAGTCACAAGTTTGCAGCAGTCACTTGGTTGTCAACTGTTAGGATTTTTAAGTGTAATAATGAGTCACAAGTTTACAGGAGTGACTTTGTTGTCAACTGTTAGGGTTTGTAACTTGTAATAATGAGTCACAAGTTTGCAGGAGTCCCTTGGTTGTCAACTGTTAGGGTTTCTAACGTGTAATAATCAGTCACAAGTTTTCAGGAATCACTTGGTTGTCAACTGTTAGGCATTATAACGTGTAACAAACAGTCACATGTTTGCAGCAGTTACTTGGTTGTCAACTGTTAGGCTTTATATGTGTAATAATCAGTCACAAGTTTGGAGCAGTCATTTGGTTGTCAACTGTTGGGGCTTATAACGTGTAATAATGAGTCACAAGTTTGCAGGAGTCACGTGGTGGTCAACTGTTAGGGTTTATAACGTGTAATAATGAGTCACAAGTTTGCAGGAGTCACTTGGTTGTCAACTGTTAGGGTTTATAACGTGTAATAATCAGTCAGAAGTTTGCAGCAGTCACTTGGTTGTCAACTTTTAGGGTTAATATCGTGTAATAATCAGTCACAAGTTTGCAGGAGTCACTTGGTTGTCAACTGTTAGGGTTTATAACGTGTAATAATGAGTCACAGGTTTGCAGGACTCATTTGGTTGTAAATTGTTAGGGTTTATAACATGTAATAATGAGTCACAAGTTTGGAGCACTCACATGATTGTCAACTGTTAGGGTTTTTAAGTGTAATAATGAGTCACAAGTTTGCAGGAGTCACTTGGTTGTCAACTGTTAGGGTTTGTAACGTGTAATAATGAGTCACAAGTTTGCAGGAGTCACTTGGTTGTCAACTGGCAGGGTTTATAACGTGTAATAATGAGTCACAAGTTTGCAGCAGTCACTTGGTTGTCAACTGTTAGGGTTTATAACGTGTAATAAGCAGTCACAAGTTTGCAGCAGTCACTTGGTTGTCACCTGTTAGGGTTTATAACGTGTAATAATCAGTTACAAGTTTGCAGCAGTCACTTGATTGTCAACTCTTAGGATTTATAACGTTTAATAATGAGTCAAAAGTTTGCAGGAGTCACTTAGTTGTCAACTGTTAGGGTTTATAACGTGTAATAGTCAGTCACAAGTTTGCAGCAGTCACTTGTGTCAACTGTTAGGGTTTATAACGTGTAATAATCAGTCAAAAGTTTGCAGGAGTCACATGTTTGTCAACTGTTTGGGTTTATAACGTGTAATAATGAGTCACAGGTTTGCAGCAGTCACTTGGTTGTCATCTGTTAGGGTTTATAAGTGTAATAATCAGTCACAAGTTTTCAGGCGTCACTTGGTTGTCAACTGTTAGGGCTTATAACGTTTAATAATGAGTCAAAAGTTTGCAGGAGTCACTTAGTTGTCGACAGTTAGGGTTTATAAATATAATACGGAGTCAAAACTTTGCAGGAGTCACATGGTTGTCAACTGTTATGGTTTATAAGTGTAATAATCAGTCACAAGTTTGCAGCAGTCACTTGGTTGTCAACTGTTAGGGTTTATAACGTGTAATAATCAGTCACAAGTTTGCTGGAGTCACTTGGTTGTCAACTGTTAGGGTTTATAACGTGTAATACGGTGTCAATTATTGCAGGAGTCACTTGATTGTTAACTGTTAGGGTTTATAACGTGTAATAATCAGTCACAAATTTGCAGCAGTCACTTGGTTGTTAACTGTTAAGGTTTATAACGTGTAATAATCAGTCACAAGTTTGCAGCAGTCACTTGGTTGTCAACTGTAAGGGTTTATAACGTGTAATAGTCAGTCACAAGTTTGCAGCAGTCACTTGGTTGTCAACTGTTAGGGTTATAACGTGTAAAAATCAGTCTCAAATTTGCAGCAGTCACTTGGTTGTCAACTGTTAAGGTTTATAACGTGTAATAATCAGTCACAAGTTTGCAGCAGTCACTTGGTTGTCAACTGTTAGGGTTTATAACGTGTAATAGTCAGTCACAAGTTTGCAGCAGTCACTTGTGTCAACTGTTAGGGTTTATAACGTTTAATAATCAGTCAAAAGTTTGCAGCAGTCACTTGGTTGTCAACTGTTAGGGTTTATAACGTATAATAATCACTCACAAGTTTGCAGAAGAAATTTGGTTGTCAAATGTTAGGAATTATAACGTGTAATAATCAGGCACAAATTTGCAGGAGTCACTTGGTTGTCAACTGCTAGGGTTAATAACGTGTAATAATCAGTCAAAAGTTTGCAGTAGTCACTTGGTTGTCAGCTGTTAGGGTTTAAAAGTGTAATAATGAGTCCCAAGTTTGCAGGAGTCACTTGGTTGTCAACTCTTAGGGTTTATAACGTGTAATAATGAGTCACAAATTTGCAAAAGTCATTTGGTTGTCAACTTTTAGGGTTGATAACTAGTTATAATCAATCACAAGTTTCCAGCAGTCACTTGGTTGTGAGCTGTTAGGGTTTAAAAGTGTAATAATGAGTCACAAGTATGCAGGAGACACTTGGTTGTCAACTGTTAGGGTTTATAACGTGTAATAATCAGTCACATGTTTGCAGGAGTCACAAGGCTGTCAACTGTTATAGTTTATAACGTGTAATAATCAGTCACAAGTTTGCAGGAGTCACTTGGTTGTGAACTGTTAGGATTTATAACGTGTAATAATCAGTCACAAGTTTGCAGCTGTTACTTGGTTTCAAATGTTAGGGTTTATAACGTGTAATAATCAGTCACAAGTTTGCAGGAGTCACTTGTCAACTGTTAGGATTTATAAGGTGTAACAATCAGTCACAAATTTGCAGGAGTCACTTGGTTGTCAACTGTTAGGGTTTATAACATGTAATAATGAGTCACAAGTTTGCAGCAGTCACTTGGTTGTCAACTGTTAGGGTTTGTAACTTGTAATAGTGAGTCACAAGTTTGCAGGAGTCACTTGGTTGTCAACTGTCAGGGTTTATAACGAGTAATAATCGGTCACAAGTTTGGATGAGTCACTTGGTTGTCAACTGTTAGGGTTTCTAACGTGTAATAATCAGTCACAAGTTTTCAGGAATCACTTGGTTGTCAACTGTTAGGGTTAATAACGTGTAATAATCAGTCACATGTTTGCAGCAGTTACTTGGTTGTCAACTGTTAGGGTTTATATATGTAATAATCAGTCACAAGTTTGCAGCAGTCACTTGGTTGTCAACTGTTAGGGTTTATAATGTGTAATAATGAGTCACAAGTTTGCAGGAGTCACGTGGTGGTCAACTGTTAGGGTTTATAACGTGTAATAATCATTCACAAGTTTGCAGCAGTCACTTGGTTGTCAACTTTTAAGGGTAAATAACGTGTATAATCAGTCACAAAATTCCAGCAGTCACTATTTTGTCAGCTGTTAATGTTTTAAAAGTGCAATAATGAGTCACACGTTTGCAGCAGTCACTTGGTTGTCAACTGCGCGGGTTTATAACGTGTAATAAGAGTCACAAGTTTGCAGGAGTCACTTGGTTGTCAGCTGTTAGGGTTTCTAACGTGTAATAATCAGTCACAAGTTTTCAGGAATCACTTGGTTGTCAACTGTTAGGCATTATAACGTGTAACAAACAGTCACATGTTTGCAGCAGTTACTTGGTTGTCAACTGTTAGGCTTTATATGTGTAATAATCAGTCACAAGTTTGGAGCAGTCATTTGGTTGTCAACTGTTGGGGCTTATAACGTGTAATAATGAGTCACAAGTTTGCAGGAGTCACGTGGTGGTCAACTGTTAGGGTTTATAACGTGTAATAATGAGTCACAAGTTTGCAGGAGTCACTTGTTTGTCAACTGTTAGGGTTTATAACGTGTAATAATCAGTCAGAAGTTTGCAGCAGTCACTTGGTTGTCAACTTTTAGGGTTAATATCGTGTAATAATCAGTCACAAGTTTGCAGGAGTCACTTGGTTGTCAACTGTTAGGGTTTATAACGTGTAATAATGAGTCACAGGTTTGCAGGAGTCATTTGGTTGTAAATTGTTAGGGTTTATAACATGTAATAATGAGTCACAAGTTTGGAGCACTCACATGATTGTCAACTGTTAGGGTTTTTAAGTGTAATAATGAGTCACAAGTTTGCAGGAGTCACTTGGTTGTCAACTGTTAGGGTTTGTAACGTGTAATAATGAGTCACAAGTTTGCAGGAGTCACTTGGTTGTCAACTGGCAGGGTTTATAACGTGTAATAATGAGTCACAAGTTTGCAGCAGTCACTTGGTTGTCAACTGTTAGGGTTTATAACGTGTAATAAGCAGTCACAAGTTTGCAGCAGTCACTTGGTTGTCACCTGTTAGGGTTTATAACGTGTAATAATCAGTTACAAGTTTGCAGCAGTCACTTGATTGTCAACTCTTAGGATTTATAACGTTTAATAATGAGTCAAAAGTTTGCAGGAGTCACTTAGTTGTCAACTGTTAGGGTTTATAACGTGTAATAGTCAGTCACAAGTTTGCAGCAGTCACTTGTGTCAAATGTTAGGGTTTATAACGTGTAATAATCAGTCAAAAGTATGCAGGAGTCACATGTTTGTCAACTGTTTGGGTTTATAACGTGTTATAATGAGTCACAGGTTTGCAGCAGTCACTTGGTTGTCATCTGTTAGGGTTTATAAGTGTAATAATCAGTCACAAGTTTTCAGGCGTCACTTGGTTGTCAACTGTTAGGGTTTATAACGTTTAATAATGAGTCAAAAGTTTGCAGGAGTCACTTAGTTGTCGACAGTTAGGGTTTATAAATATAATACGGAGTCAAAACTTTGCAGGAGTCACATGGTTGTCAACTGTTATGGTTTATAAGTGTAATAATCAGTCACAAGTTTGCAGCAGGCACTTGGTTGTCAACTGTTAGGGTTTATAACGTGTAATAATCAGTCACAAGTTTGCTGGAGTCACTTGGTTGTCAACTGTTAGGGTTTATAACGTGTAATACGGTGTCAATGTTTGCAGGAGTCACTTGATTGTTAACTGTTAGGGTTTATAACGTGTAATAATCAGTCACAAATTTGCAGCAGTCACTTGGTTGTTAACTGTTAAGGTTTATAACGTGTAATAATCAGTCACAAGTTTGCAGCAGTCACTTGGTTGTCAACTGTTAGGGTTTATAACGTGAAATAGTCAGTCACAAGTTTGCAGCAGTCACTTGGTTGTCAACTGTTAGGGTTATAACGTGTAATAATCAGTCTCAAATTTGCAGCAGTCACTTGGTTGTCAACTGTTAAGGTTTATAACGTGTAATAATCAGTCACAAGTTTGCAGCAGTCACTTGGTTGTCAACTGTTAGGGTTTATAACGTGTAATAGTCAGTCACAAGTTTGCAGCAGTCACTTGTGTCAACTGTTAGGGTTTATAACGTTTAATAATCAGTCAAAAGTTTGCAGCAGTCACTTGGTTGTCAACTGTTAGGGTTTATAACGTATAATAATCACTCACAAGTTTGCAGAAGAAATTTGGTTGTCAAATGTTAGGATTTATAACGTGTAATAATCAGGCACAAATTTGCAGGAGTCACTTGGTTGTCAACTGCTAGGGTTAATAACGTGTAATAATCAGTCACAAGTTTGCAGCAGTCACTTGGTTGTCAGCTGTTAGGGTTTAAAAGAGTAATAATGAGTCCCAAGTTTGCAGCAGTCACTTGGTTGTCAACTCTTAGGGTTTATAACGTGTAATAATGAGTCACAAATTTGCAAAAGTCATTTGGTTGTCAACTTTTAGGGTTGATAACTAGTTATAATCAGTCACAAGTTTCCAGCAGTCAGTTGGTTGTCAGCTGTTAGGGTTTAAAAGTGTAATAATGAGTCACAGGTATGCAGGAGACACTTGGTTGTCAACTGTTAGGGTTTATAACGTGTAATAATCAGTCACATGTTTGCAGGAGTCACATGGCTGTCAACTGTTATAGTTTATAACGTGTAATAATCAGTCACAAGTTTGCAGGAGTCACTTGGTTGTGAACTGTTAGGATTTATAACGTGTAATAATCAGTCACAAGTTTGCAGCTGTTACTTGGTTTCAAATGTTAGGGTTTATAACGTGTAATAATCAGTCACAAGTTTGCAGGAGTCACTTGTCAACTGTTAGGATTTATAAGGTGTAACAATCAGTCACAAATTTGCAGGAGTCACTTAGTTGTCAACTGTTAGGGTTTATAACATGTAATAATGAGTCACAAGTTTGCAGCAGTCACTTGGTTGTCAACTGTTAGGGTTTGTAACTTGTAATAGTGAGTCACAAGTTTGCAGGAGTCACTTGGTTGTCAACTGTCAGGGTTTATAACGAGTAATAATCGGTCACAAGTTTGGATGAGTCACTTGGTTGTCAACTGTTAGGGTTTCTAACGTGTAATAATCAGTCACAAGTTTTCAGGAATCACTTGGTTGTCAACTGTTAGGGTTAATAACGTGTAATAATCAGTCACATGTTTGCAGCAGTTACTTGGTTGTCAACTGTTAGGGTTTATATGTGTAATAATCAGTCACAAGTTTGCAGCAGTCACTTGGTTGTCAACTGTTAGGGTTTATAATGTGTAATAATGAGTCACAAGTTTGCAAGAGTCACGTGGTGGTCAACTGTTAGGGTTTATAACGTGTAATAATCATTCACAAGTTTGCAGCAGTCACTTGGTTGTCAACTTTTAAGGGTAAATAACGTGTATAATCAGTCACAAAATTCCAGCAGTCACTATTTTGTCAGCTGTTAATGTTTTAAAAGTGCAATAATGAGTCACACGTTTGCAGCAGTCATTTGGTTAAAACTGCGCGGGTTTATAACGTGTAATAAGAGTCACAAATTTGCAGGAGTCACTTGGTTGTCAGCTGTTAGGGTTTAAAAGTGTAATACTGAGCCCCCAGTTTGCAGGAGTCACTTGGTTGAGTCCTGTTAGGGTTTATAACGTGTAATAATCAGTCACAGATTTGCTGTAGTCACTTGGTTGTCAACGGTTAGGGTTTATAACGTGTAGTAATCAGTCACAGGTTTGCAGGAGTCACTTGGTTTTCAACTGTTAGGATTTATAACGTGTAATAATCAGTCGCAAGTTTGCAGCAGTCACTTGGTTGTCAACTGTTAGGGTTTATAACGTGTAATAGTGAGTCACAGGTTTGCAGCAGTCTCTCGCTTGTCAACTGTTAGGGTTTATAAGTGTAATAATAAGTCACAAGTTTGCAGGAGTCACTTGGTTGTCAACTGTTAGGGTTTATAACGATTAATAATGAGTCACAAGTTTGCAGGAGTCACTTGGCTGTTAACTGATAGGGTTTATAAATGTAAAAATGAGTCACAAGTTTGCTGGAGTCACTTGGTTGTCAACTGTTAGGGTTTATAACGTGTAAAAATCAGTCACAAGTATGCAGCAGTCACTTGGTTGACAACTGTTAGGGTTTATAAGTGTAATAATCAGTCAGAAGTTTGCAGCAGTCACTTGGTTGTCAACTGTTAGGGTTTATAACGGGTAATGATCAGCCACAAGTTTGCAGGAGTCACTTGGTTGTCAACTGTTAGGGTTTATAACGTGTAATAATCAGTCACAAGTTTGCAGCAGTCACTTGGTTGTCAACTGTTAGGGCTTACAACGTGTAATAATGAGTCACAGGTTTGCAGCAGTCACTTGGTTGTCAACTGTTAGGGTTTATAACGTGTAATAATCAGTCACAAGTTTGCAGGAGTCTCTTGGTTGTAAACTGTTAGGGTTGATAACCTGTAATAATCAGTCACAAGTTTTACAGCAATCATTTGGTTGTCAACTGTTAGGGTTAGTAACGTATAATAATCAGTCACAAGTTTGCAGCAGTCACTTGGTTGTCTGCTGTTAGGGTTTAAAAGTGTAATAATGAGTCCCAAGTTTGCAGGAGTCACTTGGTTGTCAACTGTTAGGTTTTATAACGTGTAATAATGAGTCACAAGATTGCAACAGTCACTTGGTTGTCAGCTGTTAAGGGTTTAAAAGTGTAATAATGAGTCACAAGTATGCAGGAGACACTTGGTTGTCAACTGCTAGGGTTTATAACGTGTAATAATCAGTCACATGTTTGCAGGAGCCACATGGCTGTCAACTGTTAGGGTTTAAAACGTGTAATAATCAGTCACAAGTTTGTAGGAGTCACTTGGTTGTCAACTGTTAGGGTTTATAACGTGTAATAATGAGTCACAAGATTGCAACAGTCACTTGGTTGTCAGCTGTTAAGGGTTTAAAAGTGTAATAATGAGTCACAAGTATGCAGGAGACACTTGGTTGTCAACTGCTAGGGTTTATAACGTGTAATAATCAGTCACATGTTTGCAGGAGCCACATGGCTGTCAACTGTTAGGGTTTATAACGTGTAATAATCAGTCACAAGTTTGTAGGAGTCACTTGGTTGTCAACTGTTAGGGTTTCTAACGTGTAATAATCAGTCACAAGTTTTCAGGAATCACTTGGTTGTCAACTGTAAGGCATTATAACGTGTAACAATCAGTCACAAGTTTTCAGGAATCACTTGGTTGTCAACTGTTAGGGTTTATATGTGTAATAATCAGACACAAGTTTGCAGCAGTCACTTGGTTGTCAACTTTTAGGGTAAATAACGTGTATAATCAGTAAAAAAATTCCAGCAGTCACTATGTTGTCAGCTGTAAGGGTTTAAAAGTGCAATAATGAGTCACAAGTTTGCAGGAGTCCCTTGGTTGTCAACTGTTAGGGTTTATAACGTGTAATAATGTGTCACAAGTTTGCAGGAGTCACTTGGTTGTCAACTGTAAGGATTTATAACGTGTAATAATCAGTCACAAGTTTGCAGCAGTCACTTGGTTGTCAACTGTTAGGATTTATAACGTTTAATAATCAGTCACAAGTTTACAGCAGTCACTTGGTTGTCAGCTGTTAGGGTTTAAAAGTGTAATAATGAGCCCCCAGTTTGCAGGAGTCACTTGGTTGAGTCTTGTTAGGGTTTATAACGTGTAATAATCAGTCACAAGTTTGCAGGAGTCACTTGGTTGTCAACTGTTTGTGTTTATAACGTGTTATAATCAGTCACAAGTTTGCAGGAGTCACTTGGTTGTCAACTGTTAGGGTTTATAACGTGTAATACGGAGTCACATGTTTGCAGGAGTCACTTGATTGTTAACTGTTAGGGTTTATAAGTGTAATAATCAGTCACAAGTTTGCAGCAGTCGCCTGGTTGTCAACTTTTAGGGTTAACATCGTGTAATAATCAGTCACAAGTTTCCATCAGTCACTTGGTTGTCAACTGTTAGGGTTTATATCGTGTAATAATCAGTCACAAGTTTGCAGCAGTCACTTGGTTGTCAACTGTTAGGGTTTTGAAACGTTATATATCAGTCACAAGTATGCAGGAGTCACTTGGTTGTCCACTGTTAGGGTTTATAACGTGTAATTATCAGACACAAGTTCGCGGCAGTCACTTGGTCGTCAACTGTTATGGTTTATAACGTGTAATAATCAGTCACAAATTTGCAGCAGTCACTTGGTTGTCAACTGTTAGGGTTTATAACGTGTAATAATCAGTCACAAGTTTGCAGCAGTCACTTGGTTGTCAACTGTTAGGGTTATAACGTGTAATAATCAGTCTCAAATTTGCAGCAGTGACTTGGTTGTCAACTGTTAAGGTTTATAACGTGTAATAATCAGTCACAAGTTTGCAGCAGTCACTTGTGTCAACAGTTTTGGTTTATAACGTGTAATAATCAGTCAAAAGTTTGCAGCAGTCACTTTGTTGTCAACTGTTAGGGTTTATAACGTATAATAATCACTCACAAGTTTGCAGAAGAAATTTGGTTGTCAAATGTTAGGATTTATAACGTGTAATAATCAGGCACAAGTTTGCAGGAGTCACTTGGTTGTCAACTGCTAGGGTTAATAACGTGTAATAATCATCCACAAGTTTGCAGCAGTCACTTGGTTGTCAGCTGTTAGGGTTTAAAAGTGTAATAATGAGTCCCAAGTTTGCAGGAGTCACTTGGTTGTCAACTCTTAGGGTTTATAACGTGTAATAATGAGTCACAAGTTTGCAACAGTCACTTGGTTGTCAACTTTTAGGGTTGATAACTAGTTATAATCAGTCACAAGTTTCCAGCAGTCACTTGATTGTCAGCTGTTAGGGTTTAAAAGTGTAATAATGAGTCACAAGTATGCAGGAGACACTTGGTTGTCAACTGTTAGGGTTTATAACGTGTAATAATCAGTCACATGTTTGCAGGAGTCACATGGCTGTCAACTGTTATAGTTTATAACGTGTAATAATCAGTCACAAGTTTGCAGGGGTCACTTGGTTGTCAACTGTTAGGATTTATAACGTGTAATAATCAGTCACAAGTTTACAGCTGTCACTTGGTTTCAAATTTTAGGCTTATAACGTGTAATAATCAGTCACAAGTTTGCAGGAGTCACTTGTCAACTGTTAGGATTTATAACGTGTAACAATCAGTCACAAATTTGCAGGAGTCACTTGGTTGTCAACTGTTAGGGTTTATAACATGTAATAATGAGTCACAAGTATGCAGCAGTCACTTGGTTGTCAACTGTTAGGGTTTGTAACTTGTAATAGTGAGTCACAAGTTTGCAGGAGTCACTTGGTTGTCAACTGTCAGGGTTTATAACGTGTAATAATCAGTCACAAGTTTGGATGAGTCACTTGGTTATCAACTGTTAGGGTTTCTAACGTGTAATAATCAGTCACAAGTTTTCAGGAATCACTTGGTTGCCAACTGTTAGGGTTAATAACGTGTAATAATCAGTCACAAGTTTGCAGCAGTCACTTGGTTGTCAACTGTTAAGGTTTATAACGTGTAATAATGAGTCACAAGTTTGCAGGAGTCACGTGGTGGTCAACTGTTACGGTTTATAACGTGTAATAATCAGTCACAAGTTTGCAGCAGTCACTTGGTTGTCAACTTTTAGGGTAAATAACGTGTATAATCAGTCACAAAATTCCAGCGGTCACTATGTTGTCAGCTGTTAATGTTTTAAAAGTGCAATAATGAGTCACAAGTTTGCAGCAGTCACTTGTTTGTCAACTGTGCGGGTTTATAACGTGTAATAAGAGTCACAAGTTTGCAGGAGTCACTTGGTTGTCAGCTGTTAGGGTTTAAAAGTGTAATACTGAGCCCCCAGTTTGCAAGAGTCACTTGGTTGAGTCCTGTTAGGGTTTATAACGTGTAATAATCAGTCACAAGTTTGCTGGAGTCACTTGGTTGTCAACGGTTAGGGTTTATAACGTGTAGTAATCAGTCAAAAGTTTGCAGTAGTCACTTGTTTGTCAACTGTTAGGGTTTATAACGTATAATAATCACTCACAAGTTTGCAGAGGAAATTTGGTTGTCAAATGTTAGGATTTATAACGTGTAATAATCAGGCACAAGTTTGCAGGAGTCACTTGGTTGTCAACCGCTAGGGTTAATAACGTGTAATAATCAGTCACAAGTTTGCAGCAGTCACTTGGTTGTCTGCTGTTAGGATTTAAAGGTGTAATAATGAGTCCCAAGTTTGCAGGAGTCACTTGGTTGTCAACTGTTAGGGTTTATAACGTGTAATAATGAGTCACAAGTTTGCAACAGTCACTTGATTGTCAGCTGTTAAGGGTTTAAAAGTGTAATAATGAGTCACAAGTATGCAGGAGACACTTGGTTGTCAACTGCTAGGGTTTATAACGTGTAATAATCAGTCACATGTTTGCAGGAGTCACATGGCTGTCAACTGTTAGGGTTTATAACGTGTAATAATCAGTCACAAGTTTGCAGGAGTCACTTGGTTGTCAACTGTTAGGATTTATAACGTGTAATAATGAGTCAGAAGTTTTCAGGAATCACTTGGTTGTCAACTGTTAGGGTTTTTAAGTATAATAATGAGTCACAAGTTTACAGGAGTCACTTGGTTGTCAACTGTTAGGGTTTGTAACTTGTAATAATGAGTCACAAGTTTGCAGGAGTCACTTGGTTGTCAACTGTTAGGGTTTCTAACGTGTAATAATCAGTCACAAGTTTTCATGAATCGCTTGGTTGTCAACTGTTAGGCATTATAACGTGTAACAATCAGTCACATTTTTGCAGCAGTTACTTGGTTGTCAACTGTTAGGGTTTATATGTGTAATAATCAGTCACAAGTTTGAAGCAGTCATTTGGTTGTCAACTGTTTGGGCTTATAACGTGTAATAATGAGTCACAAGTTTGCAGCAGTCACTTGGTTGTCAACTTTTAGGGTAAATAACGTGTATAATCAGTAAAAAAATTCCACCAGTCACTATGTTGTCAGCTGTTAGGGTTTAAAAGTGCAATAATGAGTCACAAGTTTGCAGGAGTCCCTTGGTTGTCCACTGTTAGGCTTTATAACGTGTAATAATGTGTCACAAGTTTGCAGGAGTCACTTGGTTGTCAACTGTTAGGATTTATAACGTGTAATAATCAGTCACAAGTTTGGATGAGTCACTTGGTTGTCAACTGTTAGGGTTTCTAACGTGTAATAATCAGTCACAAGTTTTCAGGAATCACTTGGTTGTCAACTGTTAGGGTTAATAACGTGTAATAATCAGTCACATGTTTGCAGCAGTTACTTGGTTGTCAACTGTTAGGGTTTATATGTGTAATAATCATTCACAAGTTTGCAGCAGTCACTTGGTTGTCAACTGTTAGGGTTTATAACGTGTAATAATGAGTCACAAGTTTGCAGGAGTCACGTGGTGGTCAACAGTTAGGGTTTATAACGTGTAATAATCAGTCACAAGTTTGCAGCAGTCACTTGGTTGTCAACTTTCAGGGTAAATAACGTGTATAATCAGTCACAAAATTCCAGCAGTCACTATGTTGTCAGCTGTTAATGTTTTAAAAGTGCAATAATGAGTCACAAGTTTGCAGCAGTCACTTGTTTGTCAACTGTTAGGATTTATAACGTTTAATAACCAGTCACAAGTTTGCAGCAGTCACTTGGTTGTCAAATGTTAGGATTTATAAAGTGTAATAATCAGTCATGAGTTAGCAGGAGTCACATGGTTGTCAACTGTTAGGGTTTATAACGTGCATAATCAGTCACAAGTTTGCAGCAGTCACTTGGTTGTCAGCTGTTAGGGTTTAAAAGTGTAATACTGAGCCCCCAGTTTGCAGGAGTCACTTGGTTGAGTCCTGTTAGGGTTTATAACGTGTAATAATCAGTCACAAGTTTGCAGGAGTCACTTGGTTGTCAACTGTTAGGGTTTATAACGTGTAATAATCAGTCACAGATTTGCTGGAGTCACTTGGTTGTCAACGGTTATGGTTTATAACGTGTAGTAATCAGTCACAAGTTTGCAGGAGTCACTTGGTTTTCAACTGTTAGGATTTATAACGTGTAATAATCAGTCGCAAGTTTGCAGCAGTCACTTGGTTGTCAAATGTTAGGGTTTAAAACGTGTAATAATTAGTCACAAGTTTGCAGGAGTCACATGGTTGTCAACTGTTAGGGTTTATAACGTGCAATAATCAGTCACAAGTTTGCAGGAGTCACTTGGTTGTCAAATGTTAGGGTTTATAACGTGTAATAGTGAGTCACAGGTTTGCAGCAGTCTCTCGCTTGTCATCTGTTAGGGTTTATAAGTGTAATAATGAGTCACAAGTTTGCAGGAGTCACTTGGTTGTCAACTGTTAGGGTTTATAACGATTAATAATGAGTCACAAGTTTGCAGGAGTCACTTGGCTGTTAACTGTTAGGGTTTATAAATGTAAAAATGAGTCACAAGTTTGCTGGAGTCACTTGGTTGTCAACTGTTAGGGTTTATAACGTGTAATAATCAGTCACAAGTTTCCTGGAGTCATTTGGTTGTCAACTGTTATGGTTTATAACGTTTAATAATCAGTCACAGGTTTGCAGGAGTCACTTGGTTGTCAACGGTTAGGGTTTATAACGTGTAATAATCAGTCACAAGTTTGAAGGAGTCACTTGGTTTTCAACTGTTAGGATTTATAACGTGTAATAATCAGTCGCAAGTTTGCAGCAGTCACTTGGTTGTCAAATGTTAGGATTTATAAAGTGTAATAATCAGTCATGAGTTAGCAGGAGTCACATGGTTGTCAACTGTTAGGGTTTATAACGTGCATAATCAGTCACAAGTTTGCAGGAGTCACTTGCCTGTCAACTGTTAGGGTTTACAACGTGTAATAATGAGTCACAGGTTTGCAGCAGTCACTTACTTGTCATCTGTTAGGGTTTATAACGTGTAATAATCAGTCACAAGTTTGCAGGAGTTACTTGGTTGTAAACTGTTAGGGTTTATAACGTGTAATAATGAGTCACATGTTTGCAGGAGTCACTTGATTGTTAACTGTTAGGGTTTATAAGTGTAATAATCAGTCACAAGTTTGTAGCAGTCACTTGGTTGTCATCTGTTAGTGTTTATAACGTGTAATAATGAGTCACAAGTTTGCAGGAGTCACTTGGTTGTCATCTGTTAGGGTTTATAGCGTGTAATAATCAGTCACAAGTTTGCAGCAGTCACTTGGTTGTCAACTTTTAGGGTTAACATCGTGTAATAATCAGTCACAAGTTTCCAGCAGTCACTTGGTTGTCAACTGTTAGGGTTTAATAACGTGTAATAATCAGTCACATGTTTGCAGCAGTTACTTGGTTGTCAACTGTTAGGGTTTATATGTGTAATAATCAGTCACAAGTTTGCAGCAGTCACTTGGTTGTCAACTGTTAGGGTTTATGACCTGTAATAATGAGTCACAAGTTTGCAGGAGTCACGTGGTGGTCAACTGTTAGGGTTTATAACGTGTAATAATCAGTCACAAGTTTGCAGCAGTCACTTGGTTGTCAACTTTTAGGGTAAATAACGTGTATAATCAGTCACAAAATTCCAGCAGTCACTATGTTGTCAGCTGTTAATGTTTTGAAAGTGCAATAATGAGTCACAAGTTTGCAGCAGTCACTTGTTTGTCAACTGTGCGGGTTTATAACGTGTAATAAGAGTCACAAGTTTGCAGGAGTCACTTGGTTGTCAGCTGTTAGGGTTTAAAAGTGTAATACTGAGCCCCCAGTTTGCAGGAGTCACTTGGTTGAGTCCTGTTAGGGTTTATAACGTGTAATAATCAGTCACAAGTTTGCAGGAGTCACTTGGTTGTCAACTGTTAGGGTTTATAACGTGTAATAATCAGTCACAGATTTGCTGGAGTCACTTGGTTGTCAACGGTTAGGGTTTATAACGTGTAGTAATCAGTCACAAGTTTGCAGGAGTCACTTGGTTTTCAACTGTTAGGATTTATAACGTGTAATAATCAGTCGCAAGTTTGCAGCAGTCACTTGGTTGTCAAATGTTAGGGTTTAAAACGTGTAATAATCAGTCACAAGTTTGCAGGAGTCACATGGTTGTCAACTGTTAGGGTTTATAACGTGCAATAATCAGTCACAAGTTTGCAGGAGTCACTTGGTTGTCAACTGTTAGGGTTTATAACGTGTAATAGTGAGTCACAGGTTTGCAGCAGTCTCTCGCTTGTCATCTGTTAGGGTTTATAAGTGTAATAATGAGTCACAAGTTTGCAGGAGTCACTTGGTTGTCAACTGTTAGGGTTTATAACGATTAATAATGAGTCACAAGTTTGCAGGAGTCACTTGGCTGTTATCTGTTAGGGTTTATAAATGTAAAAATGAGTCACAAGTTTGCTGGAGTCACTTGGTTGTCAACTGTTAGGGTTTATAACGTGTATTAATCAGTCACAAGTTTCCTGGAGTCATTTGGTTGTCAACTGTTATGGTTTATAACGTTTAATAATCAGTCACAGGTTTGCCGGAGTCACTTGGTTGTCAACGGTTAGGGTTTATAACGTGTAATAATCAGTCACAAGTTTGAAGGAGTCACTTGGTTTTCAACTGTTAGGATTTATAACGTGTAATAATCAGTCGCAAGTTTGCAGCAGTCACTTGGTTGTCAAATGTTAGGATTTATAAAGTGTAATAATCAGACATGAGTTAGCAGGAGTCACATGGTTGTTAACTGATAGGGTTTATAACGTGCATAATCAGTCACAAGTTTGCAGGAGTCACTTGCCTGTCAACTGTTAGGGTTTACAACGTGTAATAATGAGTCACAGGTTTGCAGCAGTCACTTACTTGTCATCTGTTAGGGTTTATAACGTGTAATAATCAGTCACAAATTTGCAGGAGTTACTTGGTTGTAAACTGTAAGGGTTAATAACGTGTAATAATGAGTCACATGTTTGCAGGAGTCACTTGATTGTTAACTGTTAGGGTTTATAAGTGTAATAATCAGTCACAAGTTTGTAGCAGTCACATGGTTGTCATCTGTTAGTGTTTATAACGTGTAATAATGAGTCACAAGTTTGCAGGAGTCACTTGGTTGTCATCTGTTAGGGTTTATAGCGTGTAACAATCAGTCACAAGTTTGCAGCAGTCACTTGGTTGTCAACTTTTAGGGTTAACATCGTGTAATAATCAGTCACAAGTTTCCAGCAGTCACTTGGTTGTCAACTGTTAGGGTTTAATAACGTGTAATAATCAGTCACATGTTTGCAGCAGTTACTTGGTTGTCAATTGTTAGGGTTTATATGTGTAATAATCATTCGCAAGTTTGCAGCAGTCACTTGGTTGTCAAATGTTAGGATTTATAAAGTGTAATAATCAGTCATGAGTTAGCAGGAGTCACATGGTTGTCAACTGTTAGGGTTTATAACGTGCATAATCAGTCACAAGTTTGCAGGAGTCACTTGCCTGTCAACTGTTAGGGTTTACAACGTGTAATAATGAGTCACAGGTTTGCAGCAGTCACTTACTTGTCATCTGTTAGGGTTTATAACGTGTAATAATCAGTCACAAGTTTGCAGGAGTTACTTGGTTGTAAACTGTTAGGGTTTATAACGTGTAATAATGAGTCACATGTTTGCAGGAGTCACTTGATTGTTAACTGTTAGGGTTTATAAGTGTAATAATCAGTCACAAGTTTGTAGCAGTCACTTGGTTGTCATCTGTTAGTGTTTATAACGTGTAATAATGAGTCACAAGTTTGCAGGAGTCACTTGGTTGTCATCTGTTAGGGTTTATAGCGTGTAATAATCAGTCACAAGTTTGCAGCAGTCACTTGGTTGTCAACTTTTAGGGTTAACATCGTGTAATAATCAGTCACAAGTTTCCAGCAGTCACTTGGTTGTCAACTGTTAGGGTTTAATAACGTGTAATAATCAGTCACATGTTTGCAGCAGTTACTTGGTTGTCAACTGTTAGGGTTTATATGTGTAATAATCAGTCACAAGTTTGCAGCAGTCACTTGGTTGTCAACTGTTAGGGTTTATAACGTGTAATAATGAGTCACAAGTTTGCAGGAGTCACGTGGTGGTCAACTGTTAGGGTTTATAACGTGTAATAATCAGTCACAAGTTTGCAGCAGTCACTTGGTTGTCAACATTTAGGGTAAATAACGTGTATAATCAGTCACAAAATTCCAGCAGTCACTATGTTGTCAGCTGTTAATGTTTTAAAAGTGCAATAATGAGTCACAAGTTTGCAGCAGTCACTTGTTTGTCAACTGTGCGGGTTTATAACGTGTAATAAGAGTCACAAGTTTGCAGGAGTCACTTGGTTGTCAGCTGTTAGGGTTTAAAAGTGTAATACTGAGCCCCCAGTTTGCAGGAGTCACTTGGTTGAGTCCTGTTAGGGTTTATAACGTGTAATAATCAGTCACAAGTTTGCAGGAGTCACTTGGTTGTCAACTGTTAGGGTTTATAACGTGTAATAATCAGTCACAGATTTGCTGGAGTCACTTGGTTGTCAACGGTTAGGGTTTATAACGTGTAGTAATCAGTCACAAGTTTGCAGGAGTCACTTGGTTTTCAACTGTTAGGATTTATAACGTGTAATAATCAGTCGCAAGTTTGCAGCAGTCACTTGGTTGTCAAATGTTAGGGTTTAAAACGTGTAATAATCAGTCACAAGTTTGCAGGAGTCACATGGTTGTCAACTGTTAGGGTTTATAACGTGTAATAGTGAGTCACAGGTTTGCAGCAGTCTCTCGCTTGTCATCTGTTAGGGTTTATAAGTGTAATAATGAGTCACAAGTTTGCAGGAGTCACTTGGTTGTCAACTGTTAGGGTTTACAACGTGTAATAATGAGTCACAGGTTTGCAGCAGTCACTTACTTGTCATCTGTTAGGGTTTATAACGTGTAATAATCAGTCACAAGTTTGCAGGAGTTACTTGGTTGTAAACTGTTAGGGTTTATAACGTGTAATAATGAGTCACATGTTTGCACGAGTCACTTGATTGTTAACTGTTAGGGTTTATAAGTGTAATAATCAGTCACAAGTTTGTAGCAGTCACTTGGTTGTCATCTGTTAGTGTTTATAACGTGTAATAATGAGTCACAAGTTTGCAGGAGTCACTTGGTTGTCATCTGTTAGGGTTTATAGCGTGTAATAATCAGTCACAAGTTTGCAGCAGTCACTTGGTTGTCAACTGTTAGGATTTATAACGTGTAATAATCAGTCACAAGTTTGCAGCTGTCATTTGGTTTCAAATTTTAGGGTTTATAACGTGTAATAATCAGTCACAAATTTGCAGGAGTCACTTGGTTGTCAACTGTTAGGGTTTGTAACTTGTAATAGTGAGTCACAAATTTGCAGGAGTCACTTGGTTGTCAACTGTCAGGGTTTATAACGTGTAATAATCAGTCACAATTTTGGATGAGTCACTTGGTTGTCAACTCTTAGGGTTTCTAACGTGTAATAATCAGTCACAAGTTTTCAGGAATCACTTGGTTGTCAACTGTTAGGGTTAATAACGTGTAATAATCAGTCACATGTTTGCAGCAGTTACTTGGTTGTCAACTGTTAGGGTTTATATGTGTAATAATCAGTCACAAGTTTGCAGCAGTCACTTGGTTGTCAACTGTTAGGGTTTATAACGTGTAATAATGAGTCACAAGTTTGCAGGAGTCACGTGGTGGTCAACTGTTAGGGTTTATAACGATTAATAATGAGTCACAAGTTTGCAGGAGTCACTTGGCTGTTAACTGTTAGGGTTTATAAATGTAAAAATGAGTCACAAGTTTGCTGTAGTCACTTGGTTATCTACTGTTAGGGTTTATAACGTGTAAAAATCAGTCACAAGTATGCAGCAGTCACTTGGTTGACAACTGTTAGGGTTTATAAGTGTAATAATCAGTCAGAAGTTTGCAGCAGTCACTTGGTTGTCAACTGTTAGGGTTTATAACGTGTAATAATGAGTCACAAGTTTGCAGGAGTCACTTGGTTGTAAATTGTTAGGGTTTATAACATGTAATAATGAGTCACAAATTTGGAGCAGTCACATGGTTGTCAACTGTTAGGGTTTTTAAATGATATAATGAGTCACAAGTTTGCAGGAGTCACTTGGTTGTCAACTGTTAGGGTTTGTAACGTGTAATAATGAGTCACAAGTTTGCAAGAGTCACTTGCTTGTCAACTGTCAGGGTTTAGAACGTGTAATAATGAGTCACAAGTTTGCAGGAGTCACTTGGTTGTCAACTGTTAGGGTTTATAACGTGTAATAATCAGTCACCAGTTTGCAGCAGTCACTTGGTTGTCAACTTTTAGGGTTAATATCGTGTAATAATCAGTCACAAGTTTCCAGCAGTCACTAGGTTGTCAGCTGTTAGGGTTTAAAAGTGCAATAATGAGTCACAATTTTGCTGGAGTCACTTGGTTGTCAAATGTTAGGATCTATTAAGAGTAATAATCAGTCACCACTTTGCATGAGATACTTGGTTGTCAACTGTTAGGGTTTTAACGTGTAATAGTCAGTCACAAGTTTGCAGGAGTCACTTGGTTGTCAACTGTTAGGGTTTATAACGTGTAATAATGAGTTGCAAGTTTGCAGGAGTCACTTGGTTGTCAGCTGTTAGGGTTGATAACGGGTAATAATCAGTCACAAGTTTACAGCAGACACTTCGTTGACAACTGTTAGGGTTTATAACGTGTAATAATCAGTCACAAGTTTCCTGGAGTCATTTGGTTGTCAACTGTTATGGTTTATAAGGTTTAATAATCAGTCACAGGTTTGCAGGAGTCACTTGGTTGTCAACGGTTAGGGTTTATAACGTGTAATAATCAGTCACAAGTTTGAAGGAGTCACTTGGTTTTCAACTGTTAGGATTTATAACGTGTAATAATCAGTCGCAAGTTTGCAGCAGTCACTTGGTTGTCAAATGTTAGGATTTATAAAGTGTAATAATCAGTCATGAGTTAGCAGGAGTCCCATGGTTGTCAACTGTTAGGGTTTATAACGTGCATAATCAGTCACAAGTTTGCAGGAGTCACTTGCCTGTCAACTGTTAGGGTTTACAACGGTTAATAATGAGTCACAGGTTTGCAGCAGTCACTTACTTGTCATCTGTTAGGGTTTGTAACGTGTAATAATCAGTCACAAGTTTGCAGGAGTTACTTGGTTGTAAACTGTTAGGGTTTATAACATGTAATAATGAGTCACATGTTTGCAGGAGTCACTTGATTGTTAACTGTTAGGGTTTATAAGTGTAATAATCAGTCACAAGTTTGTAGCAGTCACTTGGTTGTCATCTGTTAGTGTTTATAACGTGTAATAATGAGTCACAAATTTGCAGGAGTTACTTGGTTGTAAACTGTTAGGGTTTATAACGTGTAATAATGAGTCACATGTTTGCAGGAGTCACTTGATTGTTAACTGTTAGGGTTTATAAGTGTAATAATCAGTCACAAGTTTGTAGCAGTCACTTGTTTGTCATCTGTTAGGGTTTATAGCGTGTAATAATCAGTCACAAGTTTGCAGCAGTCACTTGGTTGTCAACTTTTAGGGTTAACATCGTGTAATAATCAGTCACAAGTTTCCAGCAGTCACTTGGTTGTCAACTGTTAGGGTTTAATAACGTGTAATAATCAGTCACATGTTTGCAGCAGTTACTTGGTTGTCAACTGTTAGGGTTTATATGTGTAATAATCATTCACAAGTTTGCAGCAGTCACTTGGTTGTCAACTGTTAGGGTTTATAACGTGTAATAATGAGTCACAAGTTTGCAGGAGTCACGTGGTGGTCAACTGTTAGGGTTTATAACGTGTAATAATCAGTCACAAGTTTGCAGCAGTCACTTGGTTTTCAACTTTTAGGGTAAATAACGTGTATAATCAGTCACAAAATTCCAGCAGTCACTATGTTGTCAGCTGTTAATGTTTTAAAAGTGCAATAATGAGTCACAAGTTTGCAACAGTCACTTGTTTGTCAACTGTGCGGGTTTATAACGTGTAATAAGAGTCACAAGTTTGCAGGAGTCACTTGGTTGTCAGCTGTTAGGGTTTAAGAGTGTAATACTGAGCCCCCAGTTTGCAGGAGTCACTTGGTTGAGTCCTGTTAGGGTTTATAACGTGTAATAATCAGTCACAAGTTTGCAGGAGTCACTTGGTTGTCAACTGTTAGGGTTTATAACGTGTAATAATCAGTCACAGATTTGCTGGAGTCACTTGGTTGTCAACGGTTAGGGTTTATAACGTGTAGTAATCAGTCACAAGTTTGCAGGAGTCACTTGGTTTTCAACTGTTAGGATTTATAACGTGTAATAATCAGTCGCAAGTTTGCAGCAGTCACTTGGTTGTCAAATGTTAGGGTTTAAAACGTGTAATAATCAGTCACAAGTTTGCAGGAGTCACATGGTTGTCAACTGTTAGGGTTTATAACGTGCAATAATCAGTCACAAGTTTGCAGGAGTCACTTGGTTGTCAACTGTTAGGGTTTATAACGTGTAATAGTGAGTCACAGGTTTGCAGCAGTCTCTCGCTTGTCATCTGTTAGGGTTTATAAGTGTAATAATGAGTCACAAGTTTGCAGGAGTCACTTGGTTGTCAACTGTTTGGGTTTATAACGATTAATAATGAGTCACAAGTTTGCAGGAGTCACTTGGCTGTTAACTGTTAGGGTTTATAATTGTAAAAATGAGTCACAAGTTTGCTGGAGTCACTTGGTTGTCAACTGTTAGGGTTTATAACGTGTAATAATCAGTCACAAGTTTCCTGGAGTCATTTGGTTGTCAACTGTTATGGTTTATAACGTTTAATAATCAGTCACAGGTTTGCAGGAGTCACTTGGTTGTCAACGGTTAGGGTTTATAACGTGTAATAATCAGTCACAAGTTTGAAGGAGTCACTTGGTTTTCAACTGTTAGGATTTATAACGTGTAATAATCAGTCGCAAGTTTGCAGCAGTCACTTGGTTGTCAAATGTTAGGATTTATAAAGTGTAATAATCAGTCATGAGTTAGCAGGAGTCACATGGTTGTCAACTGTTAGGGTTTATAACGTGCATAATCAGTCACAAGTTTGCAGGAGTCACTTGCCTGTCAACTGTTAGGGTTTACAACGTGCAATAATGAGTCACAGGTTTGCAGCAGTCACTTACTTGTCATCTGTTAGGGTTTATAACGTGTAATAATCAGTCACAAGTTTGCAGGAGTTACTTGGTTGTAAACTGTTAGGGTTTATAACGTGTAATAATGAGTCACATGTTTGCAGGAGTCACTTGATTGTTAACTGTTAGGGTTTATAAGTGTAATAATCAGTCACAAGTTTGTAGCAGTCACTTGGTTGTCATCTGTTAGTGTTTATAACGTGTAATAATGAGTCACAAGTTTGCAGGAGTCACTTGGTTGTCATCTGTTAGTGTTTATAGCGTGTAATAATCAGTCACAAGTTTGCAGCAGTCACTCGTTTGTCAACTTTTAGGGTTAACATCGTGTAATAATCAGTCACAAGTTTCCAGCAGTCACTTGGTTGTCAACTGTTAGGGTTTAATAACGTGTAATAATCAGTCACATGTTTGCAGCAGTTACTTGGTTGTCAACTGTTAGGGTTTATATGTGTAATAATCAGTCACAAGTTTGCAGCAGTCACTTGGTTGTCAACTGTTAGGGTTTATAACGTGTAATAATGAGTCACAAGTTTGCAGGAGTCACGTGGTGGTCAACTGTTAGGGTTTATAACGTGTAATAATCAGTCACAAGTTTGCAGCAGTCACTTGGTTTTCAACTTTTAGGGTAAATAACGTGTATAATCAGTCACAAAATTCCAGCAGTCACTATGTTGTCAGCTGTTAATGTTTTAAAAGTGCAATAATGAGTCACAAGTTTGCAACAGTCACTTGTTTGTCAACTGTGCGGGTTTATAACGTGTAATAAGAGTCACAAGTTTGCAGGAGTCACTTGGTTGTCAGCTGTTAGGGTTTAAAAGTGTAATACTGAGCCCCCAGTTTGCAGGAGTCACTTGGTTGAGTCCTGTTAGGGTTTATAACGTGTAATAATCAGTCACAAGTTTGCAGGAGTCACTTGGTTGTCAACTGTTAGGGTTTATAACGTGTAATAATCAGTCACAGATTTGCTGGAGTCACTTGGTTGTCAACGGTTAGGGTTTATAACGTGTAGTAATCAGTCACAAGTTTGCAGGAGTCACTTGGTTTTCAACTGTTAGGATTTATAACGTGTAATAATCAGTCGCAAGTTTGCAGCAGTCACTTGGTTGTCAAATGTTAGGGTTTAAAACGTGTAATATTCAGTCACAAGTTTGCAGGAGTCACATGGTTGTCAACTGTTAGGGTTTATAACGTGCAATAATCAGTCACAAGTTTGCAGGATTCACTTGGTTGTCAACTGTTAGGGTTTATAACGTGTAATAGTGAGTCACAGGTTTGCAGCAGTCTCTCGCTTGTCATCTATTAGGGTTTATAAGTGTAATAATGAGTCACAAGTTTGCAGGAGTCACTTGGTTGTCAACTGTTAGGGTTTATAACGATTAATAATGAGTCACAAGTTTGCAGGAGTCACTTGGCTGTTAACTGTTAGGGTTTATAAATGTAAAAATGAGTCACAAGTTTGCTGGAGTCACTTGGTTGTCAACTGTTAGGGTTTATAACGTGTAATAATCAGTCACAAGTTTCCTGGAGTCATTTGGTTGCCAACTGTTATGGTTTATAACGTTTAATAATCAGTCACAGGTTTGCAGGAGTCACTTGGTTGTCAACGGTTAGGGTTTATAACGTGTAATAATCAGTCACAAGTTTGAAGGAGTCACTTGGTTTTCAACTGTTAGGATTTATAACGTGTAATAATCAGTCGCAAGTTCGCAGCAGTCACTTGGTTGTCAAATGTTAGGATTTATAAAGTGTAATAATCAGTCATGAGTTAGCAGGAGTCACATGGTTGTCAACTGTTAGGGTTTATAACGTGCATAATCAGTCACAAGTTTGCAGGAGTCACTTGCCTGTCAACTGTTAGGGTTTACAACGTGTAATAATGAGTCACAGGTTTGCAGCAGTCACTTACTTGTCATCTGTTAGGGTTTATAACGTGTAATAATCAGTCACAAGTTTGCAGGAGTTACTTGGTTGTAAACTGTTAGGGTTTATAACGTGTAATAATGAGTCACATGTTTGCAGGAGTCACTTGATTGTTAACTGTTAGGGTTTATAAGTGTAATAATCAGTCACAAGTTTGTAGCAGTCACTTGGTTGTCATCTGTTAGTGTTTATAACGTGTAATAATGAGTCACAAGTTTGCAGGAGTCACTTGGTTGTTATCTGTTAGGGTTTATAGCGTGTAATAATCAGTCACAAGTTTGCAGCAGTCACTTGGTTGTCAACTTTTAGGGTTAACATCGTGTAATAATCAGTCACAAGTTTCCAGCAGTCACTTGGTTGTCAACTGTTAGGGTTTAATAACGTGTAATAATCAGTCACATGTTTGCAGCAGTTACTTGGTTGTCAACTGTTAGGGTTTATATGTGTAATAATCAGTCACAAGTTTGCAGCAGTCACTTGGTTGTCAACTGTTAGGGTTTATGACCTGTAATAATGAGTCACAAGTTTGCAGGAGTCACGTGGTGGTCAACTGTTAGGGTTTATAACGTGTAATAATCAGTCACAAGTTTGCAGCAGTCACTTGGTTGTCAACTTTTAGGGTAAATAACGTGTATAATCAGTCACAAAATTCCAGCAGTCACTATGTTGTCAGCTGTTAATGTTTTGAAAGTGCAATAATGAGTCACAAGTTTGCAGCAGTCACTTGTTTGTCAACTGTGCGGGTTTATAACGTGTAATAAGAGTCACAAGTTTGCAGGAGTCACTTGGTTGTCAGCTGTTAGGGTTTAAAAGTGTAATACTGAGCCCCCAGTTTGCAGGAGTCACTTGGTTGAGTCCTGTTAGGGTTTATAACGTGTAATAATCAGTCACAAGTTTGCAGGAGTCACTTGGTTGTCAACTGTTAGGGTTTATAACGTGTAATAATCAGTCACAGATTTGCTGGAGTCACTTGGTTGTCAACGGTTAGGGTTTATAACGTGTAGTAATCAGTCACAAGTTTGCAGGAGTCACTTGGTTTTCAATTGTTAGGATTTATAACGTGTAATAATCAGTCGCAAGTTTGCAGCAGTCACTTGGTTGTCAAATGTTAGGGTTTAAAACGTGTAATAATCAGTCACAAGTTTGCAGGAGTCACATGGTTGTCAACTGTTAGGGTTTATAACGTGCAATAATCAGTCACAAGTTTGCAGGAGTCACTTGGTTGTCAACTGTTAGGGTTTATAACGTGTAATAGTGAGTCACAGGTTTGCAGCAGTCTCTCGCTTGTCATCTGTTAGGGTTTATAAGTGTAATAATGAGTCACAAGTTTGCAGGAGTCACTTGGTTGTCAACTGTTAGGGTTTATAACGATTAATAATGAGTCACAAGTTTGCAGGAGTCACTTGGCTGTTATCTGTTAGGGTTTATAAATGTAAAAATGAGTCACAAGTTTGCTGGAGTCACTTGGTTGTCAACTGTTAGGGTTTATAACGTGTAATAATCAGTCACAAGTTTCCTGGAGTCATTTGGTTGTCAACTGTTATGGTTTATAACGTTTAATAATCAGTCACAGGTTTGCCGGAGTCACTTGGTTGTCAACGGTTAGGGTTTATAACGTGTAATAATCAGTCACAAGTTTGAAGGAGTCACTTGGTTTTCAACTGTTAGGATTTATAACGTGTAATAATCAGTCGCAAGTTTGCAGCAGTCACTTGGTTGTCAAATGTTAGGATTTATAAAGTGTAATAATCAGACATGAGTTAGCAGGAGTCACATGGTTGTTAACTGATAGGGTTTATAACGTGCATAATCAGTCACAAGTTTGCAGGAGTCACTTGATTGTTAACTGTTAGGGTTTATAAGTGTAATAATCAGTCACAAGTTTGTAGCAGTCACATGGTTGTCATCTGTTAGTGTTTATAACGTGTAATAATGAGTCACAAGTTTGCAGGAGTCACTTGGTTGTCATCTGTTAGGGTTTATAGCGTGTAACAATCAGTCACAAGTTTGCAGCAGTCACTTGGTTGTCAACTTTTAGGGTTAACATCGTGTAATAATCAGTCACAAGTTTCCAGCAGTCACTTGGTTGTCAACTGTTAGGGTTTAATAACGTGTAATAATCAGTCACATGTTTGCAGCAGTTACTTGGTTGTCAACTGTTAGGGTTTATATGTGTAATAATCATTCGCAAGTTTGCAGCAGTCACTTGGTTGTCAAATGTTAGGATTTATAAAGTGTAATAATCAGTCATGAGTTAGCAGGAGTCACATGGTTGTCAACTGTTAGGGTTTATAACGTGCATAATCAGTCACAAAATTCCAGCAGTCACTATGTTGTCAGCTGTTAATGTTTTGAAAGTGCAATAATGAGTCACAAGTTTGCAGCAGTCACTTGTTTGTCAACTGTGCGGGTTTATAACGTGTAATAAGAGTCACAAGTTTGCAGAAGTCACTTGGTTGTCAGCTGTTAGGGTTTAAAAGTGTAATACTGAGCCCCCAGTTTGCAGGAGTCACTTGGTTGAGTCCTGTTAGGGTTTATAACGTGTAATAATCAGTCACAAGTTTGAAGGAGTCACTTGGTTTTCAACTGTTAGGATTTATAACGTGTAATAATCAGTCGCAAGTTCGCAGCAGTCACTTGGTTGTCAAATGTTAGGATTTATAAAGTGTAATAATCAGTCATGAGTTAGCAGGAGTCACATGTATGTCAACTGTTAGGGTTTATAACGTGCATAATCAGTCACAAGTTTGCAGGAGTCACTTGGTTGTCATCTGTTAGTGTTTATAACGTGTAATAATGAGTCACAAGTTTGCAGGAGTCACTTGGTTGTTATCTGTTAGGGTTTATAGCGTGTAATAATCAGTCACAAGTTTGCAGCAGTCACTTGGTTGTCAACTTTTAGGGTTAACATCGTGTAATAATCAGTCACAAGTTTCCAGCAGTCACTTGGTTGTCAACTGTTAGGGTTTAATAACGTGTAATAATCAGTCACATGTTTGCAGCAGTTACTTGGTTGTCAACTGTTAGGGTTTATATGTGTAATAATCAGTCACAAGTTTGCAGCAGTCACTTGGTTGTCAACTGTTAGGGTTTATGACCTGTAATAATGAGTCACAAGTTTGCAGGAGTCACGTGGTGGTCAACTGTTAGGGTTTATAACGTGTAATAATCAGTCACAAGTTTGCAGCAGTCACTTGGTTGTCAACTTTTAGGGTAAATAACGTGTATAATCAGTCACAAAATTCCAGCAGTCACTATGTTGTCAGCTGTTAATGTTTTGAAAGTGCAATAATGAGTCACAAGTTTGCAGCAGTCACTTGTTTGTCAACTGTGCGGGTTTATAACGTGTAATAAGAGTCACAAGTTTGCAGAAGTCACTTGGTTGTCAGCTGTTAGGGTTTAAAAGTGTAATACTGAGCCCCCAGTTTGCAGGAGTCACTTGGTTGAGTCCTGTTAGGGTTTATAACGTGTAATAATCAGTCACAAGTTTGCAGGAGTCACTTGGTTGTCAACTGTTAGGGTTTATAACGTGTAATAATCAGTCACAGATTTGCTGGAGTCACTTGGTTGTCAACGGTTAGGGTTTATAACGTGTAGTAATCAGTCACAAGTTTGCAGGAGTCACTTGGTTTTCAACTGTTAGGATTTATAACGTGTAATAATCAGTCGCAAGTTTGCAGCAGTCACTTGGTTGTCAAATGTTAGGGTTTAAAACGTGTAATAATCAGTCACAAGTTTGCAGGAGTCACATGGTTGTCAACTGTTAGGGTTTATAACGTGCAATAATCAGTCACAAGTTTGCAGGAGTCACTTGGTTGTCAACTGTTAGGGTTTATAACGTGTAATAGTGAGTCACAGGTTTGCAGCAGTCTCTCGCTTGTCATCTGTTAGGGTTTATAAGTGTAATAATGAGTCACAAGTTTGCAGGAGTCACTTGGTTGTCAACTGTTAGGGTTTATAACGATTAATAATGAGTCACAAGTTTGCAGGAGTCACTTGGCTGTTATCTGTTAGGGTTTATAAATGTAAAAATGAGTCACAAGTTTGCTGGAGTCACTTGGTTGTCAACTGTTAGGGTTTATAACGTGTAATAATCAGTCACAAGTTTCCTGGAGTCATTTGGTTGTCAACTGTTATGGTTTATAACGTTTAATAATCAGTCACAGGTTTGCCGGAGTCACTTGGTTGTCAACGGTTAGGGTTTATAACGTGTAATAATCAGTCACAAGTTTGAAGGAGTCACTTGGTTTTCAACTGTTAGGATTTATAACGTGTAATAATCAGTCGCAAGTTTGCAGCAGTCACTTGGTTGTCAAATGTTAGGATTTATAAAGTGTAATAATCAGACATGAGTTAGCAGGAGTCACATGGTTGTTAACTGATAGGGTTTATAACACGCATAATCAGTCACAAGTTTGCAGGAGTCACTTGCCTGTCAACTGTTAGGGTTTACAACGTGTAATAATGAGTCACAGGTTTGCAGCAGTCACTTACTTGTCATCTGTTAGGGTTTATAACGTGTAATAATCAGTCACAAGTTTGCAGGAGTTACTTGGTTGTAAACTGTTAGGGTTAATAACGTGTAATAATGAGTCACATGTTTGCAGGAGTTACTTGATTGTTAACTGTTAGGGTTTATAAGTGTAATAATCAGTCACAAGTTTGTAGCAGTCACATGGTTGTCATCTGTTAGTGTTTATAACGTGTAATAATGAGTCACAAGTTTGCAGGAGTCACTTGGTTGTCATCTGTTAGGGTTTATAGCGTGTAACAATCAGTCACAAGTTTGCAGCAGTCACTTGGTTGTCAACTTTTAGGGTTAACATCGTGTAATAATCAGTCACAAGTTTCCAGCAGTCACTTGGTTGTCAACTGTTAGGGTTTAATAACGTGTAATAATCAGTCACATGTTTGCAGCAGTTACTTGGTTGTCAACTGTTAGGGTTTATATGTGTAATAATCATTCGCAAGTTTGCAGCAGTCACTTGGTTGTCAAATGTTAGGATTTATAAAGTGGAATAATCAGTCATGAGTTAGCAGGAGTCACATGGTTGTCAACTGTTAGGGTTTATAACGTGCATAATCAGTCACAAGTTTGCAGGAGTCACTTGCCTGTCAACTGTTAGGGTTTACAACGTGTAATAATGAGTCACAGGTTTGCAGCAGTCACTTACTTGTCATCTGTTACGGTTTATAACGTGTAATAATCAGTCACAAGTTTGCAGGAGTTACTTGGTTGTAAACTGTTAGGGTTTATAACGTGTAATAATGAGTCACATGTTTGCAGGAGTCACTTGATTGTTAACTGTTAGGGTTTATAAGTGAAATAATCAGTCACAAGTTTGTAGCAGTCACTTGGTTGTCATCTGTTAGTGTTTATAACGTGTAATAATGAGTCACAAGTTTGCAGGAGTCACTTGGTTGTCATCTGTTAGGGTTTATAGCGTGTAATAATCAGTCACAAGTTTGCAGCAGTCACTTGGTTGTCAACTTTTAGGGTTAACATCGTGTAATAATCAGTCACAAGTTTCCAGCAGTCACTTGGTTGTCAACTGTTAGGGTTTAATAACGTGTAATAATCAGTGACATGTTTGCAGCAGTTACTTTGTTGTCAACTGTAAGGGTTTATATGTGTAATAATCAGTCACAAGTTTGCAGCAGTCACTTGGTTGTCAACTGTTAGGGTTTATAACGTCTAATAATGAGTCACAAGTTTGCAGGAGTCACGTGGTGGTCAACTGTTAGGGTTTATAACGTGTAATAATCAGTCACAAGTTTGCAGCAGTCACTTGGTTGTCAACTTTTAGGGTAAATAACGTGTATAATCAGTCACAAAATTCCAGCAGTCACTATGTTGTCAGCTGTTAATGTTTTAAAAGTGCAATAATGAGTCACAAGTTTGCAGCAGTCACTTGTTTGTCAACTGTGCGGGTTTATAACGTGTAATAAGAGTCACAAGTTTGCAGGAGTCACTTGGTTGTCAGCTGTTAGGGTTTAAAAGTGTAATACTGAGCCCCCAGTTTGCAGGAGTCACTTGGTTGAGTCCTGTTAGGGTTTATAACGTGTAATAATCAGTCACAAGTTTGCAGGAGTCACTTGGTTGTCAACTGTTAGGGTTTATAACGTGTAATAATCAGTCACAGATTTGCTGGAGTCACTTGGTTGTCAACGGTTAGGGTTTATAACGTGTAGTAATCAGTCACAAGTTTGCAGGAGTCACTTGGTTTTCAACTGTTAGGATTTATAACGTGTAATAATCAGTCGCAAGTTTGCAGCAGTCACTTGGTTGTCAAATGTTAGGGTTTAAAACGTGTAATAATCAGTCGCAAGTTTGCAGCAGTCACTTGGTTGTCAAATGTTAGGATTTATAAAGTGTAATAATCAGTCATGAGTTAGCAGGAGTCACATGGTTGTCAACTGTTAGGGTTTATAACGTGCATAATCAGTCACAAGTTTGCAGGAGTCACTTGCCTGTCAACTGTTAGGGTTTACAACGTGTAATAATGAGTCACAGGTTTTCAGCAGTCACTTACTTGTCATCTGTTAGGGTTTATAACGTGTAATAATCAGTCACAAGTTTGCAGGAGTTACTTGGTTGTAAACTGTTAGGGTTTATAACGTGTAATAATGAGTCACATGTTTGCAGGAGTCACTTGATTGTTAACTGTTAGGGTTTATAAGTGTAATAATCAGTCACAAGTTTGTAGCAGTCACTTGGTTGTCATCTGTTAGTGTTTATAACGTGTAATAATGAGTCACAAGTTTGCAGGAGTCACTTGGTTGTCATCTGTTAGGGTTTATAGCGTGTAATAATCAGTCACAAGTTTGCAGCAGTCACTTGGTTGTCAACTTTTAGGGTTAACATCGTGTAATAATCAGTCACAAGTTTCCAGCAGTCACTTGGTTGTCAACTGTTAGGGTTTAATAACGTGTAATAATCAGTCACATGTTTGCAGCAGTTACTTGGTTGTCAACTGTTAGGGTTTATATGTGTAATAATCAGTCACAAGTTTGCAGCAGTCACTTGGTTGTCAACTGTTAGGGTTTATAAAGTGTAATAATGAGTCACAAGTTTGCAGGAGTCACGTGGTGGTCAACTGTTAGGGTTTATAACGTGTAATAATCAGTCACAAGTTTGCAGCAGTCACTTGGTTGTCAACTTTTAGGGTAAATAACGTGTATAATCAGTCACAAAATTCCAGCAGTCACTATGTTGTCAGCTGTTAATGTTTTAAAAGTGCAATAATGAGTCACAAGTTTGCAGCAGTCACTAGTTTGTCAACTGTGCGGGTTTATAACGTGTAATAAGAGTCACAAGTTTGCAGGAGTCACTTGGTTGTCAGCTGTTAGGGTTTAAAAGTGTAATACTGAGCCCCCAGTTTGCAGGAGTCACTTGGTTGAGTCCTGTTAGGGTTTATAACGTGTAATAATCAGTCACAAGTTTGCAGGAGTCACTTGGTTGTCAACTGTTAGGGTTTATAACGTGTAATAATCAGTCACAGATTTGCTGGAGTCACTTGGTTGTCAACGGTTAGGGTTTATAACGTGTAGTAATCAGTCACAAGTTTGCAGGAATCACTTGGTTTTCAACTGTTAGGATTTATAACGTGTAATAATCAGTCGCAAGTTTGCAGCAGTCACTTGGTTGTCAAATATTAGGGTTTAAAACGTGTAATAATCAGTCACAAGTTTGCAGGAGTCACATGGTTGTCAAATGTTAGGGTTTATAACGTGCAATAATCAGTCACAAGTTTGCAGGAGTCACTTGGTTGTCAACTGTTAGGGTTTATAACGTGTAATAGTGAGTCACAGGTTTGCAGCAGTCTCTCGCTTGTCATCTGTTAGGGTTTATAAGTGTAATAATGAGTCACAAGTTTGCAGGAGTCACTTGGTTGTCAACTGTTAGGGTTTATAACGATTAATAATGAGTCACAAGTTTGCAGGAGTCACTTGGCTGTTAACTGTTAGGGTTTATAAATGTAAAAATGAGTCACAAGTTTGCTGGAGTCACTTGGTTGTCAACTGTTAGGGTTTATAACGTGTAATAATCAGTCACAAGTTTCCTGGAGTCATTTGGTTGTCAACTGTTATGGTTTATAACGTTTAATAATCAGTCACAGGTTTGCAGGAGTCACTTGGTTGTAAACGGTTAGGGTTTATAACGTGTAATAATCAGTCACAAGTTTGAAGGAGTCACTTGGTTTTCAACTGTTAGGATTTATAACGTGTAATAATCAGTCGCAAGTTTGCAGCAGTCACTTGGTTGTCAAATGTTAGGATTTATAAAGTGTAATAATCAGTCATGAGTTAGCAGGAGTCACATGGTTGTCAACTGTTAGGGTTTATAACGTGCATAATCAGTCACAAGTTTGCAGGAGTCACTTGCCTGTCAACTGTTAGGGTTTACAACGTGTAATAATGAGTCACAGGTTTGCAGCAGTCACTTACTTGTCATCTGTTAGGGTTTATAACGTGTAATAATCAGTCACAAGTTTGCAGGAGTTACTTGGTTGTAAACTGTTAGGGTTTATAACGTGTAATAATGAGTCACATGTTTGCAGGAGTCACTTGATTGTTAACTGTTAGGGTTTATAAGTGTAATAATCAGTCACAAGTTTGTAGCAGTCACGTGGTTGTCATCTGTTAGTGTTTATAACGTGTAATAATGAGTCACAAGTTTGCAGGAGTCACTTGGTTGTCATCTGTTAGTGTTAATAGCGTGTAATAATCAGTCACAAGTTTGCAGCAGTCACTTGGTTGTCAACTTTTAGGGTTAACATCGTGTAATAATCAGTCACAAGTTTCCAGCAGTCACTTGGTTGTCAACTGTTAGGGTTTAATAACGTGTAATAATCAGTCACAAGTTTGCAGCAGTCACTTGGTTGTCAACTGTTAGGGTTTATAACGTGTAATAATGAGTCACAAGTTTGCAGGAGTCACGTGGTGGTCAACTGTTAGGGTTTATAACGTGTAATAATCAGTCACAAGTTTGCAGCAGTCACTTGGTTGTCAACTTTTAGGGTAAATAACGTGTATAATCAGTCACAAAATTCCAGCAGTCACTATGTTGTCAGCTGTTAATGTTTTAAAAGTGCAATAATGAGTCACAAGTTTGCAACAGTCACTTGTTTGTCAACTGTGCGGGTTTATAACGTGTAATAAGAGTCACAAGTTTGCAGGAGTCACTTGGTTGTCAGCTGTTAGGGTTTAAAAGTGTAATACTGAGCCCCCAGTTTGCAGGAGTCACTTGGTTGAGTCCTGTTAGGGTTTATAACGTGTAATAATCAGTCACAAGTTGGCAGGAGTCACTTGGTTGTCAACTGTTAGGGTTTATAACGTGTAATAATCAGTCACAGATTTGCTGGAGTCACTTGGTTGTCAACGGTTAGGGTTTATAACGTGTAGTAATCAGTCACAAGTTTGCAGGAGTCACTTGGTTTTCAACTGTTAGGATTTATAACGTGTAATAATCAGTCGCAAGTTTGCAGCAGTCACTTGGTTGTCAAATGTTAGGGTTTAAAACGTGTAATAATCAGTCACAAGTTTGCAGGAGTCACATGGTTGTCAACTGTTAGGGTTTATAACGTGCAATAATCAGTCACAAGTTTGCAGGATTCACTTGGTTGTCAACTGTTAGGGTTTATAACGTGTAATACTGAGTCACAGGTTTGCAGCAGTCTCTCGCTTGTCATCTGTTAGGGTTTATAAGTGTAATAATGAGTCACAAGTTTGCAGGAGTCACTTGGTTGTCAACTGTTAGGGTTTATAACGATTAATAATGAGTCACAAGTTTGCAGGAGTCACTTGGCTGTTAACTGTTAGGGTTTATAAATGTAAAAATGAGTCACAAGTTTGCTGGAGTCACTTGGTTGTCAACTGTTAGGGTTTATAACGTGTAATAATCAGTCACAAGTTTCCTGGAGTCATTTGGTTGTCAACTGTTATGGTTTATAACGTTTAATAATCAGTCACAGGTTTGCAGGAGTCACTTGGTTGTCAACGGTTAGGGTTTATAACGTGTAATAATCAGTCACAAGTTTGAAGGATTCACTTGGTTTTCAACTGTTAGGATTTATAACGTGTAATAATCAGTCGCAAGTTCGCAGCAGTCACTTGGTTGTCAAATGTTAGGATTTATAAAGTGTAATAATCAGTCATGAGTTAGCAGGAGTCACATGGTTGTCAACTGTTAGGGTTTATAACGTGCATAATCAGTCACAAGTTTGCAGGAGTCACTTGCCTGTCAACTGTTAGGGTTTACAACGTGTAATAATGAGTCACAGGTTTGCAGCAGTCACTTACTTGTCATCTGTTAGGGTTTATAACGTGTAATAATCAGTCACAAGTTTGCAGGAGTTACTTGGTTGTAAACTGTTAGGGTTTATAACGTGTAATAATGAGTCACATGTTTGCAGGAGTCACTTGATTGTTAACTGTTAGGGTTTATAAGTGTAATAATCAGTCACAAGTTTGTAGCAGTCACTTGGTTGTCATCTGTTAGTGTTTATAACGTGTAATAATGAGTCACAAGTTTGCAGGAGTCACTTGGTTGTTATCTGTTAGGGTTTATAGCGTGTAATAATCAGTCACAAGTTTGCAGCAGTCACTTGGTTGTCAACTTTTAGGGTTAACATCGTGTAATAATCAGTCACAAGTTTCCAGCAGTCACTTGGTTGTCAACTGTTAGGGTTTAATAACGTGTAATAATCAGTCACATGTTTGCAGCAGTTACTTGGTTGTCAACTGTTAGGGTTTATATGTGTAATAATCAGTCACAAGTTTGCAGCAGTCACTTTGTTGTCAACTGTTAGGGTTTATAACCTGTAATAATGAGTCACAAGTTTGCAGGAGTCACGTGGTGGTCAACTGTTAGGGTTTATAACGTGTAATAATCAGTCACAAGTTTGCAGCAGTCACTTGGTTGTCAACTTTTAGGGTAAATAACGTGTATAATCAGTCACAAAATTCCAGCAGTCACTATGTTGTCAGCTGTTAATGTTTTGAAAGTGCAATAATGAGTCACAAGTTTGCAGCAGTCACTTGTTTGTCAACTGTGCGGGTTTATAACGTGTAATAAGAGTCACAAGTTTGCAGGAGTCACTTGGTTGTCAGCTGTTAGGGTTTAAAAGTGTAATACTGAGCCCCCAGTTTGCAGGAGTCACTTGGTTGAGTCCTGTTAGGGTTTATAACGTGTAATAATCAGTCACAAGTTTGCAGGAGTCACTTGGTTGTCAACTGTTAGGGTTTATAACGTGTAATAATCAGTCACAGATTTGCTGGAGTCACTTGGTTGTCAACGGTTAGGGTTTATAACGTGTAGTAATCAGTCACAAGTTTGCAGGAGTCACTTGGTTTTCAACTGTTAGGATTTATAACGTGTAATAATCAGTCGCAAGTTTGCAGCAGTCACTTGGTTGTCAAATGTTAGGGTTTAAAACGTGTAATAATCAGTCACAAGTTTGCAGGAGTCACATGGTTGTCAACTGTTAGGGTTTATAACGTGCAATAATCAGTCACAAGTTTGCAGGAGTCACTTGGTTGTCAACTGTTAGGGTTTATAACGTGTAATAGTGAGTCACAGGTTTGCAGCAGTCTCTCGCTTGTCATCTGTTAGGGTTTATAAGTGTAATAATGAGTCACAAGTTTGCAGGAGTCACTTGGTTGTCAACTGTTAGGGTTTATAACGATTAATAATGAGTCACAAGTTTGCAGGAGTCACTTGGCTGTTATCTGTTAGGGTCTATAAATGTAAAAATGAGTCACAAGTTTGCTGGAGTCACTTGGTTGTCAACTGTTAGGGTTTATAACGTGTAATAATCAGTCACAAGTTTCCTGGAGTCATTTGGTTGTCAACTGTTATGGTTTATAACGTTTAATAATCAGTCACAGGTTTTCAGGAGTCACTTGGTTGTCAACGGTTAGGGTTTATAACGTGTAATAATCAGTCACAAGATTGAAGGAGTCACTTGGTTTTCAACTGTTAGGATTTATAACGTGTAATAATCAGTCGCAAGTTTGCAGCAGTCACTTGGTTGTCAAATGTTAGGATTTATAAAGTGTAATAATCAGTCATGAGTTAGCAGGAGTCACACGGTTGTTAACTGTTAGGGTTTATAACGTGCATAATCAGTCACAAGTTTGCAGGAGTCACTTGCCTGTCAACTGTTAGGGTTTACAACGTGTAATAATGAGTCACAGGTTTGCAGCAGTCACTTACTTGTCATCTGTTAGGGTTTATAACGTGTAATAATCAGTCACAAGTTTGCAGGAGTTACTTGGTTGTAAACTGTTAGGGTTTATAACGTGTAATAATGAGTCACATGTTTGCAGGAGTCACTTGATTGTTAACTGTTAGGGTTTATAAGTGTAATAATCAGTCACAAGTTTGTAGCAGTCACTTGGTTGTCATCTGTTAGTGTTTAAAACGTGTAATAATGAGTCACAAGTTTGCAGGAGTCACTTGATTGTCATCTGTTAGGGTTTATAGCGTGTAATAATCAGTCACAAGTTTGCAGCAGTCACTTGGTTGTCAACTTTTAGGGTTAACATCGTGTAATAATCAGTCACAAGTTTCCAGCAGTCACTTGGTTGTCAACTGTTAGGGTTTAATAACGTGTAATAATCAGTCACATGTTTGCAGCAGTTACTTGGTTGTCAACTGTTAGGGTTTATATGTGTAATAATCAGTCACAAGTTTGCAGCAGTCACTTGGTTGTCAACTGTTAGGGTTTATAACGTGTAATAATGAGTCAAAGGTTTGCAGGAGTCACGTGGTGGTCAACTGTTAGGGTTTATAACGTGTAATAATCAGTCACAAGTTTGCAGCAGTCACTTGGTTGTCAACTTTTAGGGTAAATAACGTGAATAATCAGTCACAAAATTCCAGCAGTCACTGTGTTGTCAGCTGTTAATGTTTTAAAAGTGCAATAATGAGTCACAAGTTTGCAGCAGTCACTTGTTTGTCAACTGTGCGGGTTTATAACGTGTAATAAGAGCCACAAGTTTGCAGGAGTCACTTGGTTGTCAGCTGTTAGGGTTTAAAAGTGTAATACTGAGCTCCCAGTTTGCAGGAGTCACTTGGTTGAGTCCTGTTAGGGTTTATAACGTGTAATAATCAGTCACAAGTTTGCAGGAGTCAATTGGTTGTCAACTGTTAGGGTTTATAACGTGTAATAATCAGTCACAGATTTGCTGGAGTCACTTGGTTGTCAACGGTTAGGGTTTAAAACGTGTAGTAATCAGTCACAAGTTTGCAGGAGTCACTTGGTTTTCAACTGTTAGGATTTATAACGTGTAATAATCAGTCGCAAGTTTGCAGCAGTCACTTGGTTGTCAAATGTTAGGGTTTAAAACGTGTAATAATCAGTCACAAGTTTGCAGGAGTCACATGGTTGTCAACTGTTAGGGTTTATAATGTGCAATAATCAGTCACAAGTTTGCAGGAGTCACTTGGTTGTCAACTGTTAGGGTTTATAACGTGTAATAGTGAGTCACAGGTTTGCAGCAGTCTCTCGCTTGTCATCTGTTAGGGTTTATAAGTGTAATAATGAGTCACAAGTTTGCAGGAGTCACTTGGTTGTCAACTGTTAGGGTTTATAACGATTAATAATGAGTCACAAGTTTGCAGGAGTCACTTGGCTGTTAACTGTTAGGGTTTATAAATGTAAAAATGAGTCACAGGTTTGCTGGAGTCACTTGGTTGTCAACTGTTAGGGTTTATAACGTGTAATAATCAGTCACAAGTTTCCTGGAATCATTTGGTTGTCAACTGTTATGGTTTATAACGTTTAATAATCAGTCACAGGTTTGCAGGAGTCACTTGGTTGTCAACGGTTAGGGTTTATAACGTGTAATAATCAGTCACAAGTTTGAAGGAGTCACTTGGTTTTCAACTGTTAGGATTTATAACGTGTAATAATCAGTCGCAAGTTTGCAGCAGTCACTTGGTTGTCAAATGTTAGGATTTATAAAGTGTAATAATCAGTCATGAGTTAGCAGGAGTCACATGGTTGTCAACTGTTAGGGTTTATAACGTGCATAATCAGTCACAAGTTTGCAGGAGTCACTTGCCTGTCAACTGTTAGGGTTTACAACGTGTAATAATGAGTCACAGGTTTGCAGCAGTCACTTACTTGTCATCTGTTAGGGTTTATAACGTGTAATAATCAGTCACAAGTTTGCAGGAGTTACTTGGTTGTAAACTGTTAGGGTTTATAACGTGTAATAATGAGTCACATGTTTGCAGGAGACACTTGATTGTTAACTGTTAGGGTTTATAAGTGTAATAATCAGTCACAAGTTTGTAGCAGTCACTTGGTTGTCATCTGTTAGTGTTTATAACGTGTAATAATGAGTCACAAGTTTGCAGGAGTCACTTGGTTGTCATCTGTTAGGGTTTATAGCGTGTAATAATCAGTCACAAGTTTGCAGCAGTCACTTGGTTGTCAACTTTTAGGGTTAACATCGTGTAATAATCAGTCACAAGTTTCCAGCAGTCACTTGGTTGTCAACTGTTAGGGTTTAATAACGTGTAATAATCAGTCACATGTTTGCAGCAGTTACTTGGTTGTCAACTGTTAGGGTTTATATGTGTAATAATCAGTCACAAGTTTGCAGCAGTCACTTGGTTGTCAACTGTTAGGGTTTATAACGTGTAATAATGAGTCACAAGTTTGCAGGAGTCACGTGGTGGTCAACTGTTAGGGTTTATAACGTGTAATAATCAGTCATAAGTTTGCAGCAGTCACTTGGTTGTCAACTTTTAGGGTAAATAACCTGTATAATCAGTCACAAAATTCCAGCAGTCACTATGTTGTCAGCTGTTAATGTTTTAAAAGTGCAATAATGAGTCACAAGTTTGCAGCAGTCACTTGTTTGTCAACTGTGCGGGTTTATAACGTGTAATAAGAGTCACAAGTTTGCAGGAGTCACTTGGTTGTCAGCTGTTAGGGTTTAAAAGTGTAATACTGAGCCCCCAGTTTGCAGGAGTCACTTGGTTGAGTCCTGTTAGGGTTTATAACGTGTAAAAATCAGTCACAAGTTTGCAGGAGTCACTTGGTTGTCAACTGTTAGGGTTTATAACCTGTAATAATCAGTCACAGATTTGCTGGAGTCACTTGGTTGTCAACGGTTAGGGTTTATAACGTGTAGTAATCAGTCACAAGTTTGCAGGAGTCACTTGGTTTTCAACTGTTAGGATTTATAACGTGTAATAATCAGTCGCAAGTTTGCAGCAGTCACTTGGTTGTCAAATGTTAGGGTTGAAAACGTGTAATAATCAGTCACAAGTTTGCAGGAGTCACATGGTTGTCAACTGTTAGGGTTTATAACGTGCAATAATCAGTCACAAGTTTGCAGGAGTCACTTGGTTGTCAACTGTTAGGGTTTATAACGTGTAATAGTGAGTCACAGGTTTGCAGCATTCTCTCGCTTGTCATCTGTTAGGGTTTATAAGTGTAATAATGAGTCACAAGTTTGCAGGAGTCACTTGGTTGTCAACTGTTAGGGTTTATAACGATTAATAATGAGTCACAAGTTTGCAGGAGTCACTTGGCTGTTAACTGTTAGGGTTTATAAATGTAAAAATGAGTCACAAGTTTGCTGGAGTCACTTGGTTGTCAACTGTTAGGGTTTATAACGTGTAATAATCAGTCACAAGTTTCCTGGAGTCATTTGGTTGTCAACTGTTATGGTTTATAACGTTTAATAATCAGTCATAGGTTTGCAGGATTCACTTGGTTGTCAACGGTTAGGGTTTATAACGTGTAATAATCAGTCACAAGTTTGAAGGAGTCACTTGGTTTTCAACTGTTAGGATTTATAACGTGTAATAATCAGTCGCAAGTTTGCAGCAGTCACTTGGTTGTCAAATGTTAGGATTTATAAAGTGTAATAATCAGTCATGAGGTAGCAGGAGTCACATGGATGTCAACTGTTAGGGTTTATAACGTGCATAATCAGTCACAAGTTTGCAGGAGTCACTTGCCTGTCAACTGTTAGGGTTTACAACGTTTAATAATGAGTCACAGGTTTGCAGCAGTCACTTACTTGTCATCTGTTAGGGTTTATAACGTGTAATAATCAGTCACAAGTTTGCAGGAGTTACTTGGTTGTAAACTGTTAGGGTTTATAACGTGTAATAATGAGTCACATGTTTGCAGGAGTCACTTGATTGTTAACTGTTAGGGTTTATAAGTGTAATAATCAGTCACAAGTTTGTAGCAGTCACTTGGTTGTCATCTGTTAGTGTTTATAACGTGTAATAATGAGTCACAAGTTTGCAGGAGTCACTTGGTTGTCATCTGTTAGGGTTTATAGCGTGTAATAATCAGTCACAAGTTTGAAGCAGTCACTTGGTTGTCAACTTTTAGGGTTAAAATCGTGTAATAATCAGTCACAAGTTTCCAGCAGTCACTTGGTTGTCAACTGTTAGGGTTTAATAACGTGTAATACTCAGTCACATGTTTGCAGCAGTTACTTGGTTGTCAACTGTTAGGGTTTATATGTGTAATAATCAGTCACAAGTTTGCAGCAGTCACTTGGTTGTCAACTGTTAGGGTTTATAACGTGTAATAATGAGTCACAAGTTTGCAGGAGTCACGTGGTGGTCAACTGTTAGGGTTTATAACGTGTAATAATCAGTCACAAGTTTGCAGCAGTCACTTGGTTGTCAACTTTTAGGGTAAATAACGTGTATAATCAGTCACAAAATTCCAGCAGTCACTATGTTGTCAGCTGTTAATGTTTTAAAAGTGCAATAATGAGTCACAAGTTTGCAGCAGTCACTTGTTTGTCAACTGTGCGGGTTTATAACGTGTAATAAGAGTCACAAGTTTGCAGGAGTCACTTGGTTGTCAGCTGTTAGGGTTTAAAAGTGTAATACTGAGCCCCCAATTTGCAGGAGTCACTTGGTTGAGTCCTGTTAGGGTTTATACCGTGTAATAATCAGTCACAAGTTTGCAGGAGTCACTTGGTTGTCAACTGTTAGGGTTTATAACGTGTAATAATCAGTCACAGATTTGCTGGAGTTACTTGGTTGTCAACGGTTAGGGTTTATAACGTGTAGTAATCAGTCACAAGTTTGCAGGAGTCACTTGGTTTTCAACTGTTAGGATTTATAACGTGTAATAATCAGTCGCAAGTTTGCAGCAGTCACTTGGTTGTCAAATGTTAGGGTTTAAAACGTGTAATAATCAGTCACAAGTTTGCAGGAGTCACATGGTTGTCAACTGTTAGGGTTTATAACGTGCAATAATCAGTCACAAGTTTGCAGGAGTCACTTGGTTGTCAACTGTTAGGGTTTATAACGTGTAATAGTGAGTCACAGGTTAGCAGCAGTCTCTCGCTTGTCATCTGTTAGGGTTTATAAGTGTAATAATGAGTCACAAGTTTGCAGGAGTCACTTGGTTGTCAACTGTTAGGGTTTATAACGATTAATAATGAGTCACAAGTTTGCAGGAGTCACTTGGCTGTTAACTGTTAGGGTTTATAAATGTAAAAATGAGTCACAAGTTTGCTGGAGTCACTTGGTTGTCAACTGTTAGGGTTTATAACGTGTAATAATCAGTCACAAGTTTCCTGGAGTCATTTGGTTGTCAACTGTTATGGTTTATAACGTTTAATAATCAGTCACAGGTTTGCAGGAGTCACTTGGTTGTCAACGGTTAGGGTTTTTAACGTGTAATAATCAGTCACAAATTTGAAGGAGTCACTTGGTTTTCAACTGTTAGGATTTATAACGTGTAATAATCAGTCGCAAGTTTGCAGCAGTCACTTGGTTGTCAAATGTTAGGATTTATAAAGTGTAATAACCAGTCATGAGTTAGCAGGAGTCACATGGTTGTCAACTGTTAGGGTTTATAACGTGCATAATCAGTCACAAGTTTGCAGGAGTCACTTGCCTGTCAACTGTTAGGGTTTACAACGTGTAATAATGAGTCACAGGTTTGCAGCAGTCACTTACTTGTCATCTGTTAGGGTTTATAACGTGTAATAATCAGTCACAAGTTTGCAGGAGTTACTTGGTTGTAAACTGTTAGGGTTTATAACGTGTAATAATGAGTCACATGTTTGCAGGAGTCACTTGATTGTTAACTGTTAGGGTTTATAAGTGTAATAATCAGTCACAAGTTTGTAGCAGTCACTTGGTTGTCATCTGTTAGTGTTTATAACGTGTAATAATGAGTCACAAGTTTGCAGGAGTCACTTGGTTGTCATCTGTTAGGGTTTATAGCGTGTAATAATCAGTCACAAGTTTGCAGCAGTCACTTGGTTGTCAACTTTTAGGGTTAACATCGTGTAATAATCAGTCACAAGTTTCCAGCAGTCACTTGGTTGTCAACTGTTAGGGTTTAATAACGTGTAATAATCAGTCACATGTTTGCAGCAGTTACTTGGTTGTCAACTGTTAGGGTTTATATGTGTAATAATCAGTCACAAGTTTGCAGCAGTCACTTGGTTGTCAACTGTTAGGGTTTATAACATGTAATAATGAGTCACAAGTTTGCAGGAGTCACGTGGTGGTCAACTGTTAGGGTTTATAGCGTGTAATAATCAGTCACAAGTTTGCAGCAGTCACTTGGTTGTCAACTTTTAGGGTTAACATCGTGTAATAATCAGTCACAAGTTTCCAGCAGTCACTTGGTTGTCAACTGTTAGGGTTTATAGCGTGTAATAATCAGTCACATATTTGCAGCGGTCACTTGGTTGTCAACTCTTAGGGTTTATAACGTGTTATAATCAGTCAGAAGTATGCAGCAGTCACTTGGTTGTCCATTGTTCGGGTTTATTACGTGTAATTATCAGTCACAAGTTTACGGCAGTCACTTGGTCGTCAACTATTATGGTTTATAACGTGTAATAATCAGTCACAAATTTGCAGGAGTCACTTGGTTGTCAACTGTTAGGGTTTATAACGTGTAATAATCAGTCACAAGTTTGCAGCAGTACTTTGTTGTCAACTGTTAGGGTTTATAACGTGTAATAATCAGTCACAAATTTGCAGCAGTCACTTGGTTGTCAACTGTTAAGGTTTATAACGTGTAATAATCAGTCACAAGTTTCCTGGAGTCATTTGGTTGTCAACTGTTATGGTTTATAACGTTTAATAATCAGTCACAGGTTTTCAGGAGTCACTTGGTTGTCAACGGTTAGGGTTTATAACGTGTAATAATCAGTCACAAGATTGAAGGAGTCACTTGGTTTTCAACTGTTAGGATTTATAACGTGTAATAATCAGTCGCAAGTTTGCAGCAGTCACTTGGTTGTTAAATGTTAGGATTTATAAAGTGTAATAATCAGTCATGAGTTAGCAGGAGTCACACGGTTGTTAACTGTTAGGGTTTATAACGTGCATAATCAGTCACAAGTTTGCAGGAGTCACTTGCCTGTCAACTGTTAGGGTTTACAACGTGTAATAATGAGTCACAGGTTTGCAGCAGTCACTTACTTGTCATCTGTTAGGGTTTATAACGTGTAATAATCAGTCACAAGTTTGCAGGAGTTACTTGGTTGTAAACTGTTAGGGTTTATAACGTGTAATAATGAGTCACATGTTTGCAGGAGTCACTTGATTGTTAACTGTTAGGGTTTATAAGTGTAATAATCAGTCACAAGTTTGTAGCAGTCACTTGGTTGTCATCTGTTAGTGTTTATAACGTGTAATAATGAGTCACAAGTTTGCAGGAGTCACTTGATTGTCATCTGTTAGGGTTTATAGCGTGTAATAATCAGTCACAAGTTTGCAGCAGTCACTTGGTTGTCAACTTTTAGGGTTAACATCGTGTAATAATCAGTCACAAGTTTCCAGCAGTCACTTGGTTGTCAACTGTTAGGGTTTAATAACGTGTAATAATCAGTCACATGTTTGCAGCAGTTACTTGGTTGTCAACTGTTAGGGTTTATATGTGTAATAATCAGTCACAAGTTTGCAGCAGTCACTTGGTTGTCAACTGTTAGGGTTTATAACGTGTAATAATGAGTCACAGGTTTGCAGGAGTCACGTGGTGGTCAACTGTTAGGGTTTATAACGTGTAATAATCAGTCACAAGTTTGCAGCAGTCACTTGGTTGTCAACTTTTAGGGTAAATAACGTGAATAATCAGTCACAAAATTCCAGCAGTCACTGTGTTGTCAGCTGTTAATGTTTTAAAAGTGCAATAATGAGTCACAAGTTTGCAGCAGTCACTTGTTTGTCAACTGTGCGGGTTTATAACGTGTAATAAGAGCCACAAGTTTGCAGGAGTCACTTGGTTGTCAGCTGTTAGGGTTTAAAAGTGTAATACTGAGCTCCCAGTTTGCAGGAGTCACTTGGTTGAGTCCTGTTAGGGTTTATAACGTGTAATAATCAGTCACAAGTTTGCAGGAGTCAATTGGTTGTCAACTGTTAGGGTTTATAACGTGTAATAATCAGTCACAGATTTGCTGGAGTCACTTGGTTGTCAACGGTTAGGGTTTATAACGTGTAGTAATCAGTCACAAGTTTGCAGGAGTCACTTGGTTTTCAACTGTTAGGATTTATAACGTGTAATAATCAGTCGCAAGTTTGCAGCAGTCACTTGGTTGTCAAATGTTAGGGTTTAAAACGTGTAATAATCAGTCACAAGTTTGCAGGAGTCACATGGTTGTCAACTGTTAGGGTTTATAATGTGCAATAATCAGTCACAAGTTTGCAGGAGTCACTTGGTTGTCAACTGTTAGGGTTTATAACGTGTAATAGTGAGTCACAGGTTTGCAGCAGTCTCTCGCTTGTCATCTGTTAGGGTTTATAAGTGTAATAATGAGTCACAAGTTTGCAGGAGTCACTTGGTTGTCAACTGTTAGGGTTTATAACGATTAATAATGAGTCACAAGTTTGCAGGAGTCACTTGGCTGTTAACTGTTAGGGTTTATAAATGTAAAAATGAGTCACAGGTTTGCTGGAGTCACTTGGTTGTCAACTGTTAGGGTTTATAACGTGTAATAATCAGTCACAAGTTTCCTGGAATCATTTGGTTGTCAACTGTTATGGTTTATAACGTTTAATAATCAGTCACAGGTTTGCAGGAGTCACTTGGTTGTCAACGGTTAGGGTTTATAACGTGTAATAATCAGTCACAAGTTTGAAGGAGTCACTTGGTTTTCAACTGTTAGGATTTATAACGTGTAATAATCAGTCGCAAGTTTGCAGCAGTCACTTGGTTGTCAAATGTTAGGATTTATAAAGTGTAATAATCAGTCATGAGTTAGCAGGAGTCACATGGTTGTCAACTGTTAGGGTTTATAACGTGCATAATCAGTCACAAGTTTGCAGGAGTCACTTGCCTGTCAACTGTTAGGGTTTACAACGTGTAATAATGAGTCACAGGTTTGCAGCAGTCACTTACTTGTCATCTGTTAGGGTTTATAACGTGTAATAATCAGTCACAAGTTTGCAGGAGTTACTTGGTTGTAAACTGTTAGGGTTTATAACGTGTAATAATGAGTCACATGTTTGCAGGAGACACTTGATTGTTAACTGTTAGGGTTTATAAGTGTAATAATCAGTCACAAGTTTGTAGCAGTCACTTGGTTGTCATCTGTTAGTGTTTATAACGTGTAATAATGAGTCACAAGTTTGCAGGAGTCACTTGGTTGTCATCTGTTAGGGTTTATAGCGTGTAATAATCAGTCACAAGTTTGCAGCAGTCACTTGGTTGTCAACTTTTAGGGTTAACATCGTGTAATAATCAGTCACAAGTTTCCAGCAGTCACTTGGTTGTCAACTGTTAGGGTTTAATAACGTGTAATAATCAGTCACATGTTTGCAGCAGTTACTTGGTTGTCAACTGTTAGGGTTTATATGTGTAATAATCAGTCACAAGTTTGCAGCAGTCACTTGGTTGTCAACTGTTAGGGTTTATAACGTGTAATAATGAGTCACAAGTTTGCAGGAGTCACGTGGTGGTCAACTGTTAGGGTTTATAACGTGTAATAATCAGTCATAAGTTTGCAGCAGTCACTTGGTTGTCAACTTTTAGGGTAAATAACCTGTATAATCAGTCACAAAATTCCAGCAGTCACTATGTTGTCAGCTGTTAATGTTTTAAAAGTGCAATAATGAGTCACAAGTTTGCAGCAGTCACTTGTTTGTCAACTGTGCGGGTTTATAACGTGTAATAAGAGTCACAAGTTTGCAGGAGTCACTTGGTTGTCAGCTGTTAGGGTTTAAAAGTGTAATACTGAGCCCCCAGTTTGCAGGAGTCACTTGGTTGAGTCCTGTTAGGGTTTATAACGTGTAAAAATCAGTCACAAGTTTGCAGGAGTCACTTGGTTGTCAACTGTTAGGGTTTATAACCTGTAATAATCAGTCACAGATTTGCTGGAGTCACTTGGTTGTCAACGGTTAGGGTTTATAACGTGTAGTAATCAGTCACAAGTTTGCAGGAGTCACTTGGTTTTCAACTGTTAGGATTTATAACGTGTAATAATCAGTCGCAAGTTTGCAGCAGTCACTTGGTTGTCAAATGTTAGGGTTGAAAACGTGTAATAATCAGTCACAAGTTTGCAGGAGTCACATGGTTGTCAACTGTTAGGGTTTATAACGTGCAATAATCAGTCACAAGTTTGCAGGAGTCACTTGGTTGTCAACTGTTAGGGTTTATAACGTGTAATAGTGAGTCACAGGTTTGCAGCATTCTCTCGCTTGTCATCTGTTAGGGTTTATAAGTGTAATAATGAGTCACAAGTTTGCAGGAGTCACTTGGTTGTCAACTGTTAGGGTTTATAACGATTAATAATGAGTCACAAGTTTGCAGGAGTCACTTGGCTGTTAACTGTTAGGGTTTATAAATGTAAAAATGAGTCACAAGTTTGCTGGAGTCACTTGGTTGTCAACTGTTAGGGTTTATAACGTGTAATAATCAGTCACAAGTTTCCTGGAGTCATTTGGTTGTCAACTGTTATGGTTTATAACGTTTAATAATCAGTCATAGGTTTGCAGGATTCACTTGGTTGTCAACGGTTAGGGTTTATAACGTGTAATAATCAGTCACAAGTTTGAAGGAGTCACTTGGTTTTCAACTGTTAGGATTTATAACGTGTAATAATCAGTCGCAAGTTTGCAGCAGTCACTTGGTTGTCAAATGTTAGGATTTATAAAGTGTAATAATCAGTCATGAGGTAGCAGGAGTCACATGGATGTCAACTGTTAGGGTTTATAACGTGCATAATCAGTCACAAGTTTGCAGGAGTCACTTGCCTGTCAACTGTTAGGGTTTACAACGTTTAATAATGAGTCACAGGTTTGCAGCAGTCACTTACTTGTCATCTGTTAGGGTTTATAACGTGTAATAATCAGTCACAAGTTTGCAGGAGTTACTTGGTTGTAAACTGTTAGGGTTTATAACGTGTAATAATGAGTCACATGTTTGCAGGAGTCACTTGATTGTTAACTGTTAGGGTTTATAAGTGTAATAATCAGTCACAAGTTTGTAGCAGTCACTTGGCTGTCATCTGTTAGTGTTTATAACGTGTAATAATGAGTCACAAGTTTGCAGGAGTCACTTGGTTGTCATCTGTTAGGGTTTATAGCGTGTAATAATCAGTCACAAGTTTGAAGCAGTCACTTGGTTGTCAACTTTTAGGGTTAAAATCGTGTAATAATCAGTCACAAGTTTCCAGCAGTCACTTGGTTGTCAACTGTTAGGGTTTAATAACGTGTAATAATCAGTCACATGTTTGCAGCAGTTACTTGGTTGTCAACTGTTAGGGTTTATATGTGTAATAATCAGTCACAAGTTTGCAGCAGTCACTTGGTTGTCAACTGTTAGGGTTTATAACGTGTAATAATGAGTCACAAGTTTGCAGGAGTCACGTGGTGGTCAACTGTTAGGGTTTATAACGTGTAATAATCAGTCACAAGTTTGCAGCAGTCACTTGGTTGTCAACTTTTAGGGTAAATAACGTGTATAATCAGTCACAAAATTCCAGCAGTCACTATGTTGTCAGCTGTTAATGTTTTAAAAGTGCAATAATGAGTCACAAGTTTGCAGCAGTCACTTGTTTGTCAACTGTGCGGGTTTATAACGTGTAATAAGAGTCACAAGTTTGCAGGAGTCACTTGGTTGTCAGCTGTTAGGGTTTAAAAGTGTAATACTGAGCCCCCAGTTTGCAGGAGTCACTTGGTTGAGTCCTGTTAGGGTTTATACCGTGTAATAATCAGTCACAAGTTTGCAGGAGTCACTTGGTTGTCAACTGTTAGGGTTTATAACGTGTAATAATCAGTCACAGATTTGCTGGAGTTACTTGGTTGTCAACGGTTAGGGTTTATAACGTGTAGTAATCAGTCACAAGTTTGCAGGAGTCACTTGGTTTTCAACTGTTAGGATTTATAACGTGTAATAATCAGTCGCAAGTTTGCAGCAGTCACTTGGTTGTCAAATGTTAGGGTTTAAAACGTGTAATAATCAGTCACAAGTTTGCAGGAGTCACATGGTTGTCAACTGTTAGGGTTTATAACGTGCAATAATCAGTCACAAGTTTGCAGGAGTCACTTGGTTGTCAACTGTTAGGGTTTATAACGTGTAATAGTGAGTCACAGGTTAGCAGCAGTCTCTCGCTTGTCATCTGTTAGGGTTTATAAGTGTAATAATGAGTCACAAGTTTGCAGGAGTCACTTGGTTGTCAACTGTTAGGGTTTATAACGATTAATAATGAGTCACAAGTTTGCAGGAGTCACTTGGCTGTTAACTGTTAGGGTTTATAAATGTAAAAATGAGTCACAAGTTTGCTGGAGTCACTTGGTTGTCAACTGTTAGGGTTTATAACGTGTAATAATCAGTCACAAGTTTCCTGGAGTCATTTGGTTGTCAACTGTTATGGTTTATAACGTTTAATAATCAGTCACAGGTTTGCAGGAGTCACTTGGTTGTCAACGGTTAGGGTTTATAACGTGTAATAATCAGTCACAAATTTGAAGGAGTCACTTGGTTTTCAACTGTTAGGATTTATAACGTGTAATAATCAGTCGCAAGTTTGCAGCAGTCACTTGGTTGTCAAATGTTAGGATTTATAAAGTGTAATAACCAGTCATGAGTTAGCAGGAGTCACATGGTTGTCAACTGTTAGGGTTTATAACGTGCATAATCAGTCACAAGTTTGCAGGAGTCACTTGCCTGTCAACTGTTAGGGTTTACAACGTGTAATAATGAGTCACAGGTTTGCAGCAGTCACTTACTTGTCATCTGTTAGGGTTTATAACGTGTAATAATCAGTCACAAGTTTGCAGGAGTTACTTGGTTGTAAACTGTTAGGGTTTATAACGTGTAATAATGAGTCACATGTTTGCAGGAGTCACTTGATTGTTAACTGTTAGGGTTTATAAGTGTAATAATCAGTCACAAGTTTGTAGCAGTCACTTGGTTGTCATCTGTTAGTGTTTATAACGTGTAATAATGAGTCACAAGTTTGCAGGAGTCACTTGGTTGTCATCTGTTAGGGTTTATAGCGTGTAATAATCAGTCACAAGTTTGCAGCAGTCACTTGGTTGTCAACTTTTAGGGTTAACATCGTGTAATAATCAGTCACAAGTTTCCAGCAGTCACTTGGTTGTCAACTGTTAGGGTTTAATAACGTGTAATAATCAGTCACATGTTTGCAGCAGTTACTTGGTTGTCAACTGTTAGGGTTTATATGTGTAATAATCAGTCACAAGTTTGCAGCAGTCACTTGGTTGTCAACTGTTAGGGTTTATAACATGTAATAATGAGTCACAAGTTTGCAGGAGTCACGTGGTGGTCAACTGTTAGGGTTTATAGCGTGTAATAATCAGTCACAAGTTTGCAGCAGTCACTTGGTTGTCAACTTTTAGGGTTAACATCGTGTAATAATCAGTCACAAGTTTCCAGCAGTCACTTGGTTGTCAACTGTTAGGGTTTATAGCGTGTAATAATCAGTCACATATTTGCAGCGGTCACTTGGTTGTCAACTCTTAGGGTTTATAACGTGTTATAATCAGTCAGAAGTATGCAGCAGTCACTTGGTTGTCCATTGTTCGGGTTTATTACGTGTAATTATCAGTCACAAGTTTACGGCAGTCACTTGGTCGTCAACTATTATGGTTTATAACGTGTAATAATCAGTCACAAATTTGCAGGAGTCACTTGGTTGTCAACTGTTAGGATTTATAACGTGTAATAATCAGTCACAAGTTTGCAGCAGTACTTTGTTGTCAACTGTTAGGGTTTATAACGTGTAATAATCAGTCACAAATTTGCAGCAGTCACTTGGTTGTCAACTGTTAAGGTTTATAACGTGTAATAATCAGTCACAAGTTTGCAGCAGTCACTTGGTTGTCAACTGTTAGGTTTTATAACGTGTAATAATCAGTCACAAGTTTGCAGCAGTCACTTGGTTGTCAACTGTTAGGGCTTACAACGTGTAATAATGAGTCACAAGTTTGCAGGAGTCACTTGGTTGTCAACTGTTAGGGTTTATAACGTGTAATAATCAGTCACAAGTTTGCAGGAGTCTCTTGGTTGTCAACTGTTAGGGTTGATAACCTGTAATAATCAGTCACAAGTTTTACAGCAGTCACTTGGTTGTCAACTGTTAGGGTTAATAACGTGTAATAATCAGTCACAAGTTTGCAGCAGTCACTTGGTTGTCTGCTGTTAGGAATTAAAAGTGTAATAATGAGTCCCAAGTTTGCAGGAGTCACTTGGATGTCAACTGATAGGGTTTATAACGTGTAATAATGAGTCACAACTTTGCAACAGTCACTTGGTTGTCAGCTGTTAAGGGTTTAAAAGTGTAATAATGAGTCACAAGTTTGCAGGAGTCACTTGGTTGTCAACTGTTAGGGTTTATAACGTGTAATATTCAGTCACCAGTTTGCAGCAGTCACTTGGTTGTCAACTTTTAGGGTTAATATCGTGTAATAATCAGTCACAAGTTTCCAGCAGTCACTTGGTTGTCCAGTTTTAGGGTAAATAACGTGTATAATCAGTAAAAAAATTCCAGCAGTCACTATGTTGTCAGCTGTTAGGGTTTAAAAGTGCAATAATGAGTCACAAGTTTGCAGGAGTCCCTTGGTTGTCAACTGTTAGGGTTTATAACGTGTAATAATGTGTCACAAGTTTGCAGGAGTCACTTGGTTGTCAACTGTTAGGATTTATAACGTGTAATAATCAGTCACAAGTTTGCAGCAGTCACTTGGTTGTCAATTGTTAGGATTTATAACGTGTAATAATCAGTCACAAGTTTGCAGCAGTCACTTGGTTGTCAACTGTTATGGCTTATAACGTGTAATAATCAGTCACAAGTTTGCAGCAGTCACTTGGTTGTCAAGCTGTTAGGGTTTAAAAGTGTAATAATGAGCCCCCAGTTTGCAGGAGTCCCTTGGTTGAGTCCTGTTAGGGTTTATAACGTGTAATAATCAGTCACAAGTTTGCAGGAGTCACTTGTTTGTCAACTGTTTGTGTTTATAACGTGTTATAATCAGTCACATTTTGCAGGAGTCACTTGGTTGTCAACTGTTAGGGTTTATAACGTGTAATACGGAGTCACATGTTTGCAGGAGTCACTTGATTGTTAACTGTTAGGGTTTATAAGTGAAATAATCAGTCACAAGTTTGCAGCAGTCACCTGGTTGTCAACTTTTAGGGTTAACATCGTGTAATAATCAGTCACAAGTTTCCATCAGTCACTTGGTTGTCAACTGTTAGGGTTTATATTGTGTAATAATCAGTCACAAGTTTGCAGCAGTCACTTGGTTGTCAACTGTTAGGGTTTTGAAACGTGTTATAATCAGTCACAAGTATGCAGGAGTCACTTGGTTGTCCACTGTTAGGGTTTATAACGTGTAATTATCAGACACAAGTTCGCGGCAGTCACTTGGTCGTCAACTGTTATGGTTTATAACGTGTAATAATCAGTCACAAATTTGCAGCAGTCACTTGGTTGTCAACTGTTAGGGTTTATAACGTGTAATAATCAGTCACAAGTTTGCAGCAGTCACTTGGTTGTCAACTGTTAAGGTTTATAACGTGTAATAATCAGTCACAAGTTTGCAGCAGTCACTTGTTTCAACTGTTAGGGTTTATAACGTGTAATAATCAGTCAAAAGTTTGCAGCAGTCACTTGGTTGTCAACTGTTAGGATTTATAACGTATAATAATCACTCACAAGTTTGCAGAAGAAATTTGGTTGTCAAATGTTAGGATTTATAACGTGTAATAATCAGGCACAAGTTTGCAGGAGTCACTTGGTTGTCAACTGCTAGGGTTAATAACGTGTAATAATCAGTCACAAGTTTGCAGCAGTCACTTGGTTGTCAGCTGTTAGGGTTTAAAAGTGTAATAATGAGTCCCAAGTTTGCAGGAGTCACTTGGTTGTCAACTCTTAGGGTTTATAACGTGTAATAATGAGTCACAAGTTTGCATCAGTCACTTGGTTGTCAACTTTTAGGGTTGATAACTAGTTATAATCAGTCACAAGTTTCCAGCAGTCACTTGGTTGTCAGCTGTTAGGGTTTATAACGTGTAATAATGAGTTGCAAGTTTGCAGGAGTCACTAGGTTCTCAGCTGTTAGGGTTGATAACGGGTAATAATCAGTCACAAGGTTGCAGCAGTCACTTCGTTGACAACTGTTAGGGTTTATAACGTGTAATAATCAGTCACAAGTTTCCTGGAGTCATTTGGTTGTCAACTGTTATGGTTTATAACGTTTAATAATCAGTCACAGGTTTGCAGGAGTCACTTGGTTGTCAACGGTTAGGGTTTAAAACGTATAATAATCAGTCACAAGTTTTAAGGAGTCACTTGGTTTTCATCTGTTAGGATTTATAACGTGTAATAATCAGTCGCAAGTTTGCAGCAGTCACTTGGTTGTCAAATGTTAGGATTTATAAAGTGTAATAATCAGTCATGAGTTAGCAGGAGTCACATGGTTGTCAACTGTTAGGGTTTATAACGTGCAAAATCAGTCACAAGTTTGCAGGAGTCACATGCCTGTCAACTGTTAGGGTTTACAACGTGTAATAATGAGTCACAGGTTTGCAGCAGTCACTTACTTGTCATCTGTTAGGGTTTATAACGTAACAATCAGTCACAAGTTTGCAGGAGTCACTTGGTTGTAAACAGTTAGGGTTTATAACGTGTAATAATGAGTCACATGTTTGCAGGAGTCACTTGATTGTTAACTGTTAGGGTTTATAAATGTAATAATCAGTCACAAGTTTGTAGCAGTCACTTGGTTGTCATCTGTTAGTGTTTATAACTTGTAATAATCAGTCACAAGTTTGCAGGAGTCACTTGGTTGTCAACTGTTAGGGTTTATAACCTGTAATAATCAGTCACAGATTTGCTGGAGTCACTTGGTTGTCAACGGTTAGGGTTTATAACGTGTAGTAATCAGTCACAAGTTTGCAGGAGTCACTTGGTTTTCAACTGTTAGGATTTATAACGTGTAATAATCAGTCGCAAGTTTGCAGCAGTCACTTGGTTGTCAAATGTTAGGGTTTAAAACGTGTAATAATCAGTCACAAGTTTGCAGGAGTCACATGGTTGTCAACTGTTAGGGTTTATAACGTGCAATAATCAGTCACAAGTTTGCAGGAGTCACTTGGTTGTCAACTGTTAGGGTTTATAACGTGTAATAGTGAGTCACAGGTTTGCAGCATTCTCTCGCTTGTCATCTGTTAGGGTTTATAAGTGTAATAATGAGTCACAAGTTTGCAGGAGTCACTTGGTTGTCAACTGTTAGGGTTTATAACGATTAATAATGAGTCACAAGTTTGCAGGAGTCACTTGGCTGTTAACTGTTAGGGTTTATAAATGTAAAAATGAGTCACAAGTTTGCTGGAGTCACTTGGTTGTCAACTGTTAGGGTTTATAACGTGTAATAATCAGTCACAAGTTTCCTGGAGTCATTTGGTTGTCAACTGTTATGGTTTATAACGTTTAATAATCAGTCATAGGTTTGCAGGATTCACTTGGTTGTCAACGGTTAGGGTTTATAACGTGTAATAATCAGTCACAAGTTTGAAGGAGTCACTTGGTTTTCAACTGTTAGGATTTATAACGTGTAATAATCAGTCGCAAGTTTGCAGCAGTCACTTGGTTGTCAAATATTAGGATTTATAAAGTGTAATAATCAGTCATGAGGTAGCAGGAGTCACATGGTTGTCAACTGTTAGGGTTTATAACGTGCATAATCAGTCACAAGTTTGCAGGAGTCACTTGCCTGTCAACTGTTAGGGTTTACAACGTGTAATAATGAGTCACAGGTTTGCAGCAGTCACTTACTTGTCATCTGTTAGGGTTTATAACGTGTAATAATCAGTCACAAGTTTGCAGGAGTTACTTGGTTGTAAACTGTTAGGGTTTATAACGTGTAATAATGAGTCACATGTTTGCAGGAGTCACTTGATTGTTAACTGTTAGGGTTTATAAGTGTAATAATCAGTCACAAGTTTGTAGCAGTCACTTGGTTGTCATCTGTTAGTGTTTATAACGTGTAATAATGAGTCACAAGTTTGCAGGAGTCACTTGGTTGTCATCTGTTAGGGTTTATAGCGTGTAATAATCAGTCAAAAGTTTGAAAAAGTCACTTGGTTGTCAACTTTTAGGGTGAAAATCGTGTAATAATCAGTCACAAGTTTCCAGCAGTCACTTGGTTGTCAACTGTTAGGGTTTAATAACGTGTAATAATCAGTCACATGTTTGCAGCAGTTACTTGGTTGTCAACTGTTAGGGTTTATATGTGTAATAATCAGTTACAAGTTTGCAGCAGTCACTTGGTTGTCAACTGTTAGGGTTTATAACGTGTAATAATGAGTCACAAGTTTGCAGGAGTCACGTGGTGGTCAACTGTTAGGGTTTATAACGTGTAATAATCAGTCACAAGTTTGCAGCAGTCACTTGGTTGTCAACTTTTAGGGTAAATAACGTGTATAATCAGTCACAAAATTCCAGCAGTCACTATGTTGTCAGCTGTTAATGTTTTAAAAGTGCAATAATGAGTCACAAGTTTGCAGCAGTCACTTGTTTGTCAACTGTGCGGGTTTATAACGTGTAATAAGAGTCACAAGTTTGCAGGAGTCACTTGGTTGTCAGCTGTTAGGGTTTAAAAGTGTAATACTGAGCCCCCAGTTTGCAGGAGTCACTTGGTTGAGTCCTGTTAGGGTTTATACCGTGTAATAATCAGTCACAAGTTTGCAGGAGTCACTTGGTTGTCAACTGTTAGGGTTTATAACGTGTAATAATCAGTCACAGATTTGCTGGAGTTACTTGGTTGTCAACGGTTAGGGTTTATAACGTGTAGTAATCAGTCACAAGTTTGCAGGAGTCACTTGGTTTTCAACTGTTAGGATTTATAACGTGTAATAATCAGTCGCAAGTTTGCAGCAGTCACTTGGTTGTCAAATGTTAGGGTTTAAAACGTGTAATAATCAGTCACAAGTTTGCAGGAGTCACATGGTTGTCAACTGTTAGGGTTTATAACGTGCAATAATCAGTGACAAGTTTGCAGGAGTCACTTGGTTGTCAACTGTTAGGGTTTATAACGTGTAATAGTGAGTCACAGGTTAGCAGCAGTCTCTCGCTTGTCATCTGTTAGGGTTTATAAGTGTAATAATGAGTCACAAGTTTGCAGGAGTCACTTGGTTGTCAACTGTTAGGGTTTATAACGATTAATAATGAGTCACAAGTTTGCAGGAGTCACTTGGCTGTTAACTGTTAGGGTTTATAAATGTAAAAATGAGTCACAAGTTTGCTGGAGTCACTTGGTTGTCAACTGTTAGGGTTTATAACGTGTAATAATCAGTCACAAGTTTCCTGGAGTCATTTGGTTGTCAACTGTTATAGTTTATAACGTTTAATAATCAGTCACAGGTTTGCAGGAGTCACTTGGTTGTCAACGGTTAGGGTTTATAACGTGTAATAATCAGTCACAAATTTGAAGGAGTCACTTGGTTTTCAACTGTTAGGATTTATAACGTGTAATAATCAGTCGCAAGTTTGCAGCAGTCACTTGGTTGTCAAATGTTAGGATTTATAAAGTGTAATAATCAGTCATGAGTTAGCAGGAGTCACATGGTTGTCAACTGTTAGGGTTTATAACGTGCATAATCAGTCACAAGTTTGCAGGAGTCACTTGCCTGTCAACTGTTAGGGTTTACAACGTGTAATAATGAGTCACAGGTTTGCAGCAGTCACTTACTTGTCATCTGTTAGGGTTTATAACGTGTAATAATCAGTCACAAGTTTGCAGGAGTTACTTGGTTGTAAACTGTTAGGGTTTATAACGTGTAATAATGAGTCACATGTTTGCAGGAGTCACTTGATTGTTAACTGTTAGGGTTTATAAGTGTAATAATCAGTCACAAGTTTGTAGCAGTCACTTGGTTGTCATCTGTTAGTGTTTATAACGTGTAATAATGAGTCACAAGTTTGCAGGAGTCACTTGGTTGTCATCTGTTAGGGTTTATAGCGTGTAATAATCAGTCACAAGTTTGCAGCAGTCACTTGGTTGTCAACTTTTAGGGTTAACATCGTGTAATAATCAGTCACAAGTTTCCAGCAGTCACTTGGTTGTCAACTGTTAGGGTTTAATAACGTGTAATAATCAGTCACATGTTTGCAGCAGTTACTTGGTTGTCAACTGTTAGGGTTTATATGTGTAATAATCAGTCACAAGTTTGCAGCAGTCACTTGGTTGTCAACTGTTAGGGTTTATAACATGTAATAATGAGTCACAAGTTTGCAGGAGTCACGTGGTGGTCAACTGTTAGGGTTTATAGCGTGTAATAATCAGTCACAAGTTTGCAGCAGTCACTTGGTTGTCAACTTTTAGGGTTAACATCGTGTAATAATCAGTCACAAGTTTCCAGCAGTCACTTGGTTGTCAACTGTTAGGGTTTATAGCGTGTAATAATCAGTCACATATTTGCAGCGGTCACTTGGTTGTCAACTGTTAGGGTTTATAACGTGTTATAATCAGTCAGAAGTATGCAGCAGTCACTTGGTTGTCCATTGTTCGGGTTTATTACGTGTAATTATCAGTCACAAGTTTACGGCAGTCACTTGGTCGTCAACTATTATGGTTTATAACGTGTAATAATCAGTCACAAATTTGCAGCAGTCACTTGGTTGTCAACTGTTAGGGTTTATAACGTGTAATAATCAGTCACAAGTTTGCAGCAGTACTTTGTTGTCAACTGTTAGGGTTTATAACGTGTAATAATCAGTCAGAAATTTGCAGCAGTCACTTGGTTGTCAACTGTTAAGGTTTATAACGTGTAATAATCAGTCACAAGTTTGCAGCAGTCACTTGGTTGTCAACTGTTAGGTTTTATAACGTGTAATAATCAGTCACAAGTTTGCAGCAGTCACTTGGTTGTCAACTGTTAGGGCTTACAACGTGTAATAATGAGTCACAAGTTCGCAGGAGTCACTTGGTTGTCAACTGTTAGGGTTTATAACGTGTAATAATCAGTCACAAGTTTGCAGGAGTCTCTTGGTTCTCAACTGTTAGGGTTGATAACCTGTAATAATCAGTCACAAGTTTTACAGCAGTCACTTGGTTGTCAACTGTTAGGGTTAATAACGTGTAATAATCAGTCACAAGTTTGCAGCAGTCACTTGGTTGTCTGCTGTTAGGGTTTAAAAGTGTAATAATGAGTCCCAAGTTTGCAGGAGTCACTTGGATGTCAACTGATAGGGTTTATAACGTGTAATAATGAGTCACAAGTTTGCAACAGTCACTTGGTTGTCAGCTGTTAAGGGTTTAAAAGTGTAATAATGAGTCACAAGTTTGCAGGAGTCACTTGGTTGTCAACTGTTAGGGTTTATAACGTGTAATAATCAGTCACCAGTTTGCAGCAGTCACTTGGTTGTCAACTTTTAGGGTTAATATCGTGTAATAATCAGTCACAAGTTTCCAGCAGTCACTTGGTTGTCCAGTTTTAGGGTAAATAACGTGTATAATCAGTAAAAAAATTCCAGCAGTCACTATGTTGTCAGCTGTTAGGGTTTAAAAGTGCAATAATGAGTCACAAGTTTGCAGGAGTCCCTTGGTTGTCAACTGTTAGGGTTTATAACGTGTAATAATGTGTCACAAGTTTGCAGGAGTCACTTGGTTGTCAACTGTTAGGATTTATAACGTGTAATAATCAGTCACAAGTTTGCAGCAGTCACTTGGTTGTCAATTGTTAGGATTTATAACGTGTAATAATCAGTCACAAGTTTGCAGCAGTCACTTGGTTGTCAACTGTTATGGCTTATAACGTGTAATAATCAGTCACAAGCTTGCAGCAGTCACTTGGTTGTCAAGCTGTTAGGGTTTAAAAGTGTAATAATGAGCCCCCAGTTTGCAGGAGTCCCTTGGTTGAGTCCTGTTAGGGTTTATAACGTGTAATAATCAGTCACAAGTTTGCAGGAGTCTCTTGTTTGTCAACTGTTTGTGTTTATAACGTGTTATAATCAGTCACATTTTCAGGAGTCACTTGGTTGTCAACTGTTAGGGTTTATAACGTGTAATAATCAGTCACAAGTTTCCTGGAGTCATTTGGTTGTCAACTGTTATGGTTTATAACGTGTAATACGGAGTCACATTTTTGCAGGAGTCACTTGATTGTTAACTGTTAGGGTTTATAAGTGAAATAATCAGTCACAAGTTTGCAGCAGTCACCTGGTTGTCAACTTTTAGGGTTAACATCGTGTAATAATCAGTCACAAGTTTCCATCAGTCACTTGGTTGTCAACTGTTAGGGTTTATATTGTGTAATAATCAGTCACAAGTTTGCAGCAGTCACTTGGTTGTCAACTGTTAGGGTTTTGAAACGTGTTATAATCAGTCACAAGTATGCAGGAGTCACTTGGTTGTCCACTGTTAGGGTTTATAACGTGTAATTATCAGACACAAGTTCGCGGCAGTCACTTGGTCGTCAACTGTTATGGTTTATAACGTGTAATAATCAGTCACAAATTTGCAGCAGTCACTTGGTTGTCACCTGTTAGGGTTTATAACGTGTAATAATCAGTCACAAATTTGCAGCAGTCACTTGGTTGTCAACTGTTAAGGTTTATAACGTGTAATAATCAGTCACAAGTTTGCAGCAGTCACTTGTTTCAACTGTTAGGGTTTATAACGTGTAATAATCAGTCAAAAGTTTGCAGCAGTCACTTGGTTGTCAACTGTTAGGATTTATAACGTATAATAATCACTCACAAGTTTGCAGAAGAAATTTGGTTGTCAAATGTTAGGATTTATAACGTGTAATAATCAGGCACAAGTTTGCAGGACTCACTTGGTTGTCAACTGCTAGGGTTAATAACGTGTAATAATCAGTCACAAGTTTGCAGCAGTCACTTGGTTGTCAGCTGTTAGGGTTTAAAAGTGTAATAATGAGTCCCAAGTTTGCAGGAGTCACTTGGTTGTCAACTCTTAGGGTTTATAACGTGTAATAATGAGTCACAAGTTTGCAACAGTCACTTGGTTGTCAACTTTTAGGGTTGATAACTAGTTATAATCAGTCACAAGTTTCCAGCAGTCACTTGGTTGTCAGCTGTTAGGGTTTATAACGTGTAATAATGAGTTGCAAGTTTGCAGGAGTCACTAGGTTCTCAGCTGTTAGGGTTGATAACGGGTAATAATCAGTCACAAGGTTGCAGCAGTCACTTCGTTGACAACTGTTAGGGTTTATAACGTGTAATAATCAGTCACAAGTTTCCTGGAGTCATTTGGTTGTCAACTGTTATGGTTTATAACGTTTAATAATCAGTCACAGGTAGGCAGGAGTCACTTGGTTGTCAACGGTTAGGGTTTAAAACGTATAATAATCAGTCACAAGTTTTAAGGAGTCACTTGGTTTTCATCTGTTAGGATTTATAACGTGTAATAATCAGTCGCAAGTTTGCAGCAGTCACTTGGTTGTCAAATGTTAGGATTTATAAAGTGTAATAATCAGTCATGAGTTAGCAGGAGTCACATGGTTGTCAACTGTTAGGGTTTATAACGTGCATAATCAGTCACAAGTTTGCAGGAGTCACTTGCCTGTCAACTGTTAGGGTTTACAACGTGTAATAATGAGTCACAGGTTTGCAGCAGTCACTTACTTGTCATCTGTTAGGGTTTATAACGTAACAATCAGTCACAAGTTTGCAGGAGTCACTTGGTTGTAAACAGTTAGGGTTTATAACGTGTAATAATGAGTCACATGTTTGCAGGAGTCACTTGATTGTTAACTGTTAGGGTTTATAAATGTAATAATCAGTCACAAGTTTGTAGCAGTCACTTGGTTGTCATCTGTTAGTGTTTATAACGTGTAATAATGAGTCACAATTTTGCAGGAGTCACTTGGTTGTCATCTGTTAGGGTTTATAGCGTGTAATAATCAGTCACAAGTTTGCAGCAGTCACTTGGTTGTCAACTTTTAGGGTTAACATCGTGTAATAATCAGTCACAAGTTTCCAGCAGTCACTTGGTTGTCAACTGTTAGGGTTTATAGCGTGTAATAATCAGTCACATGTTTGCAGCGGTCACTTGGTTGTCAACTGTTAGGGTTTATAACGTGATATAATCAGTCAGAAGTATGCAGCAGTCACTTGGTTGTCCACTGTTAGGGTTTATTACGTGTAATTATCAGTCACAAGTTTGCGGCAGTCACTTGGTCGTCAACTGTTATGGTTTATAACGTGTAATAATCAGTCACAAATTTGCAGCAGTCACTTGGTTGTCAACTGTTAGGGTTTATAACGTGTAATAATCAGTCACAAGTTTGCAGCAGTCACTTTGTTGTCAACTGTTAGGGTTTATAACGTGTAATAATCAGTCACAAATTTGCAGCAGTCACTTGGTTGTCAACTGTTAAGGTTTATAACGTGTAATAATCAGTCACAAGTTTGCAGCAGTCACTTGGTTGTCAACTGTTAGGTTTTATAACGTGTAATTATCAGTCACAAGTTTGCAGCAGTCACTTGGTTGTCAACTGTTAGGGCTTACAACGTGTAATAATGAGTCACAAGTTTGCAGGAGTCACTTGGTTGTCAACTGTTAGGGTTTATAACGTGTAATAATCAGTCACAAGTTTGCAGGCGTCTCTTGGTTGTCAACTGTTAGGGTTGATAACCTGTAATAATCAGTCACAAGTTTTACAGCAGTCACTTGGTTGTCAACTGTTAGGGTTAATAACGTGTAATAATGAGTCACAAGTTTGCAGCAGTCACTTGGTTGTCTGCTGTTAGGGTTTAAAAGTGTAATAATGAGTCCCAAGTTTGCAGGAGTCACTTGGTTGTCAACTGTTAGGGTTTATAACGTGTAATAATGAGTCACAAGTTTGCAACAGTCACTTGGTTGTCAGCTGTTAAGGGTTTAAAAGTGTAATAATGAGTCACAAGTTTGCAGGAATCACTTGGTTGTCAACTGTTAGGGTTTATAACGTGTAATAATCAGTCACCAGTTTGCAGCAGTCACTTGGTTGTCAACTTTTAGGGTTAATATCGTGTAATAATCAGTCACAAGTTTCCAGCAGTCACTTGGTTGTCAACTTTTAGGGTACATAACGTGTATAATCAGTAAAAAAATTCCAGCAGTCACTATGTTGTCAGCTGTTAGGGTTTAAGAGTGCAATAATGAGTCACAAGTTAGCAGGAGTCCCTTGGTTGTCAACTGTTAGGGTTTATAACGTGTAATAATGTGTCACAAGTTTGCAGGAGTCACTTGGTTGTCAACTGTTAGGATTTATAACGTGTAATAATCAGTCACAAGTTTGCAGCAGTCACTTGGTTGTCAACTGTTAGGATTTATAACGTGTAATAATCAGTCACAAGTTTGCAGGAGTCACATGGTTGTCAACTGTTTGTGTTTATAACGTGTTATAATCAGTCACAAGTTTGCAGGAGTCACTTGGTTGTCAGCTGTTAGGGTTTATAACGTGTAATACGGAGTCACATGTTTGCAGGAGTCACTTGATTGTTAACTGTTAAGGTTTATAAGTGAAATAATCAGTCACAAGTTTGCAGCAGTCACCTGGTTGTCAACTTTTAGGGTTAACATCGTGTAATAATCAGTCACAAGTTTCCATCAGTCACTTGGTTGTCAACTGTTAGGGTTTATATTGTGTAATAATCAGTCACAAGTTTGCAGCAGTCACTTGGTTGTCAACTGTTAGGGTTTTGAAACGTGTTATAATTAGTCACAAGTATGCAGGAGTCACTTGGTTGTCAACAGTTAGGGTTTATAACCGGTAATAATCAGTCACAAGTATGCAGGAGTCACATGTTTGTCAACTGTTTGGGTTTATAACGTGTAATAATGAGTCTCAGGTTTGCAGCAGTCACTTGGTTGTCATCTGTTAGGGTTTATAAGTGTAATAATCAGTCACAAGTTTGCAGGAGTCACTTGGTTGTCAACTGTTAGGGTTTATAACGTTTAATAATGAGTCAAAAGTTTGCAGGAGTCACTTAGTTGTCGACAGTTAGGATGTATAAATATAATACGGAGTCACAACTTTGCAGGAGTCACATGGTTGTCAACTGTTAGGGTTTATAAGTGTAATAATCAGTCACAAGTTTGCAGCAGTCACTTGGTTGTCAACTGTTAGGGTTTATAACGTGTAATAATCAGTCACAAGTTTACAGGAGTCACTTGGTTGTCAACTGTTGGGGTTTATAACGTGTAATAATGAGTCACATGTTTGCAGGAGTCACTTGATTGTTAACTGTTAGGGTTTATAAGTGTAATAATCAGTCACAAGTTTGCAGCAGTCACTTGGGTGTCAACTGTTAGGGTTTACAACGTGTAATAATCAGTCACAAGTTTGCAGCAGTCGCCTGGTTGTCAACTTTTAGGGTTAACATCGTGTAATAATCAGTCACAAGTTTCCATCAGTCACTTGGGGGTCAACTGTTAGGGTTTATATCGTGTAATAATCAGTCACAAGTTTGCAGCAGTCACTTGGTTGTCAACTGTTAGGGTTTATAACGTGTTATATTCAGTCACAGGTATGCAGGAGTCACTTGATTGTCCACTGTTAGGGTTTATAACGTGTTATTATCAGTCACAAGTTTGCGGCAGTCACTTGGTCGTCAACTGTTATGGTTTATAACGTGTAATAATCAGTCACAAATTTGCAGCAGTCACTTGGTTGTCAACTGTTAGGGTTTATAACGAGTAATAATCAGTCACAAATTTGCAGCAATCACTTGATTGTCAACTGTTAGGGTTTATAACGTGTAATAATCAGTCTCAAATTTGCAGCAGTCACTTGGTTGTCAACTGTTAGGGTTTATAACGTGTATTAGTCAGTCACAAGTTTACAGCAGTCACTTGTGTCAACTGTTAAGGGTTTATAACGTGTAATAATCAGTCACAAGTTTGCAAGAGTCACTTGGTTGTCAACTGTTAGGGTTTACAACGTGTAATAATAAGTCACAAGTTTGCAGGAGTGACTTGGTTGTCAACTGTTAGAGTTTATAACGTGTAATAATCAGTCACAAGTTTGCAGGATTCACTTGGTTGTCAACTATTAGGGTTGATAACCTGTAATAATCAGTCACAAGTTTTACAGCAGTCACTTGGTTGTCAACTGTTAGGGTTAATAACGTGTAATAATCAGTCACAAGTTTGCAGCAGTCACTTGGTTGTCAGCTGTTAGGGTTTAAAGTGTAATAATGAGTCACAAGTATGCAGGAGACACTTGGTTGTAAAATGTTAGGGTTTATTACGTGTAATAATCAGTCACAAGTTTGCAGGAGTCACATGGTTGTCAACTGTTAGGATTTATAACGTGTAATAATGAGTCACAAAATTGCAGGAATCACTTATTTGTCATCTGTTAGGGTTTATAACGTGTAATAATGAGTCAGAAGTTTGCAGAAGTCACTTGCTTGTCAACTGTTAGAGTTTATAACGTGTAATAATCAGTCACAAGTTTGCAGGAGTCATTTGTCAACTGTTAGGATTTATAACGTGTAATAATCATCACAAGTTTGCAGCAGTCACTTGGTTGTCAACTGTTAGGGTTTTTAAGTGTAATAGTGAGTCACAAGTTTGCAGGAGTCACTTGGTTGTCAACTGTTAGGGTTTGTAACTTGTAATAATGAGTCACAAGTTTGCAGGAGTCACTTGGTTGTCAACTGTCAGGGTTTATAACGTGTAATAATCAGTTACAAGTTTGGATGTGTCACTTGGTTGTCAACTGTTAGGGTTTCTAACGTGTAATAATCAGTCACAAATTTTCAGGAATCACTTGGTTGTCAACTGTTAGGGTTAATAGCGTGTAATAATCAATCACATGTTTGCAGCAGTTACTTGGTTGTCAACTGTTAGGGTTTATATGTGTATTAATCAGTCACAAGTTTGCAGCAGTCACTTGGTTGTCAACTGTTAAAGTTTATAACGTGTAATAACGAGTCACAAGTTTGCAGGAGTCACGTGGTGGTCAACTGTTAGGGTTTATCACGTGTAATAATCAGTCACAAGTTTGCAGCAGTCACTTGGTCGTCAACTTTTAGGGTAAATAACGTGTAAAAATCAGTCACAAATTTGCAGCAGTCACTTGGTTGTCAACTGTTAGGGTTTATAACGTGTAATAATCAGTTACAAGTTTCCAGCAGTCACTTGGTTGTCAACTGTTAGGGTTTATAACGTGTAATAATCAGTCACAAATTTGCAGCAGTCACTTGGTTGTCAACTGTTAAGGTTTATAACGTGTAATAATCAGTCACAAGTTTGCAGCAGTCACTTGGTTGTCAACTGTTAGGGTTTATAACGTGTAATAATCAGTCACAAGTTTGCAGGAGTCACTTGGTTGTCAACTGTTAGGGTTTACAACGTGTAATAATGAGTCACAAGTTTGCAGGAGTCACTTGGTTGTCAACTGTTAGGGTTTATAACGTGTAATAATCAGTCACAAGTTTGCAGCAGTCACTTGGTTGTCAACTGTTAGGGTTAATAATGTGTAATAATCAGTCACAAGTTTGCAGCAGTCACTTGGTTGTCAACTTTTAGGGTTAATAACTAGTAATAATCAGTCACAAGTTTCAAGCAGTCACTTGGTTGTCAGCTATTAGGGTTTAAAAGTGTAATAATGAGTCACAAGTATGCAGGAGACACTTGGTTGTCAACTGTTAGGGTTTATAACGTGTAATAATCAGTCACATGTTTGCAGGAGTCTCATGGCTGTCATCTTTTGGGTTTATAACGTGTAATAATCAGTCACAATTTTGCAGGAGTCACTTGGTTGTCAATGTTAGCATCTATAACGTGTAATAATGAGTCACAAGTTTGCATAATTCACTTGTTTGTCAACTGTTATGATTTATAACGTGTAATAATCAGTCACAAGTTTGCAGCGGTCACTTGGTTTCAAATTTTAGGGTTTATAACGTGTAATAATCAGTCACAAGTTTGCAGAAGTCACTTACTTGTCAACTGTTAGGGTTTATAACGTGTAATAATCAGTCACAAGTTTGCAGGAGTCACTTGTCAACTGTTAGGATTTATAACGTGTAATAATCAGTCACAAATTTGCAGGAGTCACTTGGTTGTCAACTGTTAGGGTTTATAACATGTAATAATGAGACACAAGTTTGCAGCAGTCACTTGGTTGTCAACTGTTATGGTTTTTAGGTGTAATAATGAGTCACAAGTTTGCAGGAGTCACATGGTTGTCAGCTGTTAGGGTTTGTAACTTGTAATAATGAGTCACAAGTTTGCAGGAGTCACTTGGTTATCAACTGTCAGGGTTTATAACGTGTAATAATCAGTCACAAGTTTGGATGAGTCACTTGGTTGTCAACTGTTAGGGTTTCTAACGTGTAATAATCAGTCACAAGTTTTCAGGAATCACTTGGTTGTCAACTGTTAGGGTTAATAACGTGTAATAATCAGTCACATGTTTGCAGCAGTTACTTGGTTGTCAACTGTTAGGGTTTATATGTGTAATAATCAGTCACAGGTTTGCAGCAGTCACTTGGTTGTCAACTGTTAGGGTTTATAACGTGTAATAATGAGTCACAAGTTTGCAGGAGTCACGTGGTGGTCAACTGTTAAGGTTTATGACGTGTAATAATCAGTCACAAGTTTGCAGCAGTCACTTGGTTGTCAACTTTTAGGGTAAATAACGTGTATAATCAGTCACAAAATTCCAGCAGTCACTATGTTGTCAGCTGTTAATATTTTAAAAGTGCAATAATGAGTCACAAGTTTGCAGGAGTCACTTGGTTGTCAACTGTTAGGGTTTATGACGTGTAATAATCAGTCAGAAGTTTGCAGCAGTCACTTGGTTGTCAACTTTTAGGGTTAATATCGTGTAATAATCAGTCACAAGTTTGCAGGAGTCACTTGGTTGTCAACTGTTAGGGTTTATAACGTGTAATAATGAGTCACAGGTTTGCAGGAGTCATTTGGTTGTAAATTGTTAGGGTTTATAACATGTAATAATAAGTCGGAAGTTTGGAGCACTCACATGGTTGTCAACTGTTAGGCTTTTTAAGTGTAATAATGAGTCAAAAGTTTGCAGGAGTCACTTGGTTGTCAACTGTTAGGGTTTGTAACGTGTAATACTGAGTCACAAGTTTGCAGGAGTCACTTGGTTGTCAACTGGCAGGGTATATAACGTGTAATAATGAGTCACAAGTTTGCAGCAGTCACTTGTTTGTCAACTGTTAGGGTTTATAACGTGTAATAAGCAGTCACAAGTTTGCAGCAGTCACTTGGTTGTCAACTGTTAGGGTTTATACCGTGTAATAATCAGTTACAAGTTTGCAGCAGTCACTTGGTTGTCCGGTCTTAGGATTTGTAACGTGTAATAATCAGTCACAAGTTTGCAGGAGTCACTTGGTTGTCACCTGTTAGGGTTTATAACGTGTAATAATGAGTCACAAGTTTACAAGAGTCACTTGGTTGTCAACTGTTAGGGTTAATAACTTGTAATAATCAGTCACAGGTTTGCAGGAGACACTTGGTTGTCAACTGTTAGGGTTTATAACGTGTAATAATCAATCACAAGTTTGCAGGAGTCACTTGTGTTCAAACGTTAGGGTTTATGAAGTGTAATAATCAGTCACAAGTTTGCAGGAGTCACTTGGTTGTCAACTGTTAGGGTTTATAACGTGTAATAATCAGTCAGACGTTTGCTTGGAGTCACTTGGTTGTCAACTGTTAGGGTTTATAACGTGTAATAAAGAGTCACAGGTTAGCAGGGGTCACTTGGTTTTCATCTGTTAGGGTTTATATGTGTAATAATCAGTCACAAGTTTGCAGGAGTCACGCGGTTGTCAACACTTAGGGTTTATAACGTTTAATAATGAGTCACAAGTTTGAGGGAGTCACTTGGTTATCAACCGTTAAGGTTTATAAGTGTAATAAAGAGTCACAAGTTTGCAGGAGTCACTTGGTATTCAACTGTTAGGGTTTATAACGTGTAATAGTCAGTCACAAGTTTGCAGCAGTCACTTGGCTGTCAACTTTTACGGTTAATAACGTGTAATAATCAGTCACAAGTTTCCAGCAGTCACTATGTTGTCAGCTATTAGGGTTTAAAAGTGCAATAATGAGTCACAAGTTTGCAGGAGTCACTTGGTTGTCAACAGTTAGGGTTTATAACCGGTAATAATCAGTCACAAGTATGCAGGAGTCAGTTGGCTGTCAACTGTTAGGGTTTATAACGTGTAATAATCAGTCTCAAGTTTGCAGCAGTCACTTGATTGTCAACTGTTAGGGTTTATAGCGTTTAATAATGAGTCACAAGTTTGCAGCAGTCACTTGGTTGTCAACTGTTAGGGTTTATAACGTGAAATAATCAGACACAAGTTTGCAGCAGTCACTTGGTTGTCAACTGTTAGGGTTTGTAACGTGAAATAATCAGTCAAAAGTTTGCAGGAGTCACTTAGTTGTCGACAGTTAGGGTTTATAAATATAATACGGAGTCACAACTTTGCAGGAGTCACATGGTTGTCAACTGTTAGGGTTTATAAGTGTAATAATCAGTCACAAGTATGCAGCAGTCACTTGGTTGTCAACTGTTAGGGTTTATAACGTGTAATAATCAGTCACAAGTTTGCAGGAGTCACTTGGTTGTCAACTGTTAGGGTTTATAACGTGTAATAATGAGTCACATGTTTGCAGGAGTCGCTTGATTGTTAACTGTTAGGGTTTATAAGTGTAATAATCAGTCACAAGTTTGCAGAAGTCACTTGGGTGTCAACTTTTAGGGTTTATAACGTGTAATAATGTGTCACAAGTTTGCAGGAGTCACTTGGTTGTCATCTGTTAGTTTTTATAACGTGTAATAATCAGTAACAGGTTTGCAGCAGTCACCTGGTTGTCAACTTTTAGGGTTAACATCGTGTAATAATCAGTCACAAGTTTCGATCAGTCACTTGGTTGTCAACTGTTAGGGTTTATATCGTGTAATAATCAGTCACAAGTTTGCAGCAGTCACTTGATTGTCAACTGTTAGGGTTTATAACGCGTTATAATCAGTCACAAGTATGCAGGAGTCACTTGGTTGTCAACTGTTAGGGTTTTTAAGTGTAATAATGAGTCACAAGTTTGCAGGAGTCACTTGGTTGTCAACTGTTAGGGTTTGTAACTTGTAATAATGAGTCACAAGTTTGCAGGAGTCACTTGGTTGTCAACTGTCTGGGTTTATAACGTGTAATAATCAGTCACAAGTTTGGATGTGTCACTTGGTTGTCAACTGTTAGGGTTTCTAACGTGTAATAATCAGTCACAAATTTTTAGGAATCACTTGGTTGTCAACTGTTAGGGTTAATAGCGTGTAATAATCAGTCACATGTTTGCAGCAGTTACTTGGTTGTCAACTGTTAGGGTTTATATGTGTAATAATCAGTCACAAGTTTGCAGCAGTCACTTGTTTGTCAACTGTTAGGGTTTATAACGTGTAATAATGAGTCACAAGTTTGCAGGAGTCACGTGGTGGTCAACTGTTAGGGTTTATATCGTGTAATAAGCAGTCACAAGTTTGCAGCAGTCTCTTGGTCGTCAACTTTTAGGGTAAATAACGTGTAAAAATCAGTCACAAATTTGCAGCAGTCACTTGGTTGTCAACTTTTAGGGTTTATAACGTGTAATATTCAGTTACAAGTTTCCAGCAGTCACTTGGTTGTCAACTGTTAGAGTTTATAACGTGTTATAATCAGTCACAAGTATGCAGGAGTCACTTGGTTGTCAACTGTTAGGGTTTATAACGTGTAATTATCAGTCACAAGTTTGCGGCAGTCACTTGGTCGTCAACTGTTATTGTTTATAACGTGTAATAATCAGTCACAAATTTGCAGCAGTAAATTGGTTGTCAACTGTTAGGGTTTATAACGTGTAATAATCAGTCACAAGTTTGCAGCAGTCACTTGGTTGTCAACTGTTAGGGTTTATAACGTGTAATAATCAGTCTCAAATTTGCAGCAGTCACTTGGTTGTCAACTGTTAAGGTTTATAACGTGTAATAATCAGTCACAAGTTTGCAGCAGTCACTTGGTTGTCAACTGTTAGGGTTTATAACGTGTAATAGTCAGTCACAAGTTTGCAGCAGTCACTTGTGTCAACTGTTAGGGTTTATAACGTGTAATAATCACTCACAAGTTTGCAGGAGTCACTTGGTTGTCAACTGTTAGGGTTTACAACGTGTAATAATGAGTCACAAGTTTGCAGGAGTCACTTTGTTGTCAACTGTTATGGTTTATAACGTGTAATAATCAGTCACAAGTTTGCAGGAGTCACTTGGTTGTCAACTGTTAGGGTTGATAACCTGTAATAATCAGTCACAAGTTTTACAGCAGTCACTTGGTTGTCAACTGTTAGGGTTAATAATGTGTAATAATCAGTCACAAGTTTGCAGCAGTCACTTGGTTGTCAGCTGTTAGGGTTTAAATTGTAATAATGAGTCCCAAGTTTGCAACAGTCACTTGGTTGTCAACTTTTAGGGTTGATAACTAGTAATAATCAGTCACAGGTTTCCAGCAGTCACTTGTTTGTCAGCTGTTAGGGTTTAAAAGTGTAATAATGAGTCACAAGTATGCAGGACACACTTGGTTGTAAACTGGGTCTATAACGTGTAATAATCAGTCACATGTTTGTAGGAGTCACATGGCTGTCAACTGTTATAGTTTATAACGAGGTAATAATCAGTCACAAGTTTGCAGGAGTCACATGGTTGTCAACTGTTAGGATTTATAACATGTAATAATGAGTCACAAGTTTGCAGGAATCACTTGTTTGTCATCTGTTAGGGTTTATAACGTGTAATAATGAGTCAGAAGTTTGCAGAAGTCACTTGCTTGTCAACTGTTAGGGTTTATAACGTGTAATAATCAGTCGCAAGTTTGCAGGAGTCACTTGTCAACTGTTAGGATTTATAACGTGTAATAATCAGTCACAAGTTTGCAGCAGTCACTTGGTTGTCAACTGTTAGGGTTTTAAGTGTAATATTGAGTCACAAGTTTGCAGGAGTCACTTGGTTGTCAACTGTTAGGGTTTGTAACTTGTAATAATGAGTCACAAGTTTGCAGGAGTCACTTGGTTGTCAACTGTCAGGGTTTATAACGTGTAATAATCAGTCACAAGTTTGGATGTGTCACTTGGTTGTCAACTGTTAGGGTTTCTAACGTGTAATAATCAGTCACAAGTTTTCAGGAATCACTTGGTTGTCAACTGTTAGGGTTAATAGCGTGTAATAATCAGTCACATGTTTGCAGCAGTTACTTGGTTGTCAACTGTTAGGGTTTATATGTGTAATAATCAGTCACAAGTTTGCAGCAGCCACTTGGTTGTCAACTGTTAGGGTTTATAACGTGTAATAATGAGTCACAAGTTTGCAGGAGTCACGTGGTGGTCAACTGTTAGGGTTTATAACGTGTAATAATCAGTCACAAGTTTGCAGCAGTCACTTGGTCGTCAACTTTTAGGGTAAATAACGTGTAATAATCAGTCTCAAGTTTCCAGCAGTTACTTGGTTGTCAACTGTTAGGGTTTATAACGTGTAATAATCAGTCACAAAGTTGCCGAAGTCACTTGGTTGTCAACTGGTAAGGTTTATAACGTGTAATAATCAGTCACAAGTTTGCAGCAGTCACTTGGTTGTCAACTATTATGGTTTATAACGTGTAATAGTCAGTCACAAGTTTGCAGCAGTCACTTGTGTCAACTGTTAGGGTTTATAACGTGTAATAATCAGTCACAAGTTTGCAGGAGTCACTTGGTTGTCAACTGTTAGGGTTTACAACGTGTAATAATGAGACACAAGTTTGCAGGGGTCACTTGGTTGTCAACTGTTAGGGTTTATAACGTGTAATAATCAGTCACAAGTTTGCAGGAGTCACTTGGGTGTCAACTGTTAGGGTTGATAACCTGTAATAATCAGTCACAAGTTTTACAGCAGTCACTTGGTTGTCAACTGTTAGGGTTAATAACGTGTAATAATCAGTCACAAGTTTGCAGCAGTCACTTAGTTGTCAGCTGTTAGGGTTTATAACGTGTAATAATGAGTCACAAGTTTGTAGGAGTCACTTGGTTGTCAACTGTTAGGGTTTATAAGTGTAATAATCAGTCACAAGTTTGCAGCAGTCACTTGGTTGTCAACTGTTAGGGTTTATAACGTGTAATAATCAGTCACAAGTTTGCAGGAGTCACTTGGTTGTCAACTGTTAGGGTTTATAACGTGTAATAATGAGTCACATGTTTGCAGGAGTCACTTGATTGTTAACTGTTAGGGTTTATAAGTGTAATAATCAGTCACAAGTTTGCAGCAGTCACTTGGGTGTCAACTGTTAGGGTTTATAACGTGTAATAATGTGTCACAAGTTTGCAGGAGTCACTTGGTTGTCATCTGTTAGGGTTTATAACGTGTAATAATCAGTAACAAGTTTGCAGCAGTCACCTGGTTGTCAACTTTTAGGGTTAACATCGTGTAATAATCAGTCACAAGTTTCCATCAGTCACTTGGTTGTCAACTGTTAGGGTTTATATCGTGTAATAATCAGTCACAAGTTTACAGCAGTCACTTGATTGTCAACTGTTAGGGTTTATAACGTGTTATAATCAGTCACAAGTATGCAGGAGTCACTTGGTTGTCAACTGTTAGGGTTTTTAAGTGTAATAATGAGTCACAAGTTTGCAGGAGTCACTTGGTTGTCAACTGTTAGGGTTTGTAACTTGTAATAATGAGTCACAAGTTTGCAGGAGTCACTTGGTTGTCAACTGTCAGGGTTTATAACGTGTAATAATCAGTCACAAGTTTGGATGTGTCACTTGGTTGTCAACTGTTAGGGTTTCTAACGTGTAATAATCAGTCACAAATTTTCAGGAATCACTTGGTTGTCAACATTTAGGGTTAATAGCGTGTAATAATCAGTCACATGTTTGCAGCAGTTACTTGGTTGTCAACTGTTAGGGTTTATATGTGTAATAATCAATCACAAGTTTGCAGCAGTCACTTGGTTGTCAACTGTTAGGGTTTACAACGTGTAATTATGAGTCACAAGTTTGCAGGAGTCACATGGTGGTCAACTGTTAGGGTTTATAACGTGTAATAATCAGTCACAAGTTTGCAGCAGTCACTTGGTCGTCAACTTTTAGGGTAAATAACGTGTAAAAATCAGTCACAAATTTGCAGCAGTCACTTGGTTGTCAACTGTTAGGGTTTATAACGTGTAATATTCAGTTACAAGTTTCCAGCAGTCACTTGGTTGTCAACTGTTAGGGTTTATAACGTGTTATAATCAGTCACAAGTATGCAGGAGTCACTTGGTTGTCCACTGTTAGGGTTTATAACGTGTAATTATCAGTCACAAGTTTGCGGCAGTCACTTGGTCGTCAACTGTTATTGTTTATAACGTGTAATAATCAGTCACAAATTTGCAGCAGTAACTTGGTTGTCAACTGTTAGGGTTTATAACGTGTAATAATCAGTCACAAGTTTGCAGCAGTCACTTGGTTGTCAACTGTTAGGGTTTATAACGTGTAATAATCAGTCTCAAATTTGCAGCAGTCACTTGGTTGTCAACTGTTAAGGTTTATAACGTGTAATAATCAGTCACAAGTTTGCAGCAGTCACTTGGTTGTCAACTTTTAGGGTTTATAACGTGTAATAGTCAGTCACAAGTTTGCAGCAGTCACTTGTGTCAACTGTTATTTTTATAACGTGTAATAATCAGTCACAAGTTTGCAGGAGTCACTTGGTTGTCAACTGTTAGGGTTTACAACGTGTAATAATGAGTCACAAGTTTGCAGGAGTCACTTGGTTGTCAACTGTTAGGGTTTATAACGTGTAATAATCAGTCACAAGTTTTTCAGGAGTCACTTGTTTGTCAACTGTTAGGGTTGATAACCTGTAATAATCAGTCATAAGTTTTACAGCAGTCACTTGGTTGTCAACTGTTAGGGTTAATAACGTGTAATAATCAGTCACAAGTTTGCAGCAGTCACTTGGTTGTCAGCTGTTAGGGTTTAAAGTGTAATAATGAGTCCCAAGTTTTCAGGAGTCACTTGGTTCTCAACTGTTAGGGTTTATAACGTGTAATAATGAATCACAAGTTTGCAGCAGTCACTTGGTTGTCAACTGTTAGGGTTTATAACGTGTAATAATCAGTCACAAATTTGCCGCAGTCACTTGGTTGTCAACTGTTAAGGTTTATAACGTGTAATAATCAGTCACAAGTTTGCAGCAGTTACTTGGTTGTCAACTGTTATGGTTTATAACGTGTAATAGTCAGTCACAAGTTTGCAGCAGTCACTTGTGTCAACTGTTAGGGTTTATAACGTGTAATAATCAGTCACAAGTTTGCAGGAGTCACTTGGTTGTCAACTGTTAGGGTTTACAACGTGTAATAATGAGACACAAGTTTGCAGGGGTCACTTGGTTGTCAACTGTTAGGGTTTATAACGTGTAATAATCAGTCACAAGTTTGCAGGAGTCACTTGGGTGTCAACTGTTAGGGTTGATAACCTGTAATAATCAGTCACAAGTTTTACAGCAGTCACTTGGTTGTCAACTGTTAGGGTTAATAACGTGTAATAATCAGTCACAAGTTTGCATCAGTCACTTGGTTGTCAGCTGTTAGGGTTTATAACGTGTAACAATGAGTCACAAGTTTGCAGGAGTCACTTGGTTGTCAACTGTTAGGGTTTATAACGTGTAATAATGAGTCACAAGTTTGCAACAGTCAGTTGGTTGTCAACTTTTAGGGTTAATAACTAGTAATAATCAGTCACAAGTTTCCAGCAGTCACTTGGTTGTCAGCTGTTAGGGTTTAAAAGTGTAATAATGAGACACAAGTATGCAGGAGACACTTGGTTGTCAACTGTTAGGGTTTATAACGTGTAATAATCAGTCACATGTTTGCAGCAGTCACTTGGTCGTCAACTTTTAGGGTAAATAACGTGTAAAAATCAGTCACAAATTTGCAGCAGTCACTTGGTTGTCAACTGTTAGGGTTTATAACGTGTAATATTCAGTTACAAGTTTCCAGCAGTCACTTGGTTGTCAACTGTTAGAGTTTATAACGTGTTATAATCAGTCACAAGTATGCAGGAGTCACTTGGTTGTCAACTGTTAGGGTTTATAACGTGTAATTATCAGTCACAAGTTTGCGGCAGTCACTTGGTCGTCAACTGTTATTGTTTATAACGTGTAATAATCAGTCACAAATTTGCAGCAGTAAATTGGTTGTCAACTGTTAGGGTTTATAACGTGTAATAATCAGTCACAAGTTTGCAGCAGTCACTTGGTTGTCAACTGTTAGGGTTTATAACGTGTAATAATCAGTCACAAGTTTGCAGCAGTCACTTGGTTGTCAACTGTTAGGGTTTATAACGTGTAATAGTCAGTCACAAGTTTGCAGCAGTCACTTGTGTCAACTGTTAGGGTTTATAACGTGTAATAATCAGTCACAAGTTTGCAGGAGTCACTTGGTTGTCAACTGTTAGGGTTTACAACGTGTAATAATGAGTCACAAGTTTGCAGGAGTCACTTTGTTGTCAACTGTTAGGGTTTATAACGTGTAATAATCAGTCACAAGTTTGCAGGAGTCACTTGGTTGTCAACTGTTAGGGTTGATAACCTGTAATAATCAGTCACAAGTTTTACAGCAGTCACTTGGTTGTCAACTGTTAGGGTTAATAATGTGTAATAATCAGTCACAAGTTTGCAGGAGTCACTTGGTTGTCAACTGTTAGGGTTTGTAACGTGTAATAATGAGTCACAAGTTTGCAGGAGTCACTTGGTTGTAAACTGTCAGGGTTTATAACGTGTAATAATCAGTCACAAATTTTCAGGAATCACTAGGTTGTCAACTGTTAAGGTTTATAACGTGTAATAATCAGTCACATGTTTGCAGCAGTTACTTGGTTGTCAACTGTTAGGGTTTATAAGTGTAATAATCAGTCACAAGTTTGCAGCAGTCACTTGGTTGTCAACTGTTAGGGTTTATAACGTGTAATAATGAGTCACAAGTTTGCAGCAATCACTTGGTTGTCAACTGTTAGGGTTTATAACGTGTAATAATCAGTCACAAGTTTGCAGCATTCACTTGGTTGTCAACTTTTAGGGTTAATATCGTGTAATAATCAGTCAGAAGTTTCCAGCAGTTACTAGGTTGTCAGCTGTTAGGGTTTAAAAGTGCAATAATGAGTCACAATTTTGCAGGAGTCACTTGGTTGTCAACTGTTAGGATCTATAACGAGTAATAATCAGTCAACACTTTGCATGAGTCACTTGGTTGTCAACTGTTAGGGTTTTAACGTGTAATAATCAGTCACAACTTTGCAGCAGTCACTTGATTGTCAAATGTTAGGGTTTATAACGTGTAATAATGAGTCACAAGTTTGCAGGAGTCCCTTGGTTGTCAACTGTTAGGGTTTATAACGTGTAATAATATGTCACAAGTTTGCAGGAGTCACTTGGTTGTCAACTGTTAGGATCTATAACGTGTAATAATTAGTCACAAGTTTGCAGCAGTCACTTGGTTGTCAAATGTTAGGGTTTATAACGTGTAATAATCAGTCACAAGTTTGCAGCAGTCACTTGGTTGTCAACTGTTATGGCTTATAACGTGTAATAATCAGTCACAAGTTTGCAGCAGTCACTTGGTTGTCAGCTGTTAGGGTTTAAAAGTGTAATAATGAGCCCCCAGTTTGCAGGAGTCACTTGGTTGAGTCCTGTTAGGGTTTATAACCTGTAATAATCAGTCACAAGTTTGCAGGAGTCACTTGGTTGTCAAACTGTTTGGGTTTATAACGTGTAATAGTCAGTCACAGATTTGCTGGAGTCATATGGTTGTCAACGGTTAGGGTTTATAACGTTTAGTAATCAGTCACAAGTTTGCAGGAGTCACTTGGTTTTAAACTGTTAGGATTTATAACGTGTAATAATCAGTCGCAAGTTTGCAGCAGTCACTTGGTTGTCAAATGTTAGGGTTTATAACGTGTAATAATCAGTCACAACTTTGCAGGAGTCACATGGTTGTCAACTGTTAGGGTTTATAACGTGCAATAATCAGTCACAAGTTTGCAGGAGTCACTTGGTTGTCAACTGTTAAGGTTTATAACGTGTAATAGTGAGTCACAGGTTTGCAGCAGTCTCTTGCTTGTCATCTGCTAGGGTTTATAAGTGTAATAATAAGTCACAAGTTTGCATCAGTCACTTGGTTGTCAACTGTTAGGGTTTATAACGTGTAATAATCAGTCACAAGTTTGCAGCAGTCACTTGATTGTCAAATGTTAGGGTTTATAACGTGTAATAATGAGTCACAAGTTTGCATGGAGTCACTTGGTTGTCAACTGTTAGGGTTTATAACGTGTAATAATCAGTCACAAGTTTGCAGCAGTCACTTGGTTGTCAACTGTTAGGGTTTATAACGTGTAATAATAAGTCACAAGTTTGCAGCAGTCACTTAGTTGCCAACTGTTATGGCTTATAACGTGTAATAATCAGTCACAAGTTTGCAGCAGTCACTTGGTTGTCAGCTGTTAGGGTTTAAAAGTGTAATAATGAGCCCCCAGTTTGCAGGAGTCACTTGGTTGTCAACTGTTAGGATCTATAACGAGTAATAATCAGTCACCACTTTGCATGAGTCACTTGGTTGTTAATTGTTAGGGTTTTAACGTGTAATAATCAGTCACAAGTTTGCAACAGTCACTTGAATGTCAACTGTAAGGGTTTATAAGTGTAATAATCAGTCAAAAGTATGCAGCAGTCACTCGGTTCAACTGTTATTGTTTATAACGTGTAGTATTCAGTCACAAGTTTGCAGGAAACACTTGGTTGTCAACTGTCAGCGTTTATAAGTGCAATAATGAGTCGCAAGTTTGCAGGAGTCACTTGGTTTTCAACTGTTAGGGTTTATAACGTGTAATAATCAGTCACAAGTTTGCAGCAGTCAGTTGGTTTTCAAATGTTAGGGTTTATAACGTGTAATAATCAGTCACAAGTTTGCAGCAGTCACTTGGTTGTCAACTGTTAGGGTTTATAACGTGTAATAATCAGTCTCAAATTTGCAGCAGTCACTTGGTTGTCAGCTGTTAAGGTTTATAACGTGTAATAATCAGTCACAAGTTTGCAGCAGTCACTTGGTTGTCATTTGTTAGGGTTTATAACGTGTAATAATGAGTCACAAGTTTGCAACAGTCACTTGTGTCAACTGTTAGGTTTTATAACGTGTAATAATCAGTCACAAGTTTGCAGGAGTCACTTGGTTGTGAACTGTTAGGGTTTACAACGTGTAATAATGAGTCACAAGTTTGCAGGAGTCACTTGGTTGTCAACTGTTAGGGTTTATAACGTGTAATAATCAGTCACAAGTTTTTCAGGAGTCACTTGTTTGTCAACTGTTAGGGTTGATAACCTGTAATAATCAGTCACAAGTTTTACAGCAGTCACTTGGTTGTCAACTGTTAGGGTTAATAACGTGTAATAATCAGTCACAAGTTTGCAGCAGTCACTTGGTTGTCAGCTGTTAGGGTTTAAAGTGTAATAATGAGTCCCAAGTTTGCAGGAGTCACTTGGTTCTCAACTGTTAGGGTTTATAACGTGTAATAATGAATCACAAGTTTGCAGCAGTCACTTGGTTGTCAACTCTTAGGGTTTATAACGTGTAATAATCAGTCACAAGTTTCCAGCAGTCACTTGGTTGTCAACTGTTAGGGTTTATAACGTGTAATAATCAGTCACAAATTTGCCGCAGTCACCTGGTTGTCAACTGTTAAGGTTTATAACGTGTAATAATCAGTCACAAGTTTGCAGCAGTCACTTGGTTGTCAACTGTTATGGTTTATAACGTGTAATAGTCAGTCACAAGTTTGCAGCAGTCACTTGTGTCAACTGTTAGGGTTTATAACGTGTAATAATCAGTAACAAGTTTGCAGGAGTCACTTGGTTGTCAACTGTTAGGGTTTACAACGTGTAATAATGAGACACAAGTTTGCAGGGGTCACTTGGTTGTCAACTGTTAGGGTTTATAACGTGTAATAATCAGTCACAAGTTTGCAGGAGTCACTTGGGTGTCAACTGTCAGGGTTGATAACCTGTAATAATCAGTCACAAGTTTTACAGCAGTCACTTGGTTGTCAACTGTTAGGGTTAATAACGTGTAATAATCAGTCACAAGTTTGCATCAGTCACTTGGTTGTCAGCTGTTAGGGTTTATAACGTGTAATAATGAGTCACAAGTTTGCAGGAGTCACTTGGTTGTCAACTGTTAGGGTTTATAACGTGTAATAATGAGTCACAAGTTTGCAACAGTCAGTTGGTTGTCAACTTTTAGGGTTAATAACTAGTAATAATCAGTCACAAGTTTCCAGCAGTCACGTGGTTGTCAGCTGTTAGGGTTTAAAAGTGTAATAATGAGTCACAAGTATGCAGGAGTCACTTGGTTGTCAATGTTAGGATTTATAACGTGTAATAATGAGTCACAAGTTTGCAGGATTCACTTGTTTGTCAACTGTTAGGATTTATATAGTGTAATAATCAGTCACAAGTTTGCAGGAGTCACTTGGTTTCAAATTTTAGGGTTTATAGCGTGTAATAATCAGTCACAAGTTTGCAGAAGTCACTTGCTTGTCAACTGTTAGGGTTTATAACGTGTAATAATCAGTCACAAGTTTGCAGGAGTCACTTGTCATGTGTTAGGATTTATAACGTGTAATAATCAGTCACAAATTTGCAGGAATCACTTGGTTGTCAACTGTTAGGGTTTATAACATGTAATAATGAGACACAAGTTTGCAGCAGTCACTTGGTTGTCAACTGTTATGGTTTTTAGCTGTAATAATGAGTCACAAGTTTGCAGGAGTCACATGGTTGTCAGCTGTTAGGGTTTGTAACTTGTAATAATGAGTCACAAGTTTGCAGGAGTCACTTGGTTGTCAACTGTCAGGGTTTATAACGTGTAATAATCAGTCACAATTTTGGATGAGTCACTTGGTTGTCAACTGTTAGGGTTTCTAACGTGTAATAATCAGTCACAAGTTTTCAGGAATCACTTGGATGTCAACTGTTAGGGTTAATAACGTGTAATAATCAGTCACATGTTTGCAGCAGTTACTTGGTTGTCAACTGTTAGGGTTTATATGTGTAATAATCAGTCACTAGTTTGCAGCAGTCACTTGGTTGTCAAATGTTAGGGTTTACAACGTGTAATAGTGAGTCACAGGTTTGCAGCAGTCACTTGGTTGTCAACTGTTAGGGTTTTTAAGTGTAATAATGAGTCACAAGTTTGCAGGAGTCACTTGGTTGTCAACTGTTAGGGTTTGTAACGTGTAATAATGAGTCACAAGTTTGCAGGAGTCACTTGGTTGTAAACTGTCAGGGTTTATAACGTGTAATAATCAGTCAAAAAATTTCAGGAATCTCAAGGTTGTCAACTGTTAAGGTTTATAACGTGTAATAATCAGTCACATGTTTGCAGCAGTTACTTGGTTGTCAACTGTTAGGGTTTATAAGTGTAATAATCAGTCACAAGTTTGCAGCAGTCACTTGGTTGTCAACTGTTAGGGTTTATAACGTGTAATAATGAGTCACAAGTTTGCAGCAATCACTTGGTTGTCAACTTTTAGGGTTAATATCGTGTAATAATCAGTCAGAAGTTTCCAGCAGTTACTAGGTTGTCAGCTGTTAGGGTTTAAAAGTGCAATAATGAGTCACAATTTTGCAGGAGTCACTTGGTTGTCAACTGTTAGGATCTATAACGAGTAATAATCAGTCAACACTTTGCATGAGTCACTTGGTTGTCAACTGTTAGGGTTTTAACGTGTAATAATCAGTCACAACTTTGCAGCAGTCACTTGATTGTCAAATGTTAGGGTTTATAACGTGTAATAATGAGTCACAAGTTTGCAGGAGTCCCTTGGTTGTCAACTGTTAGGGTTTATAACGTGTAATAATATGTCACAAGTTTGCAGGAGTCACTTGGTTGTCAACTGTTAGGATCTATAACGTGTAATAATTAGTCACAAGTTTGCAGCAGTCACTTGGTTGTCAAATGTTAGGGTTTATAACGTGTAATAATCAGTCACAAGTTTGCAGCAGACACTTGGTTGTCAACTGTTATGGCTTATAACGTGTAATAATCAGTCTCAAGTTTGCAGCAGTCACTTGGTTGTCAGCTGTTAGGGTTTAAAAGTGTAATAATGAGCCCCCAGTTTGCAGGAGTCACTTGGTTGAGTCCTGTTAGGGTTTATAACCTGTAATAATCAGTCACAAGTTTGCAGGAGTCACTTGGTTGTCAAACTGTTTGGGTTTATAACGTGTAATAGTCAGTCACAGATTTGCTGGAGTCATATGGTTGTCAACGGTTAGGGTTTATAACGTTTAGTAATCAGTCACAAGTTTGCAGGAGTCACTTGGTTTTAAACTGTTAGGATTTATAACGTGTAATAATCAGTCGCAAGTTTGCAGCAGTCACTTGGTTGTTAAATGTTAGGGTTTATAACGTGTAATAATCAGTCACAACTTTGCAGGAGTCTCATGGTTGTCAACTGTTAGGGTTTATAACGTGCAATAATCAGTCACAAGTTTGCAGGAGTCACTTGGTTGTCAACTGTTAAGGTTTATAACGTGTAATAGTGAGTCACAGTTTTGCAGCAGTCTCTTGCTTGTCATCTGCTAGGGTTTATAAGTGTAATAATAAGTCACAAGTTTGCAGGAGTCACTTGGTTGTCAACTGTTAGGCTTTATAACGTTTAATAATGAGTCACAAGTTTGCAGGAGTCACTTGGTTGTCAACTGTTAGGGTTTAAAAATGTAAAAATGAGTCACAAGTTTGCTGGAGTCACTTGGTTGTCAACTGTTAGGGTTTATAACGTGTAATAATCAGTCACAAGTTTGCAGCAGTCACTTGGTTGACAACTGTTAGGGTTTATACGTGTAATAATCAGTCAGAAGTTTGCAGCAGTCACTTGGTTGTCAACTGTTAGGGTATATAACGTGTAATAATTAGTCACAAGTTTGCAGGAGTCACTTGGTTGTCAACTGTTAGGGTTTATAACGGGTAATGATCAGACACAAGTTTGCAGGAGTCGCTTGGTTGTCAACTGTTAGGGTTTATAACGCGTAATAATCAGTCACAAGTTTGCAGGAGATACCTGGTTGTCAACTGTTAGCGCTTATAACGTGTAATAATCAGTCACAAGTTTGCAGGAGTCACTTGGTTGTCAACTGTTAGCGTTTATAACGTGTAATAATCAGTCACAAGTTTGCAGCATTCACTTGGTTGTAAACTGTTAGCGTTTATAACGCGTAATAATCAGTCACAAGTTTACAGCAGCCACTTGGTTGTCAACTGTTAGGGTTTATAACGTGTAATAATCAGTCACAAGTTTGCAGCAGTCACTTGAATGTCAACTGTTAGGGTTTATAAGTGTAATAATCAGTCACAAGTATGCAGCAGTCACTTGGTTCAACTGTTATTGTTTATAACGTGTTGTAATCAGTCACAAGTTTGCAGGAGTCACTTGGTTGTCAACTGTTAGCGTTTATAAGTGCAATAATCAGTCACAAGTTTGCAGGAGTCACTTTGTTGTCAACTGTTAGCGTTTATAACGTGTAATAATCAGTCACAAGTTTGCAGCAGTCACTTGGTTTTAAACTGTTAGCGTTTATAACGCGTAATAATCAGTCACAAGTTTGCAGCAGTCACTTGGTTGTCAACTGTTAGGGTTTATAACGTGTAGTAATCAGTCAAAAGTTTGCAGGAGTCACTTGGTTGTCAACTTTTATGGTTTATAACGTGATATAATCGGTCACAAGTTTGCAGCGGTCACTTGGTCGTCAACTGTTAGGGTGTATAAGTGTAATATTCAGTCACAAGTATGCAGCAGTCACTTGGTTGTCAACTGTTAGGGTTTATCACGTGTAGTAATCAGTCACAAGTTTGCAGGAGTCACTTGGTTGTCAACTGTTAGGGTTTATAAAGTGTAATAATCAGTCACAAGTTGGCAGGAGTCGCTTGGTTGTCAACTGTTAGGGTTTATAACGCGTAATAATCAGTCACAAGTTTGCAGGGGTCACTTGGTAGTCAACTGTTAGCGTTTATAACGTGTAATAATCACTCACAATTTTGCAGGAGTCAAATGGTTGTCAGCTGTTAGCGTTTTTAACGTTTAATAATGAGTCACAAGTTTGCAGTAGTCACTTGGTTGTCACCTTTTAGCGTTTATAACGTGTAATAATCAGTCACAGGTTTGCAGGAGTCACTTGGTTGTCAACTGTTAGGGTTTCTAACGTGTAATAATCAGTCACAAGTTTTCAGGAATCACTTGGTTGTCAACTTTTAGGGTTTATAACGTGTAATAATCAGTCACAAGTTTGCAGCAGTCACTTGGTTGTCAACTTTTAGGGTTAATATCGTGTAATAATCAGTCACAAGTTTCCAGCAGTCACTAGGTTGTCAGCTGTTAGGGTTTAAAAGTGCAATAATGAGTCACAATTTTGCAGGAGTCAATTGGTTGTCAACTGTTAGGATCTATAACGAGTAATAATCAGTCACCACTTTGCATCAGTCACTTGGTTGTCAACTGTTAGGGTTTATAACGTGTAATAATCAGTCACAAGTTTGCAGCAGTCACTTGGTTGTCAACTGTTAGGGTTTATAACGTGTAATAATAAGTCACAAGTTTGCAGCAGTCACTTAGTTGCCAACTGTTATGGCTTATAACGTGTAATAATCAGTCACAAGTTTGCAGCAGTCACTTGGTTGTCAGCTTTTAGGGTTTAAAAGTGTAATAATGAGCCCCCAGTTTGCAGGAGTCACTTGGTTGTCAACTGTTAGGATCTATAACGAGTAATAATCAGTCACCACTTTGCATGAGTCACTTGGTTGTTAATTGTTAGGGTTTTAACGTGTAATAATCAGTCACAAGTTTGCAACAGTCACTTAAATGTCAACTGTAAGGGTTTATAAGTGTAATAATCAGTCAAAAGTATGCAGCAGTCACTCGGTTCAACTGTTATTGTTTATAACGTGTAGTATTCAGTCACAAGTTTGCAGGAAACATTTGGTTGTCAACTGTCAGCGTTTATAAGTGCAATAATGAGTCGCAAGTGTGCAGCGGTCACTTGGTTGTCAACTGTTAGGGTTTATAACGTGTCATAATCAGTCACAAGTTTGCAGCAGTCACTAAGTTGTCAACTGTTAGGGTTTATAACGTGTAAAAAATCAGTCACAAGTTTGCAGGAGTCACTTGGTTGCCAACTGTTAGGATTTACAACGTGTAATAATGAGTCACAAGTTTGCAGCAGTCACTTTGTTGTCAAATGTTAGGGTATATAACGTGTAATAATCAGTCACAATATTGCAGGAGTCAGTTGGCTGTCAACTGTTAGGGTTTATAACGTGTAATAATCAGTCTCAAGTTTGCAGGAGTCACATGGTTGTCAACTGTTTGGGTTTATAACGTGTACTAATGAGTCACAGGTTTGCAGCAGTCACTTGGTTGTCATCTGTTAGGGTTTATAAGTGTAATAATCAGTCACAAGTTTGCAGCAGTCACTTGGTTGTCAACTGTTAGGGTTTGTAACGTGAAATAATCAATCACAAGTTTGCAGGAGTCACTTGGTTGTCAACTGTTAGGGTTTACAACATGTAATAATGAGTCACAAGTTTGCAGGAGTCACATGGTTGTCAACTGTTAGGGTTTATAAGGTGCAATAATCAGTCACAAGTTTGCAGGAGTCACTTGTTTGTCAACTGTTAGGGTTTATAACGTGTAATAGTGAGTCACAGGTTTGCAGCAGTCTCTTGCTTGTCATCTGTTAGGGTCTATAAGTGTAAAAATAAGTCACAAGTTTGCAGGAGTCACTTGGTTGTCAACTCTTAGGGTTTATAACGTTTAATAATGAGTCACAAGTTTGCAGGAGTCACTTGGTTGTCAACTGCTAGGGTTTAAAAATGTGAACATGAGTCACAAGTTTGCTGGAGTTACTTGGTTGTCAACTGTTAGGGTTTATAACGCGTAAAAATCAGTCACAAGTTTGCATCAGTCACTTGGTTGACAACTGTTAGGGTTTATACGTGTAATAATCAGTCACAAGTTTGCAGCAGTCACTTGGTTGTCAACTGTTAGGGTTTATAACGTGTAATAATCAGTCACAAGTTTGCAGGAGTCACTTGGTTGTCAACTGTTACGGTTTATAACGGGTAATGATCAGTCACAAGTTTGCAGGAGTCACTTGGTTGTCAACTGTTAGGGTTTATAACGCGTAATAATCAGTCATAAGTTTTCAGGAGACACTTGGTTGTCAACTTTTAGCGCTTATAACGTGTAATAATCAGTCACAAGTTTGCAGGAGTCACTTGTTTATCAACTGTTAGCGTTTATAACGTGTAATAATCAGTCACAAGTTTACAGTAGTCACTTGGTTGTCAACTGTTAGGGTTTATAACGTGTAATAATCAGTCACAAGTTTACAGTAGTCACTTGGTTGTCAACTGTTAGGGTTTATAACGTGTAATAATCAGTCACAAGTTTCCAGCAGTCACTTGGTTGTCAACTGTTAGGGTTTATAACGTGTAATAATCAGTCACAAATTTGCCGCAGTCACCTGGTTGTCAACTGTTAAGGTTTATAACGTGTAATAATCAGTCACAAGTTTGCAGCAGTCACTTGGTTGTCAACTGTTATGGTTTATAACGTGTAATAGTCAGTCACAAGTTTGCAGCAGTCACTTGTGTCAACTGTTAGGGTTTATAACGTGTAATAATCAGTAACAAGTTTGCAGGAGTCACTTGGTTGTCAACTGTTAGGGTTTACAACGTGTAATAATGAGACACAAGTTTGCAGGGGTCACTTGGTTGTCAACTGTTAGGGTTTATAACGTGTAATAATCAGTCACAAGTTTGCAGGAGTCACTTGGGTGTCAACTGTTAGGGTTGATAACCTGTAATAATCAGTCACAAGTTTTACAGCAGTCACTTGGTTGTCAACTGTTAGGGTTAATAACGTGTAATAATCAGTCACAAGTTTGCATCAGTCACTTGGTTGTCAGCTGTTAGGGTTTATAACGTGTAATAATGAGTCACAAGTTTGCAGGAGTCACTTGGTTGTCAACTGTTAGGGTTTATAACGTGTAATAATGAGTCACAAGTTTGCAACAGTCAGTTGGTTGTCAACTTTTAGGGTTAATAACTAGTAATAATCAGTCACAAGTTTCCAGCAGTCACGTGGTTGTCAGCTGTTAGGGTTTAAAAGTGTAATAATGAGTCACAAGTATGCAGGAGTCACTTGGTTGTCAATGTTAGGATTTATAACGTGTAATAATGAGTCACAAGTTTGCAGGATTCACTTGTTTGTCAACTGTTAGGATTTATATAGTGTAATAATCAGTCACAAGTTTGCAGGAGTCACTTGGTTTCAAATTTTAGGGTTTATAGCGTGTAATAATCAGTCACAAGTTTGCAGAAGTCACTTGCTTGTCAACTGTTAGGGTTTATAACGTGTAATAATCAGTCACAAGTTTGCAGGAGTCACTTGTCATGTGTTAGGATTTATAACGTGTAATAATCAGTCACAAATTTGCAGGAATCACTTGGTTGTCAACTGTTAGGGTTTATAACATGTAATAATGAGACACAAGTTTGCAGCAGTCACTTGGTTGTCAACTGTTATGGTTTTTAGCTGTAATAATGAGTCACAAGTTTGCAGGAGTCACATGGTTGTCAGCTGTTAGGGTTTGTAACTTGTAATAATGAGTCACAAGTTTGCAGGAGTCACTTGGTTGTCAACTGTCAGGGTTTATAACGTGTAATAATCAGTCACAATTTTGGATGAGTCACTTGGTTGTCAACTGTTAGGGTTTCTAACGTGTAATAATCAGTCACAAGTTTTCAGGAATCACTTGGATGTCAACTGTTAGGGTTAATAACGTGTAATAATCAGTCACATGTTTGCAGCAGTTACTTGGTTGTCAACTGTTAGGGTTTATATGTGTAATAATCAGTCACTAGTTTGCAGCAGTCACTTGGTTGTCAAATGTTAGGGTTTACAACGTGTAATAGTGAGTCACAGGTTTGCAGCAGTCACTTGGTTGTCAACTGTTAGGGTTTTTAAGTGTAATAATGAGTCACAAGTTTGCAGGAGTCACTTGGTTGTCAACTGTTAGGGTTTGTAACGTGTAATAATGAGTCACAAGTTTGCAGGAGTCACTTGGTTGTAAACTGTCAGGGTTTATAACGTGTAATAATCAGTCAAAAAATTTCAGGAATCTCAAGGTTGTCAACTGTTAAGGTTTATAACGTGTAATAATCAGTCACATGTTTGCAGCAGTTACTTGGTTGTCAACTGTTAGGGTTTATAAGTGTAATAATCAGTCACAAGTTTGCAGCAGTCACTTGGTTGTCAACTGTTAGGGTTTATAACGTGTAATAATGAGTCACAAGTTTGCAGCAATCACTTGGTTGTCAACTTTTAGGGTTAATATCGTGTAATAATCAGTCAGAAGTTTCCAGCAGTTACTAGGTTGTCAGCTGTTAGGGTTTAAAAGTGCAATAATGAGTCACAATTTTGCAGGAGTCACTTGGTTGTCAACTGTTAGGATCTATAACGAGTAATAATCAGTCAACACTTTGCATGAGTCACTTGGTTGTCAACTGTTAGGGTTTTAACGTGTAATAATCAGTCACAACTTTGCAGCAGTCACTTGATTGTCAAATGTTAGGGTTTATAACGTGTAATAATGAGTCACAAGTTTGCAGGAGTCCCTTGGTTGTCAACTGTTAGGGTTTATAACGTGTAATAATATGTCACAAGTTTGCAGGAGTCACTTGGTTGTCAACTGTTAGGATCTATAACGTGTAATAATTAGTCACAAGTTTGCAGCAGTCACTTGGTTGTCAAATGTTAGGGTTTATAACGTGTAATAATCAGTCACAAGTTTGCAGCAGACACTTGGTTGTCAACTGTTATGGCTTATAACGTGTAATAATCAGTCACAAGTTTGCAGCAGTCACTTGGTTGTCAGCTGTTAGGGTTTAAAAGTGTAATAATGAGCCCCCAGTTTGCAGGAGTCACTTGGTTGAGTCCTGTTAGGGTTTATAACCTGTAATAATCAGTCACAAGTTTGCAGGAGTCACTTGGTTGTCAAACTGTTTGGGTTTATAACGTGTAATAGTCAGTCACAGATTTGCTGGAGTCATATGGTTGTCAACGGTTAGGGTTTATAACGTTTAGTAATCAGTCACAAGTTTGCAGGAGTCACTTGGTTTTAAACTGTTAGGATTTATAACGTGTAATAATCAGTCGCAAGTTTGCAGCAGTCACTTGGTTGTTAAATGTTAGGGTTTATAACGTGTAATAATCAGTCACAACTTTGCAGGAGTCTCATGGTTGTCAACTGTTAGGGTTTATAACGTGCAATAATCAGTCACAAGTTTGCAGGAGTCACTTGGTTGTCAACTGTTAAGGTTTATAACGTGTAATAGTGAGTCACAGTTTTGCAGCAGTCTCTTGCTTGTCATCTGCTAGGGTTTATAAGTGTAATAATAAGTCACAAGTTTGCAGGAGTCACTTGGTTGTCAACTGTTAGGCTTTATAACGTTTAATAATGAGTCACAAGTTTGCAGGAGTCACTTGGTTGTCAACTGTTAGGGTTTAAAAATGTAAAAATGAGTCACAAGTTTGCTGGAGTCACTTGGTTGTCAACTGTTAGGGTTTATAACGTGTAATAATCAGTCACAAGTTTGCAGCAGTCACTTGGTTGACAACTGTTAGGGTTTATACGTGTAATAATCAGTCAGAAGTTTGCAGCAGTCACTTGGTTGTCAACTGTTAGGGTATATAACGTGTAATAATTAGTCACAAGTTTGCAGGAGTCACTTGGTTGTCAACTGTTAGGGTTTATAACGGGTAATGATCAGACACAAGTTTGCAGGAGTCGCTTGGTTGTCAACTGTTAGGGTTTATAACGCGTAATAATCAGTCACAAGTTTGCAGGAGATACCTGGTTGTCAACTGTTAGCGCTTATAACGTGTAATAATCAGTCACAAGTTTGCAGGAGTCACTTGGTTGTCAACTGTTAGCGTTTATAACGTGTAATAATCAGTCACAAGTTTGCAGCATTCACTTGGTTGTAAACTGTTAGCGTTTATAACGCGTAATAATCAGTCACAAGTTTACAGCAGCCACTTGGTTGTCAACTGTTAGGGTTTATAACGTGTAATAATCAGTCACAAGTTTGCAGCAGTCACTTGAATGTCAACTGTTAGGGTTTATAAGTGTAATAATCAGTCACAAGTATGCAGCAGTCACTTGGTTCAACTGTTATTGTTTATAACGTGTTGTAATCAGTCACAAGTTTGCAGGAGTCACTTGGTTGTCAACTGTTAGCGTTTATAAGTGCAATAATCAGTCACAAGTTTGCAGGAGTCACTTTGTTGTCAACTGTTAGCGTTTATAACGTGTAATAATCAGTCACAAGTTTGCAGCAGTCACTTGGTTTTAAACTGTTAGCGTTTATAACGCGTAATAATCAGTCACAAGTTTGCAGCAGTCACTTGGTTGTCAACTGTTAGGGTTTATAACGTGTAGTAATCAGTCAAAAGTTTGCAGGAGTCACTTGGTTGTCAACTTTTATGGTTTATAACGTGATATAATCGGTCACAAGTTTGCAGCGGTCACTTGGTCGTCAACTGTTAGGGTGTATAAGTGTAATATTCAGTCACAAGTATGCAGCAGTCACTTGGTTGTCAACTGTTAGGGTTTATCACGTGTAGTAATCAGTCACAAGTTTGCAGGAGTCACTTGGTTGTCAACTGTTAGGGTTTATAAAGTGTAATAATCAGTCACAAGTTGGCAGGAGTCGCTTGGTTGTCAACTGTTAGGGTTTATAACGCGTAATAATCAGTCACAAGTTTGCAGGGGTCACTTGGTAGTCAACTGTTAGCGTTTATAACGTGTAATAATCACTCACAATTTTGCAGGAGTCAAATGGTTGTCAGCTGTTAGCGTTTTTAACGTTTAATAATGAGTCACAAGTTTGCAGTAGTCACTTGGTTGTCACCTTTTAGCGTTTATAACGTGTAATAATCAGTCACAGGTTTGCAGGAGTCACTTGGTTGTCAACTGTTAGGGTTTCTAACGTGTAATAATCAGTCACAAGTTTTCAGGAATCACTTGGTTGTCAACTTTTAGGGTTTATAACGTGTAATAATCAGTCACAAGTTTGCAGCAGTCACTTGGTTGTCAACTTTTAGGGTTAATATCGTGTAATAATCAGTCACAAGTTTCCAGCAGTCACTAGGTTGTCAGCTGTTAGGGTTTAAAAGTGCAATAATGAGTCACAATTTTGCAGGAGTCAATTGGTTGTCAACTGTTAGGATCTATAACGAGTAATAATCAGTCACCACTTTGCATCAGTCACTTGGTTGTCAACTGTTAGGGTTTATAACGTGTAATAATGAGTCACAAGTTTGCATGGAGTCACTTGGTTGTCAACTGTTAGGGTTTATAACGTGTAATAATCAGTCACAAGTTTGCAGCAGTCACTTGGTTGTCAACTGTTAGGGTTTATAACGTGTAATAATAAGTCACAAGTTTGCAGCAGTCACTTAGTTGCCAACTGTTATGGCTTATAACGTGTAATAATCAGTCACAAGTTTGCAGCAGTCACTTGGTTGTCAGCTTTTAGGGTTTAAAAGTGTAATAATGAGCCCCCAGTTTGCAGGAGTCACTTGGTTGTCAACTGTTAGGATCTATAACGAGTAATAATCAGTCACCACTTTGCATGAGTCACTTGGTTGTTAATTGTTAGGGTTTTAACGTGTAATAATCAGTCACAAGTTTGCAACAGTCACTTAAATGTCAACTGTAAGGGTTTATAAGTGTAATAATCAGTCAAAAGTATGCAGCAGTCACTCGGTTCAACTGTTATTGTTTATAACGTGTAGTATTCAGTCACAAGTTTGCAGGAAACATTTGGTTGTCAACTGTCAGCGTTTATAAGTGCAATAATGAGTCGCAAGTGTGCAGCGGTCACTTGGTTGTCAACTGTTAGGGTTTATAACGTGTCATAATCAGTCACAAGTTTGCAGCAGTCACTAAGTTGTCAACTGTTAGGGTTTATAACGTGTAAAAAATCAGTCACAAGTTTGCAGGAGTCACTTGGTTGCCAACTGTTAGGATTTACAACGTGTAATAATGAGTCACAAGTTTGCAGCAGTCACTTTGTTGTCAAATGTTAGGGTATATAACGTGTAATAATCAGTCACAATATTGCAGGAGTCAGTTGGCTGTCAACTGTTAGGGTTTATAACGTGTAATAATCAGTCTCAAGTTTGCAGGAGTCACATGGTTGTCAACTGTTTGGGTTTATAACGTGTACTAATGAGTCACAGGTTTGCAGCAGTCACTTGGTTGTCATCTGTTAGGGTTTATAAGTGTAATAATCAGTCACAAGTTTGCAGCAGTCACTTGGTTGTCAACTGTTAGGGTTTGTAACGTGAAATAATCAATCACAAGTTTGCAGGAGTCACTTGGTTGTCAACTGTTAGGGTTTACAACATGTAATAATGAGTCACAAGTTTGCAGGAGTCACATGGTTGTCAACTGTTAGGGTTTATAAGGTGCAATAATCAGTCACAAGTTTGCAGGAGTCACTTGTTTGTCAACTGTTAGGGTTTATAACGTGTAATAGTGAGTCACAGGTTTGCAGCAGTCTCTTGCTTGTCATCTGTTAGGGTCTATAAGTGTAAAAATAAGTCACAAGTTTGCAGGAGTCACTTGGTTGTCAACTCTTAGGGTTTATAACGTTTAATAATGAGTCACAAGTTTGCAGGAGTCACTTGGTTGTCAACTGCTAGGGTTTAAAAATGTGAACATGAGTCACAAGTTTGCTGGAGTTACTTGGTTGTCAACTGTTAGGGTTTATAACGCGTAAAAATCAGTCACAAGTTTGCATCAGTCACTTGGTTGACAACTGTTAGGGTTTATACGTGTAATAATCAGTCACAAGTTTGCAGCAGTCACTTGGTTGTCAACTGTTAGGGTTTATAACGTGTAATAATCAGTCACAAGTTTGCAGGAGTCACTTGGTTGTCAACTGTTACGGTTTATAACGGGTAATGATCAGTCACAAGTTTGCAGGAGTCACTTGGTTGTCAACTGTTAGGGTTTATAACGCGTAATAATCAGTCATAAGTTTTCAGGAGACACTTGGTTGTCAACTTTTAGCGCTTATAACGTGTAATAATCAGTCACAAGTTTGCAGGAGTCACTTGTTTATCAACTGTTAGCGTTTATAACGTGTAATAATCAGTCACAAGTTTACAGTAGTCACTTGGTTGTCAACTGTTAGGGTTTATAACGTGTAATAATCAGTCACAAGTTTACAGTAGTCACTTGGTTGTCAACTGTTAGGGTTTATAACGTGTAATAATCAGTCACAAGTTTGCGGGAGTCACTTGGTTGTCAACTGTTAGCGTTTATAACGTGATATAATCAGTCACAAGTTTGCAGCAGTCACTTGAATGTCAACTGTTAGGGTTTATAAGTGTAATAATCAGTCACAAGTATGCAGCAGTCACTTGGTTCAACTATTATTGTTTATAACGTGTAGTAATCAGTCACAATTTGCAGGAGTCACTTGGTTGTTAACTGTTAGCGTTTATAAGTTCAATAATCAGTCACAAGTTTGCAGCAGTCTCTTGGTTTTAAACTGTTAGCGTTTATGACGCGTAATAATCAGTCACAAGTTTGCAGCAGTCACTTGGTTGTCAACTGTTAGGGTTAAATACGTGTAATATTGAGTCACATGTTTGCAGCAGTCACTTGGTTGTCAACTGTTAGCGTTTATAAGTGCAATAATCAGTCACAAGTTTGCAGGAGTCACTTTGTTGTCAACTGTTAGCGTTTATAACGTGTAATAATCAGTCACAAGTTTGCAGCAGTCACTTGGTTTTAAACTGTTAGCGTTTATAACGCGTAATAATCAGTCACAACTTTGCAGCAGTCACTTGGTTGTCAACTGTTCTGGTTAATAACGTGTAATAATCAGTCAAAAGTTTGCAGGAGTCACTTGGTTGTCAACTTTTAGGGTTTATAACGTGATATAATCAGTCACAAGTTTGCAGCGGTCACTTGGTTGTCAACTGTTAGGGTTTATAAGTGTAATATTCAGTCACAAGTATGAAGCAGTCACTTGGTTGTCCACTGTTAGGGTTTATCACGTGTAGTAATCAGTCACAAGTTTGCAGGAGTCGCTTGGTTGTAAACTGTTGGGTTTAAAACGCGTAATAATCAGTCACAAGTTTGCAGGGGTCACTTGTTTGTCAACTGTTAGCGTTTATAACGCGTAATAATCAGTCACAACTTTGCAGGGGTCACTTGGTTGTCAACTGTTAGGGTTTAATACGTGTAATATTGAGTCACATGTTTGCAGCAGTCACTTGTTTGTCAACTGTTTGGGTTTAGAGTGTGTAATAATGAGACACAAGTTTGCAACAGTCACTTGGTTGTCAACTGTTAGGGTTTATAACGTATAATAATCAGTCGCAAGTTTGCAGGAGTCACTTGGTTGTCAACTGTTAGGGTTTATAACGTGTTTTAATCAGTCACAAGTTTGCAGCAGTCACTTGGTTGTCAACTGTTAGGGTTTATAACCTGTAATAATCAGTCAGAAGTTTGCAGCAGTTACTTGGTTGTCAACTGCTGGGTTTATAACGTGTAATAATCAGTCATAAGTTCGCAGCAGTCACTTGGTTTTTAACTGTTAGAGTTTATAACGTGTATTAATTAGTCACAAGTTTGCAGCTGTCACTTGGTTGTCAACTGTAAGGCTTTATTACGTGTAATAATCAGTCACAAGTTTGCAGCAGTCACTTGGTTGTCAACTGTTAGGGTTTATAACGTGAAATAATCAGTCACAAGTTTGCAGCAGTCACTTGGTTGTCAACTGTTAGGGTTTATAACGTGAAATAATCAGTTACAAGTTTGCAGCAGTCACTTGGTTGTCAACTGTTAGGGTCTATAACGTGTAATAATCAGTCACAAGTTTGCAGCAGTCACTTGGTTGTCAACTGTTCGGGTTTATATCGTGTAATAGTCACAAGTTTGCAGCAGTCACTTGGGTGTCAACTGTTAGGGTTTTTAACGTGTAATAATCAGCCATAAGTTTGCAGCAGTCAATTGGTTTTTAACTGTTAGGGTTTATAACGTGTATTAATTAGTCACAAGTTTGCAGCAGTCACTTGGTTGACAACTGTTAGTCTTTATAACGTGTAATAATCAGTCACAAGTTTGCAGCAGTCACTTGGTTGTCAACTGTTAGGGTTTATAACGTGTAATAATCAGTCACAAGTTTGCAGCAGTCACTTGGTTGTCATCTGTTACGGTTTATAACGTGTAGTAATCAGTCACAAGTTTGCAGCTGTCACTTGGTTGTCAACTGTTAGGGTTTATAACGTGTAATAAACAGTCACAAGTTTGCAGAAGTCACTTGGTTGTCAACTTTTAGGGTTTATAACGTGAAATAATCAGTCACAAGTTTGCAGCAGTCACTTGGTTGTCAACTGTTAGGGTTTATAACGTGTAAAAAAATCAGTCACAAGTTTGCAGGAGTCACTTGGTTGCCAACTGTTAGGATTTACAACGTGTAATAATGAGTCACAAATTTGCAGCAGTCACTTGGTTGTCTACTCTTAGGGTTTATAACGTGTAATAATCAGTCACAAGTTTGCAGGAGTCACTTGGTTGTCAACTGTTAGGGTTTATAACGTGTAATAATCAGTCACAAGTTTGCAGCAGTCACTTGATTGTCAACTGTTAGGGTTTTTAAGCGTTTAATAATGAGTCACAAGTTTGCAGCAGACACTTGGTTGTCAACTGTTAGGGTTTATAACGTGTAATAAACAGTCACAAGTTTGCAGCTGACACTTGGTTGTCAACTGTTAGGGTTTATAACGTGAAATAATCAGTCACAAGTTTGCAGCAGTCACTTGGTTGTCAACTGTTAGGGTTTATATCGTGTAATAGTCACAAGTTTGCAGTAGTCACTTGGTTGTCAACTGTTAGGGTTTATAACGTGTAATAATCAGTCACAAGTTTGCAGAGGTCACTTGGTTGGAAACTGTTAGGGTTTACAACGTATGATAATGAGTCACAAGTTTGCAGGAGTCACTTGGTTGTCAACTGTTAGGGTTTATAACGTAAAATAATCAGTCACAAGTTTGCAGGAGACACTTGGTTTTTAACTGATAGAGTTTATAACGTCTATTAATTAGTCACAAGTTTGCAGCAGTCACTTGGTTGTCAACTGTTAGGCTTTATTACGTGTAATAATCAGTCACAAGTTTGCAGCAGTCAATTGGTTGTCAACTGTTAGGGTTTATAATGTGTAATAATCAGTCACAAATTTGCAGCAGTTACTTGGTTGTCAACTGTTAGGGTTTACAACGTGTAATAATCAGTCACAAGTTTGCAGGAGTCACTTGGTTGTCAACTGTTAGGGTTTATAACGTGTAATAATCAGTCACAAGTTTTCAGCAGTCACTTGGTTGTTAACTGTTAGGGTTTATAGCGTGTAATAATGAGTCACAAGTTTGCAGCAGTCACTTGGTTGAAAACTGTTAGGGTTTATAACGTGTAATAATCAGTCACAAGTTTGTGGGAGTCACTTGGTTGTCAACTGTTAGGATTTATAACATGTAATAATCAGTCACAAGTTTGCAGCAGTCACTTGATTGTCAACTGCTGGGTTTATAGCGTTTAATAATGAGTCACAAGTTTGCAGCAGTCACTTGGTTGTCAACTGTTAGGGTTTATAACGTGTAATAATCAGTCACAAATTTGCAGGAGTCATTTGGTTGTCAACTGTTAGGGTTTACAACGTGTAATAATCAGTCACAAGTTTGCAGGAGTCACTGGGTTGTCAACTGTTAGGGATTATAACGTGTAATAATCAGTCACAAGTTTTCGGCAGTCACTTGGGTGTTAACTGGTAGGGTTTATCACGTGTAATAATGAGTCACAAGTTTGCAGCAGTCACTTGGTTGAAAACTGTTAGGGTTTATAACGTGTTATAATCAGTCACAGGTTTGCAGGAGTCACTTGGTTGTCAACTGTTAGGCTTTATAAGTGTAATAATCAGTCACAGGTTTGCAGCAGTCACTTGGTTGTCAACTATTAGGGTTTATAACGTGTAATAATCAGTCCCAAGTTTGCAGCAGTTACTTGGTTGTCAACTATTAGGGTTTATAGCGTGTAATAGTCAGTCATAAGTTTGCAGTAGTCACTAGGTTGTCAAATGTTAGGGTTTATAACGTGTAATCATCAGTCACAAGTGTGCAGCGGTCACTTGGTTGTCAACTGTTAGGGTTTATAACGTGTAATAATCAGTCACAAGTTTGCAGCAGTCACTAAGTTGTCAACTGTTAGGGTTTATAACGTGTAAAAAATCAGTCACAAGTTTGCAGGAGTCACTTGGTTGCCAACTGTTAGGATTTACAACGTGTAATAATGAGTCACAAGTTTGCAGCAGTCACTTTGTTGTCAAATGTTAGGGTATATAACGTGTAATAATCAGTCACAATATTGCAGGAGTCACTTGGCTGTCAACTGTTAAGGTTTATAACGTGTAATAATCAGTCTCAAGTTTGCAGCAGTCACTTGATTGTCAACTGTTAGGGTTTATAGCGTTTAATAATGAGTCACAAGTTTGCAGCAGTCACTTGGTTGTCAACTGTTAGGGTTTATAACGTGAAATAATCAGACACAAGTTTGCAGCAGTCACTTGGTTGTCAACTGTTAGGGTTTGTAACGTGTAATAATCAGTCACAAGTTTGCAGGAGTCACTTGGTTGTCAACTGTTAGGGTTTACAACGTGTAATAATGAGTCTCAAGTTTGCAGGAGTCACTTGGTTGTCAACTGTTAGGGTTTATAACGTGTAATAATCAGTCACAAATTTGCAGGAGTCACTTGGTTGTCAACTGTTAGAGTTTTTAACGTGTAATAATCAGTCACAAGTTTGCAGCAGTCACTTGGTTGTCAACTGTTTGGGTTTATAGCGTGTAATAATGAGACACAAATTTGCAGCAGTTACTTGGTTGTCAACTGTTAGGGTTTATAACGTATAATTATCAGTCACAATTTTGCAGGAGTCACTTGGTTGTCAACTGTTAGGGTTTATAACGTGTAATAATCAGTCACAAGTTTGCAGGAGTCACTTGGATGTTAACTGTTATGGTTTATAGCGTGTAATAATGAGTCACAAGTTTGCAGCAGTCACTTGGTTGAAAACTGTTAGGGTTTATAACGTGTAATAATCAGTCACAAGTTTGCAGGAGTCACTTAGTTGTCAACTGTTAGGCTTTATAAGTGTAATAATTAGTCACAAGTTTGCAGCAGTCACTTGGTTGTCAACTGTTAGGGTTTATAACGTGTAATAATCAGTCACAAGTTTGCAGAAGTTACTAGGTTGTCAACTATTAGGGTTTATAACGTGTAATAGTCAGTCATAAGTTTGCAGCAGTCACTATGTTGTCAACTGTTAGGGTTTATAACGTATAATCATCAGTCACAAGTTTGCAGCAGTCACTTGTTTGTCAACTTTTAGGGTTTATAACGTGTAATAATCGGTCACAAGTTTGCAGCAGTCACTTGGTTGTCATCTGTTAGGGTGTATAACGTGTAATAATCAGTCACAAGTTTGCAGCTGACACTTGGTTGTCAACTGTTAGGGTTTATAACGTGAAATAATCAGTCACAAGTTTGCAGCAGTCACTTGGTTGTCAACTGTTAGGGTTTATAACGTGAAATAATCAGTTACAATTTTGCAGCAGTCACTTGGTTGTCAACTGTTAGGGTCTATAACGTGTAATAATCAGTCACAAGTTTGCAGCAGTCACTTGGTTGTCAACTGTTCGGGTTTATATCGTGTAATAGTCACAAGTTTGCAGCAATCACTTGGGTGTCAATTGTTAGGGTTTTTAACGTGTAATAATCAGTCATAAGTTTGCAGCAGTCAATTGGTTTTTAACTGTTAGGGTTTATAACGTGTATTAATTAGTCACAAGTTTGCAGCAGTCACTTGGTTGACAACTGTTAGTCTTTATAACGTGTAATAATCAGTCACAAGTTTGCAGCAGTCACTTGGTTGTCAACTGTTAGGGTTTATAACGTGTAATAATCAGTCAAGTTTGCAGCAGTCACTTGGTTGTCAACTGTTACGGTTTATAACCTGTAGTAATCAGTCACAAGTTTGCAGCTGTCACTTGGTTGTCAACTGTTAGGGTTTATAACGTGTAATAAACAGTCACAAGTTTGCAGAAGTCACTTGGTTGTCAACCTTTAGGGTTTATAACGTGAAATAATCAGTCACAAGTTTGCAGCAGTCACTTGGTTGTCAACTGTTAGGGTTTATAACGTGTAAAAAAATCAGTCACAAGTTTGCAGGAGTCACTTGGTTGCCAACTGTTAGGATTTACAACGTGTAATAATGAGTCACAAGTTTGCAGCAGTCACTTAGTTGTCTACTCTTAGGGTTTATAACGTGTAATAATCAGTCACAAGTTTGCAGGAATCACTTGGTTGTCAACTGTTAGGGTTTATAACGTGTAATAATCAGTCACAAGTTTGCAGCAGTCACTTGATTGTCAACTGTTAGGGTTTTTAAGCGTTTAATAATGAGTCACAAGTTTGCAGCAGTCACTTGGTTGTCAACTGTTAGGGTTTATAACGTGTAATAATCAGTCACAAATTTGCAGGAGTCACTTGGTTGTCAACTGTTAGGGTTTATAACGTGTAATAAACAGTCACAAGTTTGCAGCTGACACTTGGTTGTCAACTGTTAGGGTTTATAACGTGAAATAATCAGTCACAAGTTTGCAGCAGTCACTTGGTTGTCAACTGTTAGGGTTTATAACGTGTAATAATCAGTTACAAGTTTGCAGCAGTCACTTGGTTGTCAACTGTTAGGGTCTATAACGTGTAATAATCAGTCACAAGTTTACAGCAGTCACTTGGTTGTCAACTGTTAGGGTTTATATCGTGTAATAGTCACAAGTTTGCAGTAGTCACTTGGTTGTCAACTGTTAGGGTTTATAACGTGTAATAATCAGTCACAAGTTTGCAGAGGTCACTTGGTTGGCAACTGTTAGGGTTTACAACGTGTGATAATGAGTCACAAGTTTGCAGGAGTCACTTGGTTGTCAACTGTTAGGGTTTATAACGTAAAATAATCAGTCACAAGTTTGCAGGAGACACTTGGTTTTTAACTGATAGAGTTTATAACGTCTATTAATTAGTCACAAGTTTGCAGCAGTCACTTGGTTGTCAACTGTTAGGCTTTATTACGTGTAATAATCAGTCACAAGTTTGCAGGAGTCACTTGGTTGTCAACTGTTAGGGATTATAACGTGTAATAATCAGTCACAAGTTTTCGGCAGTCACTTGGGTGTTAACTGGTAGGGTTTATCGCGTGTAATAATGAGTCACAAGTTTGCAGCAGTCACTAGGTTGCAAACTGTTAGGGTTTATAACGTGTTATAATCAGTCACAGGTTTGCAGGAGTCACTTGGTTGTCAACTGTTAGGCTTTATAGGTGTAATAATCAGTCACAAGTTTGCAGCAGTCACTTGGTTGTCAACTATTAGGGTTTATAACGTGTAATAATCAGTCCCAAGTTTGCAGCAGTTACTTGGTTGTCAACTATTAGGGTTTATAGCGTGTAATAGTCAGTCATAAGTTTGCAGCAGTCACTAGGTTGTCAAATGTTAGGGTTTATAACGTGTAATCATCAGTCACAAGTGTGCAGCGGTCACTTGGTTGTCAACTGTTAGGGTTTATAACGTGTCATAATCAGTCACAAGTTTGCAGCAGTCACTAAGTTGTCAACTGTTAGGGTTTATAACGTGTAAAAAATCAGTCACAAGTTTGCAGGAGTCACTTGGTTGCCAACTGTTAGGATTTACAACGTGTAATAATGAGTCACAAGTTTGCAGCAGTCACTTTGTTGTCAAATGTTAGGGTATATAACGTGTAATAATCAGTCACAATATTGCAGGAGTCAGTTGGCTGTCAACTGTTAGGGTTTATAACGTGTAATAATCAGTCTCAAGTTTGCAGCAGTCACTTGATTGTCAACTGTTAGGGTTTATAGCGTTTAATAATGAGTCACAAGTTTGCAGCAGTCACTTGGTTGTCAACTGTTAGGGTTTATAACGTGAAATAATCAGACACAAGTTTGCAGCAGTCACTTGGTTGTCAACTGTTAGGGTTTGTAACGTGAAATAATCAGTCACAAGTTTGCAGGAGTCACTTGGTTGTCAACTGTTAGGGTTTACAACGTGTAATAATGAGTCACAAGTTTGCAGGAGTCACATGGTTGTCAACTGTTAGGGTTTATAACGTGTAATAATCAGTCACAAATTTGCAGGAGTCACTTGGTTGTCAACTGTTAGAGTTTTTAACGTGTAATAATCAGTCACAAGTTTGCAGCAGTCACTTGGTTGTCAACTTTTGGGTTTATAGCGTGTAATAATGAGACACAAATTTGCAGCAGTTACTTGGTTGTCAACTGTTAGGGTTTATAACGTATAATTATCAGTCACAAGTTTGCAGGAGTCACTTGGTTGTCAACTGTTAGGGTTTATAACGTGTAATAATCAGTCACAAGTTTGCAGGAGTCACTTGGTTGTCAACTGTTAGGGATTATAACGTGTAATAATCAGTCACAAGTTTTCAGCAGTCACTTGGTTGTAAACTGTTAGGGTTTATAGCGTGTAATAATGAGTCACAAGTTTGCAGCAGTCACTTGGTTGAAAACTGTTAGGGTTTATAACGTGTAATAATCAGTCACAAGTTTGCAGGAGTCACTTGGTTGTCAACTGTTAGGCTTTATAAGTGTAATAATCAGTCACAAGTTTGCAGCAGTCACTTGGTTGTCAACTGTTAGGGTTTATAACGTGTAATAATCAGTCACAAGTTTGCAGCAGTTACTAGGCTGTCAACTATTAGGGTTTATAACGTTTAATAGTCAGTCATAAGTTTGCAGCAGTCACTATGTTGTCAACTGTTAGGGTTTATAACGTATAATCATCAGTCACAAGTTTGCAGCAGTCACTTGTTTGTCAACTTTTAGGGTTTATAACGTGTAATAATCGGTCACAAGTTTGCAGCATTCACTTGGTTGTCATCTGTTAGGGTTTATAACGTGTAATAATCAGTCACAAGTTTGCAGCTGACACTTGGTTGTCAACTGTTAGGGTTTATAACGTGCAATAATCAGTCACAAGTTTGCAGCAGTCACTTGGTTGTCAACTGTTAGGGTTTATATTGTGTAATGGTCACAAGTTTGCAGCAGTCACTTGGTTGTCAACTGTTAGGGTTTATAACGTGTAATAATCAGTCACAAGTTTGCAGGAGCCACTTGGTTGTCAACTTTTAGGGTTTATAACGTGTAATAATGTGTCACAATTTTGCAGGAGACACTTGGTTGTCAACTGTTAGGGTTTATAACGTGTAATAATCAATCACAAGTTTGCAGCAGTCACTTGGTTGTCAACTGTTAGGGTTTATAACCTGTAATAATCAGTCAGAAGTTTGCAGCAGTCACTTGGTTGTCAACTGTTAGGGTTTATAACGTGTAATAATCAGTCATAAGTTTGCAGCAGTCACTTGGTTTTTAACTGTTAGGGTTTATAACGTGTATTAATTAGTCACATGTTTGCAGCAGTCACTTGGTTGACAACTGTTAGGCTTTATAACGTGTAATAATCAGTCACAAATTTGCAGCAGTCACTTGGTTGTCAACTGTTAGGTTTTATAACGTGTAATAATCAGTTACAAGTTTGCAGCAGTCACTTTGATATCAACTTTTAGGGTCTATAACGTGTAATAATCAGTCACAAGTTTGCAGCAGTCACTTGGTTGTCAACTGTTAGGGTTTATATCGTTTAATAGTCACAAGTTTGCAGCAGTCACTTGGTTGTCAACTGTTAGGGTTTTTAACGTGTAATAATCAGTCACAAGTTTGCAGCAGTCACTTGGTTGTCAACTGTTTGGGTTTATAGCGTGTAATAATGAGACACAAGATTGCAGCAGTCACTTGGTTGTCAACTGTTAGGGTTTATAACGTATAATAATCAGTCACAAGTTTGCAGGAGTCACTTGGTTGTCAACTGTTAGGGTTTATATCGTGTAATAATCAGTCACAAGTTTGCAGCAGTCACTTGGTTGTCAACTGTTAGGGTTTATAACCTGTAATAATCAGTCAGAATTTTGCAGCAGTCAGTTGGTTGTCAACTGTTAGGCTTTATAACGTGTAATAATCAGTCATAAGTTTGCAGCAGTCAATTGGTTTTTAACTGTTAGGGTTTATAACGTGTATTAATTAGTCACAAGTTTGCAGCAGTCACTTGGTTGACAACTGTTAGGCTTTATAACGTGTAATAATCAGTCACAAGTTTGCAGCAGTCACTTGGTTGTCAACTCTTAGGGTTTTTAACGTGTAATAATCAGTCACAAGTTTGCAGCAGTCACTTGGTTGTCAACTGTTAGGGTTTATAACGTGTAGTAATCAGTCACAAGTTTGCAGCAGTCACTCTGTTGTCAACTGTTAGGGTTTATAACGTGTAATAAACAGTCACAAGTTTGCAGAAGTCACTTGGTGTCAACTTTTAGGGTTTAAACCGTGAAATATTCAGTCACAAGTTTGCAGCAGTCACTTGGTTGTCAACTGTTAGGATTTGTAACGTGTCATAATCAGTCACAAGTTTGCTGCAGTCACTTGGTTGTCAACTGTTAGGGTTTATAACGTGTAAAAAATCAGTCACAAGTTTGCAGGAGTCTCTTGGTTGCCAAATGTTAGGATTTACAACGTGTAATAATGAGTCACAAGTTTGCAGCAGTCACTTGGTTGTCTACTGTTAGGGTTTATAGCGTGTAATAATCAGTCACAAGTTTGCAGGAGTCACTTGGTTGTCAACTGTTAGGGTTTATAACATGTAATAATCAGTCAAAAGTTTGCAGCAGTCACTTGATTGTCAACTGTTAGGGTTTATAGCGGTTAATAATGAGTCACAAGTTTGCAGCAGTCACTTGGTTGTCAACTGTTAGGGTTTATAACATGTAATAATCTGTCACAAATTTGCAGGAGTCACTTGGTTGTCAACTGTTAGGGTTTACAACGTGTAATAATCAGTCACAAGTTTGCAGGAGTCACTTGGTTGTCAACTGTTAGGGTTTATAACGTGTAATAATCAGTCACAAGTTTGCAGCAGTCACTTGGTTGACAACTGTTAGGGTTTATAACCTGTAATAATCAGTCAGAAGTTTGCAGCAGTCACTTGGTTGTCAACTGTTAGGGTTTATAACGTGTAATAATCAGTCATAAGTTTGCAGCAGTCACTTGGTTTTTAACTGTTAGGGTTTATAACGTGTATTAATTAGTCACAAGTTTGCATCAGTCACTTGGATGTCAACTGTTAGGCTTTATAACGTGTAATAATCAGTCACAACTTTGCAGGAGTCACTTGGTTGTCAACTGTTAGGGTTTACAACGTGTAATAATCAGTCACAAGTTTGCAGGAGTCACTTGGTTGTCAACTCTTAGGGATTATAATGTGTAATAATCAGTCACAAGTTTTCAGCAGTCACTTGGTTGTTAACTGTTAGGGTTTATAGCGTGTAATAATGAGTCACAAGTTTGCAGCAGTCACTTGGTTGTCAACTGTTAGGGTTTATAACGTGTAATAAACAGTCACAAGTATGCAGAAGTCACTTGGTTGTCAACTTTTAGGGTTTATAACGTGAAATAATCAGTCACAAGTTTGCAGCAGTCACTTGGTTGTCAACTGTTAGGGTTTATAACGTGTCATAATCAGTCACAAGTTTGCAGCAGTCACTTGGTTGTCAACTGTTAGGGTTTATAACGTGTTAAAAATCAGTCACAAGTTTGCAGGAGTCACTTGGTTGCCAACTGTTAGGATTTACAACGTGTAATAATGAGTCACAAGTTTGCAGCAGTCACTTGGTTGTCTACTCTTAGGGTTTATAACGTGTAATAATCAGTCACAAGTTTGCAGGAGTCACTTGGTTGCCAACTGTTAGGATTTACAACGTGTAATAATGAGTCACAAGTTTGCAGCAGTCACTTGGTTGTCTACTCTTAGGGTTTATAACGTGTAATAATCAGTCACAAGTTTGCAAGAGTCACTTGGTTGTCAACTGTTAGGGTGTATAACGTGTAATAATCAGTCACAAGTTTGCAGGAGTCACTTGGTTGTCAACTGTTAGGGATTATAACGTGTAATAATCAGTCACAAGTTTTCAGCAGTCACTTGGTTGTTAACTGTTAGGGTTTATAGCGTGTAATAATGAGTCACAAGTTTGCAGCAGTCACTTGGTTGAAAACTGTTAGGGTTTATAACGTGTAATAATCAGTCACAAGTTGGCAGGAGTCACTTGGTTGTCAACTGTTAGGCTTTATAAGTGTAATAATCAGTCACAAGTTTGCAGCAGTCACTTGGTTGTCAACTGTTAGGGTTTATAACGTGTAATAATCAGGAACAAGTTTGCTGCAGTTACTTGGTTGTCAACTATTAGGGTTTTTAACGTGTAATAGTCAGTCATAAGTTTGCAGCAGTCACTATGTTGTCAACTGTTAGGGTTTATAACGTATAATCATCAGTCACAAGTTTGCAGCAGTCACTTGTTTGTCAACTGTTAGGGTTTATAACGTGTAATTATCAGTCACAAGTTTGCAGGAGCCACTTGGTTGTCAACTGTTAGGGTTTATAACGTGTAATAATGAGTTACAATTTTGCAGGAGTCACTTGGTTGTCAACTGTTAGGGTTTATAAGGTGTAATAATCAATCACAAGTTTGCAGCAGTCACTTGGTTGTCAACTGTTAGGGTTTATAACCTGTAATAATCAGTCAGAAGTTTGCAGCAGTCACTTGGTTGTCAACTGTTAGGGTTTATAACGTGTAATAATCAGTCATAAGTTTCCACAGTCACTTGGTTTTTAACTGTTAGGGTTTACAACGTGTATTAATTAGTCACAAGTTTGCAGCAGTCACTTAGTTGACAACTGTTAGGCTTTATAACATGTAATAATCAGTCACAAGTTTGCAGCAGTCACTTGGTTGTCCACTATTAGGGTTTATAACGTGTAATAATCAGTTACAAGTTTGCAGCAGTCACTTGGTTTTCAACTCTTAGGGTCTATAACGTGTAATAATCAGTCACAAGTTTGCAGCAGTCACTTGGTTGTCAACTTTTAGGGTTTATATCGTGTAATAGTCACAAGTTAGCAGCAGTCACTTGGTTGTCAACTTTTAGGGTTTTTAACGTGTAATAATCAGTCACAATTTGCAGCAGTGACTTGGTTGTCAACTGTTTGGGTTTATAGCGTGTAATAATGAGACACAAGTTTGCAGCAGTCACTTGGTTGTCAACTGTTAGGGTTTATAACGTATAATAATCAGTCACAAGTTTGCAGGAGTCACTTGGTTGTCAACTGTTAGGGTTTATATCGTGTAATAATCAGTCATAAGTTTGCAGCAGTCAATTGGTTTTTAACTGTTAGGGTTTATAACGTGTATTAATTAGTCACAAGTTTGCAGCAGTCTCTTGGTTGACAACTGTTAGGCTTTATAACGCGTAATAATCAGTCACAAGTTTGCAGCAGTCACTCGGTTGTCAACTGTTAGGGTTTATAACGTGTAATAATCAGTCACAAGTTTGCAGCAGTCACTTGGTTGTTAACTGTTAGGGTTTATAACGTGTAGTAATCAGTCACAAGTTTGCAGCGGTCACTCTGTTGTCAACTTTTAGGGTTTATAACGTGAAATAATCAGTCACAAGTTTGCAGCAGTCACTTGGTTGTCAACTGTTAGGGTTATAACGTGTCATTATCAGTCACAAGTTTGCAGGAGTCACTTGGTTGTCAACTGTTAGGGTTTATAACGTGTAAAAAATCAGTCACAAATTTGCAGGAGTCACTTGGTTGCCAACTGTTAGGATTTATAACGTGTAATAATGAGTCACAAGTTTGCAGCAGTCACTTGGCTGTCTACTCTTAGGGTTTATAACGTGTAATAATCAGTCACAAGTTTGCAGGAGTCACTTGGTTGTCAACTGTTAGGGTGTATAACGTGTAATAATCAGTAACAAGTTTGCAGCAGTCACTTGATTGTCAACTGTTAGGGTTTATAGCGTTTAATAATGAGTCACCAGTTTGCAGCGGTCACTTGGATGCCAACTGTTAGGGTTTATAACGTGTAATAATCAGTCACAAATTTGCAGGAGTCACTTGCTTGTCAACTGTTAGGGTTTATAACGTGTAATAAACAGTCACAAGTTTGCAGAAGTCACTTGGTTGTCAACTTTTAGGGTTTATAACGTGAAATAATCAGTCACAAGTTTGCAGCAGTCACTTGGTTGTCAACTGTTAGGGGTTATAACGTGTCATAATCAGTCACAAGTTTGCAGCAGTCACTTGGTTGTCAACTGTTAGGGTTTATATCGTGTAATAGTCACAAGTTTGCAGCAGTCACTTGGTTGTCAACTGTTAGGGTTTATAACGTGTAATAATCAGTCACAAGTTTGCAGCAGTCACTTGGTTGGCAACTGTTAGGGTTTACAACGTGTAATAATGAGTCACAAGTTTGCAGGAGTCACTTGGTTGTCAACTGTTAGGGTTTATAACGTAAAATAGTCAGTCACAAGTTTGCAGGAGACACTTGGTTTTTAACTGTTAGAGTTTATAACGTGTATTAATTAGTCACAAGTTTGCAGCAGTCACTTGGTTGTCAACTGTTAGGCTTTATTACGTGTAATAATCAGTCACAAGTTTGCAGCAGTCAATTGGTTGTCAACTGTTAGGGTTTATAATGTGTAATAATCAGTCACAAGTTTGCAGGAGTCACTTGGTTGTCACCTGTTAGGGATTATAACGTGTAATAATCAGTCACAAGTTTTCAGCAGTCACTTGGTTGTTTACTGTTAGGGTTTATAGCGTGTAATAATGAGTCACAAGTTTGCAGCAGTCACTTGGTTGAAAACTGTTAGGGTTTATAACGAGTAATAATCAGTCACAAGTTTGTGGGAGTCACTTGGTTGTCAACTGTTAGGATTTATAACATGTAATAATCAGTCACAAGTTTGCAGCAGTCACTTGATTGTCAACTGCTGTGTTTATAGCGTTCAATAATGAGTCACAAGTTTGCAGCACTCACTTGGTTGTCAACTGTTAGGGTTTATAACGTGTAATAATCAGTCACAAATTTGCAGGAGTCACTTGGTGTCAACTGTTAGGGTTAACAACGTGTAATAATCAGTCACAAGTTTGCAGGAGTCACTTGGTTGTCAACTGTTAGGGATTATAACGTGTAATAATCAGTCACAAGTTTTCAGCAGTCACTTGGGTGTTAACTGTTAGGGTTTATCGCGTGTAATAATGAGTCACAAGTTTGCAGCAGTCACTTGGTTGAAAACTGTTAGGGTTTATAACGTGTAATAGTCAGTCACAAGTTTGCAGGAGTCACTTGGTTGTCAACTGTTAGGCTTTATAAGTGTAATAATCAGTCACAAGTTTGCAGCAGTCACTTGGTTGTCAACTATTAGGGTTTATAACGTGTAATAATCAGTCCCAAGTTTGCAGCAGTTACTTGGTTGTCAACTATTAGGGTTTATAGCGTGTAATAGTCAGTCATAAGTTTGCAGCAGTCACTAGGTTCAACTGTTAGGGTTTATAACGTGTAATCATCAGTCACAAGTTTGCAGCGGTCACTTGGTTGTCAACTGTTAGGGTTTATAACGTGTCATAATCAGTCACAAGTTTGCAGCAGTCACTTGGTTGTCAACTGTTAGGGTTTATAACGTGTAAAAAATCAGTCACAAGTTTGCAGGAGTCACTTGGTTGCCAACTGTTAGGATTTACAACGTGTAATATGGAGTACAAGTTTGCAGCAGTCACTTGGTTGTCAAATGTTAGGGTTTATAACGTGTAATAATCAGTCACAATATTGCAGGAGTCACTTGGCTGTCAACTGTTAGGGTTTATAACGTGTAATAATCAGTCTCAAGTTTGCAGCAGTCACTTGATTGTCAACTGTTAGGGTTTATAACGTGTAATAATCAGTCACAAATTTGCAGGAGTCACTTGGTTTCAAAAGTTAGGGTGTTTAACGTGTAAAAATCTGTCACAAGTTTGCAGCAGTCACTTGGTTGTCAACTGTTTGGGTTTATAGCGTGTAATAATGAGACACAAATTTGCAGCAGTTACTTGGTTGTCAACTGTTAGGGTTTATAATGTATAATAATCAGTCACAAGTTTGCAGGAGTCACTTGGTTGTCAACTGTTAGGGTTTATAACGTGTAATAATCAGTCACAAGTTTGCAGGAGTCACTTGGTTGTCAACTGTTAGGGATTATAACGTGTAATAATCAGTCACAAGTTTTCAGCAGTCACTTGGTTGTTAACTGTTAGAGTTTATAGCGTGTAATAATGAGTCACAAGTTTGCAGCAGTCACTTGGTTGAAAACTGTTAGGGTTTATAACGTGTAATAATCAGTCACAAGTTTGCAGGAGTCACTTGGTTGTCAACTGTTAGGCTTTATAAGTGTAATAATCAGTCACAAGTTTGCAGCAGTCACTTGGTTGTTAACTGTTAGGGTTTATAACGTGTAATAATCAGTCACAAGTTTGCAGCAGTTACTTGGTTGTCAACTATTAGGGTTTATAACGTGTAATAGTCAGTCATAAGTTTGCAGCAGACACTATGTTGTCAACTGTTAGGGTTATAACGTATAATCATCAGTCACAAGTTTGCAGCAGTCACTTGTTTGTCAACTGTTAGGGTTTATAACGTGTAATAATCGGTCACAAGTTTGCAGCAGTCACTTGGTTGTCAACTCTTAGGGTTTATAACGTGTAATAATCAGTCACAAGTTTGCAGCTGACACTTGGTTGTCAACTGTTAGGGTTGATAACGTGAAATAATCAGTCACAAGTTTGCAGCAGTCACTTGGTTGTCAACTGTTAGGGTTTATATCGTGTAATAGTCACAAGTTTGCAGCAGTCACTTGGTTGTCAACTGTTAGGGTTTATAACGTGTAATAATCAGTCACAAGTTTGCAGGAGCCACTTGGTTGTCAACTGTTACGGTTTATAACGAGTAATAATGTGTTACAATTTTGCAGGAGTCACTTGGTTGTGAACTGATAGGGTTTATAACGTGTAATAATCAATAACAAGTTTGCAGCAGTCACTTGGTTGTCAACCGTTAGGGTTTATAACCTGTAATAATCAGTCAGAAGTTTGCAGCAGTCACTTGGTTGTCAACTGTTAGGGTTTATAACGTGTAATAATCAGTCATAAGTTTGCAGCAGTCACTTGGTTTTTAACTGTTAGGGTTTATAACGTGTATTAATTAGTCACAAGTTTGCAGCAGTCACTTGGATGACAACTGTTAGGCTTTATAACGTGTAATAATCAGTCACAAGTTTGCAGCAGTCACTTGGTTGTCAACTCTTAGGGTCTATAACGTGTAATAATCAGTCACAAGTTTGCAGCAGTCACTTGGTTGTCAACTGTTAGGGTTTATATCGTGTAATAGTCACAAGTTTCCAGCAGTCACTTGGTTGTCAACTGTTAGGGTTTTTAACGTGTAATAATCAGTCACAAGTTTGCAGCAGTCACTTGGTTGTCAACTGTTTGGGTTTATAGCGTGTAATAATGAGACACAAGTTTGCAGCAGTCACATGGTTGTCTACTCTTATGGTTTATAACGTGTAATAATCAGTCACAAGTTTGCAGGAGTCACTTGGTTGTCAACTGTTAGGGTTTATAACGTGTAATAATCAGTCACAAGTTTGCAGCAGTCACGTGGTTGTCAACTGTTAGGGTTTAATACGTGTAATATTGAGTCACATGTTTGCAGCAGTCACTTGGTTGTCAACTGTTACCATTTATAAGTGTAATAATGATTCACAAGTTTGCAGCAGTGACTTGGTTGTCAACTATTAGGGTTTATAGCGTGTAATAATCAGTCACAAGTTTGCAGCAAGAACTTGGTTGTCAACTGTTAGGGTTTATAACCTGTAATAATCAGTCAGAAGTTTGCAGCAGTCACTTGGTTGTCAACTGTTAGGGTTTATAACGTGTAATAATCAGTCATAAGTTTGCAGCAGTCACTTGGTTTTTAACTGTTAGGGTATATAACGTGTATTAATTAGTCACAATTTTGCAGCAGTCACTTGGTTGACAACTGTTAGGCTTTATAACGTGTAATAATCAGTCACAAGTTTGTAGCAGTCACTTGGTTGTCAACTCTTAGGGTCTATAACGTGTAATAATCAGTCGCAAGTTTGCAGCAGTCACTTGGTATTCAACTGTTAGGGTTTATATCGTGTAATAGTCACAAGTTTCCAGCAGTCACTTGGTTGTCAACTGTTAGGGTTTTTAACGTATAATAATCAGTCACAAGTTTGCAGCAGTCACTTGGTTGTCAACTGTTTTGGTTTATAGCGTATAATAATGAGTCACCAGTTTGCAGCAGTCACTTGGTTGCCAACTGTTAGGGTTTATAACGTGTAATAATCAGTCACAAATTTGCAGGAGTCACTTGGTTGTCAACTCTTAGGGTTTATAACGTGTAATAAACAGTCACAAGTTTGCAGAAGTCACTTGGTTGTCAACTTTTAGGGTTTATAACGTGAAATAATCAGTCACAAGTTTGCAGCAGTCACTTGGTTGAAAACTGTTTGGGTTTATAACGTGTCATAATCAGTCACTAGTTTGCAGGAGTCACTTGGTTGTCAACTGTTAGGGTTTATATCGTGTAATAGTCACAAGTTTGCAGCAGTCACTTGGTTGTCAACTGTTAGGGTTTATAACGTGTAATAATCAGTCACAAGTTTGCAGCAGTCACTTGGTTGGCAACTGTTAGGGTTTACAACGTGTAATAATGAGTCACAAGTTTGCAGGAGTCACTTGGTTGTCAATTGTTAGGGTTTATAACGTAAAATAATCAGTCACAAGTTTGCAGGAGACACTTGGTTTTTAACTGTTAGAGTTTATAACGTGTATTAATTAGTCACAAGTTTGCAGCAGTCACTTGGTTGTCAACTGTTAGGCTTTATTACGTGTAATAATCAGTCACAAGTTTGCAGCAGTCAATTGGTTGTCAACTGTTAGGGTTTATAATGTGTAATAATCAGTCACAAATTTGCAGCAGTTACTTGGTTGTCAACTGTTAGGGTTTACAACGTGTAATAGTCAGTCACAAGTTTGCAGGAGTCACTTGGTTGTCAACTGTTAGGGTTTATAACGTGTAATAATCAGTCACAAGTTTTCAGCAGTCACTTGGTTGTTTACTGTTAGGGTTTATAGCGTGTAATAATGTGTCACAAGTTTGCAGCAGTCACTTGGTTGAAAACTGTTAGGGTTTATAACGTGTAATAATCAGTCACAAGTTTGTGGGAGTCACTTGGTTGTCAACTGTTAGGATTTATAACATGTAATAATCAGTCACAAGTTTGCAGCAGTCACTTGATTGTCAACTGCTGGGTTTATAGCGTTTAATAATGAGTCACAAGTTTGCAGCAGTCACTTGGTTGTCAACTGTTAGGGTTTATAACGTGTAATAATCAGTCACAAATTTGCAGGAGTCACTTGGTGTCAACTGTTAGGGTTTACAACGTGTAATAATCAGTCACAAGTTTGCAGGAGTCACTTGGTTGTCAACTGTTAGGGATTATAACGTGTAATAATCAGTCACAAGTTTTCAGCAGTCACTTGGGTGTTAACTGTTAGGGTTTATCGCGTGTAATAATGAGTCACAAGTTTGCAGCAGTCACTTGGTTGAAAACTGTTAGGGTTTATAACGTGTAATAATCAGTCACAAGTTTGCAGGAGTCACTTGGTTGTCAACTGTTAGGCTTTATAAGTGTAATAATCAGTCACAAGTTTGCAGCAGTCACTTGGTTGTCAACTATTAGGGTTTATAACGTGTAATAATCAATCCCAAGTTTGCAGCAGTTACTTGGTTGTCAACTATTAGGGTTTATAGCGTGTAATAGTCAGTCATAAGTTTGCAGCAGTCACTTGGTTGGCAACTGTTAGGGTTTACAACGTGTAATAATGAGTCACAAGTTTGCAGGAGTCACTTGGTTGTCAACTGTTAGGGTTTATAACGTGTAATAATCAGTCACAAGTTTGCAGCAGTCACTTGATTGTCAACTGTTAGGGTTTATAGCGTTTAATAATGAGTCACAAGTTTGCAGCAGTCACTTGGTTGTCAACTTTTAGAGTTTATAACGTGTAATAATCAGTCACAAATTTGCAGGAGTCACTTGGTTGTCAACTGTTAGGTTTTATAACGTGTAATAAACAGTCACAAGTGTGCAGAAGTCACTTGGTTGTCAACCATTAGGGTTTATAACGTGAAATAATCAGTCACAAGTTTGCAGCAGTCACTTGGTTGTCAACTGTTAGGGGTTATAACGTGTCATAATCAGTCACAAGTTTGCAGCAGTCACTTGTTTGACAACTGTTAGGGTTTATAACGTGTAAAAAATCAGTCACAAGTTTGCAGGAGTCACTTGGCTGTCAACTGTTAGGGTTTATAGCGTTTAATATTGAGTCACAAGTTTGCAGCAGACACTTGGTTGTCAACTGTTAGGGTTTTTTAACGTGTAATAATTAGTCACAAGTTTGCAGGAGTCACTTGGTTGTCAACTGTTAGGGTTTATATTGTGTGATAATCAGTCACAAGTTTTCAACAGTCACTTGGTTGTTAACTGTTAGGGTTTATAGCGTGTAATAATGAGTCACAAGTTTGCAGCAGTCACTTGATTGTCAACTGTTAGGGTTTATAGCGTTTAATAATGAGTCACAAGTTTGCAGCAGTCACTTGGTTGTCAACTGTTAGGGTTTATAACGTGTAATAATCAGTCACAAATTTGCAGGAGTCACTTGGTTGTCAACTGTTAGGGTTTACAACGTGTAATAATCAGTCACAAGTTTGCAGGAGTCACTTGGTTGTCAACTGTTAGGGATTATAACGTGTAATAATCAGTCACAAGTTTTCAGCAGTCACTTGGGTGTTAACTGTTAGGGTTTATCGCGTGTAATAATGAGTCACAAGTTTGCAGCAGTCACTTGGTTGAAAACTGTTAGGGTTTATAACGTGTAATAATCAGTCACAAGTTTGCAGGAGTCACTTGGTTGTCAACTGTTAGGCTTTATAAGTGTAATAATCAGTCACAAGTTTGCAGCAGTCACTTGGTTGTCAACTATTAGGGTTTATAACGTGTAATAATCAGTCCCAAGTTTGCAGCAGTTACTTGGTTGTCCACTATTAGGGTTTATAGCGTGTAATAATCAGCCATAAGTTTGCAGCAGTCACTAGGTTGTCAACTGTTAGGCTTTATAACGTGTAATCATCAGTCACAAGTTTGCAGCGGTCACTTGCTTGTCAACTGTTAGGGTTTATAACGTGTCATAATCAGTCACAAGTTTGCAGCAGTCATTTGGTTGTCAACTGTTAGGGTTTATAACGTGTAAAAAATCAGTCACAAGTTTGCAGGAGTCACTTGGTTGCCAACTGTTAGGATTTACAACGTGTAATAATGAGTCACAAGTTTGCAGCAGTCACTTGGTTGTCAACTGTTAGGGTTTATAACGTGTAATAATCAGTCACAAGTTTGCAGGAGTCACTTGGTTGTCAACTGTTAGGGTTTACAACGTGTAATAATCAGTCACAAGTTTGCAGGAGTCACTTGGTTGTCAACTGTTAGGGTTTATAACGTGTAATAATCAGTCACAAATTTACAGGAGTCACATGGTTGTCAACTGTTAGGGTGTTTAACGTGTAATAAAAAGTCACAAGTTTGCAGCAGTCACTTGGTTGTCAACTGTTTGGGTTTATAGCGTGTAATAATGAGACACAAATTTGCAGCAGTTACTTGGTTGTCAACTGTTAGGCTTTATAACGTATAATAATCAGTCACAAGTTTGCAGGAGTCACTTGGTTGTCAACTGTTAGGGTTTATAACGTGTAATAATCAGTCACAAGTTTGCAGGAGTCACTTGGTTGTCAACTGTAGAGATTATAACGTGTAATAATCAGTCACGAGTTTTCAGCAGTCACTTGGTTGTTAACTGTTAGGGTTTATAGCGTGTAATAATGAGTCACAAGTTTGCAGCAGTCACTTGGTTGAAAACTGTTAGGGTTTATAATGTGTAATAATCAGTCACAAGTTTGCAGGAGTCACTTGGTTGTCAACTGTTAGGCTTTATAAGTGTAATAATCAGTCACAAGTTTGCAGCAGTCACTTGGTTGTCAACTGTTAGGGTTTCTAACGTGTAATAATCAGTCACAAGTTTGCAGCAGTTACTTGGTTGTCAACTATTAGGGTTTATAACGTGTAATAGTCAGTCATAAGTTTGCAGCAGTCACTATGTTGTCAACTGTTAGGGTTTATAACGTATAATCATCAGTCACAAGTTTGCAGCAGTCACTTGTTTGTCAACTGTTAGGGTTTATAACGTGTAATAATCGGTCACAAGTTTGCAGCAGTCACTTGGTTGTCAACTGTTAGGGTTTATATCGTGTAATAGTCACAAGTTTGCAGCAGTCACTTGGTTGTCAACTGTTAGGGTTTATAACGTGTAATAATCAGTCACAAGTTTGCAGGAGCCACTTGGTTGTCAAATGTTAGGGTTTATAACGTGTAATAATGTGTTACAATTTTGCAGGAGTCACTTGGTTGTGAACTGTTAGGGTTTATAACGTGTAATAATCAATCACAAGTTTGCAACAGTCACTTGGTTGTAAACTGTTAGGGTTTATAACCTGTAATAATCAGTCAGAAGTTTGCAGCAGTCACTTGGTTGTCAACTGTTAGGGTTTATAACGTGTAATAATCAGTCATAAGTTTGCAGCAGTCACTTGGTTTTTAACTGTTAGGGTTTATAACGTGTATTAAGTAGTCACAAGTTTGCAGCAGTCACTTGGTTGACAACTGTTAGGCTTTATAACGTGTAATAATCAGTCACAAGTTTGCAGCAGTCACTTGGTTGTCAACTCTTAGGGTCTATAACGTGTAATAATCAGTCACAAGTTTGCAGCAGTCACTTGGTTGTCAACTGTTAGGGTTTATATCGTGTAATAGTCACAAGTTTCCAGCTGTCACTTGGTTGTCAACTGTTAGGGTTTTTAACGTGTAATAATCAGTCACAAGTTTGCAGCTGTCACTTGGTTGTCAACTGTTTGGGTTTATAGCGTGTAATAATGAGACACAAGTTTGCAGCAGTCACTTGGTTGTCTACTGTTAGGGTTTATAGCGTGTAATAATCAGTCACAAGTTTGCAGGAGTCACTTGGTTGTCAACTGTTAGGGTTTATAACGTGTAATAATCAGTCACAAGTTTGCAGCAGTCACTTGATTGTCAACTGTTAGGGTTTATAGCGGTTAATAATGAGTCACAAGTTTGCAGCAGTCACTTGGTTGTTAACTATTAGGGTTTATAACGTGTAATAATCAGTCACAAGTTTGAAGCAGTCACTTGGTTGTCAACTGTTAGGGTTTATAACGTGTATTAATCAGTCACAAGTTTGCAGCAGTTACTTGGTTGTCAACTATTAGGGTTTATAACGTGTAATAGTCAGTCATAAGTTTGCAGCAGTCACTATGTAGTCAACTGTTAGGGTTTATAACGTATAATCATCAGTCACAAGTTTGCAGCAGTCACTTGGTTGTCCACTGTTAGGGTTTATAACGTGTAATAATCAGTCACAAGTTTGCAGCAGTCACTTGGTTGACAACTGTTAGGGTTTATAACCTGTAATAATCAGTCATAAGTTTGCAGCAGTCACTTGGTTTTTAACTGTTAGGGTTTATAACGTGTATTAATTAGTCACAAGTTTGCATCAGTCACTTGGATGTCAACTGTTAGGCTTTATAACGTGTAATAATCAGTCACAACTTTGCAGCAGTCACTTGGTTGTCAACTGTTAGGGTTTACAACGTGTAATAATCAGTCACAAGTTTGCAGGAGTCACTTGGTTGTCAACTCTTAAGTATTATACTGTGTAATAATCAGTCACAAGTTTTCAGCAGTCACTTGGTTGTTAACTGTTAGGGTTTATAGCGTGTAATAATCAGTCACAAGTTTGCAGGAGTCACTTGGTTGTCAACTGTTAGGCTTTATAAGTGTAATAATCAGTCACAAGTTTGCAGCAGTCACTTGGTTGCCAACTGTTAGGATTTACAACGTGTATAAATGAGTCACAAGTTTGCAGCAGTCACTTGGTTGTCAACTGTTAGGGTTTATAACGTGTAATAATCAGTCACAAGTTTGCAGCAGTCACTTGATTGTCAACTGTTAGGTTTTATAGCGTTTAATAATGAGTCACAAATTTGCAGCAGTCACTTGGTTGTCTACTGTTAGGGTTTATAACGTGTAATAATCAGTCACAAGTTTGCAGGAGTCACTTGGTTGTCAACTGTTAGGGTTTATAACGTGTAATAATCAGTCACAAGTTTGCAGCAGTCACTTGATTGTCAACTGTTAGGGTTTATAGCGTTTAATAATGAGTCACAAGTTTGCAGCAGTCACTTGGTTGTCAACTGTTAGGGTTTATAACGTGTAATAATCAGTCACAAATTTGCAGGAGTCACTTGGTTGTCAACTGTTAGGGTTTATAACGTGTAAGAAACAGTCACAAGTATGCAGAAGTCACTTGGTTGTCAACCATTAGGGTTTATAACGTGAAATAATCAGTCACAAGTTTGCAGCAGTCACTTGGTTGTCAACTGTTAGGGGTTATAACGTGTCATAATCAGTCACAAGTTTGCAGCAGTCACTTGTTTGACAACTGTTAGGGTTTATAACGTGTAAAAAATCAGTCACAAGTTTGCAGGAGTCACTTGGCTGTCAACTGTTAGGGTTTATAGCGTTTAATATTGAGTCACAAGTTTGCAGCAGACACTTGGTTGTCAACTGTTAGGGTTTATAACGTGTAATAATTAGTCACAAGTTTGCAGGAGTCACTTGGTTGTCAACTGTTAGGGTTTATAATGTGTAATAATCAGTCACAAGTTTTCAACAGTCACTTGGTTGTTAACTGTTAGGGTTTATAGCGTGTAATAATGAGTCACAAGTTTGCAGCAGTCACTTGATTGTCAACTGTTAGGGTTTATAGCGTTTAATAATGAGTCACAAGTTTGCAGCAGTCACTTGGTTGTCAACTGTTAGGGATTATAACGTGTAATAATCAGTCACAAATTTGCAGGAGTCACTTGGTTGTCAACTGTTAGGGTTTACAACGTGTAATAATCAGTCACAAGTTTGCAGGAGTCACTTGGTTGTCAACTGTTAGGGATTATAACGTGTAATAATCAGTCACAAGTTTTCAGCAGTCACTTGGGTGTTAACTGTTAGGGTTTATCGCGTGTAATAATGAGTCACAAGTTTGCAGCAGTCACTTGGTTGAAAACTGTTAGGGTTTATAACGTGTAATAATCAGTCACAAGTTTGCAGGAGTCACTTGGTTGTCAACTGTTAGGCTTTATAAGTGTAATAATCAGTCACAAGTTTGCAGCAGTCACTTGGTTGTCAACTATTAGGGTTTATAACGTGTAATAATCAGTCCCAAGTTTGCAGCAGTTACTTGGTTGTCCACTATTAGGGTTTATAGCGTGTAATAGTCAGTCATAAGTTTGCAGCAGTCACTTGTTTGTCAACTGTTAGGGTTTATAACGTGTAATAATCGGTCACAAGTTTGCAGCAGTCACTTGGTTGTCAACTGTTAGGGTTTATATCGTGTAATAGTCACAAGTTTGCAGCAGTCACTTGGTTGTCAACTATTAGGGTTTATAACGTGTAATAATCAGTCACAAGTTTGCAGGAGCCACTTGGTTGTCAAATGTTAGGGTTTATAACGTGTAATAATGTGTTACAATTTTGCAGGAGTCACTTGGTTGTGAACTGTTAGGGTTTATAACGTGTAATAATCAATCACAAGTTTGCAACAGTCACTTGGTTGTCAACTGTTAGGGTTTATAACCTGTAATAATCAGTCAGAAGTTTGCAGCAGTCACTTGGTTGTCAACTGTTAGGGTTTATAACGTGTAATAATCAGTCATAATTTTGCAGCAGTCACTTGGTTTTTAACTGTTAGGGTTTATAACGTGTATTAATTAGTCACAAGTTTGCAGCAGTCACTTGGTTGACAACTGTTAGGCTTTATAACGTGTAATAATCAGTCACAAGTTTGCAGCAGTCACTTGGTTGTCAACTCTTAGGGTCTATAACGTGTAATAATCAGTCACAAGTTTGCAGCAGTCACTTGGTTGTCAACTGTTAGGGTTTATATCGTGTAATAGTCACAAGTTTCCAGCTGTCACTTGGTTGTCAACTGTTAGGGTTTTTAACGTGTAATAATCAGTCACAAGTTTGCAGCTGTCACTTGGTTGTCAACTGTTTGGGTTTATAGCGTGTAATAATGAGACACAAGTTTGCAGCAGTCACTTGGTTGTCTACTGTTAGGGTTTATAGCGTTTAATAATCAGTCACAAGTTTGCAGGAGTCACTTGGTTGTCAACTGTTAGGGTTTATAACGTGTAATAATCAGTCACAAGTTTGCAGCAGTCACTTGATTGTCAACTGTTAGGGTTTATAGCGGTTAATAATGAGTCACAAGTTTGCAGCAGTCACTTGGTTGTCAACTATTAGGGTTTATAACGTGTAATAATCAGTCACAAGTTTGAAGCAGTCACTTGGTTGTCAACTGTTAGGGTTTATAACGTGTAATAATCAGTCACAAGTTTGCAGCAGTTACTTGGTTGTCAACTATTAGGGTTTATAACGTGTAATAGTCAGTCATAAGTTTGCAGCAGTCACTATGTAGTCAACTGTTAGGGTTTATAACGTATAATCATCAGTCACAAGTTTGCAGCAGTCACTTGGTTGTCAACTGTTAGGCTTTATAAGTGTAATAATCAGTCACAAGTTTGCAGCAGTCACTTGGTTGTCAACTATTAGGGTTTATAACGTGTAATAATCAGTCCCAAGTTTGCAGCAGTTACTTGGTTGTCCACTATTAGGGTTTATAGCGTGTAATAGTCAGTCATAAGTTTGCAGCAGTCACTTGTTTTTCAACTGTTAGGGTTTATAACGTGTAATAATCGGTCACAAGTTTGCAGCAGTCACTTGGTTGTCAACTGTTAGGGTTTATATCGTGTAATAGTCACAAGTTTGCAGCAGTCACTTGGTTGTCAACTATTAGGGTTTATAACGTGTAATAATCAGTCACAAGTTTGCAGGAGCCACTTGGTTGTCAAATGTTAGGGTTTATAACGTGTAATAATGTGTTACAATTTTGCAGGAGTCACTTGGTTGTGAACTGTTAGGTTTATAACGTGTAATAATCAATCACAAGTTTGCAACAGTCACTTGGTTGTCAACTGTTAGGGTTTATAACCTGTAATAATCAGTCAGAAGTTTGCAGCAGTCACTTGGTTGTCAACTGTTAGGGTTTATAACGTGTAATAATCAGTCATAATTTTGCAGCAGTCACTTGGTTTTTAACTGTTAGGGTTTATAACGTGTATTAATTAGTCACAAGTTTGCAGCAGTCACTTGGTTGACAACTGTTAGGCTTTATAACGTGTAATAATCAGTCACAAGTTTGCAGCAGTCACTTGGTTGTCAACTCTTAGGGTCTATAACGTGTAATAATCAGTCACAAGTTTGCAGCAGTCACTTGGTTGTCAACTGTTAGGGTTTATATCGTGTAATAGTCACAAGTTTCCAGCTGTCACTTGGTTGTCAACTGTTAGGGTTTTTAACGTGTAATAATCAGTCACAAGTTTGCAGCTGTCACTTGGTTGTCAACTGTTTGGGTTTATAGCGTGTAATAATGAGACACAAGTTTGCAGCAGTCACTTGGTTGTCTACTGTTAGGGTTTATAGCGTGTAATAATCAGTCACAAGTTTGCAGGAGTCACTTGGTTGTCAACTGTTAGGGTTTATAACGTGTAATAATCAGTCACAAGTTTGCAGCAGTCACTTGATTGTCAACTGTTAGGGTTTATAGCGGTTAATAATGAGTCACAAGTTTGCAGCAGTCACTTGGTTGTCAACTATTAGGGTTTATAACGTGTAATAATCAGTCACAAGTTTGAAGCAGTCACTTGGTTGTCAACTGTTAGGGTTTATAACGTGTAATAATCAGTCACAAGTTTGCAGCAGTTACTTGGTTGTCAACTATTAGGGTTTATAACGTGTAATAGTCAGTCACAAGTTTTCAACAGTCACTTGGTTGTTAACTGTTAGGGTTTATAGCGTGTAATAATGAGTCACAAGTTTGCAGCAGTCACTTGATTGTCAACTGTTAGGGTTTATAGCGTTTAATAATGAGCCACAAGTTTGCAGCAGTCACTTGGTTGTCAACTGTTAGGGATTATAACGTGTAATAATCAGTCACAAATTTGCAGGAGTCACTTGGTTGTCAACTGTTAGGGTTTACAACGTGTAATAATCAGTCACAAGTTTGCAGGAGTCACTTGGTTGTCAACTGTTAGGGATTATAACGTGTAATAATCAGTCACAAGTTTTCAGCAGTCACTTGGGTGTTAACTGTTAGGGTTTATCGCGTGTAATAATGAGTCACAAGTTTGCAGCAGTCACTTGGTTGAAAACTGTTAGGGTTTATAACGTGTAATAATCAGTCACAAGTTTGCAGGAGTCACTTGGTTGTCAACTGTTAGGCTTTATAAGTGTAATAATCAGTCACAAGTTTGCAGCAGTCACTTGGTTGTCAACTATTAGGGTTTATAACGTGTAATAATCAGTCCCAAGTTTGCAGCAGTTACTTGGTTGTCCACTATTAGGGTTTATAGCGTGTAATAGTCAGTCATAAGTTTGCAGCAGTCACTTGTTTGTCAACTGTTAGGGTTTATAACGTGTAATAATCGGTCACAAGTTTGCAGCAGTCACTTGGTTGTCAACTGTTAGGGTTTATATCGTGTAATAGTCACAAGTTTGCAGCAGTCACTTGGTTGTCAACTATTAGGGTTTATAACGTGTAATAATCAGTCACAAGTTTGCAGGAGCCACTTGGTTGTCAAATGTTAGGGTTTATAACGTGTAATAATGTGTTACAATTTTGCAGGAGTCACTTGGTTGTGAACTGTTAGGGTTTATAACGTGTAATAATCAATCACAAGTTTGCAACAGTCACTTGGTTGTCAACTGTTAGGGTTTATAACCTGTAATAATCAGTCAGAAGTTTGCAGCAGTCACTTGGTTGTCAACTGTTAGGGTTTATAACGTGTAATAATCAGTCATAATTTTGCAGCAGTCACTTGGTTTTTAACTGTTAGGGTTTATAACGTGTATTAATTAGTCACAAGTTTGCAGCAGTCACTTGGTTGACAACTGTTAGGCTTTATAACGTGTAATAATCAGTCACAAGTTTGCAGCAGTCACTTGGTTGTCAACTCTTAGGGTCTATAACGTGTAATAATCAGTCACAAGTTTGCAGCAGTCACTTGGTTGTCAACTGTTAGGGTTTATATCGTGTAATAGTCACAAGTTTCCAGCTGTCACTTGGTTGTCAACTGTTAGGGTTTTTAACGTGTAATAATCAGTCACAAGTTTGCAGCTGTCACTTGGTTGTCAACTGTTTGGGTTTATAGCGTGTAATAATGAGACACAAGTTTGCAGCAGTCACTTGGTTGTCTACTGTTAGGGTTTATAGCGTGTAATAATCAGTCACAAGTTTGCAGGAGTCACTTGGTTGTCAACTGTTAGGGTTTATAACGTGTAATAATCAGTCACAAGTTTGCAGCAGTCACTTGATTGTCAACTGTTAGGGTTTATAGCGGATAATAATGAGTCACAAGTTTGCAGCAGTCACTTGGTTGTCAACTATTAGGGTTTATAACGTGTAATAATCAGTCACAAGTTTGAAGCAGTCACTTGGTTGTCAACTGTTAGGGTTTATAACGTGTAATAATCAGTCACAAGTTTGCAGCAGTTACTTGGTTGTCAACTATTAGGGTTTATAACGTGTAATAGTCAGTCATAAGTTTGCAGCAGTCACTATGTAGTCAACTGTTAGGGTTTATAACGTATAATCATCAGTCACAAGTTTGCAGCAGTCACTTGGTTGTCAACTGTTAGGCTTTATAAGTGTAATAATCAGTCACAAGTTTGCAGCAGTCACTTGGTTGTCAACTATTAGGGTTTATAACGTGTAATAATCAGTCCCAAGTTTGCAGCAGTTACTTGGTTGTCCACTATTAGGGTTTATAGCGTGTAATAGTCAGTCATAAGTTTGCAGCAGTCACTTGTTTGTCAACTGTTAGGGTTTATAACGTGTAATAATCGGTCACAAGTTTGCAGCAGTCACTTGGTTGTCAACTGTTAGGGTTTATATCGTGTAATAGTCACAAGTTTGCAGCAGTCACTTGGTTGTCAACTATTAGGGTTTATAACGTGTAATAATCAGTCACAAGTTTGCAGGAGCCACTTGGTTGTCAAATGTTAGGGTTTATAACGTGTAATAATGTGTTACAATTTTGCAGGAGTCACTTGGTTGTGAACTGTTAGGGTTTATAACGTGTAATAATCAATCACAAGTTTGCAACAGTCACTTGGTTGTCAACTGTTAGGGTTTATAACCTGTAATAATCAGTCAGAAGTTTGCAGCAGTCACTTGGTTGTCAACTGTTAGGGTTTATAACGTGTAATAATCAGTCATAATTTTGCAGCAGTCACTTGGTTTTTAACTGTTAGGGTTTATAACGTGTATTAATTAGTCACAAGTTTGCAGCAGTCACTTGGTTGACAACTGTTAGGCTTTATAACGTGTAATAATCAGTCACAAGTTTGCAGCAGTCACTTGGTTGTCAACTCTTAGGGTCTATAACGTGTAATAATCAGTCACAAGTTTGCAGCAGTCACTTGGTTGTCAACTGTTAGGGTTTATATCGTGTAATAGTCACAAGTTTCCAGCTGTCACTTGGTTGTCAACTGTTAGGGTTTTTAACGTGTAATAATCAGTCACAAGTTTGCAGCTGTCACTTGGTTGTCAACTGTTTGGGTTTATAGCGTGTAATAATGAGACACAAGTTTGCAGCAGTCACTTGGTTGTCTACTGTTAGGGTTTATAGCGTGTAATAATCAGTCACAAGTTTGCAGGAGTCACTTGGTTGTCAACTGTTAGGGTTTATAACGTGTAATAATCAGTCACAAGTTTGCAGCAGTCACTTGATTGTCAACTGTTAGGGTTTATAGCGGTTAATAATGAGTCACAAGTTTGCAGCAGTCACTTGGTTGTCAACTATTAGGGTTTATAACGTGTAATAATCAGTCACAAGTTTGAAGCAGTCACTTGGTTGTCAACTGTTAGGGTTTATAACGTGTAATAATCAGTCACAAGTTTGCAGCAGTTACTTGGTTGTCAACTATTAGGGTTTATAACGTGTAATAGTCAGTCATAAGTTTGCAGCAGTCACTATGTAGTCAACTGTTAGGGTTTATAACGTATAATCATCAGTCACAAGTTTGCAGCAGTCACTTGGTTGTCAACTGTTAGGGTTTATAACGTGTAATAATCAGTCACAAGTTTGCAGCAGTCACTTGGTTGACAACTGTTAGGGTTTATAACCTGTAATAATCAGTCAGAAGTTTGCAGCAGTCACTTGGTTGTCAACTGTTAGGGTTTATAACGTGTAATAATCAGTCATAATTTTGCTGCAGTCACTTGGTTTTTAACTGTTAGGGTTTATAACGTTTATTAATTAGTCACAAGTTTGCATTAGTCACATGGATGTCAACTGTTAGGCTTTATAACGTGTAATAATCAGTCACAACTTTGCAGCAGTCACTTGGTTGTCAACTGTTAGGGTTTACAACGTGTAATAATCAGTCACAAGTTTGCAGGAGTCACTTGGTTGTCAACTCTTAAGTATTATACTGTGTAATAATCAGTCACAAGTTTTCAGCAGTCACTTGGTTGTTAACTGTTAGGGTTTATAGCGTGTAATAATGAGTCACAAGTTTGCAGCAGTCACTTGGTTGAAAACTGTTAGGGTTTATAACGTGTAATAATCAGTCACAAGTTTGCAGGAGTCACTTGGTTGTCAACTGTTAGGCTTTATAAGTGTAATAATCAGTCACAAGTTTGCAGCAGTCACTTGGTTGCCAACTGTTAGGATTTACAACGTGTATAAATGAGTCACAAGTTTGCAGCAGTCACTTGGTTGTCAACTGTTAGGGTTTATAACGTGTAATAATCAGTCACAAGTTTGCAGCAGTCACTTGATTGTCAACTGTTAGGTTTTATAGCGTTTAATAATGAGTCACAAATTTGCAGCAGTCACTTGGTTGTCTACTGTTAGGGTTTATAACGTGTAATAATCAGTCACAAGTTTGCAGCAGTCACTTGATTGTCAACTGTTAGGGTTTATAGCGTTTAATAATGAGTCACAAGTTTGCAGCAGTCACTTGGTTGTCAACTGTTAGGGTTTATAACGTGTAATAATCAGTCACAAATTTGCAGGAGTCACTTGGTTGTCAACTGTTAGGGTTTATAACGTGTAATAAACAGTCACAAGTATGCAGAAGTCACTTGGTTGTCAACCATTAGGGTTTATAGCGGTTAATAATGAGTCACAAGTTTGCAGCAGTCACTTGGTTGTCAACTATTAGGGTTTATAACGTGTAATAATCAGTCACAAGTTTGAAGCAGTCACTTGGTTGTCAACTGTTAGGGTTTATAACGTGTAATAATCAGTCACAAGTTTGCAGCAGTTACTTGGTTGTCAACTATTAGGGTTTATAACGTGTAATAGTCAGTCATAAGTTTGCAGCAGTCACTATGTAGTCAACTGTTAGGGTTTATAACGTATAATCATCAGTCACAAGTTTGCAACAGTCACTTGGTTGTCAACTGTTAGGGTTTGTAACGTGTAATAATCAGTCACAAGTTTGCAGCAGTCACTTGGTTGACAACTGTTAGGGTTTATAACCTGTAATAATCAGTCAGAAGTTTGCAGCAGTCACTTGGTTGTCAACTGTTAGGGTTTATAACGTGTAATAATCAGTCATAAGTTTGCAGCAGTCACTTGGTTTTTAACTGTTAGGGTTTATAACGTGTATTAATTAGTCACAAGTTTGCATCAGTCACTTGGATGTCAACTGTTAGGCTTTATAACGTGTAATAATCAGTCACAACTTTGCAGCAGTCACTTGGTTGTCAACTGTTAGGGTTTACAACGTGTAATAATCAGTCACAAGTTTGCAGGAGTCACTTGGTTGTCAACTCTTAAGTATTATACTGTGTAATAATCAGTCACAAGTTTTCAGCAGTCACTTGGTTGTTAACTGTTAGGGTTTATAGCGTGTAATAATGAGTCACAAGTTTGCAGCAGTCACTTGGTTGAAAACTGTTAGGGTTTATAACGTGTAATAATCAGTCACAAGTTTGCAGGAGTCACTTGGTTGTCAACTGTTAGGCTTTATAAGTGTAATAATCAGTCACAAGTTTGCAGCAGTCACTTGGTTGCCAACTGTTAGGATTTACAACGTGTATAAATGAGTCACAAGTTTGCAGCAGTCACTTGGTTGTCAACTGTTAGGGTTTATAACGTGTAATAATCAGTCACAAGTTTGCAGCAGTCACTTGATTGTCAACTGTTAGGTTTTATAGCGTTTAATAATGAGTCACAAGTTTGCAGCAGTCACTTGGTTGTCTACTGTTAGGGTTTATAACGTGTAATAATCAGTCACAAGTTTGCAGGAGTCACTTGGTTGTCAACTGTTAGGGTTTATAACGTGTAATAATCAGTCACAAGTTTGCAGCAGTCACTTGATTGTCAACTGTTAGGGTTTATAGCGTTTAATAATGAGTCACAAGTTTGCAGCAGTCACTTGGTTGTCAACTGTTAGGGTTTATAACGTGTAATAATCAGTCACAAATTTGCAGGAGTCACTTGGTTGTCAACTGTTAGGGTTTATAACGTGTAATAAACAGTCACAAGTGTGCAGAAGTCACTTGGTTGTCAACCATTAGGGTTTATAACGTGAAATAATCAGTCACAACTTTGCAGCAGTCACTTGGTTGTCAACTGTTAGGGGTTATAACGTGTCATAATCAGTCACAAGTTTGCAGCAGTCACTTGTTTGACAACTGTTAGGGTTTATAACGTGTAAAAAATCAGTCACAAGTTTGCAGGAGTCACTTGGTTGCCAACTGTTAGGATTTACAACGTGTAATAATGAGTCACAAGTTTGCAGCAGTCACTTGGTTGTCAACTGTTAGGGTTTATAATGTGTAATAATCAGTCACAAGTTTTCAACAGTCACTTGGTTGTTAACTGTTAGGGTTTATAGCGTGTAATAATGAGTCACAAGTTTGCAGCAGTCACTTGATTGTCAACTGTTAGGGTTTATAGCGTTTAATAATGAGTCACAAGTTTGCAGCAGTCACTTGGTTGTCAACTGTTAGGGTTTATAGCGTGTAATAATCAGTCACAAATTTGCAGGAGTCACTTGGTTGTCAACTGTTAGGGTTTACAACGTGTAATAATCAGTCACAAGTTTGCAGGAGTCACTTGGTTGTCAACTGTTAGGGATTATAACGTGTAATAATCAGTCACAACTTTTCAGCAGTCACTTGGGTGTTAACTGTTAGGGTTTATCGCGTGTAATAATGAGTCACAAGTTTGCAGCAGTCACTTGGTTGAAAACTGTTAGGGTTTATAACGTGTAATAATCAGTCACAAGTTTGCAGGAGTCACTTGGTTGTCAACTGTTAGGCTTTATAAGTGTAATAATCAGTCATAAGTTTGCAGCAGTCACTTGGTTTTTAACTGTTAGGGTTTATAACGTGTATTAATTAGTCACAAGTTTGCAGCAGTCACTTGGTTGACAACTGTTAGGCTTTATAACGTGTAATAATCAGTCACAAGTTTGCAGCAGTCACTTGGTTGTCAACTCTTAGGGTCTATAACGTGTAATAATCAGTCACAAGTTTGCAGCAGTCACTTGGTTGTCAACTGTTAGGGTTTATATCGTGTAATAGTCACAAGTTTCCAGCAGTCACTTGGTTGTCAACTGTTAGGGTTTTAAACGTGTAATAATCAGTCACAAGTTTGCAGCAGTCACTTGGTTGTCAACTGTTTGGGTTTATAGCGTGTAATAATGAGACACAAGTTTGCAGCAGTCACATGGTTGTCTACTCTTAGGGTTTATAACGTGTAATAATCAGTCATAAGTTTGCAGGAGTCACTTGGTTGTCAACTGTTAGGGTTTATAACGTGTAATAATCAGTCACAAGTTTGCAGCAGTCACGTGGTTGTCAACTGTTAGGGTTTAATACGTGTAATATTGAGTCACATGTTTGCAACAGTCACTTGGTTGTCAACTGTTAGCATTTATAAGTGTAATAATGATTCACAAGTTTGCAGCAGTGACTTGGTTGTCAACTATTAGGGTTTATAGCGTGTAATAATCAGTCACAAGTTTGCAGCAGTCACTTGGTTGTCAACTGTTAGAGTTTATAACCTGTAATAATCAGTCAGAAGTTTGCAGCAGTCACTTGGTTGTCAACTGTTAGGGTTTATAACGTGTAATAATCAGTCATAGGTTTGCAGCAGTCACTTGGTTTTTAACTGTTAGGGTTTATAACGTGTATTAATTAGTCACAAGTTTGCAGCAGTCACTTGGTTGACAACTGTTAGGCTTTATAACGTGTAATAATCAGTCACAAGTTTGCAGCAGTCACTTGGTTGTCAACTCTTAGGGTCTATAACGTGTAATAATCAGTCGCAAGTTTGCAGCAGTCACTTGGTTGTCAACTGTTAGGGTTTATATCGTGTAATAGTCACAAGTTTCCAGCAGTCACTTGGTTGTCAACTGTTAGGGTTTTTAACGTGTAATAATCAGTCACAAGTTTGCAGCAGCCACTTGGTTGTCAACTGTTTTGGTTTATAGCGTATAATAATGAGACACAAGTTTGCAGCAGTCACTTGGTTGTCAACTGTTAGGGTTTATAACGTATAATAATCAGTCACAAGTTTGCAGGAGCACTTGGTTGTCAACTGTTAGGGTTTACAACGTGTAATAATCAGTCACAAGTTTGCAGGAGTCACTTGGTTGTCAACTGTTAGGGTTTATAACGTGTAATAATCACTCACAAGTTTTCAGCAGTCACTTGGTTGTTTACTGTTAGGGTTTATAGCGTGTAATAATGAGTCACAAGTTTGCAGCAGTCACTTGGTTGAAAACTGTTAGGGTTTATAACGTGTAATAATCAGTCACAAGTTTGTGGGAGTCACTTGGTTGTCAACTGTTAGGCTTTATAAGTGTAATAATCAGTCACAAGTTTGCAGCAGTCACTTGGTTGTCAACTATTAGGGTTTATAACGTGTAATAATCAGTCACAAGTTTCCAGCAGTTACTTGGTTGTCCACTATTAGGGTTTATAGCGTGTAATAGTCAGTCATAAGTTTGCAGCAGTCACTAGGTTGTCAACTGTTAGGCTTTATAACGTGTAATCATCAGTCACAAGTTTGCAGCGGTCACTTGGTTGTCAACTGTTAGGGTTTATAACGTGTCATAATCAGTCACAAGTTTGCAGCAGTCACTTGGTTGTCAACTGTTAGGGTTTATAACGTGTAAAAAATCAGTCACAAGTTTGCAGGAGTCACTTGGTTGCAAACTGTTAGGATTTACAACGTGTAATAATGAGTCACAAGTTTGCAGCAGTCACTTGGTTGTGAAATGTTAGGGTTTATAACGTGTAATAATCAGTCACAATATTGCAGGAGTCACTTGGCTGTCAACTGTTAGGGTTTATAACGTGTAATAATCAGTCTCAAGTTTGCAGCAGTCACTTGATTGTCAACTGTTAGGGTTTATAGCGTTTAATAATGAGTCACAAGTTTGCAGCAGTCACTTGGTTGTCAACTGTTAGGGTTTATAACGTGAAATAATCAGACACAAGTTTGCAGCAGTCACTTGGTTGTCAACTGTTAGGGTTTATAACGTGTAATAATCGGTCACAAGTTTGCAGGAGTCACTTGGTTGTCAACTGTTAGGGTTTACAACGTGTAATAATGAGTCACAAGTTTGCAGGAGTCACTTGGTTGTCAACTGTTAGGGTTTATAACGTGTAATAATCAGTCACAAATTTGCAGGAGTCACTTGGTTGTCAACTGTTAGGGTGTTTAACGTGTAATAAAAAGTCACAAGTTTGCAGCAGTCACTTGGTTGTCAACTGTTTGGGTTTATAGCGTGTAATAATGAGACACAAATTTGTAGCAGTTACTTGGTTGTCAACTGTTAGGGTTTATAACGTATAATAATCAGTCACAAGTTTGCAGGAGTCACTTGGTTGTCAACTGTTAGGGTTTATAACGTGTAATAATCAGTCACAAGTTTGCAGGAGTCACTTGGTTGTCAACTGTAGAGATTATAACGTGTAATAATCAGTAACAAGTTTTCAGCAGTCACTTGGTTGTTAACTGTTAGGGTTTATAGCGTGTAATAATGAGTCACAAGTTTGCAGCAAGCACTTTGTTGAAAACTGTTAGGGTTTATAACGTGTAATAATCAGTCACAAGTTTGCAGGAGTCACTTGGTTGTCAACTGTTAGGCTTTATAAGTGTAATAATCAGTCACAAGTTTGCAGCAGTCACTTGGTTGTCAACTGTTAGGGTTTATAACGTATAATCATCAGTCACAAGTTTGCAGCAGTCACTTGTTTGTCAACTGTTAGGGTTTATAACGTGTAATAATCGGTCACAAGTTTGCAGCAGTCACTTGGTTGTCAACTCTTAGGGATTATAACGTGTAATAATCAGTCACAAGTTTGCAGCTGACACTTGGTTGTCAACTGTTAGGGTTGATAACGTGAAATAATCAGTCACAAGTTTGCAGCAGTCACTTGGTTGTCAACTGTTAGGGTTTATATCGTGTAATAGTCACAAGTTTGCAGCAGTCACTTGGTTGTCAACTGTTAGGGTTTATAACGTGTAATAATCAGTCACAAGTTTGCAGGAGCCACTTAGTTGTCAACTGTTAGGGTTTATAACGTGTAATAATGTGTTACAATTTTGCAGGAGTCACTTGGTTGTGAACTGTTAGGGTTTATAACGTGTAAAAATCAATCACAAGTTTGCAGCAGTCACTTGGTTGTCAACTGTTAGGGTTTATAACGTGTAATAATCAGTCAGAAGTTTGCAGCAGTCACTTGGTTGTCAATTGTTAGGGTTTATAACGTGTAATAATCAGTCATAAGTTTGCAGCAGTCACTTGGTTTTTAACTGTTAGGGTTTATAACGTGTATTAATTAGTCACAAGTCTGCAGCAGTCACTTGGTTGACAACTGTTAGGCTTTATAACGTGTAATAATCAGTCACAAGTTTGCAGCAGTCACTTGGTTGTCAACTCTTAGGGTCTATAACGTGTAATAATCAGTCACAAGTTTGCAGCAGTCACTTGGTTGTCAACTGTTAGGGTTTATATCGTGTAATAGTCACAAGTTTCCAGCAGTCACTTGGTTGTCAACTGTTAGGGTTTTTAACGTATAATAATCAGTCACAAGTTTGCAGCAGTCACTTGGTTTTCAACTGTTTGGGTTTATAGCGTGTAATAATAAGACACAAATTTCCAGCAGTCACTTGGTTGTCAACTGTTTGGGTTTATAACGTATAATAATCAGTCACAAGTTTGCAGGAGTCACTTGGTTGTCAACTGTTAGGGTTTATATCGTGTAATAATCAGTCACAAGTTTGCAGCAGTCACTTGGTTGTCAACTGTTAGGGTTTATAACCTGTAATAATCAGTCAGGAGTTTGCAGCAGTCAGTTGGTTGTCAACTGTTAGGCTTCATAACGTGTAATAATCAGTCATAAGTTTGCAGCAGTCAATTGGTTTTTAACTGTTAGGGTTTATAACGTGTATTAATTAGTCACACGTTTGCAGCAGTCACTTGGTTGACAACTGTTAGGCTTTATAACGTGTAATAATCAGTCACAAGTTTGCAGCAGTCACTTGGTTGTCAACTGTTAGGGTTTATAACGTGTAATAATCAGTCACAAGTTTGCAGCAGTCACTTGGTTGTCAACTGTTATGGTTTATAGCGTGTAGTAATCAGTCACAAGTTTGCAGCAGTCACTCTGTTGTCAACTGTTAGGGTTTATAACGTGTAATAAACTGTCACAAATTTGCAGAAGTCACTTGATTGTCAACTTTTAGGGTTTAAACCGTGAAATAATCAGTCACAAGTTTGCAGCAGTCACTTGGTTGTCAACTGTTAGGGTTTATAACGTGTCATAATCAGTCACAAGTTTGCTGCAGTCACTTGGTTGTCAACTGTTAGGGTTTATAACGTGTAAAAAATCAGTCACAAGTTTGCAGGAGTCTCTTGGTTGCCAAATGTTAGGATTTACAACGTATAATAATGAGTCACAAGTTTGCAGCAGTCACTTGGTTGTCTACTGTTAGGGTTTATAGCGTGTAATAATCAGTCACAAGTTTGCAGGAGTCACTTGGTTGTCAACTGTTAGGGTTTATAACGTGTAATAATCAGTCACAAGTTTGCAGCAGTCACTTGATTGTCAACTGTTAGGGTTTATAGCGGTTAATAATGAGTCACAAGTTTGCAGCAGTCACTTGGTTATCAACTATTAGGGTTTATAACGTGTAATAATCAGTCACAAATTTGCAGGAGTCACTTGTTTGTCAACTGTTAGGGTTTACAACGTGTAATAATCAGTCACAAGTTTGCAGGGGTCACTTGGTTGTCAACTGCTAGGGTTTATAACGTGTAATAATCAGTCACAAGTTTGCAGCAGTCACTTGGTTGACAACTGTTAGGGTTTATAACCTGTAATAATCAGTCAGAAGTTTGCAGCAGTCACTTGGTTGTCAACTATTAGGGTTTATAACGTGTAATAATCAGTCATAAGTTTGGAGCAGTCACTTGGTTTTTAACTCTTAGGGTTTATAACGTGTATTAATTAGTCACAATTTTGCATCAGTCACTTGGATGTCAACTGTTAGGCTTTATAACGTTTAATAATCAGTCACAACTTTGCAGCAGTCACTTGGTTGTCAACTGTTAGGGTTTACAACGTGTAATAATCAGTCACAAGATTGCAGGAGTCACTTGGTTGTCAACTCTTAGGTATTATACTGTGTAATAATCAGTCACAAGTTTTCAGCAGTCACTTGGTTGTTAACTGTTAGGGTTTATAGCGTGTAATAATGAGTCACAAGTTTGCAGCAGTCACTTGGTTGAAAACTGTTAGGGTTTATAACGTGTAATAATCAGTCACAAGTTTGCAGGAGTCACTTGGTTGTCAACTGTTAGGGTTTACAACGTGTAATAATCAGTCACAAGTTTGCAGGAGTCACTTGGTTGTCAACTCTTAGGTATTATACTGTGTAATAATCAGTCACAAGTTTTCAGCAGTCACTTGGTTGTTAACTGTTAGGGTTTATAGCGTGTAATAATGAGTCACAAGTTTGCAGCAGTCACTTGGTTGAAAACTGTTAGGCTTTATAAGTGTAATAATCAGTCACAAGTTTGCAGCAGTCACTTGGTTGCCAACTGTTAGGATTTACAACGTGTATAAATGAGTCACAAGTTTGCAGCAGTCACTTGGTTGTCAACTGTTAGGGTTTATAACGTGTAATAATCAGTCACAAGTTTGCAGCAGTCACTTGGTTGTCAACTCTTAGGGTCTATAACGTGTAATAATCAGTCACAAGTTTGCAGCAGTCACTTGGTTGTCCACTGTTAGGGTTTATAACGTGTAATAATCAGTCACAAGTTTGCAGGAGTCACTTGGTTGTCAACTGTTAGGGTTTATAACGTGAAATAATCAGTCACAAGTTTGCAGCAGTCACTTGATTGTCAACTGTTAGGGTTTATAGCGTTTAATAATGAGTCACAAGTTTGCAGCAGTCACTTGGTTGTCAACTGTTAGGGTTTATAACGTGTAATAATCAGTCACAAATTTGCAGGAGTCACTTGGTTGTCAACTGTTAGGGTTTATAACGTGTAATAAACAGTCACAAGTTTGCAGCAGTCACTTGGTTGTCAACTGTTAGGGGTTATAAGTTGTCATAATCAGTCACAAGTTTGCTGCAGTCACTTGTTTGACAACTGTTAGGGTTTATAACGTGTAAAAAATCAGTCTCAAGTTTGCAGGAGTCACTTGGTTGCCAACTGTTAGGATTTACAACGTGTAATAATGAGTCACAAGTTTCCAGCAGTCACTTGGTTGTCAACTGTTAGGGTTTATAACGTGTAATAATCAGTCACAAGTTTGCAGGAGTCACTTGGCTGTCAACTGTTAGGGTTTATAGCGTTTAATATTGGGTCACAAGTTTGCAGCAGACACTTGGTTGTCAACTGTTAGGGTTTATAACGTGTAATAATTAGTCACAAGTTTGCAGGAGTCACTTGGTTGTCAACTATTAGAGTTTCTAACGTGTAATAATCAGTCACAAGTTTTCAACAGTCACTTGGTTGTTAACTGTTAGGGTTTATAGCGTGTAATAATGAGTCACAAGTTTGCAGCAGTCACTTGATTGTCAACTGTTAGGGTTTATAGCGTTTAATAATGAGTCACAAGTTTGCAGCAGTCACTTGGTTGTCAACTGTTAGGGTTTATAACGTGTAATAATCAGTCACAAATTTGCAGGAGTCACTTAGTTGTCAACTGTTAGGGTTTACAACGTGTAATAATCAGTCACAAGTTTGCAGGAATCACTTGGTTGTCAACTGTTAGGGATTATAACGTGTAATAAACAGTCACAAGTTTTCAGCAGTCACTTGGTTGTCAACTGTTAGGGTTTATCGCGTGTAATAATGAAACACAAGTTTGCAGCAGTCACTTGGTTGAAAACTGTTAGGGTTTATAACGTGTAATAATCAGTCACAAGTTTGCAGTATTCACTTGGTTGTCAACTGTTAGGCTTTATAAGTGTAATAATCAGTCACAAGTTTGCAGCAGTCACTTGGTTGTCAACTATTAGGGTTTATAACGTGTAATAATCAGTCACAAGTTTGCAGCAGTTACTTGGTTGTCAACTATTAGGGTTTATAGCGTGTAATAGTCAGTCATAAGTTTCCAGCAGTCACTAGGTTGTCAACTGTTAAGGTTTATAACGTGAAATAATCAGTCACAAGTTTGCAGCAGTCACTTGGTTGTCAACTGTTAGGGTTCATAACGTGTAATAAGCAGTTACAGGTTTGCAGCAGGCACTTGGTTGTCAACTGTTAGGGTTTATAACGTGTAATAATCAGTCACAAGTTTGCAGCAGTCACTTGGTTGTCAACTGTTAGGGTTTATATCGTGTAATAGTCACAAGTTTGCAGCAGTCACTTGGTTGTCAACTGTTAGGGCTTATAACGTGTAATAATCAGTCACAAGTTTGCAGGAGTCACTTGGTTGTCAATTGTTAGGGTTTACAACGTGTAATAATGAGTCACAACTTTGCAGGAGTCACTTGGTTGTCAACTGTTAGGGTTTACAATGTGTAATAATCAGTCACAAGTTTGCAGGCGTCACTTGGTTGTCAACTGTTAGGGTTTAATACGTGTAATATTGAGTCAAATGTTTGCAGCCTTCACTTGTTTGTCAACTGTTTGGGTTTATAGTGTGTAATAATGAGACACAAGTTTGCAGCAGTCACTTGGTTGTCAACTGTTAGGGTTTATAACGTATAATAATCAGTCGCAAGTTTGCAGGAGACACTTGGTTGTCAACTTTTAGGGTTTATAACGTGTTTTAATCAGTCACAAGTTTGCAGCAGTCACTTGGTTGTCAACTGTAAGGGTTTATAACCTGTAATAATCAGTCAGAAGTTTGCAGCAGTCACTTGGTTGTCAACTGTTAGGGTTTATAACGTGTAATAATCAGTCATAAGTTTGCAGCAGTCACTTGGTTTTTAACTGTTAGAGTTTATAACGAGTATTAATTAGTCACAGGTTTGCAGCAGTCACTTGGTTGTCAACTGTTAGGCTTTATTACTTGTAATAATCAGTCACAAGTTTGCAGCAGTCACTTGGTTGTCAACTGTTAGGGTTTATAACGTGAAATAATCAGTCACAAGTTTGCAGCAGTCACTTGGTTGTCAACTGTTAGGGTTTATAACGTGTAATAATCAGTTACAAGTTTGCAGCAGTCACTTGGTTGTAAACTGTTAGGGTCTATAACGTGTAATAATCAGTCACAAGTTTGCAGCAGTCACTTGGTTGTCAACTGTTCGGGTTTATATCGTGTAATAGTCACAAGTTTGCAGCAGTCACTTGGTTGTCAACTGTTAGGGTTTTTAACGTGTAATAATCAGTCATAAGTTTGCAGCAGTCAATTGGTTTTTAACTGTTAGGGTTTATAACGTGTTTTAATTAGTTACAAGTTTGCAGCAGTCACTTGGTTGACAACTATTAGGCTTTATAACGTGTAATAATCAGTCACAAGTTTGCAGCAGTCACTTTGTTGTCAACTGTTAGGGTTTATAACGTGTAATAATCAGTCACAAGTTTGCAGCAATCACTTGGTTGTCAACTGTTAGGGTTTATAACGTGTAGTAATCAGTCACAAGTTTGCAGGAGTCACTTGGTTGTCAACTGTTAGGGTATATAACGTGTAATAAACAGTCACAAGTTTGCAGAAGTCACTTGGTTGTCAACTTTTAGTGTTTATAACGTGAAATAATCAGTCACAAGTTTGCAGCAGTCAGTTGGTTGTCAACTGTTAAGGTTTATAACGTGTCATAATCAGACACAAGTTTGCAGCAGTCACTTGGTTGTCAACTGTTAGGGTTTATAACGTGTAAAAAATCAGTCACAAGTTTGCAGGAGTCACTTGGTTGCCAACTGTTAGGATTTACAACGTGTAATAATGAGTCACAAGTTTGCAGCAGTCACTTGGTTGTCTACTGTTAGGGTTTATAACGTGTAATAATCAGTCACAAGTTTGCCGGAGTCACTTGATTGTCAACTGTTAGGGTATATAACGTGTAATAATCAGTCACAAGTTTGCAGCAGTCACTTGATTGTCAAATGTCAGGGTTTATAGCGTTTAATAATGAGTCACAAGTTTGCAGCAGTCACTTGGTTGTGAACTGTTAGGGTTTATAACGTGTAATAATCAGTCACAAATGTGCAGGAGTCACTTGGTTGTCAACTGTTAGGGTTTACAACGTGTAATAATCAGTCACAAGTTTGCAGGAGTCACTTGGTTGTCAACTGTTAGGGTTTATAACGTGTAATAATCAGTCACAATTTTTCAGCAGTCACTTGGTTGTTAACTCTTAGGGTTTATAGCGTGTAATAATGAGTCACAAGTTTGCAGCAGTCACTTGGTTGAAAACTGTTAGGGTTTATAACGTGTAATAATCAGTCACAAGTTTGCAGGAGTCACTTGGTTGTCAACTGTTAGGGTTTATAGCGTTTAATAATGAGTCACAGGTTTGCAGCAGTCACTTGGTTGTCAACTGTTAGGGTTTATAACGTGTAATAATCAGTCACAAATTTGCAGGAGTCACTTGGTTGTCAACTGTTAGGGTTTACAATGTGTAATAATCAGTCACAAGGTTGCAGGCGTCACTTGGTGTCAACTGTTAGGGCTTATAACGTGTAATAATCAGTCACAAGTTTTCAGCAGTCACTTGGTTGTCAACTGTTAGGGTTTATAGCGTGTAATAATGAGTCACATGTTTGCAGCAGTCACTTGGTTGAAAACTGTTAGGGTTTATAACGTGTAATAATCAGTCACAAGTTTGCAGGAGTCACTTGGTTGTCAACTGTTAGGCTTTATAAGTGTAATAATCAGTCACAAGTTTGCAGCAGTCACTTGGTTGTCAACTATTAGGGTTTATAACGTGTAATAATCAGTCACAAGTTTGCAGCAGTCACTTGGTTGTCAACTGTTACTGTTTATAACGTGTAATAATCAGCCACAAGTTTGCAGCAGCTACTTGGTTGGCAACTGTTAGGGTTTATAAGTGCAATAGTCATACACAAGTTTGCAGGAGTCACTTGATTGTCATATGTTAGGGTTTATAACGTAAAATAATCAGTCACAAGTTTGTAGGAGTCACTTGGGTGTCAACTGTTAGGGTTTATAACGTGTATTAATCAGTCACAAATTTGCAGCTGTCACGTGGTTGTCAACTGTTAGGGTTTATAACGTGTAATAATCAGTCATAAGTTTGCAGCAGTCACTTGGTTTTTAACTGTTAGAGTTTATAACTTGTATTAATTAGTCACAAGTTTGCAGCAGTCACTTGGTTGTCAACTGTTAGTCTTTATTACGTGTAATAATCAGTCACAAGTTTGCAGCAGTCACTTGGTTGTCAAGTGTTAGGGTTTATAACGTGAAATAATCAGTCACAAGTTTGCAGCAGTCACTTGGTTGTCAACTGTTAGAGTTTATAACGTGTAATAATCAGTTACAAGTTTGCAGCAGTCACTTGGGTGTCAACTGTTAGGGTCTATAACGTGTAATAAACAGTCACAAGTTTGCAGCAGTCACTTGGTTGTCAACTGTTCGGGTTTATATCGTGTAATAGTCACAAGTTTGCAGCAGTCACTTGGTTGTCAACTGTTTGGGTTTATAGCGTGTAATAATGAGACACAAGTATGCAGCAATCACCTGGTTGTCAACTGTTAGGCTTTATAACGTATAATAATCAGTCACAAGTTTGCAGGAGTCACTTGGTTGTCAACTGTTAGTGTTTATAACGTGTTATAATCAGTCACAAGTTTGCAGCAGTCACTTGGTTGTCAACTGTTAGGGTTTATAACTTGTAATAATCAGTCACAAGTTTGCAGCAGTAACTTGGTTGTCAACTGTTAGGGTTTATAAGGTGTAATAATCAGTCATAAGTTTGCAGCAGTCAATTGGTTTTTAACTGTTAGGGTTTATAACGTGTATTAATTAGTCACAAGTTTGCAGCAGTCACTTGGTTGACAACTGTTAGGCTTTATAACGTGTAATAATCAGTCACAAGTTTGCAGCAGTTACTTGGTTGTCAACTGTTGGGGTTTAGAACGTGTAATAAAAAGTCACAAGTTTGCAGCAGTCATGTGGTTGTCAACTGTTAGTGTTTATAACGTGTAAAAAATCAGTCACAAGTTTGCAGGAGTCACTTGGTTGTCTACTGTTAATGTTTATAACGTGTAATAATCAGTCACAAGTTTGCAGGAGTCACTTGGTTGTCAACTTTTAGGGTTTATAACGTGTAATAATCAGTCACAAGTTTGCAGCAGTCACTTGATTGTCAACTGTTAGGGTTTATAGCGTTTAATAATGAGTCACAAGTTTGCAGTAGTCACTTGGTTGTCTACTGTTAGGGTTTATAACGTGTAATAATCAGTCACAAGTTTGCAGGAGTCACTTGGTTGTCAACTGAGAGGGTTTATAACGTGTAATAATCAGTCACAAGTTTGCAGCAGTCACTTGATTGTCAACTGTTAGGGTTTATAGCGTTTAATAATGAGTCACAAGTTTGCAGCAGTCACTTGGTTGTCAACTTTTAGGGTTTATAACGTGTAATAATCAGTCACAAATGTGCAGGAGTCACTTGGTTGTCAACTGTTAGGGTTTATAACGTGTAATAATCAGTCACAATTTTTCAGCAGTCACTTGGTTGTTAACTGTTAGGGTTTATAGCGTGTAATAATGAGTCACAAGTTTGCTGCAGTCACTTGGTTGAAAACTGTTAGGGTTTATAACGTGTAATAATCAGTCACAAGTTTGCAGGTGTCACTTGGTTGTCAACTGTTAGGGTTTATAACGTGTAATAATCAGTCAAAAGTTTGCAGCAGTCTCTTGATTGCCAACTGTTAGGGTTTATAGCGTTTAATAATGAGTCACAAGTTTGCAGCAGTCACTTGGTTGTCAACTGTTAGGGTTTATAACGTGTAATAATCAGTCAAAATTTGCAGGAGTCACTTGGTTGTCAACTGTTAGGGTTTACAACGTGTAATAATCAGTCACAAGTTTGCAGGTGTCACTTGGTTGTCAACTGTTAGGGATTATAACGTGTAATAATCAGTCATAATTTTTCACCAGTCACTTGGTTGTTAACTGTTAGGGTTTATAGCGTGTAATAATGAGTCACAAGTATGCAGCAGTCACTTGGTTGAAAACTGTTAGGGTTTATAACGTGTAATAATCAGTCACAAGTTTGCAGGAGTCACTTGGTTGTCAACTGTTAGGGTTTATAGCGTTTAATAATGAGTCACAGGTTTGCAGCAGTCACTTGGTTGTCAACTGTTAGGGTTTATAACGTGTAATAATCAGTCACAAATTTGCAGGAGTCACTTGGTTGTCAACTGTTAGGGTTTACAATGTGTAATAATCAGTCACAAGTTTGCAGGCGTCACTTGGTGTCAACTGTTAAGGTTTATAACGTGTAATAATCAGTCACAAGTTTTCAGCAGTCACTTGGTTGTCAACTGTTAGGGTTTATAGCGTGTAATAATGAGTCACAAGTTTGCAGCAGTCACTTGGTTGAAAACTGTTAGGGTTTATAACGCGTAATAATCAGTCACAAGTTTGCAGGAGTCACTTGGTTGTCAACTGTTAGGCTTTATAAGTGTAATAATCAGTCACAAGTTTGCAGCAGTCACTTGGTTGTCAACTATTAGGGTTTATAACGTGTAATAATCAGTCACATGTTTGCAGCAGTCACTTGGTTGTCAACTGTTACTGTTTATAACGTGTAATAATCAGCCACAAGTTTGCAGCAGCTACTTCGTTGGCAACTGTTAGGGTTTATAAGTGTAATAGTCATACACAAGTTTGCAGGAGTCACTTGATTGTCATATGTTAGGGTTTATAACGTAAAATAATCAGTCACAAGTTTGTAGGAGTCACTTGGGTGTCAACTGTTAGGGTTTATAACGTGTAATAATCAGTCACAAGTTTGCAGCAGTCACGTGGTTGTCAACTGTTAGGGTTTAATACGTGTAATATTGAGTCACATGTTTGCAGCAGTCACTTGGTTGTCAACTGTTAGCGATTATAAGTGTAATAATGATTCACAAGATTGCAGCAGTGACTTGGTTGTCAACTGTTAGGGTTTATAACCTGTAATAATCAGTCACAAATTTGCAGCAGTCACTTGGTTGTCAACTGTTAGGATTTATAACGTGTAATAATCAGTCATAAGTTTGCAGCAGTCACTTGGTTGTCAACTGTTAGGGTTTATAACGTGTAATAATCAGTCATAAGTTTGCAGCAGTCACATGGTTGTCAACTGTTAGGGTTTATAACGTGAAATAATCAGTCACAAGTTTGCAGCAGTCACTTGGTTGTCAACTGTTAGGGTTTATAACGTGTAATAATCAGTTACAAGTTTGCAGCAGTCACTTGGGTGTCAACTGTTAGGGTCTATAACGTGTAATAATCAGTCACAAGTTTGCAGCAGTCACTTGGTTGTCAACTGTTCGGGTTTATATCGTGTAATAGTCACAAGTTTGCAGCAGTCACTTGGTTGACAACTGTTAGGGTTTTTAACGTGTAATAATCAGTCACAACTTTGCAGCAGTCACTTGGTTGTCAACTATTTGGGTTTATAGCGTGTAATAATGAGACACAAGTTTGCAGCAGTCACCTGGTTGTCAACTGTTAGGGTTTATAACGTATAATAATCAGTCACAAGTTTGCAGGAGTCACTTGGTTGTCAACTGTTAGGGTTTATAAAGTGTTATAATCAGTCACAAGTTTGCAGCAGTCACTTGGTTGTCAACTGTTAGGGTTTATAACCTGTAATAATCAGTCAGAAGTTTGCAGCAGTCACTTGTTTGTCAACTGTTAGGGTTTATAACGTGTAATAATCAGTCATAAGTTTGCAGCAGTCAATTGGTTTTTAACTGTTAGGGTTTATAACGTGTATTAATTAGTCACAAGTTTGCAGCAGTCACTTGGTTGACAACTGTTAGGCTTTATAACGTGTAATAATCAGTCACAAGTTTGCAGCAGTCACTTGGTTGTCAACTGTTAGGGTTTAGAACGTGTAATAATCAGTCACAAGTTTGCAGCAGTCACTTGGTTGTCAACTGTTAGGGTTTATAACGTGTAAAAAAATCAGTCACAAGTGTTCATGAGTCACTTGGTTGCCAACTGTTAGGATTTACAACGTGTAATAATGAGTCACAAGTTTGCAGCAGTCACTTGGTTGTCAAATGTTAGGGTTTATAACGTGTAATAATCAGTCACAAGTTTGCAGCAGTCACTTGATTGTCAACTGTTAGGGTTTATAGCGTTTAATAATGAGTCACAAGTTTGCAGCAGTCACTTGATTGTCTACTGTTAGGGTTTATAACGTGTAATAATCAGTCACAAGTTTGCAGGAGTCACTTGGTTGTCAACTGTTAGGGTTTATAACGTGTAATAATCAGTCACAAGTTTGCAGCAGTCACTTGATTGTCAACTGTTAGGGTTTATAGCGTTTAATAATGAGTCACAAGTTTGCAGCAGTCACTTGGTTGTCAACTGTTAGGGTTTATAACGTGTAATAATCAGTCACAAATGTGCACGAGTCACTTGGTTGTCAACTGTTAGGTTTTACAACGTGTAATAATCAGTCACAAGTTTGCACGAGTCACTTGGTTGTCAACTGTTAGGGTTTATAACGTGTAATAATCAGTCACAATTTTTCAGCAGACACTTGGTTGTTAACTGTTACGGTTTATAGCGTGTAATAATGAGTCACAAGTTTGCTGCAGTCACTTGGTTGAAAACTGTTAGGGTTTATAACGTGTAATAATCAGTCACAAGTTAGCAGCAGTCACTTGATTGTCAACTGTTAGGGTTTATAGCGTTTAATAATGAGTCACAAGTTTTCAGTAGTCACTTGGTTGTCTACTGTTAGGGTTTATAACGTTTAATAATCAGTCACAAGTTTGCAGGAGTCACTTGGTTGTCAACTGAGAGGGTTTATATCGTGTAATAATCAGTCACAAGTTTGCAGCAGTCACTTGATTGTCCACTGTTAGGGTTTATAGCGTTTAATAATGAGTCACAAGTTTGCAGCAGTCACTTGGTTGTCAACTGTTAGGGTTTATAACGTGTAATAATCAGTCACAAATGTGCAGGAGTCACTTGGTTGTCAACTGTTAGGGTTTATAACGTGTAATAATCAGTCACAAGTTTTCAGCAGTCACTTGGTTGTCAACTGTTAGGGTTTATAGCGTGTAATAATGAGTCACAAGTTTGCAGCAGTCACTTGGTTGAAAACTGTTAGGGTTTATAACGCGTAATAATCAGTCACAAGTTTGCAGGAGTCACTTGGTTGTCAACTGTTAGGCTTTATAAGTGTAATAATCAGTCACAAGTTTGCAGCAGTCACTTGGTTGTCAACTATTAGGGTTTATAACGTGTAATAATCAGTCACAAGTTTGCAGCAGTCACTTGGTTGTCAACTGTTACTGTTTATAACGTGTAATAATCAGCCACAAGTTTGCAGCAGCTACTTGGTTGGCAACTGTTAGGGTTTATAAGTGTAATAGTCATACACAAGTTTGCAGGAGTCACTTGATTGTCATATGTTAGGGTTTATAACGTAAAATAATCAGTCACAAGTTTGTAGGAGTCACTTGGGTGTCAACTGTTAGGGTTTATAACGTGTAATAATCAGTCACAAGTTTGCAGCAGTCACGTGGTTGTCAACTGTTAGGGTTTAATACGTGTAATATTGAGTCACATGTTTGCAGCAGTCACTTGGTTGTCAACTGTTAGCGATTATAAGTGTAATAATGATTCACAAGTTTGCAGCAGTGACTTGGTTGTCAACTGTTAGGGTTTATAACCTGTAATAATCAGTCACAAATTTGCAGCAGTCACTTGGTTGTCAACTGTTAGGATTTATAACGTGTAATAATCAGTCATAAGTTTGCAGCAGTCACTTGGTTGTCAACTGTTAGGGTTTATAACGTGTAATAATCAGTCATAAGTTTGCAGCAGTCACATGGTTGTCAACTGTTAGGGTTTATAACGTGAAATAATCAGTCACAAGTTTGCAGCAGTCACTTGGTTGTCAACTGTTAGGGTTTATAACGTGTAATAATCAGTTACAAGTTTGCAGCAGTCACTTGGGTGTCAACTGTTAGGGTCTATAACGTGTAATAATCAGTCACAAGTTTGCAGCAGTCACTTGGTTGTCAACTGTTCGGGTTTATATCGTGTAATAGTCACAAGTTTGCAGCAGTCACTTGGTTGTCAACTGTTAGGGTTTTTAACGTGTAATAATCAGTCACAAGTTTGCAGCAGTCACTTGGTTGTCAACTATTTGGGTTTATAGCGTGTAATAATGAGACACAAGTTTGCAGCAGTCACCTGGTTGTCAACTGTTAGGGTTTATAACGTATAATAATCAGTCACAAGTTTGCAGGAGTCACTTGGTTGTCAACTGTTAGGGTTTATAAAGTGTTATAATCAGTCACAAGTTTGCAGCAGTCACTTGGTTGTCAACTGTTAGGGTTTATAACCTGTAATAATCAGTCAGAAGTTTGCAGCAGTCACTTGGTTGTCAACTGTTAGGGTTTATAACGTGTAATAATCAGTCATAAGTTTGCAGCAGTCAATTGGTTTTTAACTGTTAGGGTTTATAACGTGTATTAATTAGTCACAAGTTTGCAGCAGTCACTTGGTTGACAACTGTTAGGCTTTATAACGTGTAATAATCAGTCACAAGTTTGCAGCAGTCACTTGGTTGTCAACTGTTAGGGTTTAGAACGTGTAATAATCAGTCACAAGTTTGCAGCAGTCACTTGGTTGTCAACTGTTAGGGTTTATAACGTGTAAAAAAATCAGTCACAAGTTTTCATGAGTCACTTGGTTGCCAACTGTTAGGATTTACAACGTGTAATAGTGAGTCACAAGTTTGCAGCAGTCACTTGGTTGTCAAATGTTAGGGTTTATAACGTGTAATAATCAGTCACAAGTTTGCAGCAGTCACTTGATTGTCAACTGTTAGGGTTTATAGCGTTTAATAATGAGTCACAAGTTTGCAGCAGTCACTTGATTGTCTACTGTTAGGGTTTATAACGTGTAATAATCAGTCACAAGTTTGCAGGAGTCACTTGGTTGTCAACTGTTAGGGTTTATAACGTGTAATAATCAGTCACAAGTTTGCAGCAGTCACTTGATTGTCAACTGTTAGGGTTTATAGCGTTTAATAATGAGTCACAAGTTTGCAGCAGTCACTTGGTTGTCAACTGTTAGGGTTTATAACGTGTAATAATCAGTCACAAATGTGCACGAGTCACTTGGTTGTCAACTGTTAGGTTTCACAACGTGTAATAATCAGTCACAAGTTTGCACGAGTCACTTGGTTGTCAACTGTTAGGGTTTATAACGTGTAATAATCAGTCACAATTTTTCAGCAGACACTTGGTTGTTAACTGTTACGGTTTATAGCGTGTAATAATGAGTCACAAGTTTGCTGCAGTCACTTGGTTGAAAACTGTTAGGGTTTATAACGTGTAATAATCAGTCACAAGTTTGCAGCAGTCACTTGATTGTCAACTGTTAGGGTTTATAGCGTTTAATAATGAGTCACAAGTTTTCAGTAGTTACTTGGTTGTCTACTGTTAGGGTTTATAACGTTTAATAATCAGTCACAAGTTTGCAGGAGTCACTTGGTTGTCAACTGAGAGGGTTTATATCGTGTAATAATCAGTCACAAGTTTGCAGCAGTCACTTGATTGTCAACTGTTAGGGTTTATAGCGTTTAATAATGAGTCACAAGTTTGCAGCAGTCACTTGGTTGTCAACTGTTAGGGTTTATAACGTGTAATAATCAGTCACAAATGTGCAGGAGTCACTTGGTTGTCAACTGTTAGGGTTTACAACGTGTAATAATCAGTCAAAAGTTTGCAGGAGTCACTTGGTTGTCAACTGTTAGGGTTTATAACGTGTAATAATCAGTCACAATTTTTCAGCAGTCACTTGGTTGTTAACTGTTAGGGTTTATAGCGTGTAATAATGAGTCACAAGTTTGCTGCAGTCACTTGGTTGAAAACTGTTAGGGTTTATAACGTGTAATAATCAGTCACAAGTTTGCAGGAGCCACTTGGTTGTCAACTGTTAGGGTTTATAACGTGTAATAATCAGTCACAAGTTTGCAGCAGTCACTTGATTGCCAACTGTTAGGGTTTATAGCGTTTAATAATGAGTCACAAGTTTGCAGCTGTCACTTGGTTGTCAACTGTTAGGGTTTATAACGTGTAATAATCAGTCAAAATTTGCAGGAGTCACTTGGTTGTCAACTGTTAGTGTTTACAACGTGTAATAATCAGTCACAAGTTTGCAGGAGTCACTTGGTTGTCAACTGTTAGGGATTATAACGTGTAATAATCAGTCACAATTTTTCAGCAGTCACTTGGTTGTTAATTGTTAGGGTTTATAGCGTGTAATAATGAGTCACAAGTTTGCAGCAGTCACTTGGTTGAAAACTGTTAGGGTTTATAACGTGTAATAATCAGGAACAAGTTTGCAGGAGTCACTTGGTTGTCAACTGTTAGGGTTTATAGCGTTTAATAATGAGTCACAGGTTTGCAGCAGTCACTTGGTTGTCAACTGTTAGGGTTTATAACGTGTAATAATCAGTCACAAGTTTTCAGCAGTCACTTGGTTGTCAACTGTGAGGGTTTATAGCGTGTAATAATGAGTCACAAGTTTGCAGCAGTCACTTGGTTGAAAACTGTTAGGGTTTATAACGTGTAATAATCAGTCACAAGTTTGCAGGAGTCACTTGGTTGTCAACTGTTAGGGTTTATAGCGTTTAATAATGAGTCACAGGTTTGCAGCAGTCACTTGGTTGTCAACTGTTACTGTTTATAACGTGTAATAATCAGCCACAAGTTTGCAGCAGCTACTTGGTTGGCAACTGTTAGGGTTTATAAGTGTAATAGTCATACACAAGTTTGCAGGAGTCACTTGATTGTCATATGTTAGGGTTTATAACGTAAAATAATCAGTCACAAGTTTGTAGGAGTCACTTGGGTGTCAACTGTTAGGGTTTATAACGTGTAATAATCAGTCACAAGTTTCCAGCAGTCACGTGGTTGTCAACTGTTAGGGTTTAATACGTGTAATATTGAGTCACATGTTTGCAGCAGTCACTTGGTTGTCAACTGTTAGCGTTTATAAGTGTAATAATGTATAACATGTTTGCAGCAGTGACTTGGTTGTCAACTATTAGGGTTTATAGCGTGTAATAATCAGTCACAAGTTTGCAGCAGTCACTTGGTTGTCAACTGTTAGGGTTTATAACCTGTAATAATCAGTCACAAGTTTGCAGCCGTCACTTGGTTGTCAATTGTTTGTATTAATAACGTGTAATAATCAGTCATAAGTTTGCAGCAGTCACTTGGTTGTCAACTGTTAGGGATTATAACGTGTAATAATCAGTCATAAGTTTGCAGCAGTCACTTGGTTTTTAACTGTTAGAGTTTATAACGTGAATTAATTAGTCACAAGTTTGCAGCAGTCACTTGGTTGTCAACTGTTCGGGTTTATATCGTGTAATAGTCACAAGTTTGCAGCAGTCACTTGGTTGTCAACTGTTAGGGTTTTTAACGTGTAATAATCAGTTACAAGTTTGCAGCATTCACTTGGTTGTCAACTGTTAGGGTCTATAACGTGTAATAAGCAGTCACAAGTTTGCAGCAGTCACTTGGTTGTCAACTGTTCGGGTTTATATCGTGTAATAGTCACAAGTTTGCAGCAGTCACTTGGTTGTCAACTGTTAGGGTTTTTAACGTGTAATAATTAGTCACAAGTTTGCAGCAGTCACTTGGTTGACAACTGTTAGGCTTTATAAAGTGTAATAATCAGTCACAAGTTTGCAGCAGTCACTTGGTTGTCAACTGTTAGGGTTTAGAACGTGTAATAATCAGTCACAAGTTTGCAGCAGTCACTTGGTTGTCAACTGTTAGGGTTTATAACGTGTAATAATCAGTCATAAGTTTGCAGCAGTCAATTGGTTTTTAACTGTTAGGGTTTATAACGTGTATTAATTAGTCACAAGTTTGCAGCAGTCACTTGGTTGACAACTGTTAGGCTTTATAACGTGTAATAATCAGTCACAAGTTTGCAGCAGTCACTTGGTTGTCAACTGTTGGGGTTTAGAACGTGTAATAATCAGTGACAAGTTTGCAGCAGTCACTTGGTTGTCAACTGTTAGGGTTTATAACGTGTAAAAAATCAGTCACAAGTTTGCAGGAGTCACTTGGTTGTCTACTGTTAATGTTTATAACGTGTAATAATCAGTCACAAGTTTGCAGGAGTCACTTGGTTGTCAACTGTTAGGGTTTATAACGTGTAATAATCAGTCACAAGTTTGCAGCAGTCACTTGATTGTCAACTGTTAGGGTTTATAGCGTTTAATAATGAGTCACAAGTTTGCAGTAGTCACTTGGTTGTCTACTGTTAGGGTTTATAACGTGTAATAATCAGTCACAAGTTTGCAGGAGTCACTTGGTTGTCAACTGAGAGGGTTTATAACGTGTAATAATCAGTCACAAGTTTGCAGCAGTCACTTGATTGTCAACTGTTAGGGTTTATAGCGTTTAATAATGAGTCACAAGTTTGCAGCAGTCACTTGGTTGTCAACTGTTAGGGTTTATAACGTGTAATAATCAGTCACAAATGTGCAGGAGTCACTTGGTTGTCAACTGTTAGGGTTTATAACGTGTAATAATCAGTCACAATTTTTCAGCAGTCACTTGGTTGTTAACTGTTAGGGTTTATAGCGTGTAATAATGAGTCAGAAGTTTGCTGCAGTCACTTGGTTGAAAACTGTTAGGGTTTATAACGTGTAATAATCAGTCACAAGTTTGCAGGTGTCACTTGGTTGTCAACTGTTAGGGTTTATAACGTGTAATAATCAGTCAAAAGTTTGCAGCAGTCTCTTGATTGCCAACTGTTAGGGTTTATAGCGTTTAATAATGAGTCACAAGTTTGCAGCAGTCACTTGGTTGTCAACTATTAGGGTTTATAACGTGTAATAATCAGTCAAAATTTGCAGGAGTCACTTGGTTGTCAACTGTTAGGGTTTACAACGTGTAATATTCAGTCACAAGTTTGCAGGAGTCACTTGGTTGTCAACTGTTAGGGATTATAACGTGTAATAATCAGTCATAATTTTTCAGCAGTCACTTGGTTGTTAACTGTTAGGGTTTATAGCGTGTAATAATGAGTCACAAGTTTGCAGCAGTCACTTGGTTGAAAACTGTTAGGGTTTATAACGTGTAATAATCAGTCACAAGTTTGCAGGAGACACTTGGTTGTCAACTGTTAGGGTTTATAGCGTTTAATAATGAGTCACAGGTTTGCAGCAGTCACTTGGTTGAAAACTGTTAGGGTTTATAACGTGTAATAATCAGTCACAAATTTGCAGGAGTCACTTGGTTGTCAACTGTTAGGGTTTACAATGTGTAATAATCAGTCACAAGTTTGCAGGCGTCACTTGGTGTCAACTGTTAAGGTTTATAACGTGTAATAATCTGTCACAAGTTTTCAGCAGTCACTTGGTTGTCAACTGTAAGGGTTTATAGCGTGTAATAATGAGTCACAAGTTTGCAGCAGTCACTTGGTTGAAAACTGTTAGGGTTTATAACGCGTAATAATCAGTCACAAGTTTGCAGGAGTCACTTGGTTGTCAACTGTTAGGCTTTATAAGTGTAATAATCAGTCACAAGTTTGCAGCAGTCACTTGGTTGTCAACTATTAGGGTTTATAACGTGTAATAATCAGTCACAAGTTTGCAGCAGTCACTTGGTTGTCAAATGTTACTGTTTATAACGTGTAATAATCAGCCACAAGTTTGCAGCAGCTACTTGGTTGGCAACTGTTAGGGTTTATAAGTGTAATAGTCATACACAAGTTTGCAGGAGTCACTTGATTGTCATATGTTAGGGTTTATAACGTAAAATAATCAGTCACAAGTTTGTAGGAGTCACTTGGGTGTCAACTGTTAGGGTTTATAACGTGTAATAATCAGTCACAAGTTTGCAGCAGTCACGTGGTTGTCAACTGTTAGGGTTTAATACGTGTAATATTGAGTCACATGTTTGCAGCAGTCACTTGGTTGTCAACTGTTAGCGATTATAAGTGTAATAATGATTCACAAGTTTGCAGCAGTGACTTGGTTGTCAACTATTAGGGTTTATAGCGTGTAATAATCAGTCACAAGTTTGCAGCAGTCACTTGGTTGTCAACTGTTAGGGTTTATAACCTGTAATAATCAGTCACAAGTTTGCAGCAGTCACTTGGTTGTCAACTGTTAGGATTTATAACGTGTAATAATCAGTCATAAGTTTGCAGCAGTCACTTGGTTGTCAACTGTTAGGGTTTATAACGTGTAATAATCAGTCATAAGTTTGCAGCAGTCACTTGGTTTTTAACTGTTAGAGTTTATAACGTGTATTAATTAGTCACAAGTTTGCAGCAGTCACTTGGGTGTCAACTTTTAGGCTTTATTACGTGTAATAATCAGTCACAAGTTTGCAGCAGTCACATGGTTGTCAACTGTTAGGGTTTATAACGTGAAATAATCAGTCACAAGTTTGCAGCAGTCACTTGGTTGTCAACTGTTAGGGTTTATAACGTGTAATAATCAGTTACAAGTTTGCAGCAGTCACTTGGGTGTCAACTGTTAGGGTCTATAACGTGTAATAATCAGTCACAAGTTGGCAGCAGTCACTTGGTTGTCAACTGTTCGGGTTTATATCGTGTAATATTCACAAGTTTGCAGCAGTCACTTGGTTGTCAACTGTTAGGGTTTTTAACGTGTAATAATCAGTCACAAGTTTGCAGCAGTCACTTGGTTGTCAACTATTTGGGTTTATAGCGTGTAATAATGAGACACAAGTTTGCAGCAGTCACCTGGTTGTCAACTGTTAGGGTTTATAACGTATAATAATCAGTCACAAGTTTGCAGGAGTCACTTGGTTGTCAACTGTTAGGGTTTATAAAGTGTTATAATCAGTCACAAGTTTGCAGCAGTCACTTGGTTGTCAACTGTTAGAGTTTAAAACGTGTAATAATCAGTCATAAGTTTGCAGCAGTCAATTGGTTTTTAACTGTTAGGGTTTATAACGTGTATTAATTAGTCACAAGTTTGCAGCAGTCACTTGGTTGACAACTGTTAGGCTTTATAACGTGTAATAATCAGTCACAAGATTGCAGCAGTCACTTGGTTGTCAACTGTTAGGGTTTAGAACGTGTAATAATCAGTCACAAGTTTGCAGCAGTCACTTGGTTGTCAACTGTTAGGGTTTATAACGTGTAAAAAATAAGTCACAAGTTTTCATGAGTCACATGGTTGCCAACTGTTAGGATTTACAACGTGTAATAATGAATCACAAGTTTGCAGCAGTCACTTGGTTGTCAACTGTTAGGGTTTATATCGTGTAATAGTCACAAGTTTGCAGCAGTCACTTGGTTGTCTACTGTTAGGGTTTATAACGTGTAATAATCAGTCACAAGTTTGCAGCAGTCACTTGATTGTCAACTTTTAGGGTTTATAGCGTTTAATAATGAGTCACAAGTTTGCAGCAGTCACTTGGTTGTCTACTGTTAGGGTTTATAACGTGTAATAATCAGTCACAAGTTTGCAGGAGTCACTTGATTGTCAACTGTTAGGGTTTATAGCGTTTAATAATGAGTCACAAGTTTGCAGCAGTCACTTGGTTGTCAACTGTTAGGGTTTATAACGTGTAATAATCAGTCACAAATGTGCAGGAGTCACTTGGTTGTCAACTGTTAGGTTTTACAACGTGTAATAATCAGTCACAAGTTTGCACGAGTCACTTGGTTGTCAACTGTTAGGGTTTATAACGTGTAATAATCAGTCACAATTTTTCAGCAGACACTTGGTTGTTAACTGTTACGGTTTATAGCGTGTAATAATGAGTCACAAGTTTGCTGCAGTCACTTGGTTGAAAACTGTTAGGGTTTATAACGTGTAATAATCAGTCACAAGTTTGCAGCAGTCACTTGATTGTCAACTGTTAGGGTTTATAACGTGTAATAATCAGTCACAAGTTTGCAGCAGTCACTTGATTGCCAACTGTTAGGGTTTATAGCGTTTAATAATGAGTCACAAGTTTGCAGCTGTCACTTGGTTGTCAACTGTTAGGGTTTATAACGTGTAATAATCAGTCAAAATTTGCAGGAGTCACTTGGTTGTCAACTGTTAGTGTTTACAACGTGTAATAATCAGTCACAAGTTTGCAGGAGTCACTTGGTTGTCAACTGTTAGGGATTATAACGTGTAATAATCAGTCACAATTTTTCAGCAGTCACTTGGTTGTTAACTGTTAGGGTTTATAGCGTGTAATAATGAGTCACAAGTTTGCAGCAGTCACTTGGTTGAAAACTGTTAGGGTTTATAACGTGTAATAATCAGGAACAAGTTTGCAGGAGTCACTTGGTTGTCAACTGTTAGGGTTTATAGCGTTTAATAATGAGTCACAGGTTTGCAGCAGTCACTTGGTTGTCAACTGTTAGGGTTTATAACGTGTAATAATCAGTCACAAGTTTTCAGCAGTCACTTGGTTGTCAACTGTTAGGGTTTATAGCGTGTAATAATGAGTCACAAATTTGCAGCAGTCACTTGGTTGAAAACTGTTAGGGTTTATAACGTGTAATAATCAGTCACAAGTTTGCAGGAGTCACTTGGTTGTCAACTGTTAGGGTTTATAGCGTTTAATAATGAGTCACAGGTTTGCAGCAGTCACTTGGTTGTCAACTGTTACTGTTTATAACGTGTAATAATCAGCCACAAGTTTGCAGCAGCTACTTGGTTGGCAACTGTTAGGGTTTATAAGTGTAATAGTCATACACAAGTTTGCAGGAGTCACTTGATTGTCATATGTTAGGGTTTATAACGTAAAATAATCAGTCACAAGTTTGTAGGAGTCACTTGGGTGTCAACTGTTAGGGTTTATAACGTGTAATAATCAGTCACAAGTTTGCAGCAGTCACGTGGTTGTCAACTCTTAGGGTTTAATACGTGTAATATTGAGTCACATGTTTGCAGCAGTCACTTGGTTGTCAACTGTTAGCGTTTATAAGTGTAATAATGATTCACAAGTTTGCAGCAGTGACTTGGTTGTCAACTATTAGGGTTTATAGCGTGTAATAATCAGTCACAAGTTTGCAGCAGTCACTTGGTTGTCAACTGTTAGGGTTTATAACCTGTAATAATCAGTCACAAGTTTACAGCCGTCACTTGGTTGTCAATTGTTTGTATTAATAACGTGTAATAATCAGTCATAAGTTTGCAGCAGTCACTTGGTTGTCAACTGTTAGGGTTTATAACGTGTAATAATCAGTCATAAGTTTGCAGCAGTCACTTGGTTTTTAACTGTTAGAGTTTATAACGTGTATTAATTAGTCACAAGTTTGCAGCAGTCACTTGGTTGTCAACTGTTCGGGTTTATATCGTGTAATAGTCTCAAGTTTGCAGCAGTCACTTGGTTGTCAACTGTTAGGGTTTTTAACGTGTAATAATCAGTTACAAGTTTGCAGCATTCACTTGGTTGTCAACTGTTAGGGTCTATAACGTGTAATAATCAGTCACAAGTTGGCAGCAGTCACTTGGTTGTCAACTGTTCGGGTTTATATCGTGTAATAGTCACAAGTTTGCAGCAGTTACTTGGTTGTCAACTGTTAGGGTTTTTAACGTGTAATAATTAGTCACAAGTTTGCAGCAGTCACTTGGTTGACAACTGTTAGGCTTTATAAAGTGTAATAATCAGTCACAAGTTTGCAGCAGTCACTTGGTTGTCAACTGTTAGGGTTTAGAACGTGTAATAATCAGTCACAAGTTTGCAGCAGCCACTTGGTTGTCAACTGTTAGGGTTTATAACGTGTAAAAAATCAGTCACAAGTTTGCAGGAGTCACTTGGTTGCCAACTGTTAGGATTTACAACGTGTAATAATGAGTCACAAGTTTGCAGCAGTCACTTGGTTGTCTACTGTTAGGGTTTATAACGTGTAATAATCAGTCACAAGTTTGCAGGAGTCACTTGGTTGTCACATTTTAGCGTTTATAACGCGGAATAATCAGTCACAAGTTTGCAGCAGTCACTTGATTGTCAACTGTTAGGGTTTATAGCGTTTAATAATGAGTCACAAGTTTGCAGCAGTCACTTGGTTGTCAACTGTTAGGGTTTATAGCGTTTAATAATGAGTCACAGGTTTGCAGCAATCACTTGTATGTCAACTGTTAGGGTTTATAACTTGTAATAATCAGTCACAAATTTGCAGGAGTCACTTGGTTGTCAACTGTTAGGGTTTACAATGTGTAATAATCAGTCACAAGTTTGCAGGCGTCACTTGGTGTCAACTGTTAGGGTTTATAACGTGTAATAAAAAGTCACAAATTTTCAGCAGTCACTTGGTTGTCAACTGTTAGGGTTTATAGCGTGTAATAATGAGTCACAAGTTTGCAGCAGTCACTTGGTTGAAAACTGTTAGGGTTTATAACGTGTAATAATCAGTCACAAGTTTGCAGGAGTCACTTGCTTGGCAACTGTTAGGCTTTATATGTGTAATAATCAGTCACAAGTTTGCAGCAGTCACTTGGTTGTCAACTATTAGGGTTTATAACCTGTAATAATCAGTCACAAGTTTGCAGCAGTCACTTGGTTGTCAACTGTTAGGGTTTATAACGTGTAATAATCAGCCACAAGTTTCCAGCAGCTACTTGGTTGGCAACTGTTAGAGTTTATAAGTGTAATAGTCATACACAAGTTTGCAGGAGTCACTTGATTATCATATATTAGGGTTTATAACGTAAAATAATCAGTCACAAGTTTGTAGGAGTCACTTGGGTGTCAACTGTTAGGGTTTATAACGTGTAATAATCAGTCACAAGTTTGCAGCAGTCACGTGGTTGTCAACTGTTAGGGTTTATAACGTGTAATAATCAGTCACAAGTTTTCAGCAGTCACTTGGTTGTCAACTGTTAGGGTTTATAGCGTGTAATAATGAGTCACAAGTTTGCAGCAGTCACTTGGTTGAAAACTGTTAGGGTTTATAACGTGTAATAATCAGTCACAAGTTTGCAGGAGTCACTTGGTTGTCAACTGTTAGGGTTTATAGCGTTTAATAATGAGTCACAGGTTTGCAGCAGTCACTTGGTTGTCAACTGTTACTGTTTATAACGTGTAATAATCAGCCACAAGTTTGCAGCAGCTACTTGGTTGGCAACTGTTAGGGTTTATAAGTGTAATAGTCATACACAAGTGTGCAGGAGTCACTTGATTGTCATATGTTAGGGTTTATAACGTAAAATAATCAGTCACAAGTTTGTAGGAGTCACTTGGGTGTCAACTGTTAGGGTTTATAACGTGTAATAATCAGTCACAAGTTTGCAGCAGTCACGTGGTTGTCAACTCTTAGGGTTTAATACGTGTAATATTGAGTCACATGTTTGCAGCAGTCACTTGGTTGTCAACTGTTAGCGTTTATAAGTGTAATAATGATTCACAAGTTTGCAGCAGTGACTTGGTTGTCAACTATTAGGGTTTATAGCGTGTAATAATCAGTCACAAGTTTGCAGCAGTCACTTGGTTGTCAACTGTTAGGGTTTATAACCTGTAATAATCAGTCACAAGTTTACAGCCGTCACTTGGTTGTCAATTGTTTGTATTAATAACGTGTAATAATCAGTCATAAGTTTGCAGCAGTCACTTGGTTGTCAACTGTTAGGGTTTATAACGTGTAATAATCAGTCATAAGTTTGCAGCAGTCACTTGGTTTTTAACTGTTAGAGTTTATAACGTGTATTAATTAGTCACAAGTTTGCAGCAGTCACTTGGTTGTCAACTGTTCGGGTTTATATCGTGTAATAGTCTCAAGTTTGCAGCAGTCACTTGGTTGTCAACTGTTAGGGTTTTTAACGTGTAATAATCAGTTACAAGTTTGCAGCATTCACTTGGTTGTCAACTGTTAGGGTCTATAACGTGTAATAATCAGTCACAAGTTGGCAGCAGTCACTTGGTTGTCAACTGTTCGGGTTTATATCGTGTAATAGTCACAAGTTTGCAGCAGTCACTTGGTTGTCAACTGTTAGGGTTTTTAACGTGTAATAATTAGTCACAAGTTTGCAGCAGTCACTTGGTTGACAACTGTTAGGCTTTATAAAGTGTAATAATCAGTCACAAGTTTGCAGCAGTCACTTGGTTGTCAACTGTTAGGGTTTAGAACGTGTAATAATCAGTCACAAGTTTGCAGCAGCCACTTGGTTGTCAACTGTTAGGGTTTATAACGTGTAAAAAATCAGTCACAAGTTTGCAGGAGTCACTTGGTTGCCAACTGTTAGGATTTACAACGTGTAATAATGAGTCACAAGTTTGCAGCAGTCACTTGGTTGTCTACTGTTAGGGTTTATAACGTGTAATAATCAGTCACAAGTTTGCAGGAGTCACTTGGTTGTCACATTTTAGCGTTTATAACGCGGAATAATCAGTCACAAGTTTGCAGCAGTCACTTGATTGTCAACTGTTAGGGTTTATAGCGTTTAATAATGAGTCACAAGTTTGCAGCAGTCACTTGGTTGTCAACTGTTAGGGTTTATAGCGTTTAATAATGAGTCACAGGTTTGCAGCAATCACTTGTATGTCAACTGTTAGGGTTTATAACTTGTAATAATCAGTCACAAATTTGCAGGAGTCACTTGGTTGTCAACTGTTAGGGTTTACAATGTGTAATAATCAGTCACAAGTTTGCAGGCGTCACTTGGTGTCAACTGTTAGGGTTTATAACGTGTAATAAAAAGTCACAAATTTTCAGCAGTCACTTGGTTGTCAACTGTTAGGGTTTATAGCGTGTAATAATGAGTCACAAGTTTGCAGCAGTCACTTGGTTGAAAACTGTTAGGGTTTATAACGTGTAATATTCAGTCACAAGTTTGCAGGAGTCACTTGCTTGGCAACTGTTAGGCTTTATATGTGTAATAATCAGTCACAAGTTTGCAGCAGTCACTTGGTTGTCAACTATTAGGGTTTATAACCTGTAATAATCAGTCACAAGTTTGCAGCAGTCACTTGGTTGTCAACTGTTAGGGTTTATAACTTGTAATAATCAGTCACAAGTTTGCAGCAGTAACTTGGTTGTCAACTGTTAGGGTTTATAAGGTGTAATAATCAGTCATAAGTTTGCAGCAGTCAATTGGTTTTTAACTGTTAGGGTTTATAACGTGTATTAATTAGTCACAAGTTTGCAGCAGTCACTTGGTTGACAACTGTTAGGCTTTATAACGTGTAATAATCAGTCACAAGTTTGCAGCAGTTACTTGGTTGTCAACTGTTGGGGTTTAGAACGTGTAATAAAAAGTCACAAGTTTGCAGCAGTCATGTGGTTGTCAACTGTTAGGGTTTATAACGTGTAAAAAATCAGTCACAAGTTTGCAGGAGTCACTTGGTTGTCTACTGTTAATGTTTATAACGTGTAATAATCAGTCACAAGTTTGCAGGAGTCACTTGGTTGTCAACTGTTAGGGTTTATAACGTGTAATAATCAGTCACAAGTTTGCAGCAGTCACTTGATTGTCAACTGTTAGGGTTTATAGCGTTTAATAATGAGTCACAAGTTTGCAGTAGTCACTTGGTTGTCTACTGTTAGGGTTTATAACGTGTAATAATCAGTCACAAGTTTGCAGGAGTCACTTGGTTGTCAACTGAGAGGGTTTATAACGTGTAATAATCAGTCACAAGTTTGCAGCAGTCACTTGATTGTCAACTGTTAGGGTTTATAGCGTTTAATAATGAGTCACAAGTTTGCAGCAGTCACTTGGTTGTCAACTGTTAGGGTTTATAACGTGTAATAATCAGTCACAAATGTGCAGGAGTCACTTGGTTGTCAACTGTTAGGGTTTATAAGGTGTAATAATCAGTCACAATTTTTCAGCAGTCACTTGGTTGTTAACTGTTAGGGTTTATAGCGTGTAATAATGAGTCACAAGTTTGCTGCAGTCACTTGGTTGAAAACTGTTAGGGTTTATAACGTGTAATAATCAGTCACAAGTTTGCAGGTGTCACTTGGTTGTCAACTGTTAGGGTTTATAACGTGTAATAATCAGTCAAAAGTTTGCAGCAGTCTCTTGATTGCCAACTGTTAGGGTTTATAGCGTTTAATAATGAGTCACAAGTTTGCAGCAGTCACTTGGTTGTCAACTGTTAGGGTTTATAACGTGTAATAATCAGTCAAAATTTGCAGGAGTCACTTGGTTGTCATCTGTTAGGGTTTACAACGTGTAATAATCAGTCACAAGTTTGCAGGTGTCACTTGGTTGTCAACTGTTAGGGATTATAACGTGTAATAATCAGTCATAATTTTTCACCAGTCACTTGGTTGTTAACTGTTAGGGTTTATAGCGTGTAATAATGAGTCACAAGTTTGCAGCAGTCACTTGGTTGAAAACTGTTAGGGTTTATAACGTGTAATAATCAGTCACAAGTTTGCAGGAGTCACTTGGTTGTCAACTGTTAGGGTTTATAGCGTTTAATAATGAGTCACAGGTTTGCAGCAGTCACTTGGTTGTCAACTGTTAGGGTTTATAACGTGTAATAATCAGTCACAAATTTGCAGGAGTCACTTGGTTGTCAACTGTTAGGGTTTACAATGTGTAATAATCAGTCACAAGTTTGCAGGCGTCACTTGGTGTCAACTGTTAAGGTTTATAACGTGTAATAATCAGTCACAAGTTTTCAGCAGTCACTTGGTTGTCAACTGTTAGGGTTTATAGCGTGTAATAATGAGTCACAAGTTTGCAGCAGTCACTTGGTTGAAAACTGTTAGGGTTTATAACGCGTAATAATCAGTCACAAGTTTGCAGGAGTCACTTGGTTGTCAACTGTTAGGCTTTATAAGTGTAATAATCAGTCACAAGTTTGCAGCAGTCACTTGGTTGTCAACTATTAGGGTTTATAACGTGTAATAATCAGTCACAAGTTTGCAGCAGTCACTTGGTTGTCAACTGTTACTGTTTATAACGTGTAATAATCAGCCACAAGTTTGCAGCAGCTACTTGGTTGGCAACTGTTAGGGTTTATAAGTGTAATAGTCATACACAAGTTTGCAGGAGTCACTTGATTGTCATATGTTAGGGTTTATAACGTAAAATAATCAGTCACAAGTTTGTAGGAGTCACTTGGGTGTCAACTGTTAGGGTTTATAACGTGTAATAATCAGTCACAAGTTTGCAGCAGTCACGTGGTTGTCAACTGTTAGGGTTTAATACGTGTAATATTGAGTCACATGTTTGCAGCAGTCACTTGGTTGTCAACTGTTAGCGATTATAAGTGTAATAATGATTCACAAGATTGCAGCAGTGACTTGGTTGTCAACTGTTAGGGTTTATAACCTGTAATAATCAGTCACAAATTTGCAGCAGTCACTTGGTTGTCAACTGTTAGGATTTATAACGTGTAATAATCAGTCATAAGTTTGCAGCAGTCACTTGGTTGTCAACTGTTAGGGTTTATAACGTGTAATAATCAGTCATAAGTTTGCAGCAGTCACATGGTTGTCAACTGTTAGGGTTTATAACGTGAAATAATCAGTCACAAGTTTGCAGCAGTCACTTGGTTGTCAACTGTTAGGGTTTATAACGTGTAATAATCAGTTACAAGTTTGCAGCAGTCACTTGGGTGTCAACTGTTAGGGTCTATAACGTGTAATAATCAGTCACAAGTTTGCAGCAGTCACTTGGTTGTCAACTGTTCGGGTTTATATCGTGTAATAGTCACAAGTTTGCAGCAGTCACTTGGTTGACAACTGTTAGGGTTTTTAACGTGTAATAATCAGTCACAAGTTTGCAGCAGTCACTTGGTTGTCAACTATTTGGGTTTATAGCGTGTAATAATGAGACACAAGTTTGCAGCAGTCACCTGGTTGTCAACTGTTAGGGTTTATAACGTATAATAATCAGTCACAAGTTTGCAGGAGTCACTTGGTTGTCAACTGTTAGGGTTTATAAAGTGTTATAATCAGTCACAAGTTTGCAGCAGTCACTTGGTTGTCAACTGTTAGGGTTTATAACCTGTAATAATCAGTCAGAAGTTTGCAGCAGTCACTTGGTTGTCAACTGTTAGGGTTTATAACGTGTAATAATCAGTCATAAGTTTGCAGCAGTCAATTGGTTTTTAACTGTTAGGGTTTATAACGTGTATTAATTAGTCACAAGTTTGCAGCAGTCACTTGGTTGACAACTGTTAGGCTTTATAACGTGTAATAATCAGTCACAAGTTTGCAGCAGTCACTTGGTTGTCAACTGTTAGGGTTTAGAACGTGTAATAATCAGTCACAAGTTTGCAGCAGTCACTTGGTTGTCAACTGTTAGGGTTTATAACGTGTAAAAAAATCAGTCACAAGTGTTCATGAGTCACTTGGTTGCCAACTGTTAGGATTTACAACGTGTAATAATGAGTCACAAGTTTGCAGCAGTCACTTGGTTGTCAAATGTTAGGGTTTATAACGTGTAATAATCAGTCACAAGTTTGCAGCAGTCACTTGATTGTCAACTGTTAGGGTTTATAGCGTTTAATAATGAGTCACAAGTTTGCAGCAGTCACTTGATTGTCTACTGTTAGGGTTTATAACGTGTAATAATCAGTCACAAGTTTGCAGGAGTCACTTGGTTGTCAACTGTTAGGGTTTATAACGTGTAATAATCAGTCACAAGTTTGCAGCAGTCACTTGATTGTCAACTGTTAGGGTTTATAGCGTTTAATAATGAGTCACAAGTTTGCAGCAGTCACTTGGTTGTCAACTGTTAGGGTTTATAACGTGTAATAATCAGTCACAAATGTGCACGAGTCACTTGGTTGTCAACTGTTAGGTTTTACAACGTGTAATAATCAGTCACAAGTTTGCACGAGTCACTTGGTTGTCAACTGTTAGGGTTTATAACGTGTAATAATCAGTCACAATTTTTCAGCAGACACTTGGTTGTTAACTGTTACGGTTTATAGCGTGTAATAATGAGTCACAAGTTTGCTGCAGTCACTTGGTTTGAAAACTGTTAGGGTTTATAACGTGTAATAATCAGTCACAAGTTTGCAGCAGTCACTTGATTGTCAACTGTTAGGGTTTATAGCGTTTAATAATGAGTCACAAGTTTTCAGTAGTCACTTGGTTGTCTACTGTTAGGGTTTATAACGTTTAATAATCAGTCACAAGTTTGCAGGAGTCACTTGGTTGTCAACTGAGAGGGTTTATATCGTGTAATAATCAGTCACAAGTTTGCAGCAGTCACTTGATTGTCCACTGTTAGGGTTTATAGCGTTTAATAATGAGTCACAAGTTTGCAGCAGTCACTTGGTTGTCAACTGTTAGGGTTTATAACGTGTAATAATCAGTCACAAATGTGCAGGAGTCACTTGGTTGTCAACTGTTAGGGTTTATAACGTGTAATAATCAGTCACAAGTTTTCAGCAGTCACTTGGTTGTCAACTGTTAGGGTTTATAGCGTGTAATAATGAGTCACAAGTTTGCAGCAGTCACTTGGTTGAAAACTGTTAGGGTTTATAACGCGTAATAATCAGTCACAAGTTTGCAGGAGTCACTTGGTTGTCAACTGTTAGGCTTTATAAGTGTAATAATCAGTCACAAGTTTGCAGCAGTCACTTGGTTGTCAACTATTAGGGTTTAAAACGTGTAATAATCAGTCACAAGTTTGCAGCAGTCACTTGGTTGTCAACTGTTACTGTTTATAACGTGTAATAATCAGCCACAAGTTTGCAGCAGCTACTTGGTTGGCAACTGTTAGGGTTTATAAGTGTAATAGTCATACACAAGTTTGCAGGAGTCACTTGATTGTCATATGTTAGGGTTTATAACGTAAAATAATCAGTCACAAGTTTGTAGGAGTCACTTGGGTGTCAACTGTTAGGGTTTATAACGTGTAATAATCAGTCACAAGTTTGCAGCAGTCACGTGGTTGTCAACTGTTAGGGTTTAATACGTGTAATATTGAGTCACATGTTTGCAGCAGTCACTTGGTTGTCAACTGTTAGCGATTATAAGTGTAATAATGATTCACAAGTTTGCAGCAGTGACTTGGTTGTCAACTGTTAGGGTTTATAACCTGTAATAATCAGTCACAAATTTGCAGCAGTCACTTGGTTGTCAACTGTTAGGATTTATAACGTGTAATAATCAGTCATAAGTTTGCAGCAGTCACTTGGTTGTCAACTGTTAGGGTTTATAACGTGTAATAATCAGTCATAAGTTTGCAGCAGTCACATGGTTGTCAACTGTTAGGGTTTATAACGTGAAATAATCAGTCACAAGTTTGCAGCAGTCACTTGGTTGTCAACTGTTAGGGCTTATAACGTGTAATAATCAGTTACAAGTTTGCAGCAGTCACTTGGGTGTCAACTGTTAGGGTCTATAACGTGTAATAATCAGTCACAAGTTTGCAGCAGTCACTTGGTTGTCAACTGTTCGGGTTTATATCGTGTAATAGTCACAAGTTTGCAGCAGTCACTTGGTTGTCAACTGTTAGGGTTTTTAACGTGTAATAATCAGTCACAAGTTTGCAGCAGTCACTTGGTTGTCAACTATTTGGGTTTATAGCGTGTAATAATGAGACACAAGTTTGCAGCAGTCACCTGGTTGTCAACTGTTAGGGTTTATAACGTATAATAATCAGTCACAAGTTTGCAGGAGTCACTTGGTTGTCAACTGTTAGGGTTTATAAAGTGTTATAATCAGTCACAAGTTTGCAGCAGTCACTTGGTTGTCAACTGTTAGGGTTTATAACCTGTAATAATCAGTCAGAAGTTTGCAGCAGTCACTTGGTTGTCAACTGTTAGGGTTTATAACGTGTAATAATCAGTCATAAGTTTGCAGCAGTCAATTGGTTTTTAACTGTTAGGGTTTATAACGTGTATTAATTAGTCACAAGTTTGCAGCAGTCACTTGGTTGACAACTGTTAGGCTTTATAACGTGTAATAATCAGTCACAAGTTTGCAGCAGTCACTTGGTTGTCAACTGTTAGGGTTTAGAACGTGTAATAATCAGTCACAAGTTTGCAGCAGTCACTTGGTTGTCAACTGTTAGGGTTTATAACGTGTAAAAAAATCAGTCACAAGTTTTCATGAGTCACTTGGTTGCCAACTGTTAGGATTTACAACGTGTAATAATGAGTCACAAGTTTGCAGCAGTCACTTGGTTGTCAAATGTTAGGGTTTATAACGTGTAATAATCAGTCACAAGTTTGCAGCAGTCACTTGATTGTCAACTGTTAGGGTTTATAGCGTTTAATAATGAGTCACAAGTTTGCAGCAGTCACTTGATTGTCTACTGTTAGGGTTTATAACGTGTAATAATCAGTCACAAGTTTGCAGGAGTCACTTGGTTGTCAACTGTTAGGGTTTATAACGTGTAATAATCAGTCACAAGTTTGCAGCAGTCACTTGATTGTCAACTGTTAGGGTTTATAGCGTTTAATAATGAGTCACAAGTTTGCAGCAGTCACTTGGTTGTCAACTGTTAGGGTTTATAACGTGTAATAATCAGTCACAAATGTGCACGAGTCACTTGGTTGTCAACTGTTAGGTTTTACAACGTGTAATAATCAGTCACAAGTTTGCACGAGTCACTTGGTTGTCAACTGTTAGGGTTTATAACGTGTAATAATCAGTCCCAATTTTTCAGCAGACACTTGGTTGTTAACTGTTACGGTTTATAGCGTGTAATAATGAGTCACAAGTTTGCTGCAGTCACTTGGTTGAAAACGGTTAGGGTTTATAACGTGTAATAATCAGTCACAAGTTTGCAGCAGTCACTTGATTGTCAACTGTTAGGGTTTATAGCGTTTAATAATGAGTCACAAGTTTTCAGTAGTCACTTGGTTGTCTACTGTTAGGGTTTATAACGTTTAATAATCAGTCACAAGTTTGCAGGAGTCACTTGGTTGTCAACTGAGAGGGTTTATATCGTGTAATAATCAGTCACAAGTTTGCAGCAGTCACTTGATTGTCAACTGTTAGGGTTTATAGCGTTTAATAATGAGTCACAAGTTTGCAGCAGTCACTTGGTTGTCAACTGTTAGGGTTTATAACGTGTAATAATCAGTCACAAATGTGCAGGAGTCACTTGGTTGTCAACTGTTAGGGTTTACAATGTGTAATAATCAGTCAAAAGTTTGCAGGAGTCACTTGGTTGTCAACTGTTAGGGTTTATAACGTGTAATAATCAGTCACAATTTTTCAGCAGTCACTTGGTTGTTAACTGTTAGGGTTTATAGCGTGTAATAATGAGTCACAAGTTTGCTGCAGTCACTTGGTTGAAAACTGTTAGGGTTTATAACGTGTAATAATCAGTCACAAGTTTGCAGGAGCCACTTGGTTGTCAACTGTTAGGGTTTATAACGTGTAATAATCAGTCACAAGTTTGCAGCAGTCACTTGATTGCCAACTGTTAGGGTTTATAGCGTTTAATAATGAGTCACAAGTTTGCAGCTGTCACTTGGTTGTCAACTGTTAGGGTTTATAACGTGTAATAATCAGTCAAAATTTGCAGGAGTCACTTGGTTGTCAACTGTTAGTGTTTACAACGTGTAATAATCAGTCACAAGTTTGCAGGAGTCACTTGGTTGTCAACTGTTAGGGATTATAACGTGTAATAATCAGTCACAATTTTTCAGCAGTCACTTGGTTGTTAATTGTTAGGGTTTATAGCGTGTAATAATGAGTCACAAGTTTGCAGCAGTCACTTGGTTGAAAACTGTTAGGGTTTATAACGTGTAATAATCAGGAACAAGTTTGCAGGAGTCACTTGGTTGTCAACTGTTAGGGTTTATAGCGTTTAATAATGAGTCACAGGTTTGCAGCAGTCACTTGGTTGTCAACTGTTAGGGTTTATAACGTGTAATAATCAGTCACAAGTTTTCAGCAGTCACTTGGTTGTCAACTGTGAGGGTTTATAGCGTGTAATAATGAGTCACAAGTTTGCAGCAGTCACTTGGTTGAAAACTGTTAGGGTTTATAACGTGTAATAATCAGTCACAAGTTTGCAGGAGTCACTTGGTTGTCAACTGTTAGGGTTTATAGCGTTTAATAATGAGTCACAGGTTTGCAGCAGTCACTTGGTTGTCAACTGTTACTGTTTATAACGTGTAATAATCAGCCACAAGTTTGCAGCAGCTACTTGGTTGGCAACTGTTAGGGTTTATAAGTGTAATAGTCATACACAAGTTTGCAGGAGTCACTTGATTGTCATATGTTAGGGTTTATAACGTAAAATAATCAGTCACAAGTTTGTAGGAGTCACTTGGGTGTCAACTGTTAGGGTTTATAACGTGTAATAATCAGTCACAAGTTTCCAGCAGTCACGTGGTTGTCAACTGTTAGGGTTTAATACGTGTAATATTGAGTCACATGTTTGCAGCAGTCACTTGGTTGTCAACTGTTAGCGTTTATAAGTGTAATAATGTATAACATGTTTGCAGCAGTGACTTGGTTGTCAACTATTAGGGTTTATAGCGTGTAATAATCAGTCACAAGTTTGCAGCAGTCACTTGGTTGTCAACTGTTAGGGTTTATAACCTGTAATAATCAGTCACAAGTTTGCAGCCGTCACTTGGTTGTCAATTGTTTGTATTAATAACGTGTAATAATCAGTCATAAGTTTGCAGCAGTCACTTGGTTGTCAACTGTTAGGGATTATAACGTGTAATAATCAGTCATAAGTTTGCAGCAGTCACTTGGTTTTTAACTGTTAGAGTTTATAACGTGAATTAATTAGTCACAAGTTTGCAGCAGTCACTTGGTTGTCAACTGTTCGGGTTTATATCGTGTAATAGTCACAAGTTTGCAGCAGTCACTTGGTTGTCAACTGTTAGGGTTTTTAACGTGTAATAATCAGTTACAAGTTTGCAGCATTCACTTGGTTGTCAACTGTTAGGGTCTATAACGTGTAATAAGCAGTCACAAGTTTGCAGCAGTCACTTGGTTGTCAACTGTTCGGGTTTATATCGTGTAATAGTCACAAGTTTGCAGCAGTCACTTGGTTGTCAACTGTTAGGGTTTTTAACGTGTAATAATTAGTCACAAGTTTGCAGCAGTCACTTGGTTGACAACTGTTAGGCTTTATAAAGTGTAATAATCAGTCACAAGTTTGCAGCAGTCACTTGGTTGTCAACTGTTAGGGTTTAGAACGTGTAATAATCAGTCACAAGTTTGCAGCAGTCACTTGGTTGTCAACTGTTAGGGTTTATAAGGTGTAATAATCAGTCATAAGTTTGCAGCAGTCAATTGGTTTTTAACTGTTAGGGTTTATAACGTGTATTAATTAGTCACAAGTTTGCAGCAGTCACTTGGTTGACAACTGTTAGGCTTTATAACGTGTAATAATCAGTCACAAGTTTGCAGCAGTCACTTGGTTGTCAACTGTTGGGGTTTAGAACGTGTAATAATCAGTGACAAGTTTGCAGCAGTCACTTGGTTGTCAACTGTTAGGGTTTATAACGTGTAAAAAATCAGTCACAAGTTTGCAGGAGTCACTTGGTTGTCTACTGTTAATGTTTATAACGTGTAATAATCAGTCACAAGTTTGCAGGAGTCACTTGGTTGTCAACTGTTAGGGTTTATAACGTGTAATAATCAGTCACAAGTTTGCAGCAGTCACTTGATTGTCAACTGTTAGGGTTTATAGCGTTTAATAATGAGTCACAAGTTTGCAGTAGTCACTTGGTTGTCTACTGTTAGGGTTTATAACGTGTAATAATCAGTCACAAGTTTGCAGGAGTCACTTGGTTGTCAACTGAGAGGGTTTATAACGTGTAATAATCAGTCACAAGTTTGCAGCAGTCACTTGATTGTCAACTGTTAGGGTTTATAGCGTTTAATAATGAGTCACAAGTTTGCAGCAGTCACTTGGTTGTCAACTGTTAGGGTTTATAACGTGTAATAATCAGTCACAAATGTGCAGGAGTCACTTGGTTGTCAACTGTTAGGGTTTATAACGTGTAATAATCAGTCACAATTTTTCAGCAGTCACTTGGTTGTTAACTGTTAGGGTTTATAGCGTGTAATAATGAGTCAGAAGTTTGCTGCAGTCACTTGGTTGAAAACTGTTAGGGTTTATAACGTGTAATAATCAGTCACAAGTTTGCAGGTGTCACTTGGTTGTCAACTGTTAGGGTTTATAACGTGTAATAATCAGTCAAAAGTTTGCAGCAGTCTCTTGATTGCCAACTGTTAGGGTTTATAGCGTTTAATAATGAGTCACAAGTTTGCAGCAGTCACTTGGTTGTCAACTATTAGGGTTTATAACGTGTAATAATCAGTCAAAATTTGCAGGAGTCACTTGGTTGTCAACTGTTAGGGTTTACAACGTGTAATATTCAGTCACAAGTTTGCAGGAGTCACTTGGTTGTCAACTGTTAGGGATTATAACGTGTAATAATCAGTCATAATTTTTCAGCAGTCACTTGGTTGTTAACTGTTAGGGTTTATAGCGTGTAATAATGAGTCACAAGTTTGCAGCAGTCACTTGGTTGAAAACTGTTAGGGTTTATAACGTGTAATAATCAGTCACAAGTTTGCAGGAGACACTTGGTTGTCAACTGTTAGGGTTTATAGCGTTTAATAATGAGTCACAGGTTTGCAGCAGTCACTTGGTTGAAAACTGTTAGGGTTTATAACGTGTAATAATCAGTCACAAATTTGCAGGAGTCACTTGGTTGTCAACTGTTAGGGTTTACAATGTGTAATAATCAGTCACAAGTTTGCAGGCGTCACTTGGTGTCAACTGTTAAGGTTTATAACGTGTAATAATCTGTCACAAGTTTTCAGCAGTCACTTGGTTGTCAACTGTAAGGGTTTATAGCGTGTAATAATGAGTCACAAGTTTGCAGCAGTCACTTGGTTGAAAACTGTTAGGGTTTATAACGCGTAATAATCAGTCACAAGTTTGCAGGAGTCACTTGGTTGTCAACTGTTAGGCTTTATAAGTGTAATAATCAGTCACAAGTTTGCAGCAGTCACTTGGTTGTCAACTATTAGGGTTTATAACGTGTAATAATCAGTCACAAGTTTGCAGCAGTCACTTGGTTGTCAAATGTTACTGTTTATAACGTGTAATAATCAGCCACAAGTTTGCAGCAGCTACTTGGTTGGCAACTGTTAGGGTTTATAAGTGTAATAGTCATACACAAGTTTGCAGGAGTCACTTGATTGTCATATGTTAGGGTTTATAACGTAAAATAATCAGTCACAAGTTTGTAGGAGTCACTTGGGTGTCAACTGTTAGGGTTTATAACGTGTAATAATCAGTCACAAGTTTGCAGCAGTCACGTGGTTGTCAACTGTTAGGGTTTAATACGTGTAATATTGAGTCACATGTTTGCAGCAGTCACTTGGTTGTCAACTGTTAGCGATTATAAGTGTAATAATGATTCACAAGTTTGCAGCAGTGACTTGGTTGTCAACTATTAGGGTTTATAGCGTGTAATAATCAGTCACAAGTTTGCAGCAGTCACTTGGTTGTCAACTGTTAGGGTTTATAACCTGTAATAATCAGTCACAAGTTTGCAGCAGTCACTTGGTTGTCAACTGTTAGGATTTATAACGTGTAATAATCAGTCATAAGTTTGCAGCAGTCACTTGGTTGTCAACTGTTAGGGTTTATAACGTGTAATAATCAGTCATAAGTTTGCAGCAGTCACTTGGTTTTTAACTGTTAGAGTTTATAACGTGTATTAATTAGTCACAAGTTTGCAGCAGTCACTTGGGTGTCAACTTTTAGGCTTTATTACGTGTAATAATCAGTCACAAGTTTGCAGCAGTCACATGGTTGTCAACTGTTAGGGTTTATAACGTGAAATAATCAGTCACAAGTTTGCAGCAGTCACTTGGTTGTCAACTGTTAGGGTTTATAACGTGTAATAATCAGTTACAAGTTTGCAGCAGTCACTTGGGTGTCAACTGTTAGGGTCTATAACGTGTAATAATCAGTCACAAGTTGGCAGCAGTCACTTGGTTGTCAACTGTTCGGGTTTATATCGTGTAATATTCACAAGTTTGCAGCAGTCACTTGGTTGTCAACTGATAGGGTTTTTAACGTGTAATAATCAGTCACAAGTTTGCAGCAGTCACTTGGTTGTCAACTATTTGGGTTTATAGCGTGTAATAATGAGACACAAGTTTGCAGCAGTCACCTGGTTGTCAACTGTTAGGGTTTATAACGTATAATAATCAGTCACAAGTTTGCAGGAGTCACTTGGTTGTCAACTGTTAGGGTTTATAAAGTGTTATAATCAGTCACAAGTTTGCAGCAGTCACTTGGTTGTCAACTGTTAGGGTTTAAAACGTGTAATAATCAGTCATAAGTTTGCAGCAGTCAATTGGTTTTTAACTGTTAGGGTTTATAACGTGTATTAATTAGTCACAAGTTTGCAGCAGTCACTTGGTTGACAACTGTTAGGCTTTATAACGTGTAATAATCAGTCACAAGATTGCAGCAGTCACTTGGTTGTCAACTGTTAGGGTTTAGAACGTGTAATAATCAGTCACAAGTTTGCAGCAGTCACTTGGTTGTCAACTGTTAGGGTTTATAACGTGTAAAAAATAAGTCACAAGTTTTCATGAGTCACATGGTTGCCAACTGTTAGGATTTACAACGTGTAATAATGAATCACAAGTTTGCAGCAGTCACTTGGTTGTCAACTGTTAGGGTTTATATCGTGTAATAGTCACAAGTTTGCAGCAGTCACTTGGTTGTCTACTGTTAGGGTTTATAACGTGTAATAATCAGTCACAAGTTTGCAGCAGTTACTTGATTGTCAACTTTTAGGGTTTATAGCGTTTAATAATGAGTCACAAGTTTGCAGCAGTCACTTGGTTGTCTACTGTTAGGGTTTATAACGTGTAATAATCAGTCACAAGTTTGCAGGAGTCACTTGATTGTCAACTGTTAGGGTTTATAGCGTTTAATAATGAGTCACAAGTTTGCAGCAGTCACTTGGTTGTCAACTGTTAGGGTTTATAACGTGTAATAATCAGTCACAAATGTGCAGGAGTCACTTGGTTGTCAACTGTTAGGTTTTACAACGTGTAATAATCAGTCACAAGTTTGCACGAGTCACTTGGTTGTCAACTGTTAGGGTTTATAACGTGTAATAATCAGTCACAATTTTTCAGCAGACACTTGGTTGTTAACTGTTACGGTTTATAGCGTGTAATAATGAGTCACAAGTTTGCTGCAGTCACTTGGTTGAAAACTGTTAGGGTTTATAACGTGTAATAATCAGTCACAAGTTTGCAGCAGTCACTTGATTGTCAACTGTTAGGGTTTATAACGTGTAATAATCAGTCACAAGTTTGCAGCAGTCACTTGATTGCCAACTGTTAGGGTTTATAGCGTTTAATAATGAGTCACAAGTTTGCAGCTGTCACTTGGTTGTCAACTGTTAGGGTTTATAACGTGTAATAATCAGTCAAAATTTGCAGGAGTCACTTGGTTGTCAACTGTTAGTGTTTACAACGTTTAATAATCAGTCACAAGTTTGCAGGAGTCACTTGGTTGTCAACTGTTAGGGATTATAACGTGTAATAATCAGTCACAATTTTTCAGCAGTCACTTGGTTGTTAACTGTTAGGGTTTATAGCGTGTAATAATGAGTCACAAGTTTGCAGCAGTCACTTGGTTGAAAACTGTTAGGGTTTATAACGTGTAATAATCAGGAACAAGTTTGCAGGAGTCACTTGGTTGTCAACTGTTAGGGTTTATAGCGTTTAATAATGAGTCACAGGTTTGCAGCAGTCACTTGGTTGTCAACTGTTAGGGTTTATAACGTGTAATAATCAGTCACAAGTTTTCAGCAGTCACTTGGTTGTCAACTGTTAGGGTTTATAGCGTGTAATAATGAGTCACAAGTTTGCAGCAGTCACTTGGTTGAAAACTGTTAGGGTTTATAACGTGTAATAATCAGTCACAAGTTTGCAGGAGTCACTTGGTTGTCAACTGTTAGGGTTTATAGCGTTTAATAATGAGTCACAGGTTTGCAGCAGTCACTTGGTTGTCAACTGTTACTGTTTATAACGTGTAATAATCAGCCACAAGTTTGCAGCAGCTACTTGGTTGGCAACTTTTAGGGTTTATAAGTGTAATAGTCATACACAAGTTTGCAGGAGTCACTTGATTGTCATATGTTAGGGTTTATAACGTAAAATAATCAGTCACAAGTTTGTAGGAGTCACTTGGGTGTCAACTGTTAGGGTTTATAACGTGTAATAATCAGTCACAAGTTTGCAGCAGTCACGTGGTTGTCAACTCTTAGGGTTTAATACGTGTAATATTGAGTCACATGTTTGCAGCAGTCACTTGGTTGTCAACTGTTAGCGTTTATAAGTGTAATAATGATTCACAAGTTTGCAGCAGTGACTTGGTTGTCAACTATTAGGGTTTATAGCGTGTAATAATCAGTCACAAGTTTGCAGCAGTCACTTGGTTGTCAACTGTTAGGGTTTATAACCTGTAATAATCAGTCACAAGTTTACAGCCGTCACTTGGTTGTCAATTGTTTGTATTAATAACGTGTAATAATCAGTCATAAGTTTGCAGCAGTCACTTGGTTGTCAACTGTTAGGGTTTATAACGTGTAATAATCAGTCATAAGTTTGCAGCAGTCACTTGGTTTTTAACTGTTAGAGTTTATAACGTGTATTAATTAGTCACAAGTTTGCAGCAGTCACTTGGTTGTCAACTGTTCGGGTTTATATCGTGTAATAGTCTCAAGTTTGCAGCAGTCACTTGGTTGTCAACTGTTAGGGTTTTTAACGTGTAATAATCAGTTACAAGTTTGCAGCATTCACTTGGTTGTCAACTGTTAGGGTCTATAACGTGTAATAATCAGTCACAAGTTGGCAGCAGTCACTTGGTTGTCAACTGTTCGGGTTTATATCGTGTAATAGTCACAAGTTTGCAGCAGTCACTTGGTTGTCAACTGTTAGGGTTTTTAACGTGTAATAATTAGTCACAAGTTTGCAGCAGTCACTTGGTTGACAACTGTTAGGCTTTATAAAGTGTAATAATCAGTCACAAGTTTGCAGCAGTCACTTGGTTGTCAACTGTTAGGGTTTAGAACGTGTAATAATCAGTCACAAGTTTGCAGCAGCCACTTGGTTGTCAACTGTTAGGGTTTATAACGTGTAAAAAATCAGTCACAAGTTTGCAGGAGTCACTTGGTTGCCAACTGTTAGGATTTACAACGTGTAATAATGAGTCACAAGTTTGCAGCAGTCACTTGGTTGTCTACTGTTAGGGTTTATAACGTGTAATAATCAGTCACAAGTTTGCAGGAGTCACTTGGTTGTCACATTTTAGCGTTTATAACGCGGAATAATCAGTCACAAGTTTGCAGCAGTCACTTGATTGTCAACTGTTAGGGTTTATAGCGTTTAATAATGAGTCACAAGTTTGCAGCAGTCACTTGGTTGTCAACTGTTAGGGTTTATAGCGTTTAATAATGAGTCACAGGTTTGCAGCAATCACTTGTATGTCAACTGTTAGGGTTTATAACTTGTAATAATCAGTCACAAATTTGCAGGAGTCACTTGGTTGTCAACTGTTAGGGTTTACAATGTGTAATAATCAGTCACAAGTTTGCAGGCGTCACTTGGTTGTCAACTATTAGGGTTTATAACGTAAAATAATCAGTCACAAGTTTGTAGGAGTCACTTGGGTGTCAACTGTTAGGGTTTATAACGTGTAATAATCAGTCACAAGTTTGCAGCAGTCACGTGGTTGTCAACTGTTAGGGTTTAATACGTGTAATATTGAGTCACATGTTTGCAGCAGTCACTTGGTTGTCAACTGTTAGCGTTTATAACTGTAATAATGATTCACAAGTTTGCAGCAGTGACTTGGTTGTCAACTATTAGGGTTTATAGCGTGTAATAATCAGTCACAAGTTTGCAGCAGTCACTTGGTTGTCAACTGTTAGGGTTTATAACCTGTAATAATCAGTCACAAGTTTGCAGAAATCACTTGGTTGTCAACTGTTAGGATTTATAACGTGTAATAATCAGTTATAAGTTTGCAGCAGTCACTTGGTTGTCAACTGTTAGGGTTTATAACGTGTAATAATCAGTCATAAGTTTGCAGCAGTCACTTGGTTTTTAACTGTTAGAGTTTATAACGTGTATTAATTAGTCACAAGTTTGCAGCAGTCACTTGGTTGTCAACTGTTAGGCTTTATTACGTGTAATAATCAGTCACAAGTTTGCAGCAGTCACTTGGTTGTCAACTGTTAGGGTTTATAACGTGAAATAATCAGTCACAAGTTTGCAGCAGTCACTTGGTTCTCAACTGTTAGGGTTTATAACGTGTAAAAATCAGTTACAAGTTTGCAGCAGTCAGTTGGTTGTCAACTGTTAGGGTCTATAACGTGTAATGATCAGTCACAAGTTTGCAGCAGTCACTTGGTTGTCAACTGTTCGGGTTTATATCGTGTAATAGTCACAAGTTTGGAGCAGTCACTTGGTTGTCAACTGTTAGGGTTTTTAATGTGTAATAATCAGTCACAAGTTTGCAGCAGTCACTTGGTTGTCAACTGTTAGGGTTTATAACGTATAATAATCAGTCACAAGTTTGCAGGAGTCACTTGGTTGTCAACTGTTAGGGTTTATAACGTGTTATAATCAGTCACAAGTTTGCAGCAGTCACTTGGTTGTCAACTGTTAGGGTTTATAACCTGTAATAATCAGTCAGAAATTTGCAGCAGTCACTTGGTTGTCAACTGTTAGGGTTTATAACGTGTAAAAATCAGTCATAAGTTTGCAGCAGTCAATTGGTTGTCAACTGTTAGGGTTTATAGCGTGTAATAATGAGTCACAAGTTTGCAGCAGTCACTTGGTTGTCAACTGTTAGGGTCTATAACGTGTAATAATCAGTCACAAGTTTGCAGCAGTCACTTGGTTGTCAACTGTTCGGGTTTATATCGTGTAATAGTCACAAGTTTGCAGCAGTCACTTGGTTGTTAACTGTTAGGGTTTTTAACGTGTAATAATCAGTCACAAGTTTGCAGCAGTCACTTGGTTGTCAACTGTTTGGGTTTATAGCGTGTAATAATGAGACACAAGTTTGCAGCAGTCACTTGGTTGTCAACTGTTAGGATTTATAACGTATAATAATCAGTCACAAGTTTGCAGGAGTCACTTGGTTGTCAACTGTTAGGGTTTATAACGTGTAATAATGAGTCACAAGTTTGCAGCAGTCACTTGGTTGTCTACTGTTAGGGTTTATAACGTGTAATAATCAGTCACAAGTTTGCAGGAGTCACTTGGTTGTCAACTGTTAGGGTTTATAACGTGTAATAATCAGTCACAAGTTTGCAGCAGTCACTTGATTGTCAACTGTTAGGGTTTATAGCGTTTAATAATGAGTCACAAGTTTGCAGCAGTCACTTGGTTGTCAACTGTTAGGGTTTATAGCGTTTAATAATGAGTCACAAGTTTGCAGCAGCCACTTGGTTGGCAATTGTTAGGGTTTATAAGTGTAATAGTCATACACAAGTTTGCAGGAGTCACTTGATTGTCATATGTTAGGGTTTATAACGTAAAATCATCAGTCACAAGTTTGTAGGAGTCACTTGGGTGTAAACTGTTAGGGTTTATAACGTGTAATAATCAGTCACAAGTTTGCAGCAGTCACGTGGTTGTCAACTGTTAGGGTTTAATACGTGTAATATTGAGTCACATGTTTGCAGCAGTCACTTGGTTGTCAACTGTTAGCGTTTATAAGTGTAATAATGATTCACAAGTTTGCAGCAGTGACTTGGTTGTCAACTATTAGGGTTTATAGCGTGAAATAATCAGTCACAAGTTTTCAGCAGTCACTTGGTTGTCAACTGTTAGGGTTTATAACCTGTAATAATCAGTCACAAGTTTGCAGCAGTCACTTGGTTGTCAACTTTTAGGATTTATAACGTGTAATAATCAGTCATAAGTTTGCAGCAGTCACTTGGTTGTCAACTGTTAGGGTTTATAACGTGTAATAATCAGTCATAAGTTTGCAGCAGTCACTCTGTTTTTAACTGTTAGAGTTTATAACGTGTATTAATTAGTCACAAGTTGCAGCAGTCACTTGGTTGTCAACTGTTAGGTTTTATTACGTGTAATAATCAGTCAAAAGTTTGCAGCAGTCACTTGGTTGTCAACTTTTAGGGTTTATAACGTGTAATAATCAGTTACAAGTTTGCAGCAGTCACTTGGTTGTCAACTGTTAGGGTCTATAACGTGTAATAATCAGTCACAAGTTTGCAGCAGTCACTTGGTTGTCAACTGTTCGGGTTTATATCGTGTAATAGTCACAAGTTTGCAGCAGTCACTTGGTTGTTAACTGTTAGGGTTTTTAACGTGTAATAATCAGTCACAAGTTTGCAGCAGTCACTTGGTTGTCAACTGTTTGGGTTTATAGCGTGTAATAATGAGACACAAGTTTGCAGCAGTCACTTGGTTGTCAACTGTTAGGATTTATAACGTATAATAATCAGTCACAAGTTTGCAGGAGTCACTTGGTTGTCAACTGTTAGGGTTTATAACGTGTAATAATGAGTCACAAGTTTGCAGCAGTCACTTGGTTGTCTACTGTTAGGGTTTATAACGTGTAATAATCAGTCACAAGTTTGCAGGAGTCACTTGGTTGTCAACTGTTAGGGTTTATAACGTGTAATAATCAGTCACAAGTTTGCAGCAGTCACTTGATTGTCAACTGTTAGGGTTTATAGCGTTTAATAATGAGTCACAAGTTTGCAGCAGTCACTTGGTTGTCAACTGTTAGGGTTTATAGCGTTTAATAATGAGTCACAGGTTTGCAGCAGCCACTTGGTTGTCAACTGTTAGGGTTTATAACGTGTAATAATCAGACACAAATTTGCAGGAGTTTCTTGGTTGTCAACTGTTAGGGTTTACAATGTGTAATAATCAGTCACAAGTTTGCAGGCGTCACTTGGTGTCAACTGTTAGGGTTTATAACGTGTAATAATCAGTCACAAGTTTTCAGCAGTCACTTGGTTGTCAACTGTTAGGGTTTATAGCGTGTAATAATGAGTCACAAGTTTGCAGCAGTCACTTGGTTAAAAACTGTTAGGATTTATAACGTGTAATAATCAGTCACAAGTTTGCAGGAGTCATTTGCTTGTCAACTGTTAGGCTTTATAAGTGTAATAATCAGTCACAAGTTTGCAGCAGTCACTTGGTTGTCAACTATTAGGGTTTATAACGTGTAATAATCAGTCACAAGTTTGCAGCAGTCACTTGGTTGTCAACTGTTAGGGTTTATAACGTGTAATAATCAGCCACAAGTTTCCAGCAGCTACTTGGTTGGCAACTGTTAGGGTTTATAAGTGTAATAGTCATACACAAGTTTGCAGGAGTCACTTGATTGTCATATGTTAGGGTTTATAACGTAAAATTATCAGTCACAAGTTTGTAGGAGTCACTTGGGTGTCAACTGTTAGGGTTTATAAGTGTAATAATCAGTCACAAGTTTGCAGCAGTCACGTGGTTGTCAACTGTTATGGTTTAATACGTGTAATATTGAGTCACATGTTTGCAGCAGTCACTTGGTTGTCAACTGTTAGCGTTTATAACTGTAATAATGATTCACAAGTTTGCAGCAGTGACTTGGTTGTCAACTATTAGGGTTTATAGCGTGTAATAATCAGTCACAAGTTTCAGCAGTCACTTGGTTGTCAACTGTTAGGGTTTATAACCTGTAATAATCAGTCACAAGTTTGCAGCAGTCACTTGGTTGTCAACTGTTAGGATTTATAACGTGTAATAATCAGTTATAAGTTTGCAGCAGTCACTTGGTTGTCAACTGTTAGGGTTTATAACGTGTAATAATCAGTCATAAGTTTGCAGCAGTCACTTGGTTTTTAACTGTTAGAGTTTATAACGTGTATTAATTAGTCACAAGTTTGCAGCAGTCACTTGGTTGTCAATTGTTAGGCTTTATTACGTGTAATAATCAGTCAAAAGTTTGCAGCAGTCACTTGGTTGTCAACTGTTAGGGTTTATAACGTGAAATAATCAGTCACAAGTTTGCAGTAGTCACTTGGTTGTCAACTGTTAGGGTTTATAAAGTGTAATAATCAGTTACAAGTTTGCAGCAGTCACTTGGTTGTCAACTGTTAGGGTCTATAACGTGTAATAATCAGTCACAAGTTTGCAGCAGTCATTTGGTTGTCAACTGTTCGGGTTTATATCGTGTAATATCACAAGTTTGCTGCAGTCACTTGGTTGTCAACTGTTAGGGTTTTTAACGTGTAATAATCAGTCACAAGTTTGCAGCAGTCACTTGGTTGTCAACTGTTTGGGTTTATAGCGTGTAATAATGAGACACAAGTTTGCAGCAGTCACTTGGTTGTCAACTGTTAGGGTTTATAACGTATAATAATCAGTCACAAGTTTGCAGGAGTCACTTGGTTGTCAACTGTTAGGGTTTATAACGTGTTATAATCAGTCACAAGTTTGCAGCAGTCACTTGGTTGTCAACTGTTAGGGTTTATAACCTGTAATAATCAGTCAGAAGTTTGCAGCAGTCACTTGGTTGTCAACTGTTAGGGTTTATAACGTGTAATAATCAGTCATAAGTTTGCAGCAGTCAATTGGTTGTCAACTGTTAGGGTTTATAGCTTGTAATAATGAGTCACAATTTTGCAGCAGTCACTTGGTTGAAAACTGTTAGGGTTTATAACGTGTAATAATCAGTCACAAGTTTGCAGGAGTCACTTGGTTGTCAACTGTTAGGCTTTATAAATGTAATAATCAGTCACAAGTTTGCAGCAGTCACTTGGTTGTCAACTATTAGGGTTTATAACGTGTAATAATCAGTCACAAGTTTGCAGCAGTCACTTGGTTGTCAACTGTTACTGTTTATAACGTGTAATAATCAGCCACAAGTTTGCAGCAGCTACTTGGTTGGAAACTGTTAGGGTTTATAAGTGTAATAGTCATACACAAGTTTGCAGGAGTCACTTGATTGTCATATGTTAGGGTTTATAACGTAAAATAATCAGTCACAAGTTTGTAGGAGTCACTTGGGTGTCAACTGTTAGGGTTTATAACGTGTAATAATCAGTCACAAGTTTGCAGGAGTCACGTGGTTGTCAACTGTTAGGGTTTAATACGTGTAATATTGAGTCACATGTTTGCAGCAGTCACTTGGTTGTCAACTGTTAGCGTTTATAAGTGTAATAATGATTCACGAGTTTGCAGCAGTGACTTGGTTGTCAACTATTAGGGTTTATAGCGTGTAATAATCAGTCACAGGTTGCAGCAGTCACTTGGTTGTCAACTGTTAGGGTTTATAACCTGTAATAATCAGTCACAAGTTTGCAGCATTCACTTGGTTGTCAACTGTTAGGATTTATAGCGTGTAATAATCAGTCATAAGTTTGCAGCAGTCACTTGGTTGTCAACTGTTAGGGTTTATAACGTGTAATAATCAGTCATTAGTTTGCAGCAGTCACTTGGTTTTTAACTGTTAGAGTTTATAACGTGTTTTAATTAGTCACAAGTTTGCAGCAGTCACTTGGTTGTCAACTGTTAGGCTTTATTACGTGTAATAATCAGTCAAAAGCTTGCAGCAGTCACTTGGTTGTCAACTGTTAGGGTATATAACGTGTAATAATCAGTTACAAGTTTGCAGCAGTCACTTGGTTGTCAACTGTTAGGGTCTATAACGTGTGATAATCAGTCACAAGTTTGCAGCAGTCACTTGGTTGTCAACTGTTCGGGTTTATATCGTGTAATAGTCACAAGTTTGCAGCAGTCACTTGGTTGTCAACTGTTAGGGTTTTTAACGTGTAATAATCAGTCACAAGTTTGAAGCAGTCACTTGGTTGTCAACTGTTTGGGTTTATAGCGTGTAATAATGAGACACAAGTTTGCAGCAGTCAATTGGTTGTCAAATGTTAGGGTTTATAACGTATAATAATCAGTCACAAGTTTGCAGGAGACACTTGGTTGTCAACTGTTAATGTTTATAACCTGTAATAATCAGTCAGAAGTTTGCAGCAGTCACTTGGTTGTCAACTGTTAGGGTTTATAACGTGTAATAATCAGTCATAAGTTTGCAGCAGTCAATTGGTTTTTAACTGTTACGGTTTAAAACGTGTATTAATTAGTCACAAGTTTGCAGCAGTCACTTGGTTGACAACTGTTAGGCTTTATAACGTGTAATAATCAGTCACAAGTTTGCAGCAGTCACTTGGATGTCAACTGTTAGGGTTTAGAACGTGTAATAATCAGTCACAAGTTTGCAGCAGTCACTTGGTTGTCAACTGTTAGGGTTTATAACGTGTAAAAAATCAGTCACAAGTTTACAGGAGTCACTTGGTTGCCAACTGTTAGGATTTACAACGTGTAATAATGAGTCAAAAGTTTGCAGCAGTCACTTGGTTGTCTACTGTTAGGGTTTATAACGTGTAATAATCACTCACAAGTTTGCAGGAGTCACTTGGTTGTCAACTGTTAGGGTTTATAACGTGTAATAATCAGTCACAAGTTTGCAGCAGTCACTTGATTGTCAACTGTTAGGGTTTATAGCGTTTAATAATGAGTCACAAGTTTGCAGCAGTCACTTGGTTGTCAACTGTTAGGGTTAATAGCGTTTAATAATGAGTCACAGGTTTGCAGGAGTCACTTGGTTGTCAACTCTTAGGGTTTACAATGTGTAATAATCAGTCACAAGTTTGCAGGCGTCACTTGGTGTCAACTGTTAGGGTTTATAACGTGTAATAATCAGTCACAAGTTTTCAGCAGTCACTTGGTTGTCAACTGTTAGGGTTTATAGCGTGTAATAATGAGTCACAAGTTTGCAGCAGTCACTTGGTTGAAAACTGTTTGGGTTTATAACGTGTAATAATAAGTCACAAGTTTGCAGGAGTCACTTGGTTGTCAACTGTTAGGCTTTATTAGTGTAATAATCAGTCACATGTTTGCAGCAGTCACTTGGTTGTCAACTATTAGGGTTTATAACGTGTAATAATCAGTCACAAGTTTGCAGCAGTCACTTGGTTGGAAACTGTTAGGGTTTATAAGTGTAATAGTCATACACAAGTTTGCAGGAGTCACTTGATTGTCATATGTTAGGGTTTATAACGTAAAATAATCAGTCACAAGTTTGTAGGAGTCACTTGGGTGTCAACTGTTAGGGTTTATAACGTGTAATAATCAGTCACAAGTTTGCAGCAGTCACTTGGTTGTCAACTGTTCGGGTTTTTAACGTGTAATAATCAGTCACAAGTTTGCAGCAGTCACTTGGTTGTCAACTGTTTGGGTTTATAGCGTGTAATAATGAGACACAAGTTTGCAGCAGTCACTTGGTTGTCAACTGTTAGGGTTTATAACGTGTTATAATCAGTCACAAGTTTGCAGCAGTCACTTGGTTGTCAACTGTTAGGGTTTATAACCTGTAATAATCAGTCAGAAGTTTGCAGCAGTCACTTGGTTGTCAACTGTTAGGGTTTATAACGTGTAATAATCAGTCATAAGTTTGCAGCAGTCAATTGGTTTTTAACTTTTAGGGTTTATAACGTGTATTAATTAGTCACAAGTTTGCATCAGTCACTTGGTTGACAACTGTTAAGCTTTATAACGTGTAATAATCAGTCACAAGTTTGCAGCAGTCACTTGGTTGTCAACTGTTAGGGTTTAGAACGTGTAATAATCAGTCACAAGTTTGCAGCAGTCACTTGGTTGTCAACTGTTAGGGTTTATAACGTGTAAAAAATCAGTCACAAGTATGCAGGAGTCACTTGGTTGCCAACTGTTAGGATTTACAACGTGTAATAATGAGTCACAAGTTTGCAGCAGTCACTTGGTTGTCTACTGTTAGGGTTTATAACGTGTAATAATCAGTCACAAGTTTGCAGGAGTCACTTGGTTGTCAACTGTTAGGTTTTATAACGTGTAATAAACAGTCACAAGTTTGCAGCAGTCACATGATTGTCAACTGTTAGGGTTTATAGCGTTTAATAATGAGTCACAAGTTTGCAGCAGTCACTTGGTTGTCAACTGTTAGGGATTATAACGTGTAATAATCAGTCACAAATTTGCAGGAGTCACTTGGTTGTCAACTGTTAGGGTTTACAACGTGTAATAATCAGTCACAAGTTTGAGGAGTCACTTGGTTGTCAACTGTTAGGGTTTATAACATGTAATAATCAGTCAAAAGTTTGCAGCAGTCACGTGGTTGTCAACAGTTAGGGTTTAATACGTGGAATATTGAGTCACATGTTTGCAGCAGTCACTTGGTTGTCAACTGTTAGCGTTTATAAGTGTAATAATGATTCACAAGTTTGCAGCAGTGACTTGGTTGTCAACTTTTAGGGTTTATAGCGTGTAATAATCAGTCACAAGTTTGCAGCAGTCACTTGGTTGTCAACTGTTAGGGTTAATAACGTGTAATAATCAGTCACAAGTTTGCAGCAGTCACTTGGTTGTCAACTGTTAGGATTTATAACGTGTAATAATCAGTTATAAGTTTGCAGCAGTCACTTGGTTGTCAACTGTTAGGGTTTATAACGTGTAATAATCAGTCATAAGTTTGCAGCAGTCACTTGGTTTTTAACTGTTAGAGTTTATAACGTGTATTAATTAGTCACAAGTTTGCAGCAGTCACTTGGTTGTCAACTGTTAGGCTTTATTACGTGTAATAATCAGTCACAAGTTTGCAGCAGTCACTTGGTTGTCAATTGTTAGGGTTTATAACGTGAAATAATCAGTCACAAGTTAGCAGCAGTCACTTGGTTGTCAACTGTTAGGGTTTATAACGTGTAATAATCAGTTACAAGTTTGCAGCAGTCACTTGGTTGTCAACTGTTAGGGTCTATAACGTGTAATAATCAGTCACAGGTTTGCAGCAGTCACTTGGTTGTCAACTGTTCGGGTTTATATCGTGTAATAGTCACAAGTTTGCAGCAGTCACTTGGTTGTCAACTGTTAGGGTTTTTAACGTGTAATAATCAGTCACAAGTTTGCCGCAGTCACTTGGTTGTCAACTGTTTGGGTTTATAGCGTGTAATAATGAGACACAAGTTTGCAGCAGTCACTTGGTTGTCAACTCTTAGGGTTTATAACGTGTAATAATCAGTCATAAGTTTGCAGCAGTCAATTGGTTTTTAACTGTTAGGGTTTATAACGTGTATTAATTAGTCACAAGTTTGCAGCAGTCACTTGGTTGACAACTGTTAGGCTTTATAACGTGTAATAATCAGTCACAAGTTTGCAGCAGTCACTTGGTTGTCAACTGTAAGGGTTTAGAATGTGTAATAATCAGTCACAAGTTTATAGCAGTCACTTGGTTGTCAACTGTTAGGGTTTATAACGTGTAAAAAATCAGTCACAAGTTTGCAGGAGTCACTTGGTTGCCAACTGTTAGGATTTACAACGTGTAATAATGAGTCACAAGTTTGCAGCAGTCACTTGGTTGTCTACTGTTAGGGTTTATAACGTGTAATAATCAGTCACAAGTTTGCAGGAGTCTCTTGGTTGTCAACTGTTAGGGTTTATAACGTGTAATAATCAGTCACAAGTTTGCAGCAGTCACTTGATTGTCAACTGTTAGGGTTTATAGTGTTTAATAATGAGTCACAAGTTTGCAGCAGTCACTTGGTTGTCAACTGTTAGGGATTATAACGTGTAATAATCAGTCACAAATTTGCAGGAGTCACTTGGTTGTCAACTGTTAGGGTTTACAACGTGTAATAATCAGTCACAAGTTTGCAGGAGTCACTTGCTTGTCAGATGTTAGGGTTTATAGCGTGTAATAATCAGTCACAATTTTTCAGCAGTCACTTGGTTGTTAACTGTTAGGGTTTATAGCGTGTAATAATGAGTCACAAGTTTGCTGCAGTCACTTGGTTGAAAACTGTTAGGGTTTATAACGTGTAACAATCAGTCACAGGTTTGCAGGAGTCACTTGGTTGTCAACTGTTATGGTTTATAACGTGTAATAATCAGTCACAAGTTTGCAGCAGTCACTTGATTGCCAACTGTTAGGGTTTATAGCGTTTAATAATGAGTCACAAATTAGCAGCAGTCACTTGGTTGTCAACTGTTAGGGATTATAACGTGTAATAATCAGTCACAAATTTGCAGGAGTCACTTGGTTGTCAACTGTTAGGGTTTACAACGTGTAATAATCAGTCACAAGTTTGCAGGAGTCACTTGGTTGTCAACTCTTAGGGACTATAATGTGTAATAATCAGTCACAATTTTTCAGCAGTCACTTGGTTGTTAACTGTTAGGGTTTAAAGCGTGTAATAATGAGTCACGAGTTTGCAGCAGTCACTTGGTTGAAAACTGTTGGGGTTTATAACGTGTAATAATCAGTCACAAGTTTGCAGGAGTCACTTGGTTGTCAACTATTAGGCTTTATAAGTGTAATAATCAGTCACAAGTTTGCAGCAGTCACTTGGTTGTCAATTATTAGGGTTTATAACGTGTATTAATCAGTCACAAGTTTGCAGCAGTTACTTGGTTGTCAACTATTAGGGTTTATAACGTGTAATAGTCAGTCATAAGTTTGCAGCAGTCACTAGGTTTCAAATGTTAGGGTTTATAACGTATAATCATCAGTCACAAGTTTGCAGCAGTCACTTGGTTGTCAACTGTTAGGATTTACAACGTGTAATAATGAGTCACAAGTTTGCAGCAGTCACTTGGTTGTCTACTGTTAGGGTTTATAACGTGTAATAATCAGTCACAAGTTTGCAGGAGTCTCTTGGTTGTCAACTGTTAGGGTTTATAACGTGTAATAATCAGTCACAAGTTTGCAGCAGTCACTTGATTGTCAACTGTTAGTGTTTATAGCGTTTAATAATGAGTCACAAGTTTGCAGCAGTCACTTGGTTGTCAACTGTTAGGGTTAATAGCGTTTAATAATGAGTCACAGGTTTGCAGGAGTCACTTGGTTGTCAACTCTTAGGGTTTACAATGTGTAATAATCAGTCACAGGTTTGCAGGCGTCACTTGGTGTCAACTGTTAGGGTTTATAACGTGTAATAATCAGTCACAAGTTTTCAGCAGTCACTTGGTTGTCAACTGTTAGGGTTTATAGCGTGTAATAATGAGTCACAAGTTTGCAGCAGTCACTTGGTTGAAAACTGTTTGGGTTTATAACGTGTAATAATAAGTCACAAGTTTGCAGGAGTCACTTGGTTGTCAACTGTTAGGCTTTATTAGTGTAATAATCAGTCACATGTTTGCAGCAGTCACTTGGTTGTCAACTATTAGGGTTTATAACGTGTAATAATCAGTCACAAGTTTGCAGCAGTCACTTGGTTGGAAACTGTTAGGGTTTATAAGTGTAATAGTCATACACAAGTTTGCAGGAGTCACTTGATTGTCATATGTTAGGGTTTATAACGTAAAATAATCAGTCACAAGTTTGTAGGAGTCACTTGGGTGTCAACTGTTAGGGTTTATAACGTGTAATAATCAGTCACAAGTTTGCAGCAGTCACGTGGTTGTCAACTGTTAGGGTTTAATACGTGTAATATTGAGTCACATGTTTGCAGCAGTCACTTGGTTGTCAACTGTTAGCGTTTATAAGTGTAATAATCATTCACAAGTTTGCAGCAGTCACTTGGTTGTCAATTGTTAGGGTTTATAACGTGAAATAATCAGTCACAATTTTGCAGCAGTCACTTGGTTGTCAACTGTTAGGGTTTATAACGTGTAATAATCAGTTACAAGTTCGCAGCAGTCACTTGATTGTCAACTGTTAGGGTCTATAACGTGTAATAATCAGTCACAAGTTTGCAGCAGTCACTTGGTTGTCAACTGTTCGGGTTTTTAACGTGTAATAATCAGTCACAAGTTTGCAGCAGTCACTTGGTTGTCAACTGTTTGGGTTTATAGCGTGTAATAATGAGACACAAGTTTGCAGCAGTCACTTGGTTGTCAACTGTTAGGGTTTATAACGTGTTATAATCAGTCACAAGTTTGCAGCAGTCACTTGGTTGTCAACTGTTAGGGTTTATAACCTGTAATAATCAGTCAGAAGTTTGCAGCAGTCACTTGGTTGTCAACTGTTAGGGTTTATAACGTGTAATAATCAGTCATAAGTTTGCAGCAGTCAATTGGTTTTTAACTTTTAGGGTTTATAACGTGTATTAATTAGTCACAAGTTTGCATCAGTCACTTGGTTGACAACTGTTAAGCTTTATAACGTGTAATAATCAGTCACAAGTTTGCAGCAGTCACTTGGTTGTCAACTGTTAGGGTTTAGAACGTGTAATAATCAGTCACAAGTTTGCAGCAGTCACTTGGTTGTCAACTGTTAGGGTTTATAACGTGTAAAAAATCAGTCACAAGTATGCAGGAGTCACTTGGTTGCCAACTGTTAGGATTTACAACGTGTAATAATGAGTCACAAGTTTGCAGCAGTCACTTGGTTGTCTACTGTTAGGGTTTATAACGTGTAATAATCAGTCACAAGTTTGCAGGAGTCACTTGGTTGTCAACTGTTAGGTTTTATAACGTGTAATAAACAGTCACAAGTTTGCAGCAGTCACATGATTGTCAACTGTTAGGGTTTATAGCGTTTAATAATGAGTCACAAGTTTGCAGCAGTCACTTGGTTGTCAACTGTTAGGGATTATAACGTGTAATAATCAGTCACAAATTTGCAGGAGTCACTTGGTTGTCAACTGTTAGGGTTTACAACGTGTAATAATCAGTCACAAGTTTGAGGAGTCACTTGGTTGTCAACTGTTAGGGTTTATAACATGTAATAATCAGTCAAAAGTTTGCAGCAGTCATGTGGTTGTCAACAGTTAGGGTTTAATACGTGGAATATTGAGTCACATGTTTGCAGCAGTCACTTGGTTGTCAACTGTTAGCGTTTATAAGTGTAATAATGATTCACAAGTTTGCAGCAGTGACTTGGTTGTCAACTTTTAGGGTTTATAGCGTGTAATAATCAGTCACAAGTTTGCAGCAGTCACTTGGTTGTCAACTGTTAGGGTTTATAACGTGTAATAATCAGTCACAAGTTTGCAGCAGTCACTTGGTTGTCAACTGTTAGGATTTATAACGTGTAATAATCAGTTATAAGTTTGCAGCAGTCACTTGGTTGTCAACTGTTAGGGTTTATAACGTGTAATAATCAGTCATAAGTTTGCAGCAGTCACTTGGTTTTTAACTGTTAGAGTTTATAACGTGTATTAATTAGTCACAAGTTTGCAGCAGTCACTTGGTTGTCAACTGTTAGGCTTTATTACGTGTAATAATCAGTCACAAGTTTGCAGCAGTCACTTGGTTGTCAATTGTTAGGGTTTATAACGTGAAATAATCAGTCACAAGTTAGCAGCAGTCACTTGGTTGTCAACTGTTAGGGTTTATAACGTGTAATAATCAGTTACAAGTTTGCAGCAGTCACTTGGTTGTCAACTGTTAGGGTCTATAACGTGTAATAATCAGTCACAGGTTTGCAGCAGTCACTTGGTTGTCAACTGTTCGGGTTTATATCGTGTAATAGTCACAAGTTTGCAGCAGTCACTTGGTTGTCAACTGTTAGGGTTTTTAACGTGTAATAATCAGTCACAAGTTTGCCGCAGTCACTTGGTTGTCAACTGTTTGGGTTTATAGCGTGTAATAATGAGACACAAGTTTGCAGCAGTCACTTGGTTGTCAACTCTTAGGGTTTATAACGTGTAATAATCAGTCATAAGTTTGCAGCAGTCAATTGGTTTTTAACTGTTAGGGTTTATAACGTGTATTAATTAGTCACAAGTTTGCAGCAGTCACTTGGTTGACAACTGTTAGGCTTTATAACGTGTAATAATCAGTCACAAGTTTGCAGCAGTCACTTGGTTGTCAACTGTAAGGGTTTAGAATGTGTAATAATCAGTCACAAGTTTATAGCAGCCACTTGGTTGTCAACTGTTAGGGTTTATAACGTGTAAAAAATCAGTCACAAGTTTGCAGGAGTCACTTGGTTGCCAACTGTTAGGATTTACAACGTGTAATAATGAGTCACAAGTTTGCAGCAGTCACTTGGTTGTCTACTGTTAGGGTTTATAACGTGTAATAATCAGTCACAAGTTTGCAGGAGTCTCTTGGTTGTCAACTGTTAGGGTTTATAACGTGTAATAATCAGTCACAAGTTTGCAGCAGTCACTTGATTGTCAACTGTTAGGGTTTATAGTGTTTAATAATGAGTCACAAGTTTGCAGCAGTCACTTGGTTGTCAACTGTTAGGGATTATAACGTGTAATAATCAGTCACAAATTTGCAGGAGTCACTTGGTTGTCAACTGTTAGGGTTTACAACGTGTAATAATGAGACACAAGTTTGCAGCAGTCACTTGGTTGTCAACTGTTAGGGTTTATAACGTATAATAATCAGTCACAAGTTTGCAGGAGTCACTTGGTTGTCAACTGTTAGGGTTTATAACGTGTTATAATCAGTCACAAGTTTGCAGCAGTCACTTGGTTGTCAACTGTTAGGGTTTATAACCTGTAATAATCAGTCAGAAGTTTGCAGCAGTCACTTGGTTGTCAACTGTTAGGGTTTATAACGTGTAATAATCAGTCATAAGTTTGCAGCAGTCAATTGGTTGTCAACTGTTAGGGTTTATAGCTTGTAATAATGAGTCACAATTTTGCAGCAGTCACTTGGTTGAAAACTGTTAGGGTTTATAACGTGTAATAATCAGTCACAAGTTTGCAGGAGTCACTTGGTTGTCAACTGTTAGGCTTTATAAATGTAATAATCAGTCACAAGTTTGCAGCAGTCACTTGGTTGTCAACTATTAGGGTTTATAACGTGTAATAATCAGTCACAAGTTTGCAGCAGTCACTTGGTTGTCAACTGTTACTGTTTATAACGTGTAATAATCAGCCACAAGTTTGCAGCAGCTACTTGGTTGGAAACTGTTAGGGTTTATAAGTGTAATAGTCATACACAAGTTTGCAGGAGTCACTTGATTGTCATATGTTAGGGTTTATAACGTAAAATAATCAGTCACAAGTTTGTAGGAGTCACTTGGGTGTCAACTGTTAGGGTTTATAACGTGTAATAATCAGTCACAAGTTTGCAGGAGTCACGTGGTTGTCAACTGTTAGGGTTTAATACGTGTAATATTGAGTCACATGTTTGCAGCAGTCACTTGGTTGTCAACTGTTAGCGTTTATAAGTGTAATAATGATTCACGAGTTTGCAGCAGTGACTTGGTTGTCAACTATTAGGGTTTATAGCGTGTAATAATCAGTCACAGGTTGCAGCAGTCACTTGGTTGTCAACTGTTAGGGTTTATAACCTGTAATAATCAGTCACAAGTTTGCAGCATTCACTTGGTTGTCAACTGTTAGGATTTATAGCGTGTAATAATCAGTCATAAGTTTGCAGCAGTCACTTGGTTGTCAACTGTTAGGGTTTATAACGTGTAATAATCAGTCATTAGTTTGCAGCAGTCACTTGGTTTTTAACTGTTAGAGTTTATAACGTGTTTTAATTAGTCACAAGTTTGCAGCAGTCACTTGGTTGTCAACTGTTAGGCTTTATTACGTGTAATAATCAGTCAAAAGCTTGCAGCAGTCACTTGGTTGTCAACTGTTAGGGTATATAACGTGTAATAATCAGTTACAAGTTTGCAGCAGTCACTTGGTTGTCAACTGTTAGGGTCTATAACGTGTGATAATCAGTCACAAGTTTGCAGCAGTCACTTGGTTGTCAACTGTTCGGGTTTATATCGTGTAATAGTCACAAGTTTGCAGCAGTCACTTGGTTGTCAACTGTTAGGGTTTTTAACGTGTAATAATCAGTCACAAGTTTGAAGCAGTCACTTGGTTGTCAACTGTTTGGGTTTATAGCGTGTAATAATGAGACACAAGTTTGCAGCAGTCAATTGGTTGTCAAATGTTAGGGTTTATAACGTATAATAATCAGTCACAAGTTTGCAGGAGACACTTGGTTGTCAACTGTTAATGTTTATAACCTGTAATAATCAGTCAGAAGTTTGCAGCAGTCACTTGGTTGTCAACTGTTAGGGTTTATAACGTGTAATAATCAGTCATAAGTTTGCAGCAGTCAATTGGTTTTTAACTGTTACGGTTTAAAACGTGTATTAATTAGTCACAAGTTTGCAGCAGTCACTTGGTTGACAACTGTTAGGCTTTATAACGTGTAATAATCAGTCACAAGTTTGCAGCAGTCACTTGGATGTCAACTGTTAGGGTTTAGAACGTGTAATAATCAGTCACAAGTTTGCAGCAGTCACTTGGTTGTCAACTGTTAGGGTTTATAACGTGTAAAAAATCAGTCACAAGTTTACAGGAGTCACTTGGTTGCCAACTGTTAGGATTTACAACGTGTAATAATGAGTCAAAAGTTTGCAGCAGTCACTTGGTTGTCTACTGTTAGGGTTTATAACGTGTAATAATCACTCACAAGTTTGCAGGAGTCACTTGGTTGTCAACTGTTAGGGTTTATAACGTGTAATAATCAGTCACAAGTTTGCAGCAGTCACTTGATTGTCAACTGTTAGGGTTTATAGCGTTTAATAATGAGTCACAAGTTTGCAGCAGTCACTTGGTTGTCAACTGTTAGGGTTAATAGCGTTTAATAATGAGTCACAGGTTTGCAGGAGTCACTTGGTTGTCAACTCTTAGGGTTTACAATGTGTAATAATCAGTCACAAGTTTGCAGGCGTCACTTGGTGTCAACTGTTAGGGTTTATAACGTGTAATAATCAGTCACAAGTTTTCAGCAGTCACTTGGTTGTCAACTGTTAGGGTTTATAGCGTGTAATAATGAGTCACAAGTTTGCAGCAGTCACTTGGTTGAAAACTGTTTGGGTTTATAACGTGTAATAATAAGTCACAAGTTTGCAGGAGTCACTTGGTTGTCAACTGTTAGGCTTTATTAGTGTAATAATCAGTCACATGTTTGCAGCAGTCACTTGGTTGTCAACTATTAGGGTTTATAACGTGTAATAATCAGTCACAAGTTTGCAGCAGTCACTTGGTTGGAAACTGTTAGGGTTTATAAGTGTAATAGTCATACACAAGTTTGCAGGAGTCACTTGATTGTCATATGTTAGGGTTTATAACGTAAAATAATCAGTCACAAGTTTGTAGGAGTCACTTGGGTGTCAACTGTTAGGGTTTATAACGTGTAATAATCAGTCACAAGTTTGCAGCAGTCACTTGGTTGTCAACTGTTCGGGTTTTTAACGTGTAATAATCAGTCACAAGTTTGCAGCAGTCACTTGGTTGTCAACTGTTTGGGTTTATAGCGTGTAATAATGAGACACAAGTTTGCAGCAGTCACTTGGTTGTCAACTGTTAGGGTTTATAACGTGTTATAATCAGTCACAAGTTTGCAGCAGTCACTTGGTTGTCAACTGTTAGGGTTTATAACCTGTAATAATCAGTCAGAAGTTTGCAGCAGTCACTTGGTTGTCAACTGTTAGGGTTTATAACGTGTAATAATCAGTCATAAGTTTGCAGCAGTCAATTGGTTTTTAACTTTTAGGGTTTATAACGTGTATTAATTAGTCACAAGTTTGCATCAGTCACTTGGTTGACAACTGTTAAGCTTTATAACGTGTAATAATCAGTCACAAGTTTGCAGCAGTCACTTGGTTGTCAACTGTTAGGGTTTAGAACGTGTAATAATCAGTCACAAGTTTGCAGCAGTCACTTGGTTGTCAACTGTTAGGGTTTATAACGTGTAAAAAATCAGTCACAAGTATGCAGGAGTCACTTGGTTGCCAACTGTTAGGATTTACAACGTGTAATAATGAGTCACAAGTTTGCAGCAGTCACTTGGTTGTCTACTGTTAGGGTTTATAACGTGTAATAATCAGTCACAAGTTTGCAGGAGTCACTTGGTTGTCAACTGTTAGGTTTTATAACGTGTAATAAACAGTCACAAGTTTGCAGCAGTCACATGATTGTCAACTGTTAGGGTTTATAGCGTTTAATAATGAGTCACAAGTTTGCAGCAGTCACTTGGTTGTCAACTGTTAGGGATTATAACGTGTAATAATCAGTCACAAATTTGCAGGAGTCACTTGGTTGTCAACTGTTAGGGTTTACAACGTGTAATAATCAGTCACAAGTTTGAGGAGTCACTTGGTTGTCAACTGTTAGGGTTTATAACATGTAATAATCAGTCAAAAGTTTGCAGCAGTCACGTGGTTGTCAACAGTTAGGGTTTAATACGTGGAATATTGAGTCACATGTTTGCAGCAGTCACTTGGTTGTCAACTGTTAGCGTTTATAAGTGTAATAATGATTCACAAGTTTGCAGCAGTGACTTGGTTGTCAACTTTTAGGGTTTATAGCGTGTAATAATCAGTCACAAGTTTGCAGCAGTCACTTGGTTGTCAACTGTTAGGGTTAATAACGTGTAATAATCAGTCACAAGTTTGCAGCAGTCACTTGGTTGTCAACTGTTAGGATTTATAACGTGTAATAATCAGTTATAAGTTTGCAGCAGTCACTTGGTTGTCAACTGTTAGGGTTTATAACGTGTAATAATCAGTCATAAGTTTGCAGCAGTCACTTGGTTTTTAACTGTTAGAGTTTATAACGTGTATTAATTAGTCACAAGTTTGCAGCAGTCACTTGGTTGTCAACTGTTAGGCTTTATTACGTGTAATAATCAGTCACAAGTTTGCAGCAGTCACTTGGTTGTCAATTGTTAGGGTTTATAACGTGAAATAATCAGTCACAAGTTAGCAGCAGTCACTTGGTTGTCAACTGTTAGGGTTTATAACGTGTAATAATCAGTTACAAGTTTGCAGCAGTCACTTGGTTGTCAACTGTTAGGGTCTATAACGTGTAATAATCAGTCACAGGTTTGCAGCAGTCACTTGGTTGTCAACTGTTCGGGTTTATATCGTGTAATAGTCACAAGTTTGCAGCAGTCACTTGGTTGTCAACTGTTAGGGTTTTTAACGTGTAATAATCAGTCACAAGTTTGCCGCAGTCACTTGGTTGTCAACTGTTTGGGTTTATAGCGTGTAATAATGAGACACAAGTTTGCAGCAGTCACTTGGTTGTCAACTCTTAGGGTTTATAACGTGTAATAATCAGTCATAAGTTTGCAGCAGTCAATTGGTTTTTAACTGTTAGGGTTTATAACGTGTATTAATTAGTCACAAGTTTGCAGCAGTCACTTGGTTGACAACTGTTAGGCTTTATAACGTGTAATAATCAGTCACAAGTTTGCAGCAGTCACTTGGTTGTCAACTGTAAGGGTTTAGAATGTGTAATAATCAGTCACAAGTTTATAGCAGTCACTTGGTTGTCAACTGTTAGGGTTTATAACGTGTAAAAAATCAGTCACAAGTTTGCAGGAGTCACTTGGTTGCCAACTGTTAGGATTTACAACGTGTAATAATGAGTCACAAGTTTGCAGCAGTCACTTGGTTGTCTACTGTTAGGGTTTATAACGTGTAATAATCAGTCACAAGTTTGCAGGAGTCTCTTGGTTGTCAACTGTTAGGGTTTATAACGTGTAATAATCAGTCACAAGTTTGCAGCAGTCACTTGATTGTCAACTGTTAGGGTTTATAGTGTTTAATAATGAGTCACAAGTTTGCAGCAGTCACTTGGTTGTCAACTGTTAGGGATTATAACGTGTAATAATCAGTCACAAATTTGCAGGAGTCACTTGGTTGTCAACTGTTAGGGTTTACAACGTGTAATAATCAGTCACAAGTTTGCAGGAGTCACTTGCTTGTCAGATGTTAGGGTTTATAGCGTGTAATAATCAGTCACAATTTTTCAGCAGTCACTTGGTTGTTAACTGTTAGGGTTTATAGCGTGTAATAATGAGTCACAAGTTTGCTGCAGTCACTTGGTTGAAAACTGTTAGGGTTTATAACGTGTAACAATCAGTCACAGGTTTGCAGGAGTCACTTGGTTGTCAACTGTTATGGTTTATAACGTGTAATAATCAGTCACAAGTTTGCAGCAGTCACTTGATTGCCAACTGTTAGGGTTTATAGCGTTTAATAATGAGTCACAAATTAGCAGCAGTCACTTGGTTGTCAACTGTTAGGGATTATAACGTGTAATAATCAGTCACAAATTTGCAGGAGTCACTTGGTTGTCAACTGTTAGGGTTTACAACGTGTAATAATCAGTCACAAGTTTGCAGGAGTCACTTGGTTGTCAACTCTTAGGGACTATAATGTGTAATAATCAGTCACAATTTTTCAGCAGTCACTTGGTTGTTAACTGTTAGGGTTTAAAGCGTGTAATAATGAGTCACGAGTTTGCAGCAGTCACTTGGTTGAAAACTGTTGGGGTTTATAACGTGTAATAATCAGTCACAAGTTTGCAGGAGTCACTTGGTTGTCAACTATTAGGCTTTATAAGTGTAATAATCAGTCACAAGTTTGCAGCAGTCACTTGGTTGTCAATTATTAGGGTTTATAACGTGTATTAATCAGTCACAAGTTTGCAGCAGTTACTTGGTTGTCAACTATTAGGGTTTATAACGTGTAATAGTCAGTCATAAGTTTGCAGCAGTCACTAGGTTTCAAATGTTAGGGTTTATAACGTATAATCATCAGTCACAAGTTTGCAGCAGTCACTTGGTTGTCAACTGTTAGGATTTACAACGTGTAATAATGAGTCACAAGTTTGCAGCAGTCACTTGGTTGTCTACTGTTAGGGTTTATAACGTGTAATAATCAGTCACAAGTTTGCAGGAGTCTCTTGGTTGTCAACTGTTAGGGTTTATAACGTGTAATAATCAGTCACAAGTTTGCAGCAGTCACTTGATTGTCAACTGTTAGTGTTTATAGCGTTTAATAATGAGTCACAAGTTTGCAGCAGTCACTTGGTTGTCAACTGTTAGGGTTAATAGCGTTTAATAATGAGTCACAGGTTTGCAGGAGTCACTTGGTTGTCAACTCTTAGGGTTTACAATGTGTAATAATCAGTCACAGGTTTGCAGGCGTCACTTGGTGTCAACTGTTAGGGTTTATAACGTGTAATAATCAGTCACAAGTTTTCAGCAGTCACTTGGTTGTCAACTGTTAGGGTTTATAGCGTGTAATAATGAGTCACAAGTTTGCAGCAGTCACTTGGTTGAAAACTGTTTGGGTTTATAACGTGTAATAATAAGTCACAAGTTTGCAGGAGTCACTTGGTTGTCAACTGTTAGGCTTTATTAGTGTAATAATCAGTCACATGTTTGCAGCAGTCACTTGGTTGTCAACTATTAGGGTTTATAACGTGTAATAATCAGTCACAAGTTTGCAGCAGTCACTTGGTTGGAAACTGTTAGGGTTTATAAGTGTAATAGTCATACACAAGTTTGCAGGAGTCACTTGATTGTCATATGTTAGGGTTTATAACGTAAAATAATCAGTCACAAGTTTGTAGGAGTCACTTGGGTGTCAACTGTTAGGGTTTATAACGTGTAATAATCAGTCACAAGTTTGCAGCAGTCACGTGGTTGTCAACTGTTAGGGTTTAATACGTGTAATATTGAGTCACATGTTTGCAGCAGTCACTTGGTTGTCAACTGTTAGCGTTTATAAGTGTAATAATCATTCACAAGTTTGCAGCAGTCACTTGGTTGTCAATTGTTAGGGTTTATAACGTGAAATAATCAGTCACAATTTTGCAGCAGTCACTTGGTTGTCAACTGTTAGGGTTTATAACGTGTAATAATCAGTTACAAGTTCGCAGCAGTCACTTGATTGTCAACTGTTAGGGTCTATAACGTGTAATAATCAGTCACAAGTTTGCAGCAGTCACTTGGTTGTCAACTGTTCGGGTTTTTAACGTGTAATAATCAGTCACAAGTTTGCAGCAGTCACTTGGTTGTCAACTGTTTGGGTTTATAGCGTGTAATAATGAGACACAAGTTTGCAGCAGTCACTTGGTTGTCAACTGTTAGGGTTTATAACGTGTTATAATCAGTCACAAGTTTGCAGCAGTCACTTGGTTGTCAACTGTTAGGGTTTATAACCTGTAATAATCAGTCAGAAGTTTGCAGCAGTCACTTGGTTGTCAACTGTTAGGGTTTATAACGTGTAATAATCAGTCATAAGTTTGCAGCAGTCAATTGGTTTTTAACTTTTAGGGTTTATAACGTGTATTAATTAGTCACAAGTTTGCATCAGTCACTTGGTTGACAACTGTTAAGCTTTATAACGTGTAATAATCAGTCACAAGTTTGCAGCAGTCACTTGGTTGTCAACTGTTAGGGTTTAGAACGTGTAATAATCAGTCACAAGTTTGCAGCAGTCACTTGGTTGTCAACTGTTAGGGTTTATAACGTGTAAAAAATCAGTCACAAGTATGCAGGAGTCACTTGGTTGCCAACTGTTAGGATTTACAACGTGTAATAATGAGTCACAAGTTTGCAGCAGTCACTTGGTTGTCTACTGTTAGGGTTTATAACGTGTAATAATCAGTCACAAGTTTGCAGGAGTCACTTGGTTGTCAACTGTTAGGTTTTATAACGTGTAATAAACAGTCACAAGTTTGCAGCAGTCACATGATTGTCAACTGTTAGGGTTTATAGCGTTTAATAATGAGTCACAAGTTTGCAGCAGTCACTTGGTTGTCAACTGTTAGGGATTATAACGTGTAATAATCAGTCACAAATTTGCAGGAGTCACTTGGTTGTCAACTGTTAGGGTTTACAACGTGTAATAATCAGTCACAAGTTTGAGGAGTCACTTGGTTGTCAACTGTTAGGGTTTATAACATGTAATAATCAGTCAAAAGTTTGCAGCAGTCATGTGGTTGTCAACAGTTAGGGTTTAATACGTGGAATATTGAGTCACATGTTTGCAGCAGTCACTTGGTTGTCAACTGTTAGCGTTTATAAGTGTAATAATGATTCACAAGTTTGCAGCAGTGACTTGGTTGTCAACTTTTAGGGTTTATAGCGTGTAATAATCAGTCACAAGTTTGCAGCAGTCACTTGGTTGTCAACTGTTAGGGTTTATAACGTGTAATAATCAGTCACAAGTTTGCAGCAGTCACTTGGTTGTCAACTGTTAGGATTTATAACGTGTAATAATCAGTTATAAGTTTGCAGCAGTCACTTGGTTGTCAACTGTTAGGGTTTATAACGTGTAATAATCAGTCATAAGTTTGCAGCAGTCACTTGGTTTTTAACTGTTAGAGTTTATAACGTGTATTAATTAGTCACAAGTTTGCAGCAGTCACTTGGTTGTCAACTGTTAGGCTTTATTACGTGTAATAATCAGTCACAAGTTTGCAGCAGTCACTTGGTTGTCAATTGTTAGGGTTTATAACGTGAAATAATCAGTCACAAGTTAGCAGCAGTCACTTGGTTGTCAACTGTTAGGGTTTATAACGTGTAATAATCAGTTACAAGTTTGCAGCAGTCACTTGGTTGTCAACTGTTAGGGTCTATAACGTGTAATAATCAGTCACAGGTTTGCAGCAGTCACTTGGTTGTCAACTGTTCGGGTTTATATCGTGTAATAGTCACAAGTTTGCAGCAGTCACTTGGTTGTCAACTGTTAGGGTTTTTAACGTGTAATAATCAGTCACAAGTTTGCCGCAGTCACTTGGTTGTCAACTGTTTGGGTTTATAGCGTGTAATAATGAGACACAAGTTTGCAGCAGTCACTTGGTTGTCAACTCTTAGGGTTTATAACGTGTAATAATCAGTCATAAGTTTGCAGCAGTCAATTGGTTTTTAACTGTTAGGGTTTATAACGTGTATTAATTAGTCACAAGTTTGCAGCAGTCACTTGGTTGACAACTGTTAGGCTTTATAACGTGTAATAATCAGTCACAAGTTTGCAGCAGTCACTTGGTTGTCAACTGTAAGGGTTTAGAATGTGTAATAATCAGTCACAAGTTTATAGCAGCCACTTGGTTGTCAACTGTTAGGGTTTATAACGTGTAAAAAATCAGTCACAAGTTTGCAGGAGTCACTTGGTTGCCAACTGTTAGGATTTACAACGTGTAATAATGAGTCACAAGTTTGCAGCAGTCACTTGGTTGTCTACTGTTAGGGTTTATAACGTGTAATAATCAGTCACAAGTTTGCAGGAGTCTCTTGGTTGTCAACTGTTAGGGTTTATAACGTGTAATAATCAGTCACAAGTTTGCAGCAGTCACTTGATTGTCAACTGTTAGGGTTTATAGTGTTTAATAATGAGTCACAAGTTTGCAGCAGTCACTTGGTTGTCAACTGTTAGGGATTATAACGTGTAATAATCAGTCACAAATTTGCAGGAGTCACTTGGTTGTCAACTGTTAGGGTTTACAACGTGTAATAATCAGTCACAAGTTTGCAGGAGTCACTTGCTTGTCAGATGTTAGGGTTTATAGCGTGTAATAATCAGTCACAATTTTTCAGCAGTCACTTGGTTGTTAACTGTTAGGGTTTATAGCGTGTAATAATGAGTCACAAGTTTGCTGCAGTCACTTGGTTGAAAACTGTTAGGGTTTATAACGTGTAACAATCAGTCACAGGTTTGCAGGAGTCACTTGGTTGTCAACTGTTATGGTTTATAACGTGTAATAATCAGTCACAAGTTTGCAGCAGTCACTTGATTGCCAACTGTTAGGGTTTATAGCGTTTAATAATGAGTCACAAATTAGCAGCAGTCACTTGGTTGTCAACTGTTAGGGATTATAACGTGTAATAATCAGTCACAAATTTGCAGGAGTCACTTGGTTGTCAACTGTTAGGGTTTACAACGTGTAATAATCAGTCACAAGTTTGCAGGAGTCACTTGGTTGTCAACTCTTAGGGACTATAATGTGTAATAATCAGTCACAATTTTTCAGCAGTCACTTGGTTGTTAACTGTTAGGGTTTAAAGCGTGTAATAATGAGTCACGAGTTTGCAGCAGTCACTTGGTTGAAAACTGTTGGGGTTTATAACGTGTAATAATCAGTCACAAGTTTGCAGGAGTCACTTGGTTGTCAACTATTAGGCTTTATAAGTGTAATAATCAGTCACAAGTTTGCAGCAGTCACTTGGTTGTCAATTATTAGGGTTTATAACGTGTATTAATCAGTCACAAGTTTGCAGCAGTTACTTGGTTGTCAACTATTAGGGTTTATAACGTGTAATAGTCAGTCATAAGTTTGCAGCAGTCACTAGGTTTCAAATGTTAGGGTTTATAACGTATAATCATCAGTCACAAGTTTGCAGCAGTCACTTGGTTGTCAACTGTTAGGATTTACAACGTGTAATAATGAGTCACAAGTTTGCAGCAGTCACTTGGTTGTCTACTGTTAGGGTTTATAACGTGTAATAATCAGTCACAAGTTTGCAGGAGTCTCTTGGTTGTCAACTGTTAGGGTTTATAACGTGTAATAATCAGTCACAAGTTTGCAGCAGTCACTTGATTGTCAACTGTTAGTGTTTATAGCGTTTAATAATGAGTCACAAGTTTGCAGCAGTCACTTGGTTGTCAACTGTAAGGGTTAATAGCGTTTAATAATGAGTCACAGGTTTGCAGGAGTCACTTGGTTGTCAACTCTTAGGGTTTACAATGTGTAATAATCAGTCACAAGTTTGCAGGCGTCACTTGGTGTCAACTGTTAGGGTTTATAACGTGTAATAATCAGTCACAAGTTTTCAGCAGTCACTTGGTTGTCAACTGTTAGGGTTTATAGCGTGTAATAATGAGTCACAAGTTTGCAGCAGTCACTTGGTTGAAAACTGTTTGGGTTTATAACGTGTAATAATAAGTCACAAGTTTGCAGGAGTCACTTGGTTGTCAACTGTTAGGCTTTATTAGTGTAATAATCAGTCACATGTTTGCAGCAGTCACTTGGTTGTCAACTATTAGGGTATATAACGTGTAATAATCAGTCACAAGTTTGCAGCAGTCACTTGGTTGGAAACTGTTAGGGTTTATAAGTGTAATAGTCATACACAAGTTTGCAGGAGTCACTTGATTGTCATATGTTAGGGTTTATAACGTAAAATAATCAGTCACAAGTTTGTAGGAGTCACTTGGGTGTCAACTGTTAGGGTTTATAACGTGTAATAATCAGTCACAAGTTTGCAGCAGTCACGTGGTTGTCAACTGTTAGGGTTTAATACGTGTAATATTGAGTCACATGTTTGCAGCAGTCACTTGGTTGTCAACTGTTAGCGTTTATAAGTGTAATAATCATTCACAAGTTTGCAGCAGTCACTTGGTTGTCAATTGTTAGGGTTTATAACGTGAAATAATCAGTCACAAGTTTGCAGCAGTCACTTGGTTGTCAACTGTTAGGGTTTATAACGTGTAATAATCAGTTACAAGTTCGCAGCAGTCACTTGATTGTCAACTGTTAGGGTCTATAACGTGTAATAATCAGTCACAAGTTTGCAGCAGTCACTTGGTTGTCAACTGTTCGGGTTTTTAACGTGTAATAATCAGTCACAAGTTTGCAGCAGTCACTTGGTTGTCAACTGTTTGGGTTTATAGCGTGTAATAATGAGACACAAGTTTGCAGCAGTCACTTGGTTGTCAACTGTTAGGGTTTATAACGTGTTATAATCAGTCACAAGTTTGCAGCAGTCACTTGGTTGTCAACTGTTAGGGTTTATAACCTGTAATAATCAGTCAGAAGTTTGCAGCAGTCACTTGGTTGTCAACTGTTAGGGTTTATAACGTGTAATAATCAGTCATAAGTTTGCAGCAGTCAATTGGTTTTTAACTTTTAGGGTTTATAACGTGTATTAATTAGTCACAAGTTTGCATCAGTCACTTGGTTGACAACTGTTAAGCTTTATAACGTGTAATAATCAGTCACAAGTTTGCAGCAGTCACTTGGTTGTCAACTGTTAGGGTTTAGAACGTGTAATAATCAGTCACAAGTTTGCAGCAGTCACTTGGTTGTCAACTGTTAGGGTTTATAACGTGTAAAAAATCAGTCACAAGTATGCAGGAGTCACTTGGTTGCCAACTGTTAGGATTTACAACGTGTAATAATGAGTCACAAGTTTGCAGCAGTCACTTGGTTGTCTACTGTTAGGGTTTATAACGTGTAATAATCAGTCACAAGTTTGCAGGAGTCACTTGGTTGTCAACTGTTAGGTTTTATAACGTGTAATAAACAGTCACAAGTTTGCAGCAGTCACATGATTGTCAACTGTTAGGGTTTATAGCGTTTAATAATGAGTCACAAGTTTGCAGCAGTCACTTGGTTGTCAACTGTTAGGGATTATAACGTGTAATAATCAGTCACAAATTTGCAGGAGTCACTTGGTTGTCAACTGTTAGGGTTTACAACGTGTAATAATCAGTCACAAGTTTGAGGAGTCACTTGGTTGTCAACTGTTAGGGTTTATAACATGTAATAATCAGTCAAAAGTTTGCAGCAGTCACGTGGTTGTCAACAGTTAGGGTTTAATACGTGTAATATTGAGTCACATGTTTGCAGCAGTCACTTGGTTGTCAACTGTTAGCGTTTATAAGTGTAATAATGATTCACAAGTTTGCAGCAGTGACTTGGTTGTCAACTTTTAGGGTTTATAGCGTGTAATAATCAGTCACAAGTTTGCAGCAGTCACTTGGTTGTCAACTGTTAGGGTTTATAACGTGTAATAATCAGTCACAAGTTTGCAGCAGTCACTTGGTTGTCAACTGTTAGGATTTATAACGTGTAATAATCAGTTATAAGTTTGCAGCAGTCACTTGGTTGTCAACTGTTAGGGTTTATAACGTGTAATAATCAGTCATAAGTTTGCAGCAGTCACTTGGTTTTTAACTGTTAGAGTTTATAACGTGTATTAATTAGTCACAAGTTTGCAGCAGTCACTTGGTTGTCAACTGTTAGGCTTTATTACGTGTAATAATCAGTCACAAGTTTGCAGCAGTCACTTGGTTGTCAATTGTTAGGGTTTATAACGTGAAATAATCAGTCACAAGTTAGCAGCAGTCACTTGGTTGTCAACTGTTAGGGTTTATAACGTGTAATAATCAGTTACAAGTTTGCAGCAGTCACTTGGTTGTCAACTGTTAGGGTCTATAACGTGTAATAATCAGTCACAGGTTTGCAGCAGTCACTTGGTTGTCAACTGTTCGGGTTTATATCGTGTAATAGTCACAAGTTTGCAGCAGTCACTTGGTTGTCAACTGTTAGGGTTTTTAACGTGTAATAATCAGTCACAAGTTTGCCGCAGTCACTTGGTTGTCAACTGTTTGGGTTTATAGCGTGTAATAATGAGACACAAGCTTGCAGCAGTCACTTGGTTGTCAACTCTTAGGGTTTATAACGTGTAATAATCAGTCATAAGTTTGCAGCAGTCAATTGGTTTTTAACTGTTAGGGTTTATAACGTGTATTAATTAGTCACAAGTTTGCAGCAGTCACTTGGTTGACAACTGTTAGGCTTTATAACGTGTAATAATCAGTCACAAGTTTGCAGCAGTCACTTGGTTGTCAACTGAAAGGGTTTAGAATGTGTAATAATCAGTCACAAGTTTATAGCAGTCACTTGGTTGTCAACTGTTAGGGTTTATAACGTGTAAAAAATCAGTCACAAGTTTGCAGGAGTCACTTGGTTGCCAACTGTTAGGATTTACAACGTGTAATAATGAGTCACAAGTTTGCAGCAGTCACTTGGTTGTCTACTGTTAGGGTTTATAACGTGTAATAATCAGTCACAAGTTTGCAGGAGTCTCTTGGTTGTCAACTGTTAGGGTTTATAACGTGTAATAATCAGTCACAAGTTTGCAGCAGTCACTTGATTGTCAACTGTTAGGGTTTATAGTGTTTAATAATGAGTCACAAGTTTGCAGCAGTCACTTGGTTGTCAACTGTTAGGGATTATAACGTGTAATAATCAGTCACAAATTTGCAGGAGTCACTTGGTTGTCAACTGTTAGGGTTTACAACGTGTAATAATCAGTCACAAGTTTGCAGGAGTCACTTGCTTGTCAGATGTTAGGGTTTATAGCGTGTAATAATCAGTCACAATTTTTCAGCAGTCACTTGGTTGTTAACTGTTAGGGTTTATAGCGTGTAATAATGAGTCACAAGTTTGCTGCAGTCACTTGGTTGAAAACTGTTAGGGTTTATAACGTGTAACAATCAGTCACAGGTTTGCAGGAGTCACTTGGTTGTCAACTGTTATGGTTTATAACGTGTAATAATCAGTCACAAGTTTGCAGCAGTCACTTGATTGCCAACTGTTAGGGTTTATAGCGTTTAATAATGAGTCACAAATTAGCAGCAGTCACTTGGTTGTCAACTGTTAGGGATTATAACGTGTAATAATCAGTCACAAATTTGCAGGAGTCACTTGGTTGTCAACTGTTAGGGTTTACAACGTGTAATAATCAGTCACAAGTTTGCAGGAGTCACTTGGTTGTCAACTCTTAGGGACTATAATGTGTAATAATCAGTCACAATTTTTCAGCAGTCACTTGGTTGTTAACTGTTAGGGTTTAAAGCGTGTAATAATGAGTCACGAGTTTGCAGCAGTCACTTGGTTGAAAACTGTTGGGGTTTATAACGTGTAATAATCAGTCACAAGTTTGCAGGAGTCACTTGGTTGTCAACTATTAGGCTTTATAAGTGTAATAATCAGTCACAAGTTTGCAGCAGTCACTTGGTTGTCAATTATTAGGGTTTATAACGTGTATTAATCAGTCACAAGTTTGCAGCAGTTACTTGGTTGTCAACTATTAGGGTTTATAACGTGTAATAGTCAGTCATAAGTTTGCAGCAGTCACTAGGTTTCAAATGTTAGGGTTTATAACGTATAATCATCAGTCACAAGTTTGCAGCAGTCACTTGGTTGTCAACTGTTAGGGTTTATAACGTGTAATAATCAGTGACAAGTTTGCAGCAGTCACTTGGTTGTCAACCTTTAGGGTTTATAACGTGTAATAATCAGTCACAAGTTTGCAGCTGACACTTGGTTGTCAACTGTTAGGGTTTATAACGTGAAATAATCAGTCACAAGTTTGCAGTAGTCACTTGGTTGTCAACTGTTAGGGTTTATAACGTGTAATAATCAGTTACAAGTTTGCAGCAGTCACTTGGTTGTCAACTGTTAGGGTCTATAACGTGTAATAATCAGTCACAAGTTTGCAGAAGTCACTTGGTTGTCAACTGTTAGGGTTTATATCGTGTAATAGTCACAAGTTTGCAGCAGTCACTTGGTTGTCAACTGTTAGGGTTTATAACGTGTAATAATCAGTCACAAATTTGCAGGAGTCACTTGGTTGTCAACTGTTAGGGTTCACAATGTGTAACAATCAGTCACAAGTTTGCAGGCGTCACTTGGTGTCAACTGTTAGGGTTTATAACGTGTAATAATCATTCACAAGTTTTCAGCAGTTACTTGGTTGTCAACTGTTAGGGTTTATAGCGTGTAATAATGAGTCACAAGTTTGCAGCAGTCACTTGGTTGAAAACTGTTAGGGTTTATAACGTGTAATAATCAGTCACAAGTTTGCAGGAGTCACTTGGTTGTCAACTGTTAGGCTTTATAAGTGTAATAATCAGTCACAAGTTTGCAGCAGTCACTTGGTTGTCAACTATTAGGGTTTATAACGTGTAATAATCAGTCATAAGTTTGCAGCAGTCACTTGATTGTCAACTGTTAGGGTTTATAACGTGTAATAATCAGCCACAAGTTTCCAGCAGCTACTTGGTTGGCAACTGTTAGGGTTTATAAGTATAATAGTCATACACAAGTTTGCAGGAGTCACTTGATTGTCATATGTTAGGGTTTATAACGTAAAATAATCAGTCACAAGTTTGTAGGAGTTACTTGGGTGTCAAATGTTAGGGTTTATAACGTGTAATAATCAGTCACAAGTTTGCAGCAGTCACGTGGTTGTCAACTGTTAGGGTTTAATACGTGTAATATTGAGTCACATGTTTGCAGCAGTCACTTGGTTGTCAACTGTTAGCGTTTATAAGTGTAATAATGATTCACAAGCTTGCAGCAGTGACTTGGTTGTCAACTATTAGGGTTTATAGCGTGTAATAATCAGTCACAAGTTTGCAGCAGTCACTTGGTTGTCAACTGTTAGGATTTATAACGTGTAATAATCAGTCATAAGTTTGCAGCAGTCACTTGATTGTCAACTGTTAGGGTTTATAACGTGTAATAATCAGTCATAAGTTTGCAGCAGTCACTTGGTTTTTAACTGTTAGAGTTTATAACGTGTATTATTTAGTCACAAGTTTGCAGCAGTCACTTGGTTGTCAACTGTTAGGCTTTATTACGTGTAATAATCAGTCACAAGTTTGCAGCAGTCACTTGGTTGTCAACTGTTAGGGTTTATAACGTGAAATAATCAGTCACAAGTTTGCAGCAGTCACTTGGTTGTCAACTGTTAGGGTTTAGAACGTGTAATAATCAGTCACAAGTTTGCAGCAGTCACTTGGTTGTCAACTGTTAGGGTTTATAACGTGTAAAAAATCAGTCACAAGTTTGCAGGAGTCACTTGGTTGCCAACTGTTAGGATTTACAACGTGTAATAATGAGTCACAAGTTTGCAGCAGTCACTTGGTTGTCTACTGTTAGGGTTTATAACGTGTAATAATCAGTCACAAGTTTGCAGGAGTCTCTTGGTTGTCAACTGTTAGGGTTTATAACGTGTAATAATCAGTCACAAGTTTGCAGCAGTCACTTGATTGTCAACTGTTAGGGTTTATAGTGTTTAATAATGAGTCACAAGTTTGCAGCAGTCACTTGGTTGTCAACTGTTAGGGATTATAACGTGTAATAATCAGTCACAAATTTGCAGGAGTCACTTGGTTGTCAACTGTTAGGGTTTACAACGTGTAATAATCAGTCACAAGTTTGCAGGAGTCACTTGCTTGTCAGATGTTAGGGTTTATAGCGTGTAATAATCAGTCACAATTTTTCAGCAGTCACTTGGTTGTTAACTGTTAGGGTTTATAGCGTGTAATAATGAGTCACAAGTTTGCTGCAGTCACTTGGTTGAAAACTGTTAGGGTTTATAACGTGTAACAATCAGTCACAGGTTTGCAGGAGTCACTTGGTTGTCAACTGTTATGGTTTATAACGTGTAATAATCAGTCACAAGTTTGCAGCAGTCACTTGATTGCCAACTGTTAGGGTTTATAGCGTTTAATAATGAGTCACAAATTAGCAGCAGTCACTTGGTTGTCAACTGTTAGGGATTATAACGTGTAATAATCAGTCACAAATTTGCAGGAGTCACTTGGTTGTCAACTGTTAGGGTTTACAACGTGTAATAATCAGTCACAAGTTTGCAGGAGTCAGTTGGTTGTCAACTCTTAGGGACTATAATGTGTAATAATCAGTCACAATTTTTCAGCAGTCACTTGGTTGTTAACTGTTAGGGTTTAAAGCGTGTAATAATGAGTCACGAGTTTGCAGCAGTCACTTGGTTGAAAACTGTTGGGGTTTATAACGTGTAATAATCAGTCACAAGTTTGCAGGAGTCACTTGGTTGTCAACTATTAGGCTTTATAAGTGTAATAATCAGTCACAAGTTTGCAGCAGTCACTTGGTTGTCAATTATTAGGGTTTATAATGTGTATTAATCAGTCACAAGTTTGCAGCAGTTACTTGGTTGTCAACTATTAGGGTTTATAACGTGTAATAGTCAGTCATAAGTTTGCAGCAGTCACTAGGTTTCAAATGTTAGGGTTTATAACGTATAATCATCAGTCACAAGTTTGCAGCAGTCACTTGGTTGTCAACTGTTAGGGTTTATAACGTGTAATAATCAGTGACAAGTTTGCAGCAGTCACTTGGTTGTCAACCTTTAGGGTTTATAACGTGTAATAATCAGTCACAAGTTTGCAGCTGACACTTGGTTGTCAACTCTTAGGGTTTATAACGTGAAATAATCAGTCACAAGTTTGCAGTAGTCACTTGGTTGTCAACTGTTAGGGTTTATAACGTGTAATAATCAGTTACAAGTTTGCAGCAGTCACTGGGTTGTCAACTGTTAGGGTCTATAACGTGTAATAATCAGTCACAAGTTTGCAGAAGTCACTTGGTTGTCAACTGTTAGGGTTTATATCGTGTAATAGTCACAAGTTTGCAGCAGTCACTTGGTTGTCAACTGTTAGGGTTTATAACGTGTAATAATCAGTCACAAATTTGCAGGAGTCACTTGGTTGTCAACTGTTAGGGTTCACAATGTGTATCAATCAGTCACAAGTTTGCAGGCGTCACTTGGTGTCAACTGTTAGGGTTTATAACGTGTAATAATCATTCACAAGTTTTCAGCAGTTACTTGGTTGTCAACTGTTAGGGTTTATAGCGTGTAATAATGAGTCACAAGTTTGCAGCAGTCACTTGGTTGAAAACTGTTAGGGTTTATAACGTGTAATAATCAGTCACAAGTTTGCAGGAGTCACTTGGTTGTCAACTGTTAGGCTTTATAAGTGTAATAATCAGTCACAAGTTTGCAGCAGTCACTTGGTTGTCAACTATTAGGGTTTATAACGTGTAATAATCAGTCATAAGTTTGCAGCAGTCACTTGATTGTCAACTGTTAGGGTTTATAACGTGTAATAATCAGCCACAAGTTTCCAGCAGCTACTTGGTTGGCAACTGTTAGGGTTTATAAGTGTAATAGTCATACACAAGTTTGCAGGAGTCACTTGATTGTCATATGTTAGGGTTTATAACGTAAAATAATCAGTCACAAGTTTGTAGGAGTTACTTGGGTGTCAAATGTTAGGGTTTATAACGTGTAATAATCAGTCACAAGTTTGCAGCAGTCACGTGGTTGTCAACTGTTAGGGTTTAATACGTGTAATATTGAGTCACATGTTTGCAGCAGTCACTTGGTTGTCAACTGTTAGCGTTTATAAGTGTAATAATGATTCACAAGCTTGCAGCAGTGACTTGGTTGTCAACTATTAGGGTTTATAGCGTGTAATAATCAGTCACAAGTTTGCAGCAGTCACTTGGTTGTCAACTGTTAGGGTTTATAACCTGTATTAATCAGTCACAAATTTGCAGCAGTCACTTGGTTGTCAACTGTTAGGATTTATAACGTGTAATAATCAGTCATAAGTTTGCAGCAGTCACTTGATTGTCAACTGTTAGGGTTTATAACGTGTAATAATCAGTCATAAGTTTGCAGCAGTCACTTGGTTTTTAACTGTTAGAGTTTATAACGTGTATTATTTAGTCACAAGTTTGCAGCAGTCACTTGGTTGTCAACTGTTAGGCTTTATTACGTGTAATAATCAGTCACAAGTTTGCAGCAGTCACTTGGTTGTCAACTGTTAGGGTTTATAACGTGAAATAATCAGTCACAAGTTTGCAGCAGTCACTTGGTTGTCAACTGTTAGGGTTTAGAACGTGTAATAATCAGTCACAAGTTTGCAGCAGTCACTTGGTTGTCAACTGTTAGGGTTTATAACGTGTAAAAAATCAGTCACAAGTTTGCAGGAGTCACTTGGTTGCCAACTGTTAGGATTTACAACGTGTAATAATGAGTCACAAGTTTGCAGCAGTCACTTGGTTGTCTACTGTTAGGGTTTATAACGTGTAATAATCAGTCACAAGTTTGCAGGAGTCACTTGGTTGTCAACTGTTAGGGTTTACGACGTGTAATAATCAGTCACAAGTTTGCAGCAGTCACTTGACTGTCAACTGTTAGGGTTTATAGCGTTTAATAATGAGTCACGAGTTTGCAGCAGTCACTTGGTTGTCAACTATTAGGTTTTATAACGTGTAATAATCAGTCATAAGTTTGCAGCAGTCACTTGGTTGTGAACTATTAGGGTTTATAACGTGTAATAATCAGCCACAAGTTTCCAGCAGCTACTTGGTTGGCAACTGTTAGGGTTTATAAGTGTAATAGTCATACACAAGTTTGCAGGAGTCACTTGATTGTCATATGTTAGGGTTTATAACGTAAAATAATCAGTCACAAGTTTGTAGGAGTCACTTGGGTGTCAACTGTTAGGGTTTATAACGTGTAATAATCAGTCACAAGTTTGCAGCAGTCACGTGGTTGTCAACTGTTAGGGTTTAATACGTGTAATATTGAGTCACATGTTTGCAGCAGTCACTTGGTTGTCAACTGTTAGCGTTTATAAGTGTAATAATGATTCACAAGCTTGCAGCAGTGACTTGGTTGTCAACTATTAGGGTTTATAGCGTGTAATAATCAGTCACAAGTTTGCAGCAGTCACTTGGTTGTCAACTGTTAGGGTTTATAACCTTTATTAATCAGTCACAAGTTTGCAGCAGTCACTTGGTTGTCAACTGTTAGGATTTATAACGTGCAATAATCAGTCACAAGTTTGCAGCAGTCACTTGGTTGTCAACTGTTAGGGTTTATAACGTGTAATAATCAATCATAAGTTTGCAGCAGTCACTTGGTTTTTAACTGTTAGAGTTTATAACGTGTATTATTTAGTCAAAAGTTTGCAGCAGTCACTTGGTTGTCAACTGTTAGGGTATATAACGTGTAATAATCAGTTACAAGTTTGCAGCAGTCACTTGGTTGTCAACTGTTAGGGTCTATAACGTGTGATAATCAGTCACAAGTTTGCAGCAGTCACTTGGTTGTCAACTGTTCGGGTTTATATCGTGTAATAGTCACAAGTTTGCAGCAGTCACTTGGTTGTCAACTGTTAGGGTTTTTAACGTGTAATAATCAGTCACAAGTTTGAAGCAGTCACTTGGTTGTCAACTGTTTGGGTTTATAGCGTGTAATAATGAGACACAAGTTTGCAGCAGTCAATTGGTTGTCAAATGTTAGGGTTTATAACGTATAATAATCAGTCACAAGTTTGCAGGAGTCACTTGGTTGTCAACTGTTAATGTTTATAACCTGTAATAATCAGTCAGAAGTTTGCAGCAGTCACTTGGTTGTCAACTGTTAGGGTTTATAACGTGTAATAATCAGTCATAAGTTTGCAGCAGTCAATTGGTTTTTAACTGTTACGGTTTAAAACGTGTATTAATTAGTCACAAGTTTGCAGCAGTCACTTGGTTGACAACTGTTAGGCTTTATAACGTGTAATAATCAGTCACAAGTTTGCAGCAGTCACTTGGATGTCAACTGTTAGGGTTTAGAACGTGTAATAATCAGTCACAAGTTTGCAGCAGTCACTTGGTTGTCAACTGTTAGGGCTTATAACGTGTAAAAAATCAGTCACAAGTTTACAGGAGTCACTTGGTTGCCAACTGTTAGGATTTACAACGTGTAATAATGAGTCACAAGTTTGCAGCAGTCACTTGGTTGTCTACTGTTAGGGTTTATAACGTGTAATAATCAGTCACAAGTTTGCAGGAGTCACTTGGTTGTCAACTGTTAGGGTTTATAACGTGTAATAATCAGTCACAAGTTTGCAGCAGTCACTTGATTGTCAACTGTTAGGGTTTATAGCGTTTAATAATGAGTCACAAGTTTGCAGCAGTCACTTGGTTGTCAACTGTTAGGGTTAATAGCGTTTAATAATGAGTCACAGGTTTGCAGGAGTCACTTGGTTGTCAACTCTTAGGGTTTACAATGTGTAATAATCAGTCACAAGTTTGCAGGCGTCACTTGGTGTCAACTGTTAGGGTTTATAACGTGTAATAATCAGTCACAAGTTTTCAGCAGTCACTTGGTTGTCAACTGTTAGGGTTTATAGCGTGTAATAATGAGTCACAAGTTTGCAGCAGTCACTTGGTTGAAAACTGTTTGGGTTTATAACGTGTAATAATAAGTCACAAGTTTGCAGGAGTCACTTGGTTGTCAACTGTTAGGCTTTATTAGTGTAATAATCAGTCACATGTTTGCAGCAGTCACTTGGTTGTCAACTATTAGGGTTTATAACGTGTAATAATCAGTCACAAGTTTGCAGCAGTCACTTGGTTGGAAACTGTTAGGGTTTATAAGTGTAATAGTCATACACAAGTTTGCAGGAGTCACTTGATTGTCATATGTTAGGGTTTATAACGTAAAATAATCAGTCACAAGTTTGTAGGAGTCACTTGGGTGTCAACTGTTAGGGTTTATAACGTGTAATAATCAGTCACAAGTTTGCAGCAGTCACGTGGTTGTCAACTGTTAGGGTTTAATACGTGTAATATTGAGTCACATGTTTGCAGCAGTCACTTGGTTGTCAACTGTTAGCGTTTATAAGTGTAATAATGATTCACAAGTTTGCAGCAGTCACTTGGTTGTCAATTGTTAGGGTTTATAACGTGAAATAATCAGTCACAAGTTTGCAGCAGTCACTTGGTTGTCAACTGTTAGGGTTTATAACGTGTAATAATCAGTTACAAGTTCGCAGCAGTCACTTGATTGTCAACTGTTAGGGTCTATAACGTGTAATAATCAGTCACAAGTTTGCAGCAGTCACTTGGTTGTCAACTGTTCGGGTTTTTAACGTGTAATAATCAGTCACAAGTTTGCAGCAGTCACTTGGTTGTCAACTGTTTGGGTTTATAGCGTGTAATAATGAGACACAAGTTTGCAGCAGTCACTTGGTTGTCAACTGTTAGGGTTTATAACGTGTTATAATCAGTCACAAGTTTGCAGCAGTCACTTGGTTGTCAACTGTTAGGGTTTATAACCTGTAATAATCAGTCAGAAGTTTGCAGCAGTCACTTGGTTGTCAACTGTTAGGGTTTATAACGTGTAATAATCAGTCATAAGTTTGCAGCAGTCAATTGGTTTTTAACTTTTAGGGTTTATAACGTGTATTAATTAGTCACAAGTTTGCATCAGTCACTTGGTTGACAACTGTTAAGCTTTATAACGTGTAATAATCAGTCACAAGTTTGCAGCAGTCACTTGGTTGTCAACTGTTAGGGTTTAGAACGTGTAATAATCAGTCACAAGTTTGCAGCAGTCACTTGGTTGTCAACTGTTAGGGTTTATAACGTGTAAAAAATCAGTCACAAGTATGCAGGAGTCACTTGGTTGCCAACTGTTAGGATTTACAACGTGTAATAATGAGTCACAAGTTTGCAGCAGTCACTTGGTTGTCTACTGTTAGGGTTTATAACGTGTAATAATCAGTCACAAGTTTGCAGGAGTCACTTGGTTGTCAACTGTTAGGTTTTATAACGTGTAATAAACAGTCACAAGTTTGCAGCAGTCACATGATTGTCAACTGTTAGGGTTTATAGCGTTTAATAATGAGTCACAAGTTTGCAGCAGTCACTTGGTTGTCAACTGTTAGGGATTATAACGTGTAATAATCAGTCACAAATTTGCAGGAGTCACTTGGTTGTCAACTGTTAGGGTTTACAACGTGTAATAATCAGTCACAAGTTTGAGGAGTCACTTGGTTGTCAACTGTTAGGGTTTATAACATGTAATAATCAGTCAAAAGTTTGCAGCAGTCACGTGGTTGTCAACAGTTAGGGTTTAATACGTGTAATATTGAGTCACATGTTTGCAGCAGTCATTTGGTTGTCAACTGTTAGCGTTTATAAGTGTAATAATGATTCACAAGTTTGCAGCAGTGATTTGGTTGTCAACTTTTAGGGTTTATAGCGTGTAATAATCAGTCACAAGTTTGCAGCAGTCACTTGGTTGTCAACTGTTAGGGTTTATAACGTGTAATAATCAGTCACAAGTTTGCAGCAGTCACTTGGTTGTCAACTGTTAGGATTTATAACGTGTAATAATCAGTTATAAGTTTGCAGCAGTCACTTGGTTGTCAACTGTTAGGGTTTATAACGTGTAATAATCAGTCATAAGTTTGCAGCAGTCACTTGGTTTTTAACTGTTAGAGTTTATAACGTGTATTAATTAGTCACAAGTTTGCAGCAGTCACTTGGTTGTCAACTGTTAGGCTTTATTACGTGTAATAATCAGTCACAAGTTTGCAGCAGTCACTTGGTTGTCAATTGTTAGGGTTTATAACGTGAAATAATCAGTCACAAGTTAGCAGCAGTCACTTGGTTGTCAACTGTTAGGGTTTATAACGTGTAATAATCAGTTACAAGTTTGCAGCAGTCACTTGGTTGTCAACTGTTAGGGTCTATAACGTGTAATAATCAGTCACAGGTTTGCAGCAGTCACTTGGTTGTCAACTGTTCGGGTTTATATCGTGTAATAGTCACAAGTTTGCAGCAGTCACTTGGTTGTCAACTGTTAGGGTTTTTAACGTGTAATAATCAGTCACAAGTTTGCCGCAGTCACTTGGTTGTCAACTGTTTGGGTTTATAGCGTGTAATAATGAGACACAAGTTTGCAGCAGTCTCTTGGTTGTCAACTCTTAGGGTTTATAACGTATAATAATCAGTCACAAGTTTGCAGGAGTCACTTGGTTGTCAACTGTTAGGGTTTATAACGTGTTATAATCAGTCACAAGTTTGCAGCAGTCACTTGGTTGTCAACTGTTAGGGTTTATAACCTGTAATAATCAGTCAGAAGTTTGCAGCAGTCACTTGGTTGTCAACTGTTAGGGTTTATAACGTGTAATAATCAGTCATAAGTTTGCAGCAGTCAATTGGTTTTTAACTGTTAGGGTTTATAACGTGTATTAATTAGTCACAAGTTTGCAGCAGTCACTTGGTTGACAACTGTTAGGCTTTATAACGTGTAATAATCAGTCACAAGTTTGCAGCAGTCACTTGGTTGTCAACTGTAAGGGTTTAGAATGTGTAATAATCAGTCACAAGTTTATAGCAGTCACTTGGTTGTCAACTGTTAGGGTTTATAACGTGTAAAAAATCAGTCACAAGTTTGCAGGAGTCACTTGGTTGCCAACTGTTAGGATTTACAACGTGTAATAATGAGTCACAAGTTTGCAGCAGTCACTTGGTTGTCTACTGTTAGGGTTTATAACGTGTAATAATCAGTCACAAGTTTGCAGCAGTCACTTGATTGTCAACTGTTAGGGTTTATAGCGTTTAATAATGAGTCACAAGTTTGCAGCAGTCACTTGGTTGTCAACTGTTAGGGATTATAACGTGTAATAATCAGTCACAAATTTGCAGGAGTCACTTGGTTGTCAACTGTTAGGGTTTACAACGTGTAATAATCAGTCACAAGTTTGCAGGAGACACTTGCTTGTCAGATGTTAGGGTTTATAGCGTGTAATAATCAGTCACAATTTTTCAGCAGTCACTTGGTTGTTAACTGTTAGGGTTTATAGCGTGTAATAATGAGTCACAAGTTTGCTGCAGTCACTTGGTTGAAAACTGTTAGGGTTTATAACGTGTAACAATCAGTCACAAGTTTGCAGGAGTCACTTGGTTGTCAACTGTTATGGTTTATAACGTGTAATAATCAGTCACAAGTTTGCAGCAGTCACTTGATTGCCAACTGTTAGGGTTTATAGCGTTTAATAATGAGTCACAAATTAGCAGCAGTCACTTGGTTGTCAACTGTTAGGGATTATAACGTGTAATAATCAGTCACAAATTTGCAGGAGTCACTTGGTTGTCAACTGTTAGGGTTTACAACGTGTAATAATCAGTCACAAGTTTGCAGGAGTCACTTGGTTGTCAACTCTTAGGGACTATATTGTGTAATAATCAGTCACAATTTTTCAGCAGTCACTTGGTTGTTAACTGTTAGGGTTTAAAGCGTGTAATAATGAGTCACGAGTTTGCAGCAGTTACTTGGTTGAAAACTGTTGGGGTTTATAACGTGTAATAATCAGTCACAAGTTTGCAGGAGTCACTTGGTTGTCAACTATTAGGCTTTATAAGTGTAATAATCAGTCACAAGTTTGCAGCAGTCACTTGGTTGTCAATTATTAGGGTTTATAACGTGTATTAATCAGTCACAAGTTTGCAGCAGTTACTTGGTTGTCAACTATTAGGGTTTATAACGTGTAATAGTCAGTCATAAGTTTGCAGCAGTCACTAGGTTGCAAATGTTAGGGTTTATAACGTATAATCATCAGTCACAAGTTTGCAGCAGTCACTTGGTTGTCAACTGTTAGGGTTTATAACGTGTAATAATCAGTGACAAGTTTGCAGCAGTCACTTGGTTGTCAACCTTTAGGGTTTATAACGTGTAATAATCAGTCACAAGTTTGCAGCTGACACTTGGTTGTCAACTGTTAGGGTTTATAACGTGAAATAATCAGTCACAAGTTTGCAGTAGTCACTTGGTTGTCAACTGTTAGGGTTTATAACGTGTAATAATCAGTTACAAGTTTGCAGCAGTCACTTGGTTGTCAACTGTTAGGGTCTATAACGTGTAATAATCAGTCACAAGTTTGCAGAAGTCACTTGGTTGTCAACTGTTAGGGTTTATATCGTGTAATAGTCACAAGTTTGCAGCAGTCACTTGGTTGTCAACTGTTAGGGTTTATAACGTGTAATAATCAGTCACAAATTTGCAGGAGTCACTTGGTTGTCAACTGTTAGGGTTCACAATGTGTAACAATCAGTCACAAGTTTGCAGGCGTCACTTGGTGTCAACTGTTAGGGTTTATAACGTGTAATAATCATTCACAAGTTTTCAGCAGTTACTTGGTTGTCAACTGTTAGGGTTTATAGCGTGTAATAATGAGTCACAAGTTTGCAGCAGTCACCTGGTTGAAAACTGTTAGGGTTTATAACGTGTAATAATCAGTCACAAGTTTGCAGGAGTCACTTGGTTGTCAACTGTTAGGCTTTATAAGTGTAATAATCAGTCACAAGTTTGCAGCAGTCACTTGGTTGTCAACTATTAGGGTTTATAACGTGTAATAATCAGTCATAAGTTTGCAGCAGTCACTTGATTGTCAACTGTTAGGGTTTATAACGTGTAATAATCAGCCACAAGTTTCCAGCAGCTACTTGGTTGGCAACTGTTAGGGTTTATAAGTGTAATAGTCATACACAAGTTTGCAGGAGTCACTTGATTGTCATATGTTAGGGTTTATAACGTAAAATAATCAGTCACAAGTTTGTAGGAGTCACTTGGGTGTCAAATGTTAGGGTTTATAACGTGTAATAATCAGTCACAAGTTTGCAGCAGTCACGTGGTTGTCAACTGTTAGGGTTTAATACGTGTAATATTGAGTCACATGTTTGCAGCAGTCACTTGGTTGTCAACTGTTAGCGTTTATAAGTGTAATAATGATTCACAAGCTTGCAGCAGTGACTTGGTTGTCAACTATTAGGGTTTATAGCGTGTAATAATCAGTCACAAGTTTGCAGCAGTCACTTGGTTGTCAACTGTTAGGGTTTATAACCTGTATTAATCAGTCACAAATTTGCAGCAGTCACTTGGTTGTCAACTGTTAGGATTTATAACGTGTAATAATCAGTCATAAGTTTGCAGCAGTCACTTGATTGTCAACTGTTAGGGTTTATAACGTGTAATAATCAGTCATAAGTTTGCAGCAGTCACTTGGTTTTTAACTGTTAGAGTTTATAACGTGTATTATTTAGTCACAAGTTTGCAGCAGTCACTTGGTTGTCAACTGTTAGGCTTTATTACGTGTAATAATCAGTCACAAGTTTGCAGCAGTCACTTGGTTGTCAACTGTTAGGGTTTATAACGTGAAATAATCAGTCACAAGTTTGCAGCAGTCACTTGGTTGTCAACTGTTAGGGTTTAGAACGTGTAATAATCAGTCACAAGTTTGCAGCAGTCACTTGGTTGTCAACTGTTAGGGTTTATAACGTGTAAAAAATCAGTCACAAGTTTGCAGGAATCACTTGGTTGCCAACTGTTAGGATTTACAACGTGTAATAATGAGTCACAAGTTTGCAGCAGTCACTTGGTTGTCTACTGTTAGGGTTTATAACGTGTAATAATCAGTCACAAGTTTGCAGGAGTCACTTGGTTGTCAACTGTTAGGGTTTACGACGTGTAATAATCAGTCACAAGTTTGCAGCAGTCACTTGACTGTCAACTGTTAGGGTTTATAGCGTTTAATAATGAGTCACAAGTTTGCAGCAGTCACTTGGTTGTCAACTATTAGGTTTTATAACGTGTAATAATCAGTCATAAGTTTGCAGCAGTAACTTGGTTGTGAACTGTTAGGGTTTATAACGTGTAATAATTGGCCACAAGTTTCCAGCAGCTACTTGGTTGGCAACTGTTAGGGTTTATAAGTGTAATAATCAGTCACAAGTTTGCAGCAGTCACTTGATTGTCAACTGTTAGGGTTTATAGCGTTTAATAATGAGTCACAAGTTTGCAGCAGTCACTTGGTTGTCAACTGTTAGGGATTATAACGTGTAATAATCAGTCACAAATTTGCAGGAGTCACTTGGTTGTCAACTGTTAGGGTTTACAACGTGTAATAATCAATCACAAGTTTGCAGGAGTCACTTGCTTGTCAGATGTTAGGGTTTATAGCGTGTAATAATCAGTCACAATTTTTCAGCAGTCACTTGGTTGTTAACTGTTAGGGTTTATAGCGTGTAATAATCAGTCACAAGTTTGCAGCAGTCACTTGGTTGTCAACTGTTAGGGTTTATAACCTTTATTAATCAGTCACAAGTTTGCAGCAGTCACTTGGTTGTCAACTGTTAGGATTTATAACGTGTAATAATCAGTCACAAGTTTGCAGCAGTCACTTGGTTGTCAACTGTTAGGGTTTATAACGTGTAATAATCAATCATAAGTTTGCAGCAGTCACTTGGTTTTTAACTGTTAGAGTTTATAACGTGTATTATTTAGTCACAAGTTTGCAGCAGTCACTTGGTTGTCAACTGTTAGGCTTTATTACGTGTAATAATCAGTCACAAGTTTGCAGCAGTCACTTGGTTGTCAACTGTTAGGGTTTATAACGTGAAATAATCAGTCACAAGTTTGCAGCAGTCACTTGGTTGTTAACTGTTGGGGTTTATAACGTGTAATAATCAGTTACAAGTTTGCAGCAGTACTTGGTTGTCAACTGTTAGGGTCTATAACGTGTAATAATCAGTCACAAGTTTGCAGCAGTCACTTGGTTGTCAACTGTTCGGGTTTATATCGTGTAATAGTCACAAGTTTGCAGCAGTCACTTGGTTGTCAACTGTTAGGGTTTTTAACGTGTAATAATCAGTCACAAGTTTGCAGCAGTCACTTGGTTGTCAACTGTTTGGGTTTATAGCGTGTAATAATGAGACACAAGTTTGCAGCAGTCACTTGGTTGTCAACTGTTAGGGTTCATAACGTATAATAATCAGTCACAAGTTTGCAGGAGTCACTTGGTTGTCAACTGTTAGGGTTTATAACGTGTTATAATCAGTCACAACTTTGCAGCAGTCACTTGGTTGTCAACTGTTAGGGTTTATAACCTGTAATAATCAGACAGAAGTTTGCAGCAGTCACTTGGTTGTCAACTGTTAGGGTTTATAACGTGTAATAATCAGTCATAAGTTTGCAGCAGTCAATTGGTTTTTAACTGTTAGGTTTTATAACGTGTATTAATTAGTCACAAGTTTGCAGCAGTCACTTGGTTGAAAACTGTTAGGCTTTATAACGTGTAATAATCAGTCACAAGTTTGCAGCAGTCACTTGGTTGTCAACTGTTAGGGTTTATAACGTGTAATAATCAGTCACAAGTTTGCAGCAGTCACTTGGTTGTCAACTGTTAGGGTTTATAACGTGTAAAAAATCAGTCACAACTTTGCAGGAGTCACTTGGTTGCCAACTGTTAGGATTTACAACGTGTAATAATGAGTCACAAGTTTGCAGCAGTCACTTGGTTGTCTACTGTTAGGGTTTATAACGTGTAATAATCAGGCAAAAGTTTGCAGGAGTCACTTGGTTGTCAACTGTTAGGGTTTATAGCGTGTAAAAAATCAGTCACAAGTTTGCAGGAGTCACTTGGTTGCCAACTGTTAGGGTTTAAAACGTGTAATAATCAGTCACAAGTTTGCAGGAGTCACTTGGTTGTCAACTGTTAGGGTTTATAACGTTAATAATCAGTCACAAGTTTGCAGCAGTCACTTGATTGTCAACTGTTAGGGTTTATAGCGTTTAATAATGAGTCACAAGTTTGTAGCAGTCACTTGGTTGTCTACTGTTAGGGTTTATAACGTGTAATAATCAGTCACAAGTTTGCAGGAGTCACTTGGTTGTCAACTGTTAGGGTTTATAACGTGTAATAATCAGTCACAAGTTTGCAGCAGTCACTTGACTGTCAAATGTTAGGGTTTATAGCGTTTAATAATGAGTCACAAGTTTGCAGCAGTCACTTGGTTGTCAACTGTTAGGGTTTATAATGTGTAATAATCAGTCACAAATGTGCAGGAGTCACTTGGTTGTCAACTGTTAGGGTTTACAACGTGTAATAATCAGTCACAAGTTTGCAGGAGTCACTTGGTTGTCAACTGTTAGGGTTTATAACGTGTAATAATCAGTCACAATTTTTCAGCAGTCACTTGGTTCTTAACTGTTAGGGTTTATAGCGTGTAATAATGAGTCACAAGTTTGCTGCAGTCACTTGGTTGAAAACTGTTAGAGTTTATAACGAGTAATAATCAGTCACAAGTTTGCAGGAGTCACTTGGTTGTCAACTGTTAGGGTTTATAACGTGTAATAATCAGTCACAAGTTTGCAGCAGTCACCTGATTGCAAACTTTTAGGGTTTATAGCGTTTAATAATGAGTCACAAGTTTGCAGCAGTCACTTGGTTGTCAACTGTTAGGGTTTATAACGTGTAATAATCAGTCAAAATTTGCAGGAGTCACTTGGTTGTCAACTGTTAGGGTTTACAACGTGTAATAATCAGTCACAAGTTTGCAGGAGTCACTTGGTTGTCAACTGTTAGGGATTATAACGTGTAATAAACAGTCACAATTTTTCAGCAGTCACTTGGTTGTTAACTGTTAGGGTTTATAGCGTGTAATAATGAGTCACAAGTTTGCAGCAGTCACTTGGTTGAAAACTGTTAGGGTTTATAACGTGTAATAATCAGTCACAAGTTTGCAGGAGTCACTTGGTTGTCAACTGTTAGGGTTTATAACGTTTAATAATGAGTCACAGGTTTGCAGCAGTCACTTGGTTGTCAACTGTTAGGGTTTATAACGTGTAATATTCAGTCACAAATTTGCAGGAGTCACTTGGTTGTCAACTGTTAGGGTTTACAACGTGTAATAATCAATCACAAGTTTGCAGGAGTCACTTGCTTGTCAGATGTTAGGGTTTATAGCGTGTAATAATCAGTCACAATTTTTCAGCAGTCACTTGGTTGTTAACTGTTAGGGTTTATAGCGTGTAATAATCAGTCACAAGTTTGCAGCAGTCACTTGGTTGTCAACTGTTAGGGTTTATAACCTTTATTAATCAGTCACAAGTTTGCAGCAGTCACTTGGTTGTCAACTGTTAGGATTTATAACGTGTAATAATCAGTCACAAGTTTGCAGCAGTCACTTGGTTGTCAACTGTTAGGGTTTATAACGTGTAATAATCAATCATAAGTTTGCAGCAGTCACTTGGTTTTTAACTGTTAGAGTTTATAACGTGTATTATTTAGTCACAAGTTTGCAGCAGTCACTTGGTTGTCAACTGTTAGGCTTTATTACGTGTAATAATCAGTCACAAGTTTGCAGCAGTCACTTGGTTGTCAACTGTTAGGGTTTATAACGTGAAATAATCAGTCACAAGTTTGCAGCAGTCACTTGGTTGTTAACTGTTGGGGTTTATAACGTGTAATAATCAGTTACAAGTTTGCAGCAGTACTTGGTTGTCAACTGTTAGGGTCTATAACGTGTAATAATCAGTCACAAGTTTGCAGCAGTCACTTGGTTGTCAACTGTTCGGGTTTATATCGTGTAATAGTCACAAGTTTGCAGCAGTCACTTGGTTGTCAACTGTTAGGGTTTTTAACGTGTAATAATCAGTCACAAGTTTGCAGCAGTCACTTGGTTGTCAACTGTTTGGGTTTATAGCGTGTAATAATGAGACACAAGTTTGCAGCAGTCACTTGGTTGTCAACTGTTAGGGTTCATAACGTATAATAATCAGTCACAAGTTTGCAGGAGTCACTTGGTTGTCAACTGTTAGGGTTTATAACGTGTTATAATCAGTCACAACTTTGCAGCAGTCACTTGGTTGTCAACTGTTAGGGTTTATAACCTGTAATAATCAGACAGAAGTTTGCAGCAGTCACTTGGTTGTCAACTGTTAGGGTTTATAACGTGTAATAATCAGTCATAAGTTTGCAGCAGTCAATTGGTTTTTAACTGTTAGGTTTTATAACGTGTATTAATTAGTCACAAGTTTGCAGCAGTCACTTGGTTGAAAACTGTTAGGCTTTATAACGTGTAATAATCAGTCACAAGTTTGCAGCAGTCACTTGGTTGTCAACTGTTAGGGTTTATAACGTGTAATAATCAGTCACAAGTTTGCAGCAGTCACTTGGTTGTCAACTGTTAGGGTTTATAACGTGTAAAAAATCAGTCACAACTTTGCAGGAGTCACTTGGTTGCCAACTGTTAGGATTTACAACGTGTAATAATGAGTCACAAGTTTGCAGCAGTCACTTGGTTGTCTACTGTTAGGGTTTATAACGTGTAATAATCAGGCAAAAGTTTGCAGGAGTCACTTGGTTGTCAACTGTTAGGGTTTATAGCGTGTAAAAAATCAGTCACAAGTTTGCAGGAGTCACTTGGTTGCCAACTGTTAGGGTTTAAAACGTGTAATAATCAGTCACAAGTTTGCAGGAGTCACTTGGTTGTCAACTGTTAGGGTTTATAACGTTAATAATCAGTCACAAGTTTGCAGCAGTCACTTGATTGTCAACTGTTAGGGTTTATAGCGTTTAATAATGAGTCACAAGTTTGTAGCAGTCACTTGGTTGTCTACTGTTAGGGTTTATAACGTGTAATAATCAGTCACAAGTTTGCAGGAGTCACTTGGTTGTCAACTGTTAGGGTTTATAACGTGTAATAATCAGTCACAAGTTTGCAGCAGTCACTTGACTGTCAAATGTTAGGGTTTATAGCGTTTAATAATGAGTCACAAGTTTGCAGCAGTCACTTGGTTGTCAACTGTTAGGGTTTATAATGTGTAATAATCAGTCACAAATGTGCAGGAGTCACTTGGTTGTCAACTGTTAGGGTTTACAACGTGTAATAATCAGTCACAAGTTTGCAGGAGTCACTTGGTTGTCAACTGTTAGGGTTTATAACGTGTAATAATCAGTCACAATTTTTCAGCAGTCACTTGGTTCTTAACTGTTAGGGTTTATAGCGTGTAATAATGAGTCACAAGTTTGCTGCAGTCACTTGGTTGAAAACTGTTAGAGTTTATAACGAGTAATAATCAGTCACAAGTTTGCAGGAGTCACTTGGTTGTCAACTGTTAGGGTTTATAACGTGTAATAATCAGTCACAAGTTTGCAGCAGTCACCTGATTGCAAACTTTTAGGGTTTATAGCGTTTAATAATGAGTCACAAGTTTGCAGCAGTCACTTGGTTGTCAACTGTTAGGGTTTATAACGTGTAATAATCAGTCAAAATTTGCAGGAGTCACTTGGTTGTCAACTGTTAGGGTTTACAACGTGTAATAATCAGTCACAAGTTTGCAGGAGTCACTTGGTTGTCAACTGTTAGGGATTATAACGTGTAATAAACAGTCACAATTTTTCAGCAGTCACTTGGTTGTTAACTGTTAGGGTTTATAGCGTGTAATAATGAGTCACAAGTTTGCAGCAGTCACTTGGTTGAAAACTGTTAGGGTTTATAACGTGTAATAATCAGTCACAAGTTTGCAGGAGTCACTTGGTTGTCAACTGTTAGGGTTTATAACGTTTAATAATGAGTCACAGGTTTGCAGCAGTCACTTGGTTGTCAACTGTTAGGGTTTATAACGTGTAATATTCAGTCAAAAATTTGCAGGAGTCACTTGGTTGTCAACTGTTAGGGTTTACAATGTGTAATAGTCAGTCACAAGTTTGCAGGCGTCACTTGGTGTCAACTGTTAGGGTTTATAACGTGTAATAATCAGTCACAATTTTTCAGCAGTCACTTGCTTGTCAACTGTTAGGGTATATAGCGTGTAATAATGAGTCACAAGTTTGCAGCAGTCACTTGGTTGAAAACTGTTAGTGTTTATAACGTGTAATAATCAGTCTCAAGTTTGCAGGAGTCACTTGGTTGTCAACTGTTAGGGTTTATATCCTGAAATAATCAGTCAGAAGTTTGCAGCAGTCACTTGGTTGTCAAATGTTAGGGTTTATAACGTGTAATAATCAGTCATAAGTTTGATGCAGTCAATTGGTTTTTAACTGTTAGGATTTATAACGTGTATTAATTAGTCACAAGTTTGCAGCAGTCACTTGGTTGACAACTGTTACGCTTTATAACGTGTAATAATCATTCACAAGTTTGCAGCAGTCACTTGGTTGTCAACTGTTAGGGTTTAGAACGTGTAATAATCAGTCACAAGTTTGCAGCAGTCAATTGGTTGTCAACTGTTAGGGTTTATAACGTGTAAAAAATCAGTCACAAGTTTGCAGGAGTCACTTGGTTGCCAACTGTTAGGATTTACAACGTGTAATAATGAGTCACAAGTTTGCAGCAGTCACTTGGTTGTCAACTGTTAGGGATTATAACCTGTATTAATCAGTCACAAATTTGCAGGAGTCACTTGGTTGTCAACTGTTAGGGTTTACAACGTGTAATAATCAGTCACAAGTTTGCAGGAGTCACTTGCTTGTCAACTGTTAGGGTTTATAACGTGTAATAATCAGTCACAATTTTTCAGCAGTCACTTGGTTGTTAACTGTTAGGGTTTATAGCGTGTAATAATGAGTCACAAGTTTGCTGCAGTCACTTGGTTGAAAACTGTTAGGGTTTATAACGTGTAACAATCAGTCACAAGTTTGCAGGAGTCACTTGGTTGTCAACTGTTAGGGTTTATAACGTGTAATAATCAGTCACAAGGTTGCAGCAGTCACTTGATTGCCAACTGTTAGGGTTTATAGCGTTTAATAATGAGTCACAAATTAGCAGCAGTCACTTGGTTGTCAACTGTTAGGGTTTTTAACGTGTAATAATCAGTCACAAATTTGCAGGAGTCACTTGGTTGTCAACTTTTAGGGTTTACAACGTGTAATAATCAGTCACAAGTTTGCAGGAGTCACTTGGTTGTCAACTGTTAGGGATTATAATGTGTAATAATCAGTCACAATTTTTCAGCAGTCACTTGGTTGTTAACTGTTAGGGTTTATAGCGTGTAATAATGAGTCACAAGTTTGCAGCAGTCACTTGGTTGAAAACTGTTAGGGTTTATAACGTGTAATAATCAGTCACAAGTTTGCAGGAGTCACTTGGTTGTCAACTGTTAGGCTTTATAAGTGTAATAATCAGTCACAAGTTTGCAGCAGTCACTTGGTTGTCAATTATTAGGGTTTATAGCGTGTATTAATCAGTCACAAGTTTGCAGCAGTTACTTGGTTGTCATCTGTCAGGGTTTATAACGTGTAATAGTCAGTCATAAGTTTGCAGCAGTCACTAGGTTGCAAATGTTAGGGTTTATAACGTGTAATCATCAGTCACAAGTTTGCAGCAGTCACTTGGTTGTCAACTGTTAGGGTTTATAACGTGTAATAATCAGTGACAAGTTTGCAGCAGTCACTTGTTTGTCAACTGTTAGGGTTTATAACGTGTAATAATCAGTCACAAGTTTGCAGCTGACACTTGGTTGTCAACTGTTAGGGTCTATAACGTGTAATAATCAGTCACAAGTTTGCAGAAGTCACTTGGTTGTCAACTGTTAGGGTTTATATCGTGTAATAGTCACAAGTTTGCAGCAGTCACTTGGTTGTCAACTGTTAGGGTTTATAACGTGTAATAATCAGTCACAAATTTGCAGGAGTCACTTGGTTGTCAACTGTTAGGGTTTACAATGTGTAATAATCAGTCACAAGTTTGCAGGCGTCACTTGGTGTCAACTGTTAGGGTTTATAACGTGTAATAATCAGTCACAAGTTTTCAGCAGTCACTTGGTTGTCAACTGTTAGGGTTTATAGCGTGTAAAAATGAGTCACAAGTTTGCAGCAGTCACTTGGTTGAAAACTGTTAGGGTTTATAGCGTGTAATAATCAGTCACAAATTTGCAGGAGTCACTTGGTTGTCAACTGTTAGGCTTTATAAGTGTAATAATCAGTCACAAGTGAGAAGCAGTCACTTGTATGTCAACTATTAGGGTTTATAACGTGTAATAATCAGTCACAAGTTTGCAGCAGTCACTTGGTTGTCAACTGTTAGAGTTTATAACGTGTAATAATCAGCCACAAGTTTCCAGCAGCTACTTGGTTGGCAACTGTTAGGGTTTATAAGTGTAATAGTCATACACAAGTTTGCAGGAGTCACTTGATTGTCATATGTTAGGGTTTATAACGTAAAATAATCAGTCACAAGTTTGTAGGAGTCACTTGGGTGTCAACTGTTAGGGTTTATAACGTGTAATAATCAGTCACAAGTTTGCAGCAGTCACGTGGTTGTCAACTGTTAGGGTTTATAAGTGTAATAATGATTCACAAGTTTGCAGCAGTGACTTGGTTGTCAACTATTAGGGTTTATAGCGTGTAATAATCAGTCACAAGTTTGCAGCAGTCACTTGGTTGTCATTTGATAGGGTTTATAACGTGTAAAAAATCAGTCACAAGTTTGCAGGAGTCACTTGGTTGCCAACTGTTAGGATTTACAACGTGTAATAATGAGTCACAAGTTTGCAGCAGTCACTTGGTTGTCTACTGTTAGGGTTTATAACGTGTAATAATCAGTCACAAGTTTGCAAGAGTCACTTGGTTGTCAACTGTTAGGGTTTATAACGTGTAATAATCAGTCACAAGTTTGCAGCAGTCACTTGATTGTCAACTGTTAGGGTTTATAGCGTTTAATAATGAGTCACAAGTTTGCAGCAGTCACTTGGTTGTCAACTGTTAGGGTTTATAGCGTTTAATAATGAGTCACAGGTTTGCAGCAGTCACTTGGTTGTGAACTGTTAGGGTTTATAACGTATAATAATCAGTCACAAATTTGCAGGAGTCACTTGGTTGTCAACTGTTAGGGTTTACAATGTGTAATAATCAGTCACAAGTTTGCAGGCGTCACTTGGTGTCAACTGTTAGGGTTTATAACGTGTAATAATCAGTCACAAGTTTTCAGCAATCACTTGGTTTTCAACTGTTAGGGTTTATAGCGTGTAATAATGACTCAGAAGTTTGCAGCAGTCACTTGGTTGAAAACAGTTAGGGTTTATAACGTGTAATAATCGTCACAAGTTTACAGGAGTCACTTGGTTGTCAACTGTTAGGCTTTATAAATGTAATAATCAGTCACAAGTTTGCAGCAGTCACTTGGTTGTCAACTATTAGGGTTTATAACGTGTAATAATCAGTCAAAAGTTTGCAGCAGTCACTTGATTGTCAACTGTTAGGGTTTATAACGTGTAATAATCAGCCACAAGTTTCCAGCAGCTACTTGGTTGGCAACTGTTAGGGTTTATAAATGTAATAGTCATACACAAGTTTGCAGGACTCACTTGATTGTCATATGTTAGGGTTTATAACGTAAAATAATCAGTCACAAGTTTGCAGGAGTCACTTGCTTGTCAACTGTTAGGGTTTATAACGTGTAATAATCAGTCACAATTTTTCAGCAGTCACTTGGTTGTTAACTGTTAGGGTTTATAGCGTGTAATAATGAGTCACAAGTTTGCTGCAGTCACTTGGTTGAGAACTGTTAGGGTTTATAACGTGTAACAATCAGTCACAAGTTTGCAGGAGTCACTTGGTTGTCAACTGTTAGGGTTTATAACGTGTAATAATCAGTCACAAGGTTGCAGCAGTCACTTGATTGCCAACTGTTAGGGTTTATAGCGTTTAATAATGAGTCACAAATTAGCAGCAGTCACTTGGTTGTCAACTGTTAGGGTTTTTAACGTGTAATAATCAGTCACAAATTTGCAGGAGTCACTTGGTTGTCAACTTTTAGGGTTTACAACGTGTAATAATCAGTCACAAGTTTGCAGGAGTCACTTGGTTGTCAACTGTTAGGGATTATAATGTGTAATAATCAGTCACAATTTTTCAGCAGTCACTTGGTTGTTAACTGTTAGGGTTTATAGCGTGTAATAATGAGTCACAAGTTTGCAGCAGTCACTTGGTTGAAAACTGTTAGGGTTTATAACGTGTAATAATCAGTCACAAGTTTGCAGGAGTCACTTGGTTGTCAACTGTTAGGCTTTATAAGTGTAATAATCAGTCACAAGTTTGCAGCAGTCACTTGGTTGTCAATTATTAGGGTTTATAGCGTGTATTAATCAGTCACAAGTTTGCAGCAGTTACTTGGTTGTCATCTGTCAGGGTTTATAACGTGTAATAGTCAGTCATAAGTTTGCAGCAGTCACTAGGTTGCAAATGTTAGGGTTTATAACGTGTAATCATCAGTCACAAGTTTGCAGCAGTCACTTGGTTGTCAACTGTTAGGGTTTATAACGTGTAATAATCAGTGACAAGTTTGCAGCAGTCACTTGTTTGTCAACTGTTAGGGTTTATAACGTGTAATAATCAGTCACAAGTTTGCAGCTGACACTTGGTTGTCAACTGTTAGGGTCTATAACGTGTAATAATCAGTCACAAGTTTGCAGAAGTCACTTGGTTGTCAACTGTTAGGGTTTATATCGTGTAATAGTCACAAGTTTGCAGCAGTCACTTGGTTGTCAACTGTTAGGGTTTATAACGTGTAATAATCAGTCACAAATTTGCAGGAGTCACTTGGTTGTCAACTGTTAGGGTTTACAATGTGTAATAATCAGTCACAAGTTTGCAGGCGTCACTTGGTGTCAACTGTTAGGGTTTATAACGTGTAATAATCAGTCACAAGTTTTCAGCAGTCACTTGGTTGTCAACTGTTAGGGTTTATAGCGTGTAAAAATGAGTCACAAGTTTGCAGCAGTCACTTGGTTGAAAACTGTTAGGGTTTATAGCGTGTAATAATCAGTCACAAATTTGCAGGAGTCACTTGGTTGTCAACTGTTAGGCTTTATAAGTGTAATAATCAGTCACAAGTTTGCAGCAGTCACTTGTATGTCAACTATTAGGGTTTATAACGTGTAATAATCAGTCACAAGTTTGCAGCAGTCACTTGGTTGTCAACTGTTAGAGTCTATAACGTGTAATTATCAGCCACAAGTTTCCAGCAGCTACTTGGTTGGCAACTGTTAGGGTTTATAAGTGTAATAGTCATACACAAGTTTGCAGGACTCACTTGATTGTCATATGTTAGGGTTTATAACGTAAAATAATCAGTCACAAGTTTGTAGGAGTCACTTGGGTGTCAACTGTTAGGGTTTATAACGTGTAATAATCAGTCACAAGTTTGCAGCAGTCACGTGGTTGTCAACTGTTAGGGTTTATAAGTGTAATAATGATTCACAAGTTTGCAGCAGTGACTTGGTTGTCAACTATTAGGGTTTATAGCGTGTAATAATCAGTCACAAGTTTGCAGCAGTCACTTGGTTGTCATTTGATAGGGTTTATAACGTGTAAAAAATCAGTCACAAGTTTGCAGGAGTCACTTGGTTGCCAACTGTTAGGATTTACAACGTGTAATAATGAGTCACAAGTTTGCAGCAGTCACTTGGTTGTCTACTGTTAGGGTTTATAACGTGTAATAATCAGTCACAAGTTTGCAGGAGTCACTTGGTTGTCAACTGTTAGGGTTTATAACGTGTAATAATCAGTCACAAGTTTGCAGCAGTCACTTGATTGTCAACTGTTAGGGTTTATAGCGTTTAATAATGAGTCACAAGTTTGCAGCAGTTACTTGGTTGTCAACTGTTAGGGTTTACAACGTGTAATAATCAGTCACAAGTTTGCAGGAGTCACTTGGTTGTCAACTGTTAGGGATTATAATGTGTAATAATCAGTCACAAGTTTTCAGCAGTCACTTGGTTGTTAACTGTTAGGGTTTATAGCGTGTAATAATCAGTCACAAGTTTGCAGGAGTCACTTGGTTGTCAACTGTTAGGCTTTATAAGTGTAATAATCAGTCACAAGTTTGCAGCAGTCACTTGGTTGTCAATTATTAGGGTTTATAACGTGTATTAATCAGTCACAAGTTTGCAGCAGTTACTTGGTTGTCAACTATTAGGGTTTATAACGTGTAATAGTCAGTCATAAGTTTGCAGCAGTCACTAGGTTGCAAATGTTAGGGTTTATAACGTGTAATCATCAGTCACAAGTTTGCAGCAGTCACTTGGTTGTCAACTGTTAGGGTTTATAACGTGTAATAATCAGTCACAAGTTTACAGCTGACACTTGGTTGTCAACTGTTAGGGTTTATAACGTGAAATAATCAGTCACAAGTTTGCAGTAGTCACTTGGTTGTCAACTGTTAGGGTTTATAACGTGTAATAATCAGTTACAAGTTTGCAGCAGTCACTTGATTGTCAACTGTTAGTGTCTATAACGTGTAATAATCAGTCACAAGTTTGCAGAAGTCACTTGGTTGTCAACTGTTAGGGTTTATATCGTGTAATAGTCACAAGTTTGCACCAGTCACTTGGTTGTCAACTGTTAGGGTTTATAACGTGTAATAATCAGTCACAAGTTTGCAGGAGTCACTTGGTTGTCAACTGTTAGGGTTTACAACGTGTAATAATGAGTCACAAGTTTGCAGGAGTCACTGGATGTCAACTGTTAGGGTTTATAACGTGCAATAATCAGTCACAAGTTTGCAGGAGTCACTTGGTTGTCAACTGTTAGGGTTTTTAACGTGTAATAATCAGTCACAAGCTTGCAGCAGTCACTTGGTTGTCAACTGTTTGGGTTTATAGCGTGTAATAATGAGACACAAGTTTGCATCAGTCACTTGGTTGTCAACTGTTAGGGTTTATAACGTATAATAATCAGTCACAAGTTTGCAGGAGTCACTTGGTTGTCAACTGTTAGGGTTTATAACGTGTAATAATCAGTCACAGGTTTGCAGCAGTCACTTGATTTTTAACTGTTAGAGTTTATACCGTGTATTAATTAGTCACAAGTTTGCAGCAGTCACTTGGTTGTCAAATGTTAGGCTTTATAACGTGTAATAATCAGTCACAACTTTTCAGCAGTCACTTGGTTGTCAACTGTTAGGGTTTATAACGTGTAATAATCAGACACAAGTTTGCAGCAGTCACTTGGTTGTCTACTGTTAGGGTTTATAACGTGTAATAATCAGTCACAAGTTTGCAGGAGTCACTTGGTTGTCAACTTTTAGGGTTTACAACGTGTAATAATGAGTCATAATTTTGCAGGAGTCACTTGGTTGTCAACTGTGAGGGTTTATAACGTGTAATAATCAGTCACAAGTTTGCAGGAGTCACTTGGTTGTCAACTGTTAGGGTTTTTAACGTGTAATAATCAGTCACAAGTTCGCAGCAGTCACTTGGTTGTCAACTGTTTCGGTTTATAGCGTGTAATTATGAGACACAAGTTTGCAGCAGTCACTTGGTTGTCAAATGTTAGGGTTTATAACGTATAATAATCAGTCACAAGTTTGCAGGAGTCACATGGTTGTCAACTGTTAGGGTTTATAACGTGTAATAATCAGTCACAAGTTTGCAGCAGTCACTTGGTTGTCAACTGTTAGGGTTTATAACCTGTAATAATCAGTCGGAAGTTTGCAGCAGTCACTTGGTTGTCAAATGTTAGGGTTTATAACGTGTAATAATCAGTCACAAGTTTGCAGCAGTGACTTGATTGTCAACTATTAGGGTTTATAACGTGTAACAATCAGTCACAAGTTTGCAGGAGTCACTTGGTTGTCAACTGTTAGGGTTTATAACGTGTAATAATCAGTCACAAGTTTGCAGCAGTCACTTGATTGCCAACTGTTAGGGTTTATAATGTGTAATAATCAGGCACAATTTTTCAGCAGTCACTTGGTTGTTAACTGTTAGGGTTTATAGCGTGTAATAATGAGTCACAAGTTTGCAGCAGTCACTTGGTTGAAAACTGTTAGGGTTTATAACGTGTAATAATCAGTCACAAGTTTGCAGGAGTCACTTGGTTGTCAACTGTTAGGCTTTATAAGTGTAACAATCAGTCACAAGTTTGCAGCAGTCACTTGGTTGTCAATTATTAGGGTTTATAACGTGTATTAATCAGTCACAAGTTTGCAGAAGTTACTTGGTTGTCAACTATTAGGGTTTATAACGTGTAATAGTCAGTCATAAGTTTGCAGCAGTCACTAGGTTGCAAATGTTAGGGTTTATAACGTGTAATCATCAGTCACAAGTTTGCAGCAGTCACTTGGTTGTCAACTGTTAGGGTTTATAACGTGTAATAATCAGTGACAAGTTTGCAGCAGTCACTTGGTTGTCAACTGTTAGGGTTTATAACGTGTATTAATCAGTCACAAGTTTACAGCTGACACTTGGTTGTCAACTGTTATGGTTTATAACGTGAAATAATCAGTCACAAATTTGCAGTAGTCACTTGGTTGTCAACTGTTAGGGTTTATAACGTGTAATAATCAGTTACAAGTTTGCAGCAGTCACTTGGTTGTCAACTGTTAGGGTCTATAACGTGTAATAATCAGTCACAAGTTTGCAGAAGTCACTTGGTTGTCAACTGTTAGGGTTTATATCGTGTAATAGTCACAAGTTTGCAGCAGTCACTTGGTTGTCAACTGTTAGGGCTTATAACGTGTAATAATCAGTCACAAGTTTGCAGGAGTCACTTGGTTGTCAACTGTTAGGGTTTACAACGTGTAATAATGAGTCACAAGTTTGCAGGAGTCACTGGATGTCAACTGTTAGGGTTTATAACGTGGAATAATCAGTCACAAGTTTGCATCAGTCACTTGGTTGTCAACTGTTAGGGTTTATAACGTATAATAATCAGTCACAAGTTTGCAGGTGTCACTTGGTTGTCAACTGTTAGGGTTTATAACGTGTAATAATCAGTCACAAATTTGCAGCAGTCACTTGGTTGTCAACTGTTAGGGTTTGTAACGTGTAATAATCAGTCATAAGTTCGCAGCAGTCACTTGATTTTTAACTGTTAGAGTTTATAACGTGTATTAATTAGTCACAAGATTGCAGCAGTCACTTGGTTGTCAACTGTTAGGCTTTATAACGTGTAATAATCAGTCACAAGTTTGCAGCAGTCACTTGGTTGTCAACTGTTAGGGTTTATAACGTGTAATAATCAGACATAAGTTTGCAGCAGTCACTTGGTTGTCTACTGTTAGGGTTTATAACGTGTAATAATCAGTCACAAGTTTGCAGGAGTCACTTGGTTGTCAACTTTTAGGGTTTACAACGTGTAATAATGAGTCATAATTTTGCAGGAGTCACTTGGTTGTCAACTGTGAGGGTTTATAACGTGTAATAATCAGTCACAAGTTTGCAGGAGTCACTTGGTTGTCAACTGTTAGGGTTTTTAACGTGTAATAATCAGTCACAAGTTCGCAGCAGTCACTTGGTTGTCAACTGTTTCGGTTTATAGCGTGTAATTATGAGACACAAGTTTGCAGCAGTCACTTGGTTGTCAAATGTTAGGGTTTATAACGTATAATAATCAGTCACAAGTTTGCAGGAGTCACATGGTTGTCAACTGTTAGGGTTTATAAAGTGTAATAATCAGTCACAAGTTTGCAGCAGTCACTTGGTTGTCAACTGTTAGGGTTTATAACCTGTAATAATCAGTCTGAAGTTTGCAGCAGTCACTTGGTTGTCAAATGTTAGGGTTTATAACCTGTAATAATCAGTCATAAGTTTGCAGCAGTCACTTGGTTTTTAACTGTTAGGGTTTATAACGTGTATTAATTAGTCACAAGTTTGCAGCAGTCACTTGGTTGACAACTGTTAGGCTTTATAACGTGTAATAATCAGTCACAAGTTTGCAGGAGTCACTTGCTTGTCAACTGTTAGGGTTTATAACGTGTAATAATCAGTCACAATTTTTCAGCAGTCACTTGGTTGTTAACTTTTAGGGTTTATAGCGTGTAATAATGAGTCACAAGTTTGCTGCAGTCACTTGGTTGAAAACTATTAGGGTTTATAACGTGTAACAATCAGTCACAAGTTTGCAGGAGTCACTTGGTTGTCAACTGTTAGGGTATATAACGTGTAATAATCAGTCACAAGTTTGCAGCAGTCACTTGATTGCCAACTGTTAGGGTTTATAGCGTTTAATAGTGAGTCACAAATTAGCAGCAGTCACTTGGTTTTCAACTGTTAGGGTTTATAAAGTGTAATAATCAGTCACAAATTTGCAGGAGTCACTTGGTTGTCAACTGTTAGGGTTTACAACGTGTAATAATCAGTCACAAATTTGCAGGAGTCACTTGGTTGTCAACTGTTAGGGATTATAATGTGTAATAATCAGTCACAATTTTTCAGCAGTCACTTGGTTGTTAACTGTTAGGGTTTATAGCGTGTAATAATGAGTCACAAGTTTGCAGCAGTCACTTGGTTGAAAACTGTTAGGGTTTATAACGTGTAATAATCAGTCACAAGTTTGCAGCAGTTACTTGGCTGTCAACTATTAGGGTTTATAACGTGTAATAGTCAGTCATAAGTTTGCAGCAGTCACTATGTTGTCAACTGTTAGGGTTTATAACGTATAATCATCAGTCACAAGTTTGCAGCAGTCACTTGTTTGTCAACTTTTAGGGTTTATAACGTGTAATAATCGGTCACAAGTTTGCAGCATTCACTTGGTTGTCATCTGTTAGGGTTTATAACGTGTAATAATCAGTCACAAGTTTGCAGCTGACACTTGGTTGTCAACTGTTAGGGTTTATAACGTGAAATAATCAGTCACAAGTTTGCAGCAGTCACTTGGTTGTCAACTGTTAGGGTTTATATTGTGTAATGGTCACAAGTTTGCAGCAGTCACTTGGTTGTCAACTGTTAGGGTTTATATCGTGTAATAGTCACAAGTTTGCAGCAGTCAATTGGTTGTCAACTGTTAGGGTTTATAACGTGTAATAATCAGTCACAAGTTTGTTGGAGTCACTTGGTTGTCAACTGTTAGGGTTTACAACGTGTAATAATGAGTCACAAGTTTGCAGGAGTCACTGGATGTCAACTGTTAGGGTTTATAACGTGGAATAATCAGTCACAAGTTTGCATCAGTCACTTGGTTGTCAACTGTTAGGGTTTATAACGTATAATAATCAGTCACAAGTTTGCAGGTGTCACTTGGTTGTCAACTGTTAGGGTTTATAACGTGTAATAATCAGTCACAAGTTTGCAGCAGTCACTTGGTTGTCAACTGTTAGGGTTTGTAACGTGTAATAATCAGTCATAAGTTTGCAGCAGTCACTTGATTTTTAAGTGTTAGAGTTTATAACGTGTATTAATTAGTCACAAGTTTGCAGCAGTCACTTGGTTGTCAACTGTTAGGCTTTATAACGTGTAATAATCAGTCACAAGTTTGCAGCAGTCACTTGGTTGTCAACTGTTAGGGTTTTAAACGTGTAATAATCAGACATAAGTTTGCAGCAGTCACTTGGTTGTCTACTGTTAGGGTTTATAACGTGTAATAATCAGTCACAAGTTTGCAGGAGTCACTTGGTTGTCAACTTTTAGGGTTTACAACGTGTAATAATGAGTCATAATTTTGCAGGAGTCACTTGGTTGTCAACTGTGAGGGTTTATAACGTGAAATAATCAGTCACAAGTTTGCAGGAGTCACTTGGTTGTCAACTGTTAGGGTTTTTAACGTGTAATAATCAGTCACAAGTTCGCAGCAGTCACTTGGTTGTCAACTGTTTCGGTTTATAGCGTGTAATTATGAGACACAAGTTTGCAGCAGTCACTTGGTTGTCAAATGTTAGGGTTTATAACGTATAATAATCAGTCACAAGTTTGCAGGAGTCACATGGTTGTCAACTGTTAGGGTTTATAACGTGTAATATTCAGTCACAAGTCTGCAGCAGTCACTTGGTTGTCAACTGTTAGGGTTTATAACCTGTAATAATCAGTCGGAAGTTTGCAGCAGTCACTTGGTTGTCAAATGTTAGGGTTTATAACGTGTAATAATCAGTCATAAGTTTGCAGCAGTCACTTGGTTTTTAACTGTTAGGGTTTATAACGTGTATTAATTAGTCACAAGTTTGCAGCAGTCACTTGGTTGACAACTGTTAGGCTTTATAACGTGTAATAATCACTCACAATTTTGCAGGAGTCACTTGCTTGTCAACTGTTAGGGTTTATAACGTGTAATAATCAGTCACAATTTTTCAGCAGTCACTTGGTTGTTAACTTTTAGGGTTTATAGCGTGTAATAATGAGTCACAAGTTTGCTGCAGTCACTTGGTTGAAAACTGTTAGGGTTTATAACGTGTAACAATCAGTCACAAGTTTGCAGGAGTCACTTGGTTGTCAACTGTTAGGGTTTATAACGTGTAATAATCAGTCACAAGTTTGCAGCAGTTACTTGATTGCCAACTGTTAGGGTTTATAGCGTTTAATAATGAGTCACAAATTAGCAGCAGTCACTTGGTTTTCAACTGTTAGGGTTTATAACGTGTAATAATCAGTCACAAATTTGCAGGAGTCACTTGGTTGTCAACTGTTAGGGTTTACAACGTGTAATAATCAGTCACAAATTTGCAGGAGTCACTTGGTTGTCAACTGTTAGGGATTATAATGTGTAATAATCAGTCACAATTTTTCAGCAGTCACTTGGTTGTTAACTGTTAGGGTTTATAGCGTGTAATAATGAGTCACAAGTTTGCAGCAGTCACTTGGTTGAAAACTGTTAGGGTTTATAACGTGTAATAATCAGTCACAAGTTTGCAGGAGTCACTTGGTTGTCAACTGTTAGGCTTTATAAGTGTAATAATCACTCACAAGTTTGCAGCAGTCACTTGGTTGTCAATTATTAGCGTTTATAACGTGTATTAATCAGTCACAAGTTTGCAGCAGTTACTTGGTTGTCAACTATTAGGGTTTATAACGTGTAATAGTCAGTCATAAGTTTGCAGCAGTCACTAGGTTGCAAATGTTAGGGTTTATAACGTGTAATAATCAGTCAAAAGTTTGCAGCTGACACTTGGTTGTCAACTGTTAGGGTTTATAACGTGAAATAATCAGTCACAAGTTTGCAGTAGTCACTTGGTTGTCAACTGTTAGGGTTTAAAACGTGTAATAATCAGTTACAAGTTTGCAGCAGTCACTTGGTTGTCAACTGTTAGGGTCTATAACGTGTAATAATCAGTCACAAGTTTGCAGAAGTCACTTGGTTGTCAACTGTTAGGGTTTATATCATGTAATAGTCACAAGTTTGCAGCAGTAACTTGGTTGTCAACTGTTAGGGTTTATAACGTGTAATAATCAGTCACAAATTTTCAGGAGTCACTTGGTTGTCAACTGTTAGGGTTTACAATGTGTAATAATCAGTCACAAGTTTGCAGGCGTCACTTGGTGTCAACTGTTAGGGTTTATAACGTGTAATAATCAGTCACAAGTTTTCAGCAGTCACATGGTTGTCAACTGTTAGGGTTTATAGCGTGTAATAATGAGTCACAAGTTTGCAGCAGTCACTTGGTTGAAAACTGTTAGGGTTTATAACGTGTAATAATCAGTCACAAATTTGCAGGAGTCACTTGGTTGTCAACTGTTAGGCTTTATAAGTGTAATAATCAGTCACAAGTTTGTAGCAGTCACTTGTATGTCAACTATTAGGGTTTATAACGTGTAATAATCAGTCACAAGTTTGCAGCAGTCACTTGGTTGTCAACTGTTAGGGTTTATAACGTGTAATAATCAGCCACATGTTTCCAGCAGCTACTTGGTTGGCAACTGTTAGGGTTTATAAGTGTAATAGTCATACACAAGTTTGCAGGAGTCACTTGATTGTCATATGTTAGGGTTTATAACGTGTAATAATCAGTCACAAGTTTGCAGCAGTCACTTGGTTGTCAACTGTTAGGGTTTATAACGTGTAATAATCAGCCACATGTTTCCAGCAGCTACTTGGTTGGCAACTGTTAGGGTTTATAAGTGTAATAGTCATACACAAGTTTGCAGGAGTCACTTGATTGTCAAATGTTAGGGATTATAATGTGTAACAATCAGTCACAAGTTTGCAGGAGTCACTTGGTTGTCAACTGTTAGGGTTTATAACGTGTAATAATCAGTCACAAGTTTGCAGCAGTCACTTGATTGCCAACTGTTAGGATTTATAGCGTTATATAATGAGTCACAAATTTGCAGCAGTCACTTGGTTGTCAACTGTTAGGGTTTATAACGTGTAATAATCAGTCACAAATTTGCAGGAGTCACTTGGTTGTCAACTGTTAGGGTTTACAACGTGTAATAATCAGTCACAAGTTTGCAGGAGTCACTTGGTTGTCAACTGTTAGGGATTATAATGTGTAATAATCAGTCACAAGTTTTCAGCAGTCACTTGGTTGTCAACTGTTAGGGTTTATAACCTGTATTAATCAGTCACAAGTTTGCAGCAGTCACTTGGTTGTCAACTGTTAGGATTTATAACGTGTAATAATCAGTCACAAGTTTGCAGCAGTCACTTGGTTGTCAACTGTTAGGGTTTATAACGTGTAATAATCAATCATAAGTTTGCAGCAGTCACTTGGTTTTTAACTGTTAGAGTTTATAACGTGTATTATTTAGTCACAAGTTTGCAGCAGTCACTTGGTTGTCAACTGTTAGGCTTTATTACGTGTAATAATCAGTCACAAGTTTGCAGCAGTCACTTGGTTGTCAACTGTTAGGGTTTATAACGTGAAATAATCAGTCACAAGTTTGCAGCAGTCACTTGGTTGTTAACTTTTAGGGTTTATAACGTGTAATAATCAGTTACAAGTTTGCAGCAGTCACTTGGTTGTCAACTGTTAGGGTCTATAACGTGTAATAATCAGTCACAAGTTTGCAGCAGTCACTTGGTTGTCAACTGTTCGGGTTTATATCGTGTAATAGTCACAAGTTTGCAGCAGTCACTTGGTTGTCAACTGTTAGGGTTTTTAACGTGTAATAATCAGTCACAAGTTTGCAGCAGTCACTTGGTTGTCAACTGTTTGGGTTTATAGCGTGTAATAATGAGACACAAGTTTGCAGCAGTCACTTGGTTGTCAACTGTTAGGGTTTATAACGTATAATAATCAGTCACAAGTTTGCAGGAGTCACTTGGTTGTCAACTGTTAGGGTTTATAACGTGTTATAATCAGTCACAACTTTGCAGCAGTCACTTGGTTGTCAACTGTTAGGGTTTATAACCTATAATAATCAGACAGAAGTTTGCAGCAGTCACTTGGTTGTCAACTGTTAGGGTTTATAACGTGTAATAATCAGTCATAAGTTTGCAGCAGTCAATTGGTTTTTAACTGTTAGGTTTTATAACGTGTATTAATTAGTCACAAGTTTGCAGCAGTCACTTGGTTGACAACTGTTAGGCTTTATAACGTGTTATAATCACTCACAAGTTTGCAGCAGTCACTTGGTTGTCAACTGTTAGGGTTTAGAACGTGTAATAATCAGTCACAAGTTTGCAGCAGTCACTTGGTTGTCAACTGTTAGGGTTTATAACGTGTAATAATCAGACACAAGTTTGCAGCAGTCACTTGGTTGTCTACTGTTAGGGTTTATAACGTGTAATAATCAGTCACAAGTTTAGAGGAGTCACTTGGTTGTCAACTTTTAGGGTTTACAACGTGTAATAATGAGTCATAATTTTGCAGGAGTCACTTGGTTGTCAACTGTGAGGGTTTATAACGTGTAATAATCAGTCACAAGTTTGCAGGAGTCACTTGGTTGTCAACTGTTATGGTTTTTAACGTGTAATAATCAGTCACAAGTTCGCAGCAGTCACTTGGTTGTCAACTTTTTCGGTTTATAGCGTGTAATTATGAGACACAAGTTTGCAGCAGTCACTTGGTTGTCTAATGTTAGGGTTTATAACGTATAATAATCAATCACAAGTTTGCAGGAGTCACATGGTTGTCAACTGTTAGGGTTTATAACGTGTAATAATCAGTCACAAGTTTGCAGCAGTCACTTGGTTGTCAACTGTTAGGGTTTATAACCTGTAATAATCAGTCGGAAGTTTGCAGCAGTCACTTGGTTGTCAAATGTTAGGGTTTATAACGTGTAATAATCAGTCATAAGTTTGCAGCAGTCACTTGGTTTTTAACTGTTAGGGTTTATAACGTGTATTAATTAGTCACAAGTTTGCAGCAGTCACTTGGTTGACAACTGTTAGGCTTTATAACGTGTAATAATCAGTCACAAGTTTGCAGGAGTCACTTGCTTGTCAACTGTTAGGGTTTATAACGTGTAATAATCAGTCACAATTTTTCAGCAGTCACTTGGTTGTTAACTTTTAGGGTTTATAGCGTGTAATAATGAGTCACAAGTTTGCTGCAGTCACTTGGTTGAAAACTGTTAGGGTTTATAACGTGTAACAATCAGTCACAAGTTTGCAGGACTCACTTGGTTGTCAACTGTTAGGGTTTATAACGTGTAATAATCAGTCACAAGTTTGCAGCAGTCACTTGATTGCCAACTGTTAGGGTTTATAGCGTTTAATAATGAGTCACAAATTAGCAGCAGTCACTTGGTTGTCAACTGTTAGGGTTTATAACGTGTAATAATCAGTCACAAATTTGCAGGAGTCACTTGGTTGTCAACTGTTAGGGTTTACAACGTGTAATAATCAGTCACAAGTTTGCAGGAGTCACTTGGTTGTCAACTGTAAGGGATTATAATGTGTAATAATCAGGCACAATTTTTCAGCAGTCACTTGGTTGTTAACTGTTAGGGTTTATAGCGTGTAATAATGAGTCACAAGTTTGCAGCAGTCACTTGGTTGAAAACTGTTAGGGTTTATAACGTGTAATAATCAGTCACAAGTTTGCAGGAGTCACTTGGTTGTCAACTGTTAGGCTTTATAAGTGTAACAATCAGTCACAAGTTTGCAGCAGTCACTTGGTTGTCAATTATTAGGGTTTATAACGTCTATTAATCAGTCACAAGTTTGCAGCAGTTACTTGGTTGTCAACTATTAGGGTTTATAACGTGTAATAGTCAGTCATAAGTTTGCAGCAGTCACTAGGTTGCAAATGTTAGGGTTTATAACGTGTAATCATCAGTCACAAGTTTGCAGCAGTCACTTGGTTGTCAACTGTTAGGGTTTATAATGTGTAATAATCAGTGACAAGTTTGCAGCAGTCACTTGGTTGTCAACTGTTAGGGTTTATAACGTGTATTAATCAGTCACAAGTTTACAGCTGACACTTGGTTGTCAACTGTTATGGTTTATAACGTGAAATAATCAGTCACAAGTTTGCAGTAGTCACTTGGTTGTCAACTGTTAGGGTTTATAACGTGTAATAATCAGTTACAAGTTTGCAGCAGTCACTTGGTTGTCTACTGTTAGGGTCTATAACGTGTAATAATCAGTCACAAGTTTGCAGAAGTCACTTGGTTGTCAACTGTTAGGGTTTATATCGTGTAATATTCACAAGTTTGCAGCAGTCACTTGGTTGTCAACTGTTAGGGTGTATAACGTGTAATAATCAGTCACAAGTTTGCAGGAGTCACTTGGTTGTCAACTGTTAGGGTTTACAACGTGTAATAATGAGTCACAAGTTTGCAGGAGTCACTGGATGTCAACTGTTAGGGTTTATAACGTGGAATAATCAGTCACAAGTTTGCATCAGTCACTTGGTTGTCAACTGTTAGGGTTTATAACGTATAATAATCAGTCACAAGTTTGCAGGTGTCACTTGGTTGTCAACTGTTAGGGTTTATAACGTGTAATAATCAGTCACAAGTTTGCAGCAGTCACTTGGTTGTCAACTGTTAGGGTTTGTAACGTGTAATAATCAGTCATAAGTTTGCAGCAGTCACTTGATTTTTAACTCTTAGAGTTTATAACGTGTATTAATTAGTCACAAGTTTGCAGCAGTCACTTGGTTGTCAACTGTTAGGCTTTATAACGTGTAATAGTCAGTCACAAGTTTGCAGCAGTCACTTGGTTGTCAACTGTTAGGGTTTATAACGTGTAATAATCAGACATAAGTTTGCAGCAGTCACTTGGTTGTCTACTGTTAGGGTTTATAACGTGTAATAATCAGTCACAAGTTTGCAGGAGTCACTTGGTTGTCAACTTTTAGGGTTTACAACGTGTAATAATGAGTCATAATTTTGCAGGAGTCACTTGGTTGTCAACTGTTAGGGTTTATAACGTGTAATAATCAGTCACAAGTTTGCAGCAGTCACTTGGTTGTCAACTGTTAGGGTTTATAACGTGTAATAATCAGCCACATGTTTCCAGCAGCTACTTGGTTGGCAACTGTTAGGGTTTATAAGTGTAATAGTCATACACAAGTTTGCAGGAGTCACTTGATTGTCAAATGTTAGCGTTTATAACGTATAATAATCAGTCACAAGTTTGCAGGAGTCACATGGTTGTCAACTGTTAGGGTTTATAACGTGTAATAATCAGTCACAAGTTTGCAGCAGTCACTTGCTTGTCAACTGTTAGGGTTTATAACCTGTAATAATCAGTCGGAAGTTTGCAGCAGTCACTTGGTTGTCAAATGTTAGGGTTTATAACGTGTAATAATCAGTCATAAGTTTGCAGCAGTCACTTGGTTTTTAACTGTTAGGGTTTACAACGTGTATTAATTAGTCACAAGTTTGCAGCAGTCACTTGGTTGACAACTGTTAGGCTTTATAACGTGTAATAATCAGTCACAAGTTTGCAGGAGTCACTTGCTTGTCAACTGTTAGGGTTTATAACGTGTAATAATCAGTCCCAATTTTTCAGCAGTCACTTGGTTGTTAACTTTTAGGGTTTATAGCGTGTAATAATGAGTCACAAGTTTGCTGCAGTCACTTGGTTGAAAACTGTTAGGGTTTATAACGTGTAACAATCAGTCACAAGTTTGCAGGAGTCACTTGGTTGTCAACTGTTAGGGTTTATAACGTGTAATAATCAGTCACAAGTTTGCAGCAGTCACTTGATTGCCAACTGTTAGGGTTTATAGCGTTTAATAATGAGTCACAAATTAGCAGCAGTCACTTGGTTGTCAACTGTTAGGGTTTATAACGTATAATAATCAGTCACAAATTTGCAGGAGTCACTTGGTTGTCAACTGTTAGGGTTTACAACGTGTAATAATCAGTCACAAGTTTGCAGGAGTCACTTGGTTGTCAACTGTTAGGGATTATAATGTGTAATAATCAGGCACAATTTTTCAGCAGTCACTTGGTTGTTAACTGTTAGGGTTTATAGCGTGTAATAATGAGTCACAAGTTTGCAGCAGTCACTTGGTTGAAAACTGTTAGGGTTTATAACGTGTAATAATCAGTCACAAGTTTGCAGGAGTCACTTGGTTGTCAACTGTTAGGCTTTATAAGTGTAACAATCAGTCACAAGTTTGCAGCAGTCACTTGGTTGTCAATTATTAGGGTTTATAACGTGTATTAATCAGTCACAAGTTTGCAGCAGTTACTTGGTTGTCAACTATTAGGGTTTATAACGTGTAATAGTCAGTCATAAGTTTGCAGCAGTCACTAGGTTGCAAATGTTAGGGTTTATAACGTGTAATCATCAGTCACAAGTTTGCAGCAGTCACTTGGTTGTCAACTGTTAGGGTTTATAACGTGTAATAATCAGTGACAAGTTTGCAGCAGTCACTTGGTTGTCAACTGTTAGGGTTTATAACGTGTATTAATCAGTCACAAGTTTACATCTGACACTTGGTTGTCAACTGTTATGGTTTATAACGTGAAATAATCAGTCACAAGTTTGCAGTAGTCACTTGGTTGTCAACTGTTAGGGTTTATAACGTGTAATAATCAGTTACAAGTTTGCAGCAGTCACTTGGTTGTCAACTGTTAGGGTCTATAACGTGTAATAATCAGTCACAAGTTTGCAGAAGTCACTTGGTTGTCAACTGTTAGGGTTTATATCGTGTAATAGTCACAAGTTTGCAGCAGTCACTTGGTTGTCAACTGTTAGGGTTTATAACGTGTAATAATCAGTCACAAGTTTGCAGGAGTCCCTTGGTTGTCAACTGTTAGGTTTTACAACGTGTAATAATGAGTCACAAGTTTGCAGGAGTCACTTGATTTTTAACTGTTAGAGTTTATAACGTGTATTAATTAGTCACAAGTTTGCAGCAGTCACTTGGTTGTCAACTGTTAGGCTTTATAACGTGTAATAATCAGTCACAAGTTTGCAGGTGTCACTTGGTTTCAACTGTTAGGGTTTATAACGTGTAATAATCAGTCACAAGTTTGCAGCAGTCACTTGGTTGTCAACTGTTAGGGTTTGTAACGTGTAATAATCAGTCATAAGTTTGCAGCAGTCACTTGATTTTTAACTGTTAGAGTTTATAACGTGTATTAATTAGTCACAAGTTTGCAGCAGTCACTTGGTTGTCAACTGTTAGGCTTTATAACGTGTAATAATCAGTCACAAGTTTGCAGCAGTCACTTGGTTGTCAACTGTTAGGGTTTATAACGTGTAATAATCAGACACAAGTTTGCAGCAGTCACTTAGTTGTCTACTGTTAGGGTTTATAACGTGTAATAATCAGTCACAAGTTTGCAGGAGTCACTTGGTTATCAACTTTTAGGGTTTACAAAGTGTAATAATGAGTCATAATTTTGCAGGAGTCACTTGGTTGTCAACTGTGAGGGTTTATAACGTGTAATAATCAGTCACAAGTTTGCAGGAGTCACTTGGTTGTCAACTGTTAGGGTTTTTAACGTGTAATAATCAGTCACAAGTTTGCAGCAGTCACTTGGTTGTCAACTGTTAGGGTTTATAACCTGTAATAATCAGTCGGAAGTTTGCAGCAGTCACTTGGTTGTCAAATGTTAGGGTTTATAACGTGTGATAATCAGTCATAAGTTTGCAGCAGTCACTTGGTTTTTAACTGTTAGGGTTTATAACGTGTATTAATTAGTCACAAGTTTGCAGCAGTCACTTGGTTGACAACTGTTAGGCTTTATAACGTGTAATAATCAGTCAAAAGTTTGCAGGAGTCACTTGCTTGTCAACTGTTAGGGTTTATAACGTGTAATAATCAGTCACAATTTTTCAGCAGTCACTTGGTTGTTAACTTTTAGGGTTTATAGCGTGTAATAATGAGTCACAAGTTTGCTGCGGTCACTTGGTTGAAAACTGTTAGGGTTTATAACGTGTAACAATCAGTCACAAGTTTGCAGGAGTCACTTGGTTGTCAACTGTTAGGGTTTATAACGTGTAATAATCAGTCACAAGTTTGCAGCAGTCACTTGGTTGTCAACTGTTAGGGTTTGTAACGTGTAATAATCAGTCATAAGTTTGCAGCAGTCACTTGATTTTTAACTCTTAGAGTTTATAACGTGTATTAATTAGTCACAAGTTTGCAGCAGTCACTTGGTTGTCAACTGTTAGGCTTTATAACGTGTAATAGTCAGTCACAAGTTTGCAGCAGTCACTTGGTTGTCAACTGTTAGGGTTTATAACGTGTAATAATCAGACATAAGTTTGCAGCAGTCACTTGGTTGTCTACTGTTAGGGTTTATAACGTGTAATAATCAGTCACAAGTTTGCAGGAGTCACTTGGTTGTCAACTTTTAGGGTTTACAACGTGTAATAATGAGTCATAATTTTGCAGGAGTCACTTGGTTGTCAACTGTGAGGGTTTATAACGTGTAATAATCAGTCACAAGTTTGCAGGAGTCACTTGGTTGTCAACTGTTAGGGTTTTTAACGTGTAATAATCAGTCACAAGTTCGCAGCAGTCACTTGGTTGTCAACTGTTTCGGTTTATAGCGTGTAATTATGAGACACAAGTTTGCAGCAGTCACTTGGTTGTCAAATGTTAGGGTTTATAACGTATAATAATCAGTCACAAGTTTGCAGGAGTCACATGGTTGTCAACTGTTAGGGTTTATAACGTGTAATAATCAGTCACAAGTTTGCAGCAGTCACTTGGTTGTCAACTGTTAGGGTTTATAACGTGTAATAATCATTCATAAGTTTGCAGCAGTCACTTGGTTTTTAACTGTTAGGGTTTATAACGTGTATTAATTAGTCACAAGTTTGCAGCAGTCACTTGGTTGACAACTGTTAGGCTTTATAACGTGTAATAATCAGTCACAAGTTTGCAGGAGTCACTTGCTTGTCAACTGTTAGGGTTTATAACGTGTAATAATCAGTCACAATTTTTCAGCAGTCACTTGGTTGTTAACTTTTAGGGTTTATAGCGTGTAATAATGAGTCACAAGTTTCCTGCAGTCACTTGGTTGAAAACTGTTAGGGTTTATAACGTGTAACAATCAGTCACAAGTTTGCAGGAGTCACTTGGTTGTCAACTGTTAGGGTTTATAACGTGTAATAATCAGTCACAAGTTTGCAGCAGTCACTTGATTGCCAACTGTTAGGGTTTATAGCGTTTAATAATGAGTCACAAATTAGCAGCAGTCACTTGGTTTTCAACTGTTAGGGTTTATAACGTGTAATAATCAGTCACAAATTTGCAGGAGTCACTTGGTTGTCAACTGTTAGGGTTTACAACGTGTAATAATCAGTCACAAATTTGCAGGAGTCACTTGGTTGTCAACTGTTAGGGATTATAATGTGTAATAATCAGTCACAATTTTTCAGCAGTCACTTGGTTGTTAACTGTTAGGGTTTATAGCGTGTAATAATGAGTCACAAGTTTGCAGCAGTCACTTGGTTGAAAACTGTTAGGGTTTATAACGTGTAATAATCAGTCACAAGTTTGCAGGAGTCACTTGGTTGTCAACTGTTAGGCTTTATAAGTGTAATAATCACTCACAAGTTTGCAGCAGTCACTTGGTTGTCAATTATTAGGGTTTATAACGTGTATTAATCAGTCACAAGTTTGCAGCAGTTACTTGGTTGTCAACTATTAGGGTTTATAACGTGTAATAGTCAGTCATAAGTTTGCAGCAGTCACTAGGTTGCAAATGTTAGGGTTTATAACGTGTAATCATCAGTCACAAGTTTGCAGCAGTCACTTGGTTGTCAACTGTTAGGGTTTATAACGTGTAATAATCAGTGACAAGTTTGCAGCAGTCACTTGGTTGTCAACTGTTAGGGTTTATAACGTGTAATAATCAGTCACAAGTTTGCAGCTGACACTTGGTTGTCAACTGTTAGGGTTTATAACGTGAAATAATCAGTCACAAGTTTGCAGTAGTCACTTGGTTGTCAACTGTTAGGGTTTATAACGTGTAATAATCAGTTACAAGTTTGCAGCAGTCACTTGGTTGTACACTGTTAGGGTCTATAACGTGTAATAATCAGTCACAAGTTTGCAGAAGTCACTTGGTTGTCAACTGTTAGGGTTTATATCGTGTAATAGTCACAAGTTTGCAGCAGTCACTTGGTTGTCAACTGTTAGGGTTTATAACGTGTAATAATCAGTCACAAATTTGCAGGAGTCACTTGGTTGTCAACTGTTAGGGTTTACAATGTGTAATAATCAGTCACAAGTTTGCAGGCGTCACTTGGTGTCAACTGTTAGGGTTTATAACGTGTAATAATCAGTCACAAGTTTTCAGCAGTCACTTGGTTGTCAACTGTTAGGGTTTATAACGTGTAATAATCAGTCACAAATTTGCAGGAGTCACTTGGTTGTCAACTGTTAGGCTTTATAAGTGTAATAATCAGTCACAAGTATGTAGCAGTCACTTGTATGTCAACTATTAGGGATTATAACGTGTAATAATCAGTCACAAGTTTGCAGCAGTCACTTGGTTGTCAACTGTTAGGGTTTATAACGTGTAATAATCAGCCACATGTTTCCAGCAGCTACTTGGTTGGCAACTGTTAGGGTTTATAAGTGTAATAGTCATACACAAGTTTGCAGGAGTCACTTGATTGTCATATGTTAGGGTTTATAACGTAAAAGAATCAATCACAAGTTTGCAGGAGTCACATGGTTGTCAACTGTTAGGGTTTATAACGTGTAATAATCAGTCACAAGTTTGCAGCAGTCACTTGGTTGTCAACTGTTAGGGTTTATAACGTGTAATAATCAGCCACATGTTTCCAGCAGCTACTTGGTTGGCAACTGTTAGGGTTTATAAGTGTAATAGTCATACACAAGTTTGCAGGAGTCACTTGATTGTCAAATGTTAGGGTTTATAACGTATAATAATCAGTCACAAGTTTGCAGGAGTCACATGGTTGTCAACTGTTAGGGTTTATAACGTGTAATAATCAGTCACAAGTTTGCAGCAGTCACTTGCTTGTCAACTGTTAGGGTTTATAACCTGTAATAATCAGTCGGAAGTTTGCAGCAGTCACTTGGTTGTCAAATGTTAGGGTTTATAACGTGTAATAATCAGTCATAAGTTTGCAGCAGTCACTTGGTTTTTAACTGTTAGGGTTTACAACGTGTATTAATTAGTCACAAGTTTGCAGCAGTCACTTGGTTGACAACTGTTAGGCATTATAACGTGTAATAATCAGTCACAAGTTTGCAGGAGTCACTTGCTTGTCAACTGTTAGGGTTTATAACGTGTAATAATCAGTCCCAATTTTTCAGCAGTCACTTGGTTGTTAACTTTTAGGGTTTATAGCGTGTAATAATGAGTCACAAGTTTGCTGCAGTCACTTGGTTGAAAACTGTTAGGGTTTATAACGTGTAACAATCAGTCACAAGTTTGCAGGAGTCACTTGGTTGTCAACTGTTAGGGTTTATAACGTGTAATAATCAGTCACAAGTTTGCAGCAGTCACTTGATTGCCAACTGTTAGGGTTTATAGCGTTTAATAATGAGTCACAAATTAGCAGCAGTCACTTGGTTGTCAACTGTTAGGGTTTATAACGTATAATAATCAGTCACAAATTTGCAGGAGTCACTTGGTTGTCAACTGTTAGGGTTTACAACGTGTAATAATCAGTCACAAGTTTGCAGGAGTCACTTGGTTGTCAACTGTTAGGGATTATAATGTGTAATAATCAGGCACAATTTTTCAGCAGTCACTTGGTTGTTAACTGTTAGGGTTTATAGCGTGTAATAATGAGTCACAAGTTTGCAGCAGTCACTTGGTTGAAAACTATTTGGGTTTATAACGTGTAATAATCAGTCACAAGTTTGCAGGAGTCACTTGGTTGTCAACTGTTAGGCTTTATAAGTGTAACAATCAGTCACAAGTTTGCAGCAGTCACTTGGTTGTCAATTATTAGGGTTTATAACGTGTATTAATCAGTCACAAGTTTGCAGCAGTTACTTGGTTGTCAACTATTAGGGTTTATAACGTGTAATAGTCAGTCATAAGTTTGCAGCAGTCACTAGGTTGCAAATGTTAGGGTTTATAACGTGTAATCATCAGTCACAAGTTTGCAGCAGTCACTTGGTTGTCAACTGTTAGGGTTTATAACGTGTAATAATCAGTGACAAGTTTGCAGCAGTCACTTGGTTGTCAACTGTTAGGGTTTATAACGTGTATTAATCAGTCACAAGTTTACATCTGACACTTGGTTGTCAACTGTTATGGTTTATAACGTGAAATAATCAGTCACAAGTTTGCAGTAGTCACTTGGTTGTCAACTGTTAGGATTTATAACGTGTAATAATCAGTTACAAGTTTGCAGCAGTCACTTGGTTGTCAACTGTTAGGGTCTATAACGTGTAATAATCAGTCACAAGTTTGCAGAAGTCACTTGGTTGTCAACTGTTAGGGTTTATATCGTGTAATAGTCACAAGTTTGCAGCAGTCACTTGGTTGTCAACTGTTAGGGTTTATAACGTGTAATAATCAGTCACAAGTTTGCAGGAGTCCCTTGGTTGTCAACTGTTAGGTTTTACAACGTGTAATAATGAGTCACAAGTTTGCAGGAGTCACTTGATTTTTAACTGTTAGAGTTTATAACGTGTATTAATTAGTCACAAGTTTGCAGCAGTCACTTGGTTGTCAACTGTTAGGCTTTATAACGTGTAATAATCAGTCACAAGTTTGCAGGTGTCACTTGGTTTCAACTGTTAGGGTTTATAACGTGTAATAATCAGTCACAAGTTTTCAGCAGTCACTTGGTTGTCAACTGTTAGGGTTTGTAACGTGTAATAATCAGTCATAAGTTTGCAGCAGTCACTTGATTTTTAACTGTTAGAGTTTATAACGTGTATTAATTAGTCACAAGTTTGCAGCAGTCACTTGGTTGTCAACTGTTAGGCTTTATAACGTGTAATAATCAGTCACAAGTTTGCAGCAGTCACTTGGTTGTCAACTGTTAGGGTTTATAACGTGTAATAATCAGACACAAGTTTGCAGCAGTCACTTAGTTGTCTACTGTTAGGGTTTCTAACGTGTAATAATCAGTCACAAGTTTGCAGGAGTCACTTGGTTATCAACTTTTAGGGTTTACAACGTGTAATAATGAGTCATAATTTTGCAGGAGTCACTTGGTTGTCAACTGTCAGGGTTTATAACGTGTAATAATCAGTCACAAGTTTGCAGGAGTCACTTGGTTGTCAACTGTTAGGGTTTTTAACGTGTAATAATCAGTCACAAGTTTGCAGCAGTCACTTGGTTGTCAACTGTTAGGGTTTATAACCTGTAATAATCAGTCGGAAGTTTGCAGCAGTCACTTGGTTGTCAAATGTTAGGGTTTATAACGTGTGATAATCAGTCATAAGTTTGCAGCAGTCACTTGGTTTTTAACTGTTAGGGTTTATAACGTGTATTAATTAGTCACAAGTTTGCAGCAGTCACTTGGTTGACAACTGTTAGGCTTTATAACGTGTAATAATCAGTCACAAGTTTGCAGGAGTCACTTGCTTGTCAACTGTTAGGGTTTATAACGTGTAATAATCAGTCACAATTTTTCAGCAGTCACTTGGTTGTTAACTTTTAGGGTTTATAGCGTGTAATAATGAGTCACAAGTTTGCTGCGGTCACTTGGTTGAAAACTGTTAGGGTTTATAACGTGTAACAATCAGTCACAAGTTTGCAGGAGTCACTTGGTTGTCAACTGTTAGGGTTTATAACGTGTAATAATCAGTCACAAGTTTGCAGCAGTCACTTGATTGCCAACTGTTAGGGTTTATAGCGTTTAATAATGAGTCACAAATTAGCAGCAGTCACTTGGTTTTCAACTGTTAGGGTTTATAACGTGTAATAATCAGTCACAAATTTGCAGGAGTCACTTGGTTGTCAACTGTTAGGGATTATAATGTGTAATAATCAGTCACAATTTTTCAGCAGTCACTTGGTTGTTAACTGTTAGGGTTTATAGCGTGTAATAATGAGTCACAAGTTTGCAGCAGTCACTTGGTTGAAAACAGTTAGGGTTTATAACGTGTAATAATCAGTCACAAGTTTGCAGGAGTCACTTGGTTGTCAACTGTTAGGCTTTATAAGTGTAATAATCACTCACAAGTTACAGCAGTCACTTGGTTGTCAATTATTAGGGTTTATAACGTGTATTAATCAGTCACAAGTTTGCAGCAGTTACTTGGTTGTCAACTATTAGGGTTTATAACGTGTAATAGTCAGTCATAAGTTTGCAGCAGTCACTAGGTTGCAAATTTTAGGGTTTATAACGTGTAATCATCAGTCACAAGTTTGCAGCAGTCACTTGGTTGTCAACTGTTAGGGTTTATAACGTGTAATAATCAGTGACAAGTTTGCAGCAGTCACTTGGTTGTCAACTGTTAGGGTTTATAACGTGTAATAATCAGTCACAAATTTGCAGGAGTCACTTGGTTGTCAACTGTTAGGGTTTACAACGTGTAATAATCAGTCACAAGTTTGCAGGAGTCACTTGGTTGTCAACTGTTAGGGATTATAATGTGTAATAATCAGGCACAATTTTTCAGCAGTCACTTGGTTGTTAACTGTTAGGGTTTATAGCGTGTAATAATGAGTCACAAGTTTGCAGCAGTCACTTGGTTGAAAACTGTTAGGGTTTATAACGTGTAATAATCAGTCACAAGTTTGCAGGAGTCACTTGGTTGTCAACTGTTAGGCTTTATAAGTGTAACAATCAGTCACAAGTTTGCAGCAGTCACTTGGTTGTCAATTATTAGGGTTTATAACGTGTATTAATCAGTCACAAGTTTGCAGCAGTTACTTGGTTTTCAACTATTAGGGTTTATAACGTGTAATAGTCAGTCATAAGTTTGCAGCAGTCACTAGGTTGCAAATGTTAGGGTTTATAACGTGTAATCATCAGTCACAAGTTTGCAGCAGTCACTTGGTTGTCAACTGTTAGGGTTTATAACGTGTAATAATCAGTGACAAGTTTGCAGCAGTCACTTGGTTGTCAACTGTTAGGGTTTATAACGTGTATTAATCAGTCACAAGTTTACATCTGACACTTGGTTGTCAACTGTTATGGTTTATAACGTGAAATAATCAGTCACAAGTTTGCAGTAGTCACTTGGTTGTCAACTGTTAGGGTTTATAACGTGTAATAATCAGTTACAAGTTTGCAGCAGTCACTTGGTTGTCAACTGTTAGGGTCTATAACGTGTAATAATCAGTCACAAGTTTGCAGAAGTCACTTGGTTGTCAACTGTTAGGGTTTATATCGTGTAATAGTCACAAGTTTGCAGCAGTCACTTGGTTGTCAACTGTTAGGGTTTATAACGTGTAATAATCAGTCACAAGTTTGCAGGAGTCACTTGGTTGTCAACTGTTAGGGTTTATAACGTATAATAATCAGTCACAAGTTTGCAGGTGTCACTTGGTTGTCAACTGTTAGAGTTTATAACGTGTAATAATCAGTCACAAGTTTGCAGCAGTCACTTGGTTGTCAACTGTTAGGGTTTGTAACGTGTAATAATCAGTCATAAGTTTGCAGCAGTCACTTGATTTTTAACTGTTAGAGTTTATAACGTGTATTAATTAGTCACAAGTTTGCAGCAGTCACTTGGTTGTCAACTGTTAGGCTTTATAACGTGTAATAATCAGTCACAAGTTTGCAGCAGTCACTTGGTTGTCAACTGTTAGGGTTTATAACGTGTAATAATCAGACACAAGTTTGCAGCAGTCGCTTGGTTGTCTACTGTTAGGGTTTATAACGTGTAATAATCAGTCACAAGTTTGCAGGAGTCACTTGGTTGTCAACTTTTAGGGTTTACAACGTGTAATAATGAGTCATAATTTTGCAGGAGTCACTTGGTTGTCAACTGCGAGGGTTTATAACGTGTAATAATCAGTCACAAGTTTGCAGGAGTCACTTGGTTGTCAACTGTTAGGGTTTTTAACGTGTAATAAACAGTCACAAGTTTGCAGCAGTCACTTGGTTGTCAACTGTTAGGGTTTATAACCTGTGATAATCAGTTGGAAGTTTGCAGCAGTCACTTGGTTGTCAAATGTTAGGGTTTATAACGTGTGATAATCAGTCATAAGTTTGCAGCAGTCACTTGTTTTTTAACTGTTAGGGTTTATAACGTGTATTAATTAGTCACAAGTTTGCAGCAGTCACTTGGTTGACAACTGTTAGGCTTTATAACGTGTAATAATCAGTCACAAGTTTGCAGGAGTCACTTGCTTGTCAACTGTTAGGGTTTATAACGTGTAATAATCAGTCACAATTTTTCAGCAGTCACTTGGTTGTTATCTTTTAGGGTTTATAGCGTGTAATAATGAGTCACAAGTTTGCTGCGGTCACTTGGTTGAAAACTGTTAGGGTTTATAACGTGTAACAATCAGTCACAAGTTTGCAGGAGTCACTTGGTTGTCAACTGTTAGGGTTTATAACGTGTAATAATCAGTCACAAGTTTGCAGCAGTCACTTGATTGCCAACTGTTAGGGTTTATAGCGTTTAATAATGAGTCACAAATTAGCAGCAGTCACTTGGTTTTCAACTGTTAGGGTTTATAACGTGTAATAATCAGTCACAAATTTGCAGGAGTCACTTGGTTGTCAACTGTTAGGGATTATAATGTGTAATAATCAGTCACAATTTTTCAGCAGTCACTTGGTTGTTAACTGTTAGGGTTTATAGCGTGTAATAATGAGTCACAAGTTTGCAGCAGTCACTTGGTTGTCAACTGTTAGGCTTTATAGCGTTTAATAATGAGTCACAAGTTTGCAGCAGTCACTTGGTTGTCAACTGTTAGGGTTTATAACGTGTAATAATCAGTTACAAGTTTGCAGCAGTCACTTGGTTGTCAACTGTTAGGCTTTATAGCGTTTAATAATGAGTCACAAGTTTGCAGCAGTCACTTGGTTGTCAACTGTTAGGGTTTATAGCGTTTAATAATGAGTCACAGGTTTGCAGCAGTCACTTGGTTGTGAACTGTTAGGGTTTATAACGTGTAATAATCAGTCACAAATTTGCAGGAGTCACTTGGTTGTCAACTGTTAGGGTTTACAATGTGTAATAATCAGTCACAAGTTCGCAGGCGTCACTTGGTGTCAACTGTTAGGGTTTATAACGTGTAATAATCAGTCACAAGTTTTCAGCAGTCACTTGGTTGTCAACTGTTAGGGTTTATAGTGTGTAATAATGAGTCAGAAGTTTGCAGCAGTCACTTGGTTGAAAACTGTTAGGGTTTATAACGTGTAATAATCAGTCACAAGTGTACAGGAGTCACTTGGTTGTCAACTGTTAGGCTTTATAAGTGTAATAATCAGTCACAAGTTTGCAGCAGTCACTTGGTTGTCAACTATTAGGGTTTATAACGTGTAATAATCAGTCACAAGTTTGCAGCAGTCACTTGATTGTCAACTGTTAGGGTTTATAACGTGTAATAATCAGCCACAAGTTTCCAGCAGCTACTTGGTTGGCAACTGTTAGGGTTTATAAGTTTAATAGTCATACACAAGTTTGCAGGAGTCACTTGATTGTCATATGTTAGGGTTTATAACGTAAAATAATCAGTCACAAGTTTGTAGGAGTCACTTGGGTGTCAACTGTTAGGGTTTATAACGTGTAATAATCAGTCACAAGTTTGCAGCAGTCACGTGGTTGTCAACTGTTAGGGTTTATAAGTGTAATAATGATTCACAAGTTTGCAGCAGTGACTTGGTTGTCAACTATTAGGGTTTATAGCGTGTAATAATCAGTCACAAGTTTGCAGCAGTGACTTGGTTGTCAACTATTAGGGTTTATAACCTGTAATAATCAGTCACAAGTTTGCAGCTGTCACTTGGTTGTCAACTGTTAGGATTTATAACGTGTAATAATCAGTTATAAGTTTGCAGCAGTCACTTGGATGTCAACTGTTAGGATTTATAACGTGTAATAATCAGTCATAAGTTTGCAGCAGTCACTTGGTTTTTAACTGTTAGAGTTTATAACGTGTATTAATTAGTCACAAGTTTGCAGCAGTCACTTGGTTGTCAACTGTTAGGCTTTATTACGTGTAATAATCAGTCACAAGTTTGCAGCAGTCACTTGGTTGTCAACTGTTAGGGTTTATAACGTGAAATAATCAGTCACAAGTTTGCAGCGGTCACTTGGTTGTCAACTGTTAGATTTTATAACGTGTAATAATCAGTTACAAGTTTGCAGCAGTCACTTGGTTGTCAACTGTTAGGGTCTATAACGTGTAATAATCAGTCACAAGTTTGCAGCAGTCACTTGGTTGTCAACTGTTCGGGTTTATATCGTGTAACAGTCACAAGTTTGCAGCAGTCACTTGGTTGTCAACTGTTAGGGTTTTTAACGTGTAATAATCAGTCACAAGTTTGCAGCAGTCACTTGGTTGTCAACTGTTTGGGTTTATAGCGTGTAATAATGAGACACAAGTTTGCAGCAGTCACTTGGTTGTCAACTGTTAGGGTTTATAACGTATAATAATCAGTCACAAGTTTGCAGGAGTCACTTGGTTGTCAACTGTTAGGGTTTATAACGTGTTATAATCAGTCACAAGTTTGCAGCAGTCACTTGGTTGTCAACTGTTAGGGTTTATAACCTGTAATAATCAGTCAGAAGTTTGCAGCAGTCACTTGGTTGTCAACTGTTAGGGTTTATAACGTGTAATAATCAGTCATAAGTTTGCAGCAGTCAATTGGTTTTTAACTGTTAGGGTTTATAACGTGTATTAATTAGTTACAAGTTTGCAGCAGTCACTTGGTTGACAACTGTTAGGCTTTATAACGTGTAATAATCAGTCACAAGTTTGCAGCAGTCACTTGGTTGTCAACTGTTAGGGTTTATAACGTGTAAAAAATCAGTCACAAGTTTGCAGGAGTCACTTGGTTGCCAACTGTTAGGATTTACAACGTGTAATAATGAGTCAAAAGTTTGCAGCAGTCACTTCGTTGTCTACTGTTAGGGTTTATAACGTGTAATAATCAGTCACAGTTTTGCAGGAGTCACTTGGTTGTTAACTGTTAGGGTTTATAACGTGTAATAATTAGTCACAAGTTTGCAGCAGTCACTTGATTGTCAACTGTTAGGGTTTATAGCGTTTAATAATGAGTCACAAGTTTGCAGCAGTCACTTGGTTGTCAACTGTTAGGGATTATAACGTGTAATAATCAGTCACTAATTTGCAGGAGTACCTTGGTTGTCAACTGTTAGGGTTTATAACGTGTAATAATCAGTCACAAGTTTGCAGGAGTCACTTGCTTAACAACTGTTAGGGTTTATAACGTGTAATAATCAGTCACAATTTTTCAGCAGTCACTTGGTTGTTAACTGTTAGGGTTTATAGTGTGTAATAATGAGTCACAAGTTTGCTGCAGTCACTTGGTTGAAAACTGTTAGGGTTTATAACGTGTAACAATCTGTCACAAGTTTGCAGGAGTCACTTGGTTGTCAACTGTTAGGGTTTATAACGTGTAATAATCAGTCACAAGTTTGCAGCAGTCACTTGATTGCCAACTGTTAGGGTTTATAGCGTTTAATAATGAGTCACAAATTAGCAGCAGTCACTTGGTTGTCAACTGTTAGGGTTTATAACGTATAATAATCAGTCACAAATTTGCAGGAGTCACTTGGTTGTCAACTGTTAGGGTTTACAACGTGTAATAATCAGTCACAAGTTTGCAGGAGTCACTTGGTTGTCAACTGTTAGGGATTATAATGTGTAATAATCAGGCACAATTTTTCAGCAGTCACTTGGTTGTTAACTGTTAGGGTTTATAGCGTGTAATAATGAGTCTCAAGTTTGCAGCAGTCACTTGGTTGAAAACTGTTAGGGTTTATAACGTGTAATAATCAGTCACAAGTTTGCAGGAGTCACTTGGTTGTCAACTGTTAGGCTTTATAAGTGTAACAATCAGTCACAAGTTTGCAGCAGTCACTTGGTTGTCAATTATTAGGGTTTATAACGTGTATTAATCAGTCACAAGTTTGCAGCAGTTACTTGGTTGTCAACTATTAGGGTTTATAACGTGTAATAGTCAGTCATAAGTTTGCAGCAGTCACTAGGTTGCAAATGTTAGGGTTTATAACGTGTAATCATCAGTCACAAGTTTGCAGCAGTCACTTGGTTGTCAACTGTTAGGGTTTATAACGTGTAATAATCAGTGACAAGTTTGCAGCAGTCACTTGGTTGTCAACTGTTAGGGTTTATAACGTGTATTAATCAGTCACAAGTTTACATCTGACACTTGGTTGTCAACTGTTATGGTTTATAACGTGAAATAATCAGTCACAAGTTTGCAGTAGTCACTTGGTTGTCAACTGTTAGGGTTTATAACGTGTAATAATCAGTTACAAGTTTGCAGCAGTCACTTGGTTGTCAACTGTTAGGGTCTATAACGTGTAATAATCAGTCACAAGTTTGCAGAAGTCACTTGGTTGTCAACTGTTAGGGTTTATATCGTGTAATAGTCACAAGTTTGCAGCAGTCACTTGGTTGTCAACTGTTAGGGTTTATAACGTGTAATAATCAGTCACAAGTTTGCAGGAGTCCCTTGGTTGTCAACTGTTAGGTTTTACAACGTGTAATAATGAGTCACAAGTTTGCAGGAGTCACTTGATTTTTAACTGTTAGAGTTTATAACGTGTATTAATTAGTCACAAGTTTGCAGCAGTCACTTGGTTGTCAACTGTTAGGCTTTATAACGTGTAATAATCAGTCACAAGTTTGCAGGTGTCACTTGGTTTCAACTGTTAGGGTTTATAACGTGTAATAATCAGTCACAAGTTTGCAGCAGTCACTTGGTTGACAACTGTTAGGGTTTGTAACGTGTAATAATCAGTCATAAGTTTGCAGCAGTCACTTGATTTTTAACTGTTAGAGTTTATAACGTGTATTAATTAGTCACAAGTTTGCAGCAGTCACTTGGTTGTCAACTGTTAGGCTTTATAACGTGTAATAATCAGTCACAAGTTTGCAGCAGTCACTTGGTTGTCAACTGTTAGGGTTTATAACGTGTAATAATCAGACACAAGTTTGCAGCAGTCACTTAGTTGTCTACTGTTAGGGTTTATAACGTGTAATAATCAGTCACAAGTTTGCAGGAGTCACTTGGTTATCAACTTTTAGGGTTTACAACGTGTAATAATGAGTCATAATTTTGCAGGAGTCACTTGGTTGTCAACTGTCAGGGTTTATAACGTGTAATAATCAGTCACAAGTTTGCAGGAGTCACTTGGTTGTCAACTGTTAGGGTTTTTAACGTGTAATAATCAGTCACAAGTTTGCAGCAGTCACTTGGTTGTCAACTGTTAGGGTTTATAACCTGTAATAATCAGTCGGAAGTTTGCAGCAGTCACTTGGTTGTCAAATGTTAGGGTTTATAACGTGTGATAATCAGTCATAAGTTTGCAGCAGTCACTTGGTTTTTAACTGTTAGGGTTTATAACGTGTATTAATTAGTCACAAGTTTGCAGCAGTCACTTGGTTGACAACTGTTAGGCTTTATAACGTGTAATAATCAGTCACAAGTTTGCAGGAGTCACTTGCTTGTCAACTGTTAGGGTTTATAACGTGTAATAATCAGTCACAATTTTTCAGCAGTCACTTGGTTGTTAACTTTTAGGGTTTATAGCGTGTAATAATGAGTCACAAGTTTGCTGCGGTCACTTGGTTCAAAACTGTTAGGGTTTATAACGTGTAACAATCAGTCACAAGTTTGCAGGAGTCACTTGGTTGTCAACTGTTAGGGTTTATAACGTGTAATAATCAGTCACAAGTTTGCAGCAGTCACTTGATTGCCAACTGTTAGGGTTTATAGCGTTTAATAATGAGTCACAAATTAGCAGCAGTCACTTGGTTTTCAACTGTTAGGGTTTATAACGTGTAATAATCAGTCACAAATTTGCAGGAGTCACTTGGTTGTCAACTGTTAGGGTTTACAACGGATAATAATCAGTCACAAGTTTGCAGGAGTCACTTGGTTGTCAACTGTTAGGGATTATAATGTGTAATAATCAGTCACAATTTTTCAGCAGTCACTTGGTTGTTAACTGTTAGGGTTTATAGCGTGTAATAATGAGTCACAAGTTTGCAGCAGTCACTTGGTTGAAAACAGTTAGGGTTTATAACGTGTAATAATCAGTCACAAGTTTGCAGGAGTCACTTGGTTGTCAACTGTTAGGCTTTATAAGTGTAATAATCACTCACAAGTTACAGCAGTCACTTGGTTGTCAATTATTAGGGTTTATAACGTGTATTAATCAGTCACAAGTTTGCAGCAGTTACTTGGTTGTCAACTATTAGGGTTTATAACGTGTAATAGTCAGTCATAAGTTTGCAGCAGTCACTAGGTTGCAAATTTTAGGGTTTATAACGTGTAATCATCAGTCACAAGTTTGCAGCAGTCACTTGGTTGTCAACTGTTAGGGTTTATAACGTGTAATAATCAGTGACAAGTTTGCAGCAGTCACTTGGTTGTCAACTGTTAGGGTTTATAACGTGTAATAATCAGTCACAAATTTGCAGGAGTCACTTGGTTGTCAACTGTTAGGGTTTACAACGTGTAATAATCAGTCACAAGTTTGCAGGAGTCACTTGGTTGTCAACTGTTAGGGATTATAATGTGTAATAATCAGGCACAATTTTTCAGCAGTCACTTGGTTGTTAACTGTTAGGGTTTATAGCGTGTAATAATGAGTCACAAGTTTGCAGCAGTCACTTGGTTGAAAACTGTTAGGGTTTATAACGTGTAATAATCAGTCACAAGTTTGCAGGAGTCACTTGGTTGTCAACTGTTAGGCTTTATAAGTGTAACAATCAGTCACAAGTTTGCAGCAGTCACTTGGTTGTCAATTATTAGGGTTTATAACGTGTATTAATCAGTCACAAGTTTGCAGCAGTTACTTGGTTTTCAACTATTAGGGTTTATAACGTGTAATAGTCAGTCATAAGTTTGCAGCAGTCACTAGGTTGCAAATGTTAGGGTTTATAACGTGTAATCATCAGTCACAAGTTTGCAGCAGTCACTTGGTTGTCAACTGTTAGGGTTTATAACGTGTAATAATCAGTGACAAGTTTGCAGCAGTCACTTGGTTGTCAACTGTTAGGGTTTATAACGTGTATTAATCAGTCACAAGTTTACATCTGACACTTGGTTGTCAACTGTTATGGTTTATAACGTGAAATAATCAGTCACAAGTTTGCAATAGTCACTTGGTTGTCAACTGTTAGGGTTTATAACGTGTAATAATCAGTTACAAGTTTGCAGCAGTCACTTGGTTGTCAACTGTTAGGGTCTATAACGTGTAATAATCAGTCACAAGTTTGCAGAAGTCACTTGGTTGTCAACTGTTAGGGTTTATATCGTGTAATAGTCACAAGTTTGCAGCAGTCACTTGGTTGTCAACTGTTAGGGTTTATAACGTGTAATAATCAGTCACAAGTTTGCAGGAGTCACTTGGTTGTCAACTGTTAGGGTTTACAACGTGTAATAATGAGTCACAAGTTTGCAGGAGTCACTGGATGTCAACTGTTAGGGTTTATAACGTGGAATAATCAGTCACAAGTTTGCATCAGTCACTTGGTAGTCAACTGTTAGGGTTTATAACGTATAATAATCAGTCACAAGTTTGCAGGTGTCACTTGGTTGTCAACTGTTAGGGTTTATAACGTGTAATAATCAGTCACAAGTTTGCAGCAGTCACTTGGTTGTCAACTGTTAGGGTTTGTAACGTGTAATAATCAGTCATAAGTTTGCAGCAGTCACTTGATTTTTAACTGTTAGAGTTTATAACGTGTATTAATTAGTCACAAGTTTGCAGCAGTCACTTGGTTGTCAACTGTTAGGCTTTATAACGTGTAATAATCAGTCACAAGTTTGCAGCAGTCACTTGGTTGTCAACTGTTAGGGTTTATAACGTGTAATAATCAGACACAAGTTTGCAGCAGTCGCTTGGTTGTCTACTGTTAGGGTTTATAACGTGTAATAATCAGTCACAAGTTTGCAGGAGTCACTTGGTTGTCAACTTTTAGGGTTTACAACGTGTAATAATGAGTCATAATTTTGCAGGAGTCACTTGGTTGTCAACTGTGAGGGTTTATAACGTGTAATAATCAGTCACAAGTTTGCAGGAGTCACTTGGTTGTCAACTGTTAGGGTTTTTAACGTGTAATAATCAGTCACAAGTTTGCAGCAGTCACTTGGTTGTCAACTGTTAGGGTTTATAACCTGTGATAATCAGTTGGAAGTTTGCAGCAGTCACTTGGTTGTCAAATGTTAGGGTTTATAACGTGTGATAATCAGTCATAAGTTTGCAGCAGTCACTTGTTTTTTAACTGTTAGGGTTTATAACGTGTATTAATTAGTCACAAGTTTGCAGCAGTCACTTGGTTGACAACTGTTAGGCTTTATAACGTGTAATAATCAGTCACAAGTTTGCAGGAGTCACTTGCTTGTCAACTGTTAGGGTTTATAACGTGTAATAATCAGTCACAATTTTTCAGCAGTCACTTGGTTGTTAACTTTTAGGGTTTATAGCGTGTAATAATGAGTCACAAGTTTGCTGCGGTCACTTGGTTGAAAACTGTTAGGGTTTATAACGTGTAACAATCAGTCACAAGTTTGCAGGAGTCACTTGGTTGTCAACTGTTAGGGTTTATAACGTGTAATAATCAGTCACAAGTTTGCAGCAGTCACTTGATTGCCAACTGTTAGGGTTTATAGCGTTTAATAATGAGTCACAAATTAGCAGCAGTCACTTGGTTTTCAACTGTTAGGGTTTATAACGTGTAATAATCAGTCACAAATTTGCAGGAGTCACTTGGTTGTCAACTGTTAGGGATTATAATGTGTAATAATCAGTCACAATTTTTCAGCAGTCACTTGGTTGTTAACTGTTAGGGTTTATAGCGTGTAATAATGAGTCACAAGTTTGCAGCAGTCACTTGGTTGTCAACTGTTAGGCTTTATAGCGTTTAATAATGAGTCACAAGTTTGCAGCAGTCACTTGGTTGTCAACTGTTAGGGTTTATAACGTGTAATAATCAGTTACAAGTTTGCAGCAGTCACTTGGTTGTCAACTGTTAGGCTTTATAGCGTTTAATAATGAGTCACAAGTTTGCAGCAGTCACTTGGTTGTCAACTGTTAGGGTTTATAGCGTTTAATAATGAGTCACAGGTTTGCAGCAGTCACTTGGTTGTGAACTGTTAGGGTTTATAACGTGTAATAATCAGTCACAAATTTGCAGGAGTCACTTGGTTGTCAACTGTTAGGGTTTACAATGTGTAATAATCAGTCACAAGTTTGCAGGCGTCACTTGGTGTCAACTGTTAGGGTTTATAACGTGTAATAATCAGTCACAAGTTTTCAGCAGTCACTTGGTTGTCAACTGTTAGGGTTTATAGTGTGTAATAATGAGTCAGAAGTTTGCAGCAGTCACTTGGTTGAAAACTGTTAGGGTTTATAACGTGTAATAATCAGTCACAAGTGTACAGGAGTCACTTGGTTGTCAACTGTTAGGCTTTATAAGTGTAATAATCAGTCACAAGTTTGCAGCAGTCACTTGGTTGTCAACTATTAGGGTTTATAACGTGTAATAATCAGTCACAAGTTTGCAGCAGTCACTTGATTGTCAACTGTTAGGGTTTATAACGTGTAATAATCAGCCACAAGTTTCCAGCAGCTACTTGGTTGGCAACTGTTAGGGTTTATAAGTTTAATAGTCATACACAAGTTTGCAGGAGTCACTTGATTGTCATATGTTAGGGTTTATAACGTAAAATAATCAGTCACAAGTTTGTAGGAGTCACTTGGGTGTCAACTGTTAGGGTTTATAACGTGTAATAATCAGTCACAAGTTTGCAGCAGTCACGTGGTTGTCAACTGTTAGGGTTTATAAGTGTAATAATGATTCACAAGTTTGCAGCAGTGACTTGGTTGTCAACTATTAGGGTTTATAGCGTGTAATAATCAGTCACAAGTTTGCAGCAGTGACTTGGTTGTCAACTATTAGGGTTTATAACCTGTAATAATCAGTCACAAGTTTGCAGCTGTCACTTGGTTGTCAACTGTTAGGATTTATAACGTGTAATAATCAGTTATAAGTTTGCAGCAGTCACTTGGATGTCAACTGTTAGGATTTATAACGTGTAATAATCAGTCATAAGTTTGCAGCAGTCACTTGGTTTTTAACTGTTAGAGTTTATAACGTGTATTAATTAGTCACAAGTTTGCAGCAGTCACTTGGTTGTCAACTGTTAGGCTTTATTACGTGTAATAATCAGTCACAAGTTTGCAGCAGTCACTTGGTTGTCAACTGTTAGGGTTTATAACGTGAAATAATCAGTCACAAGTTTGCAGCGGTCACTTGGTTGTCAACTGTTAGATTTTATAACGTGTAATAATCAGTTACAAGTTTGCAGCAGTCACTTGGTTGTCAACTGTTAGGGTCTATAACGTGTAATAATCAGTCACAAGTTTGCAGCAGTCACTTGGTTGTCAACTGTTCGGGTTTATATCGTGTAACAGTCACAAGTTTGCAGCAGTCACTTGGTTGTCAACTGTTAGGGTTTTTAACGTGTAATAATCAGTCACAAGTTTGCAGCAGTCACTTGGTTGTCAACTGTTTGGGTTTATAGCGTGTAATAATGAGACACAAGTTTGCAGCAGTCACTTGGTTGTCAACTGTTAGGGTTTATAACGTATAATAATCAGTCACAAGTTTGCAGGAGTCACTTGGTTGTCAACTGTTAGGGTTTATAACGTGTTATAATCAGTCACAAGTTTGCAGCAGTCACTTGGTTGTCAACTGTTAGGGTTTATAACCTGTAATAATCAGTCAGAAGTTTGCAGCAGTCACTTGGTTGTCAACTGTTAGGGTTTATAACGTGTAATAATCAGTCATAAGTTTGCAGCAGTCAATTGGTTTTTAACTGTTAGGGTTTATAACGTGTATTAATTAGTTACAAGTTTGCAGCAGTCACTTGGTTGACAACTGTTAGGCTTTATAACGTGTAATAATCAGTCACAAGTTTGCAGCAGTCACTTGGTTGTCAACTGTTAGGGTTTATAACGTGTAAAAAATCAGTCACAAGTTTGCAGGAGTCACTTGGTTGCCAACTGTTAGGGTTTATAACGTGTAATAATTAGTCACAAGTTTGCAGCAGTCACTTGATTGTCAACTGTTAGGGTTTATAGCGTTTAATAATGAGTCACAAGTTTGCAGCAGTCACTTGGTTGTCAACTGTTAGGGATTATAACGTGTAATAATCAGTCACTAATTTGCAGGAGTACCTTGGTTGTCAACTGTTAGGGTTTACAACGTGTAATAATCAGTCACAAGTTTGCAGGAGTCACTTGCTTAACAACTGTTAGGGTTTATAACGTGTAATAATCAGTCACAATTTTTCAGCAGTCACTTGGTTGTTAACTGTTAGGGTTTATAGCGTGTAATAATGAGTCACAAGTTTGCTGCAGTCACTTGGTTGAAAACTGTTAGGGTTTATAACGTGTAACAATCTGTCACAAGTTTGCAGGAGTCACTTGGTTGTCAACTGTTAGGGTTTATAACGTGTAATAATCAGTCACAAGTTTGCAGCAGTCACTTGATTGCCAACTGTTAGGGTTTATAGCGTTTAATAATGAGTCACAAATTTGCAGCAGTCACTTGGTTGTCAACTGTTAGGGTTTATAACGTGTAATAATCAGTCACAAATTTGCAGGAGTCACTTGGTTGTCAACTGTTAGGGTTTACAACGTGTAATAATCAGTCACAAGTTTGCAGGAGTCACTTGGTTGTCAACTGTTAGGGATTATAATGTGTAATAAACAGTCACAATTTTTCAGCAGTCACTTGGTTGTTAACTGTTAGGGTTTATAGCGTGTAATAATGAGTCACAAGTTTGCAGCAGTCACTTGGTTGAAAACTGTTAGGGTTTATAACGTGTAATAATCAGTCACAAGTTTGCAGGAGTCACTTGGTTGTCAATTATTAGGGTTTATAACGTGTATTAATCAGTCACAAGTTTGCAGCAGTAACTTGGTTGTCAACTATTAGGGTTTATAACGTGTAATAGTCAGTCATAAGTTTGCAGCTGTCACTAGGTTGCAAATGTTAGGGTTTATAACGTGTAATCATCAGTCACAAGTTTGCAGCAGTCACTTGGTTGTCAACTGTTAGAGTTTATAACGTGTAACAATCAGTGACAAGTTTGCAGCAGTCACTTGGTTGTCAACTGTTAGGGTTTATAACGTGTAATAATCAGTCACAAGTTTGCAGCTGACACTTGGTTGTCAACTTTTAGGGTAAATAACGTGTATAATCAGTCACAAAATTCCAGCAGTCACTATGTTGTCAGCTGTTAATGTTTTAAAAGTGGAATAATGAGTCACAAGTTTGCAGCAGTCACTTGGTTGTCAACTGTTGGGGTTTATAACGTGTAATAATGAGTCACAAGTTTGCAGGAGTCACTTGGTTGTCAACTGTTAGGGTTTATAACGTGTAATAATCAGTCAGAAGTTTGCAGCAGTCACTTGGTTGTCAACTTTTAGGGTTAATATCGTGAAATAATCAGTCACAAGTTTGCAGGAGTCACTTGGTTGTCAACTGTTAGGGTTTATAACGTGTAATAATGAGTCACAGGTTTGCAGGAGTCATTTGGTTGTAAATTGTTAGGGTTTATAACATGTAATAATGAGTCACAAGTTTGGAGCACTCACATTGTTGTCAACTGTTAGGGTTTTTAAGTGTAATAATGAGTCAAAAGTTTGCAGGAGTCACTTGGTTGTCAAGTGTTAGGGTTTGTAACGTGTAATAATGAGTCACAAGTTTGCAGGAGTCACTTGGTTGTCAACTGGCAGGGTTTATAACGTGTAATATGAGTCACAAGTTTGCAGCAGTCACTTGGTTGTCAACTGTTAGGGTTTATAACGTGTAATAATCAGTCACAAGTTTGCAGCAGTCACTTGCTTGTCAACTGTTAGGGTTTATAACGTGTAATAATCAGTCACAATTTTTCAGCAGTCACTTGGTTGTTAACTGTTAGGGTTTATAGCGTGTAATAATGTGTCACAAGTTTGCTGCAGTCACTTGGTTGAAAACTGTTAGGGTTTATAACGTGTAACAATCAGTCACAAGTTTGCAGGAGTCACTTGGTTGTCAACTGTTAGGGTTTATAACGTGTAATAATCAGTCACAAGTTTGCAGCAGTCACTTGATTGCCAACTGTTAGGGTTTATAGCGTTTAATAATGAGTCACAAATTTGCAGCAGTCACTTGGTTGTCAACTGTTAGGGTTTATAACGTGTAATAATCAGTCACAAATTTGCAGGAGTCACTTGGTTGTCAACTGTTAGGGTTTACAACGTGTATTAATCAGTCACAAGTTTGCAGGAGTCACTTGGTTGTCAACTGTTAGGGATTATAATGTGTAATAAACAGTCACAATTTTTCAGCAGTCACTTGGTTGTTAACTGTTAGGGTTTATAGCGTGTAATAATGAGTCACAAGTTTGCAGCAGTCACTTGGTTGAAAACTGTTAGGGTTTATAACGTGTAATAATCAGTCACAAGTTTGCAGGAGTCACTTGGTTGTCAATTATTAGGGTTTATAACGTGTATTAATCAGTCACAAGTTTGCAGCAGTTACTTGGTTGTCAACTATTAGGGTTTATAACGTGTAATAGTCAGTCATAAGTTTGCAGCTGTCACTAGGTTGCAAATGTTAGGGTTTATAACGTGTAATCATCAGTCACAAGTTTGCAGCAGTCACTTGGTTGTCAACTGTTAGAGTTTATAACGTGTAATAATCAGTGACAAGTTTGCAGCAGTCACTTGGTTGTCAACTGTTAGGGTTTATAACGTGTAATAATCAGTCACAAGTTTGCAGCTGACACTTGGTTGTCAACTTTTGGGGTAAATAACGTGTATAATCAGTCACAAAATTCCAGCAGTATCTATGTTGTCAGCTGTTAATGTTTTAAAAGTGGAATAATGAGTCACCAGTTTGCAGCAGTCACTTGGTTGTCAACTGTTGGGGTTTATAACGTGTAATAATGAGTCACAAGTTTGCAGGAGTCACTTGGTTGTCAACTGTTAGGGTTTATAACGTGTAATAATCAGTCAGAAGTTTGCAGCAGTCACTTGGTTGTCAACTTTTAGGGTTAATATCGTGTAATAATCAGTCACAAGTTTGCAGGAGTCACTTGGTTGTCAACTGTTAGGGTTTATAACGTGTAATAATGAGTCACAGGTTTGCAGGAGTCATTTGGTTGTAAATTGTTAGGGTTTATAACATGTAATAATGAGTCACAAGTTTGGAGCACTCACATTGTTGTCAACTGTTAGGGTTTTTAAGTGTAATAATGAGTCAAAAGTTTGCAGGAGTCACTTGGTTGTCAAGTGTTAGGGTTTGTAACGTGTAATAATGAGTCACAAGTTTGCAGGAGTCACTTGGTTGTCAACTGGCAGGGTTTATAACGTGTAATATGAGTCACAAGTTTGCAGCAGTCACTTGGTTGTCAACTGTTAGGGTTTATAACGTGTAATAATCAGCCACAAGTTTCCAGCAGCTACTTGGTTGGCAACTGTTAGGGTTTATAAGTGTAATAGTCATACACAAGTTTGCAGGAGTCACTCGATTGTCATATGTTAGGGTTTATAACGTAAAATAATCAGTCACAAGTTTGCAGCAGTCACGTGGTTGTCAACTGTTAGGGTTTAATACGTGTAATATTGAGTCACATGTTTGCAGCAGTCACTTGGTTGTCAACTGTTAGCGTTTATATGTGTAATAATGATTCACAAGTTTGCAGCAGTGACTTGGTTGTCAACTATTAGGGTTTATAGCGTGTAATAATCAGTCACAAGTTTGCAGCAGTCACTTGGTTGTCAACTGTTAGGGTTTATAACCTGTAATAATAGGTCACAAGTTTGCAGCAGTCACTTGGTTGTCAACTGTTAGGATTTATAACGTGTAATAATCAGTCATAAGTTTGCAGCAGTCACTTGGTTGTCAATTGTTAGGGTTTATAACGTGTAATAATCAGTCATAAGTTTACAGCAGTCACTTGGTTTCAGTCACAAGTTTGCAGCAGTCACTTGGTTGTCAACTGTTAGGGTTTATAACGTGTAATAATCAGTTACAAGTTTGCAGCAGTCACTTGGTTGTCAACTGTTAGGGTCTATAACGTGTAATAATCAGTCACGAGTTTGCAGCAGTCACTTGGTAGTCACATTTTCGGGTTTATTTCGTGTAATAGTCACAAGTTTGCAGCAGTCACTTGGTTGTCAACCTTTAGGCTTTATAAGTGTAATAATCAGTCACAAGTTTGCAGCAGTCACTTTGTTGTCAACTGTTAGGCTTTATAATTGTAATAATCAGTCACAAGTTTGCAGCAGTCACTTGGTTGTCAACTATTAGGGTTTATAACGTGTAATAATCAGCCACAAGTTTGCAGGAGTCACTTGGTTGGCAACTGTTAGGGTTTATAAGTGTAATAGTAATACACAAGTTTGCAGGAGTCACTTGATTGTCATATGTTAGGGTTTATAACGTGTAATAATCAGTCACAAAATTGTAGGAGTCACTTGGGTGTCAACTGTTGGGGTTTATAACGTGTATTAATCAGTCACAAGTTTGCAGCAGTCACGTGGTTGTCAACTGTTAGGGTTTAATACGTGTAATATTGAGTCACATGTTTGCAGTAGTCACTTGGTTGTCAACTGTTAGCGTTTGTAAGTGTAATAATGAGTCACAAGTATGCAGCAGTGACTTGGTTGTCAACTATTAGGGTTTATAGCGTGTAATAATCAGTCACAAGTTTGCTGCAGTCACTTGGTTGTCAACTGTTAGGGTTTATAACCTGTAATAATAGTCATAAGTTTGCAGCAGTCACATGGTTTTTAACTGTTAGGGTATATAACGTGTAATAAACAGTCACAAGTTTGCAGCAGTCACTTGGTTGTCAACTCTTAGGGTTTATAACGCGTAATAAACAGTCACAAATTTGCAGCAGTCACATGGTTGTCAACTGTTAGGGTTTATAACGTGTAATAATCAGTCAGAAGTTTGTAGCAGTCCCTTGGTTGTCAACTGTTAGGGTTTATAACGTGTAATAATCAGTCACAAGTTTGCAGAAGTCACTTGGTTGTCAACTTTTAGTGTTTATAACGTGAAATAATCAGTCACAAGTTTGCAGCTGTCACTTGGTTGTCAACTGTTAGGATTTACAACGTGTCATAATGAGTCACAAGTTTGCAGGAGTCACTTGGTTGTCAACTGTTAGGGTTTATAACGTGTAATAATCAGTCACAAGTTTGCAGGAGTCACTTGGTTGTCAACTGTTAGGGTTTATAACGTGTAATAATCAGTCACAAGTTTGCAGCAGTCACTTGATTGTCAACTGTTAGGGTTTATAGCGTGTAATAATCAGTCACAAGTTTGCAGCAGTCACTTGATTGCCAACTGTTAGGATTTATAGCGTTTAATAATGAATCACAAATTTGCAGCAGTCACTTGGTTGTCAACTGTTAGGGTTTATAACGTGTAATAATCAGTCACAAATTTGCAGGAGTCACTTGGTTGTCAACTGTTAGGGTTTACAACGTGTAATAATCAGTCACAAGTTTGCAGGAGTCACTTGGTTGTCAACTGTTAGGGATTATAATGTGTAATAATCAGTCACAAGTTTTCAGCAGTCACTTGGTTGTTAACTGTTAGGGTTTATAGCGTGTAATAATGAGTCACAAGTTTGCAGCAGTCACTTGGTTGAAAACTGTTACGGTTTATAACGTGTAATAATCAGTCACAAGTTTGCAGGAGTCACTTGGTTGTCAACTGTTAGGCTTTATAAGTGTAATAATCAGTCACAAGTTTGCAGCAGTCACTTGGTTGTCAATTATTAGGGTTTATAACGTGTATTAATCAGTCACAAGTTTGCAGCAGTTACTTGGTTGTCAACTATTAGGGTTTATAACGTGTAATAGTCAGTCATAAGTTTGCAGCAGTCACTAGGTTGCAAATGTTAGGGTTTATAACGTGTAATCATCAGTCACAAGTTTGCAGCAGTCACTTGGTTGTCAACTGTTAGGTTTTATAACGTGTAATAATCAGTGACAAGTTTGCAGCAGTCACTTGGTTGTCAGCTGTTAGAGTTTATAACGTGTAATAATCAGTCACAAGTTTACAGCTGACAATTGGTTGTCAACTGTTAGGGTTTATAACGTGAAATAATCAGTCACAAGTTTGCAGTAGTCACTTGGTTGTCAACTGTTAGGGTTTATAACGTGTAATAATCAGTTACAAGTTTGCAGCAGTCACTTGGTTGTCAACTGTTAGGGTCTATAACGTGTAATAATAAGTCACAAGTTTGCAGAAGTCACTTGGTTGTCAACTGTTAGGGTTTATATCGTGTAATAGACACAAGTTTGCAGCAGTCACTTGGTTGTCAACTGTTAGGGTTTATAACGTGTAATAATCAGTCACAAGTTTGCAGGAGTCACTTGGTTGTCAACTGTTAGGGTTTACAACGTGTAATAATGAGTCACAAGTTTGCAGGAGTCATTGGATGTCAACTGTTAGGGTTTATAACGTGTAATAATCAGTCACAAGTTTGCAGGAGTCACTTGGTTGTCAACTGTTAGGGTTTTTAACGTGTAATTATCAGTCACAAGTTTGCAGCAGTCACTTGGTTGTCAACTGTTTGGGTTTATAGCGTGTAATAATGAGACACAAGTTTGCATCAGTCACTTGGTTGTCAACTGTTAGGGTTTATAACGTATAATAATCAGTCACAAGTTTGCAGGAGTCACTTGGTTGTCAACTGTTAGGGTTTATAACGTGTAATAATCAGTCACAAGTTTGCAGCAGTCACTTGGTTGTCAACTGTTAGGGTTTGTAACGTGTAATAATCAGTCATAAGTTTGCAGCAGTCACTTGATTTTTAACTGTTAGAGTTTATAACGTGTATTAATTAGTCACAAGTTTGCAGCAGTCACTTGGTTGTCAACTGTTAGGCTTTATAACGTGTAATAATCAGTCACAAGTTTGCAGCAGTCACTTGGTTGTCAACTGTTAGGGTTTATAACGTGTAATAATCAGACACAAGTTTGCAGCAGTCACTTGGTTGTCTACTGTTAGGGTTTATAACGTGTAATAATCAGTCACAAGTTTGCAGGAGTCACCTGGTTGTCAACTTTTAGGGTTTACAACGTGTAATAAGGAGTCATAATTTTGCAGGAGTCACTTGGTTGTCAACTGTTAGGGTTTATAACGTGTATTAATCAGTCACAAGTTTGCAGGAGTCACTTGGTTGTCAACTGTTAGGGTTTTTAACGTGTAATAATCAGTACAAGTTCGCAGCAGTCACTTGGTTGTCAACTGTTTCGGTTTATAGCGTGTAATTATGAGACACAAGTTTGCAGCAGTCACTTGGTTGTCAAATGTTAGGGTTTATAACGTATAATAATCAGTCACAAGTTTGCAGGAGTCACATGGTTGTCAACTGTTAGGGTTTATAACGTGTAATAATCAGTCACAAGTTTGCAGCAGTCACTTGGTTGTCAACTGTTAGGGTTTATAACCTGTAATAATCAGTCGGAAGTTTGCAGCAGTCACTTGGTTGTCAAATGTTAGGGTTTATAACGTGTAATAATCAGTCATAAGTTTGCAGCAGTCACTTGGTTTTTAACTGTTAGGGTTTATAACGTGTATTAATTAGTCACAAGTTTGCAGCAGTCACTTGGTTGACAACTGTTAGGCTTTATAACGTATAATAATCAGTCACAAGTTTGCAGAAGTCATTTGGTTGACAACTTTTAGGGTTTATAACGTGAAATAATCAGTCACAAGTTTGCTGCACACACTTGGTTGTCAACTGTTAGGGTTTATAACGTGTCATAATCAGTCATAAGTTTGCAGCAGTCACTTGGTTTTTAACTGTTAGAGTTTATAACGTGTATTAATTAGTCACAAGTTTGCAGCAGTCACTTGGTTGTCAACTGTTAGGCTTTATTACGTGTAATAATCAGTCACAAGTTTGCAGCAGTCACTTGGTTGTCAACTGTTGGGGTTTATAACGTGAAATAATCAGTCACAAGTTTGCAGCAGTCACTTGGTTGTCAACTGTTAGGGTTTATAACGTGTAATAATCAGTTACAAGTTTGCAGCAGTCACTTGGTTGTCAACTGTTAGGGTCTAAAACGTGTAATAATCAGTCACGAGTTTGCAGCAGTCACTTGGTAGTCAACTGTTCGGGTTTATATCGTGTAATAGTCACAAGTTTGCAGCAGTCACTTGGTTGTCAACCTTTAGGCTTTATAAGTGTAATAATCAGTCACAAGTTTGCAGCAGTCACTTGGTTGTCAACTGTTAGGCTTTATAAGTGTAATAATCAGTCACAAGTTTGCAGCAGTCACTTGGTTGTCAACTATTAGGGTTTATAACGTGTAATAATCAGCCACAAGTTTGCAGGAGTCACTTGGTTGGCAACTGTTAGGGTTTATAAGTGTAATAGTAATACACAAGTTTGCAGGTGTCACTTGATTGTCATATGTTAGGGTTTATAACGTGTAATAATCAGTCACAAAATTGTAGGAGTCACTTGGGTGTCAACTGTTGGGGTTTATAACGTGTATTAATCAGTCACAAGTTTGCAGCAGTCACGTGGTTGTCAACTGTTAGGGTTTAATACGTGTAATATTGAGTCACATGTTTGCAGTAGTCACTTGGTTGTCAACTGTTAGCGTTTGTAAGTGTAATAATGAGTCACAAGTATGCAGCAGTGACTTGGTTGTCAACTATTAGGGTTTATAGCGTGTAATAATCAGTCACAAGTTTGCTGCAGTCACTTGGTTGTCAACTGTTAGGGTTTATAACCTGTAATAATAGTCATAAGTTTGCAGCAGTCACTTGGTTTTTAACTGTTAGGGTATATAACGTGTAATAATCAGTCACAAGTTTGCAGCAGTCACTTGGTTGTCAACTGTTAGGGTTTATAACGTGTAGTAATCAGTCACAACTTTGCAGCAGTCACTTGGTTGTCAACTCTTAGGGTTTATAACGTGTAATAAACAGTCACAAATTTGCAGCAGTCACATGGTTGTCAACTGTTAGGGTTTATAACGTGTAATAATCAGTCAGAAGTTTGTAGCAGTCCCTTGGTTGTCAACTGTTAGGGTTTATAACGTGTAATAATCAGTCACAAGTTTGCAGAGGTCACTTGGTTGTCAACTTTTAGGGTTTATAACGTGAAATAATCAGTCACAAGTTTGCAGCTGTCACTTGGTTGTCAACTGTTAGGATTTATAACGTGTAATAATGAGTCACAAGTTTGCAGGAGTCACTTGGTTGTCAACTGTTAGGGTTTATAACGTGTAATAATCAGTCACAAGTTTGCAGGAGTCACTTGGTTGTCAACTGTTAGGGTTTATAACGTGTAATAATCAGTCACAAGTTTGTAGCAGTCACTTGATTGTCAACTGTTAGGGTTTATAGCGTGTAATAATCAGTCACAAGTTTGCAGCAGTCACTTGATTGCCAACTGTTAGGATTTATAGCGTTTAATAATGAGTCACAAATTTGCAGCAGTCACTTGGTTGTCAACTGTTAGGGTTTATAACGTGTAATAATCAGTCACAAATTTGCAGGAGTCACTTGGTTGTCAACTGTTAGGGTTTAGAACGTGTAATAATCAGTCACAAGTTTGCAGGAGTCACTTGGTTGTCAACTGTTAGGGATTATAATGTGTAATAATCAGTCACAAGTTTTCAGCAGTCACTTGGTTGTTAACTGTTAGGGTTTATAGCGTGTAATAATGAGTCACAAGTTTGCAGCAGTCACTTGGTTGAAAACTGTTAGGGTTTATAACGTATAATAATCAGTCACAAGTTTGCAGGAGTCACTTGGTTGTCAACTGTTAGGCTTTATAAGTGTAATAATCAGTCACAAGTTTGCAGCAGTCACTTGGATGTCAATTATTAGGGTTTATAACGTGTATTAATCAGTCACAAGTTTGCAGCAGTTACTTGGTTGTCAACTATTAGGGTTTATAACGTGTAATAGTCAGTCATAAGTTTGCAGCAGTCACTAGGTTGCAAATGTTAGGGTTTATAACGTGTAATCATCAGTCACAAGTTTGCAGCAGTCACTTGGTTGTCAACTGTTAGGGTTTATAACGTGTAATAATCAGTGACAAGTTTGCAGCAGTCACTTGGTTGTCAACTGTTAGAGTTTATAACGTGTAATAATCAGTCACAAGTTTACAGCTGACAATTGGTTGTCAACTGTTAGGGTTTATAACGTGAAATAATTCGTCACAAGTTTGTAGTAGTCACTTGGTTGTCAACTGTTAGGGTTTATAACGTGTAATAATCAGTTACAAGTTTGCAGCAGTCACTTGGTTGTCAACTGTTAGGGTCTATAACGTGTAATAATCAGTCACAAGTTTGCAGAAGTCACTTGGTTGTCAACTGTTAGGGTTTATATAGTGTAATAGACACAAGTTTGCAGCAGTCACTTGGTTGTCAACTGTTAGGGTTTATAACGTGTAATAATCAGTCACAAGTTTGCAGCAGTCACTTGGTTGTCAACTGTTAGGGTTTATAACGTGTAATAATCAGCCACATGTTTCCAGCAGCTACTTGGTTGGCAACTGTTAGGGTTTATAAGTGTAATAGTCATACACAAGTTTGCAGGAGTCACTTGATTGTCAAATGTTAGGGATTATAATGTGTAACAATCAGTCACAAGTTTGCAGCTGACACTTGGTTGTCAACTGTTAGGGTTTATAACGTGTAATAATCAGTCACAAGTTTGCAGCAGTCACTTGATTGCCAACTGTTAGGATTTATAGCGTTATATAATGAGTCACAAATTTGCAGCAGTCACTTGGTTGTCAACTGTTAGGGTTTATAACGTGTAATAATTAGTCACAAATTTGCAGGAGTCACTTGGTTGTCAACTGTTAGGGTTTACAACGTGTAATAATCAGTCACAAGTTTGCAGGAGTCACTTGGTTGTCAACTGTTAGGGATTATAATGTGTAATAATCAGTCACAAGTTTGCAGCAGTCACTTGGTTGTCAACTGTTAGGGTTTATAACCTGTAATAATCAGTCGGAAGTTTGCAGCAGTCACTTGGTTGTCAAATGTTAGGGTTTATAACGTGTAATAATCAGTCATAAGTTTGCAGCAGTCATTTGGTTTTTAACTGTTAGGGTTTATAACGTGTATTAATTAGTCACAAGTTTGCAGCAGTCACTTGGTTGACAACTGTTAGGCTTTATAACGTATAATAATCAGTCACAAGTTTGCAGAAGTCATTTGGTTGACAACTTTTAGGGTTTATAACGTGAAATAATCAGTCACAAGTTTGCAGCACACACTTGGTTGTCAACTGTTAGGGTTTATAACGTGTCATAATCAGTCACAAGTTTGCAGCAGTCACTTGGTTGTCAACTGTTAGGGTTTATAACGTGTAAAAAATCAGTCACAAGTTTGCAGGAGTCACTTGGTTGCCAACTGTTAGGATTTACAACGTGTAATAATGAGTCACAAGTTTGCAGGAGTCACTTGGTTGTCAACTGTTAGGGTTTATAACGTGTAAAAAATCAGGCACAAGTTTGCAGGAGTCACTTGGTTGCCAACTGTTAGGATTTACAACTTATAATAATGAGTCACAAGTTTGCAGGAGTCACTTGGTTGTCAACTGTTAGGGTTTATAACGAGTAATAATCAGTCACAAGTTTTGCAGGAGTCACTTGTTTGTCAAATGTTAGGGTTTATAACGTGTAATAATCAGTCACAAGTATGCAGTAGTCTCTTGATTGTCAACTGTTAGGGTTTATAGCGTTTAATAATGAGTCACAGGTTTGCAGCAGTCATTTGGTTGTCAACTGTTAGGGTTTATAACGTGTAATAATCAGTCACAAATTTGCAGGAGTCGCTTGGTTGTCAACTGTTAGGGTTTACAGTGTGTAATAATCAGTCACAAGTTTGCAGGCGTCACTTGGTGTAACTGTTAGGGTATATAACGTGTAATAATCAGTCACAAGTTTTCAGCAGTCACTTGGTTGTCAACTGTTAGGGTTTATAGCGTGTAATAATGAGTCACAAGTTTGCAGCAGTCACTTGGTTGAAAACTGTTAGGGTTTATAACGTGTAATAATCAGTCACAAGTTTGCAGGAGTCACTTGGTTGTCAACTGTTAGGCTTTATAAGTGTAATAGTCATACACAAGTTTGCAGGAGTCACTTGATTTTCATATGTTAGGGTTTATAACGTAAAATAATCAGTCACAAGTTTGTAGGACTCACTTGGGTGTCAACTGTTAGGGTTTATAACGTGTAATAATCAGTCACAAATTTGCAGCAGTCACGTAGTTGTCAACTGTTAGGGTTTAATACGTGTAATATTGAGTCACATGTTTGCAGCAGTCACTTGGTTGTCAACTGTTAGCGTTTATAAGTGTAATAATGAGTCACAAGTTTGCAGCAGTGACTTGGTTGTCAACTATTAGGGTTTATAGCGTGTAATAATCAGTCACAAGTTTGCAGCAGTCACTTGGTTGTTAACTGTTAAGGTTTATAACCTGTAATAATCAGTCACAAGTTTGCAGCAGTCACTTGGTTGTCAACTGTTAGGATTTATAACGTGTAATAATCAGTCACAAGTTTGCAGGAGTCACTTGGTTGTCAACTGTTAGGCTTTATAAGTGTAATAGTCATACACAAGTTTGCAGGAGTCACTTGATTTTCATATGTTAGGGTTTATAACGTAAAATAATCAGTCACAAGTTTGTAGGACTCACTTGGGTGTCAACTGTTAGGGTTTATAACGTGTAATAATCAGTCACAAATTTGCAGCAGTCACGTAGTTGTCAACTGTTAGGGTTTAATACGTGTAATATTGAGTCACATGTTTGCAGCAGTCACTTGGTTGTCAACTGTTAGCGTTTATAAGTGTAATAATGAGTCACAAGTTTGCAGCAGTGACTTGGTTGTCAACTATTAGGGTTTATAGCGTGTAATAATCAGTCACAAGTTTGCAGCAGTCACTTGGTTGTTAACTGTTAGGGTTTATAACCTGTAATAATCAGTCACAAGTTTGCAGCAGTCACTTGGTTGTCAACTGTTAGGATTTATAACGTGTAATAATCAGTCATAAGTTTGCAGCAGTCACTTGGTTGTCAACTGTCAGGGTTTATAACGTGTAATAATCAGTCATAAGTTTGCAGCAGTCACTTGGTTTTTAACTGTTAGAGTCTATAACGTGTATTAATTAGTAACAAGTTTGCAGCATTCACTTGGTTGTCAACTGTTTGGCTTTGTTACATGTAATAATCAGTCACAATTTGCAGCAGTCACTTGGTTGTCAACTGTTTCGGTTTATAGCGTGTAATTATGAGACACAAGTTTGCAGCAGTCACTTGGTTGTCAAATGTTAGGGTTTATAACGTATAATAATCAGTGACAAGTTTGCAGGAGTCACATGGTTGTCAACTGTTAGGGTTTATAACGTGTAATAATCAGTCACAAGTTTGCAGCAGTCACTTGGTTGTCAACTGTTAGGGTTTATAACCTGTAATAATCAGTCGGAAGTTTGCAGCAGTCACTTGGTTGTCAAATGTTAGGGTTTATAACGTGTAATAATCAGTCATAAGTTTGCAGCAGTCACTTGGTTTTTAACTGTTAGGGTTTATAACGTGTATTAATTAGTCACAAGTTTGCAGCAGTCACTTGGTTGACAACTGTTAGGCTTTATAACGTATAATAATCAGTCACAAGTTTGCAGAAGTCATTTGGTTGACAACTTTTAGGGTTTATAACGTGAAATAATCAGTCACAAGTTTGCAGCACACACTTGGTTGTCAACTGTTAGGGTTTATAGCGTGTCATAATCAGTCACAAGTTTGCAGCAGTCACTTGGTTGTCAACTGTTAGGGTTTATAACGTGTAAAAAATCAGTCACAAGTTTGCAGGAGTCACTTGGTTGCCAACTGTTAGGATTTACAACGTGTAATAATGAGTCACAAGTTTGCAGGAGTCACTTGGTTGTCAACTGTTAGGGTTTATAACGTGTAAAAAATCAGGCACAAGTTTGCAGGAGTCATTTGGTTGCCAACTGTTAGGATTTACAACTTATAATAATGAGTCACAAGTTTGCAGGAGTCACTTGGTTGTCAACTGTTAGGGTTTATAACGAGTAATAATCAGTCACAAGTTTGCAGGAGTCACTTGTTTGTCAAATGTTAGGGTTTATAACGTGTAATAATCAGTCACAAGTATGCAGTAGTCTCTTGATTGTCAACTGTTAGGGTTTATAGCGTTTAATAATGAGTCACAGGTTTGCAGCAGTCACTTGGTTGTCAACTGTTAGGGTTTATAACGTGTAATAATCAGTCACAAATTTGCAGGAGTCGCTTGGTTGTCAACTGTTAGGGTTTACAGTGTGTAATAATCAGTCACAAGTTTGCAGGCGTCACTTGGTGTAACTGTTAGGGTATATAACGTGTAATAATCAGTAACAAGTTTTCAGCAGTCACTTGGTTGTCAACTGTTAGGGTTTATAGCGTGTAATAAGTCACAAGTTTGCAGCAGTCACTTGGTTGAAAACTGTTAGGGTTTATAACGTGTAATAATCAGTCACAAGTTTGCAGGAGTCACTTGGTTGTCAACTGTTAGGCTTTATAAGTGTAATAGTCATACACAAGTTTGCAGGAGTCACTTGATTTTCATATGTTAGGGTTTATAACGTAAAATAATCAGTCACAAGTTTGTAGGACTCACTTGGGTGTCAACTGTTAGGGTTTATAACGTGTAATAATCAGTCACAAATTTGCAGCAGTCACGTAGTTGTCAACTGTTAGGTTTTAATACGTGTAATATTGAGTCACATGTTTGCAGCAGTCACTTGGTTATCAACTGTTAGCGTTTATAAGTGTAATAATGAGTCACAAGTTTGCAGCAGTGACTTGGTTGTCAACTATTAGGGTTTATAGCGTGTAATAATCAGTCACAAGTTTGCAGCAGTCACTTGGTTGTTAACTGTTAGGGTTTATAACCTGTAATAATCAGTCACAAGTTTGCAGCAGTCACTTGGTTGTCAACTGTTAGGATTTATAAAGTGTAATAATCAGTCATAAGTTTGCAGCAGTCACTTGGTTGTCAACTGTTAGGGTTTATAACGTGTAATAATCAGTCACAAGTTTGCAGCAGTCGCTTGGTTGTCAACTGTTAGGGTTTATAACGTGTTATAATCAGTTACAAGTTTGCAGCAGTCACTTGGTTGTCAACTGTTAGGGTCTATAACGTGTAATAATCAGTCACAAATTTGCGGCAATCACTTGGTTGTCAACTGTTCGGGTTTATATCGTGTAATAGTCACAAGTTTGCAGTAGTCACTTGGTTGTCAACTGTTAGGGTTTTTAACGTGTAATAATCAGTCACAAGTTTGCCGCAGTCACTAGGTTGTCAACTGTTTGGGTTTATAGCGTGTAATGATGAGACACAAGTTTGCAGCAGTCACTTGGTTGTCAACTGTTAGGGTTTATAACGTATAATAATCAGTCACAAGTTTGCAGGAGTCACTTGGTTGTCAACTGTTAGGGTTTATAACGTTTAATAATCAGTCACATGTTTGCAGCAGTCACTTGGTTGTCAACTGCTAGGGTTTATAACCTGTAATAATCAGTCAGAAGTTTGCAGCAGTCACTTGGTTGTCAACTGTTAGGGTTTATAACGTGTAATAATCAGTCATAAGTTTGCAGCAGTCAATTGGTTTTTAACTGTTAGGGTTTATAACGTGTATTAATTAGTCACAAGTTTGCAGCAGTCACTTGGTTGACAACTGTTAGGCTTTATAAGTGTAATAATCAGTCACAAGTTTGCAGCAGTCACTTGGTTGTCAACTGTTAGGCTTTATAAGTGTAATAATCAGTCACAAGTTTGCAGCAGTCACTTGGTTGTCAACTATTAGGGTTTATAACGTATAATAAACAGTCACAAGTTTGCAGCAGTCACTTGGTTGTCAACTGTTAGGGTTTATAACGTGTAATAATCAGCCACAAGTTTGCAGCAGGCACTTGGTGGCAACTGTTAGGGTTTATAAGTGTAATAGTCATACACAAGTTTGCAGGGGTCACTTGATTGTCATATGTTAGGGTTTATAACGTGTAATAATCAGTCACAAGTTTGTAAGAGTCACTTGGGTGTCAACTGTTGGGGTTTATAACGTGTATTAAACAATCACAAGTTTGCAGCAGTCACGTGGTTGTCAACTGTTAGGGTTTAATACGTGTAATATTGAGTCACATGTTTGCAGTAGTCTCTTGGTTGTCAACTGTTAGCGTTTATAAGTGTAATAATGAGTCACAAGTATGCAGCAGTGACTTGGTTGTCAACTATTAGGGTTTATAGCGTGTAATAATCAGTCACAAGTTTGCTGCAGTCACTTGGTTGTCAACTGTTAGGGTTTATAACCTGTAATAAGCAGTCATAAGTTTGCAGCAGTCACTTGATTGTCAACTGTTAGGGTTTATAGCGTGTAATAATCAGTCACAAGTTTGCAGCAGTCACTTGATTGCCAACTGTTAGGATTTATAGCGTTTAATAATGAGTCACAAATTTGCAGCAGTCACTTGGTTGTCAACTGTTAGGGTTTATAACGTGTAATAATCAGTCACAAATTTGCAGGAGTCACTTGGTTGTCAACTGTTAGGGTTTAGAACGTGTAATAATCAGTCACAAGTTTGCAGGAGTCACTTGGTTGTCAACTGTTAGGGATTATAATGTGTAATAATCAGTCACAAGTTTTCAGCAGTCACTTGGTTGTTAACTGTTAGGGTTTATAGCGTGTAATAATGAGTCACAAGTTTGCAGCAGTCACTTGGTTGAAAACTGTTACGGTTTATAACGTGTAATAATCAGTCACAAGTTTGCAGGAGTCACTTGGTTGTCAACTGTTAGGCTTTATAAGTGTAATAATCAGTCACAAGTTTGCAGCAGTCACTTGGTTGTCAATTATTAGGGTTTATAACGTGTATTAATCAGTCACAAGTTTGCAGCAGTTACTTGGTTGTCAACTATTAGGGTTTATAACGTGTAATAGTCAGTCATAAGTTTGCAGCAGTCACTAGGTTGCAAATGTTAGGGTTTATAACGTGTAATCATCAGTCACAAGTTTGCAGCAGTCATTTGGTTGTCAACTGTTAGGGTTTATAACGTGTAATAATCAGTGACAAGTTTGCAGCAGTCACTTGGTTGTCAACTGTTAGAGTTTATAACGTGTAATAATCAGTCACAAGTTTACAGCTGACAATTGGTTGTCAACTGTTAGGGTTTATAACGTGAAATAATTCGTCACAAGTTTGCAGTAGTCACTTGGTTGTCAACTGTTAGGGTTTATAACGTGTAATAATCAGTTACAAGTTTGCAGCAGTCACTTGGTTGTCAACTGTTAGGGTCTATAACGTGTAATAATCAGTCACAAGTTTGCAGAAGTCACTTGGTTGTCAACTGTTAGGGTTTATATCGTGTAATAGACACAAGTTTGCAGCAGTCACTTGGTTGTCAACTGTTAGGGTTTATAACGTGTAATAATCAGTCACAAGTTTGCAGCAGTCACTTGGTTGTCAACTGTTAGGGTTTATAACGTGTAATAATCAGCCACGTTTCCAGCAGCTACTTGGTTGGCAACTGTTAGGGTTTATAAGTGTAATAGTCATACACAAGTTTGCAGGAGTCACTTGATTGTCAAATGTTAGGGATTATAATGTGTAACAATCAGTCACAAGTTTGCAGGAGTCACTTGGTTTTCAACTGTTAGGGTTTATAACGTGTAATAATCAGTCACAAGTTTGCAGCAGTCACTTGATTGCCAACTGTTAGGATTTATAGCGTTATATAATGAGTCACAAATTTGCAGCAGTCACTTGGTTGTCAACTGTTAGGGTTTATAACGTGTAATAATCAGTCACAAATTTGCAGGAGTCACTTGGTTGTCAACTGTTAGGGTTTACAACGTGTAATAATCAGTCACAAGTTTGCAGGAGTCACTTGGTTGTCAACTGTTAGGGATTATAATGTGTAATAATCAGTCACAAGTTTGCAGCAGTCACTTGGTTGTCAACTGTTAGGGTTTATAACCTGTAATAATCAGTCGGAAGTTTGCAGCAGTCACTTGGTTGTCAAATGTTAGGGTTTATAACGTGTAATAATCAGTCATAAGTTTGCAGCAGTCACTTGGTTTTTAACTGTTAGGGTTTATAACGTGTATTAATTAGTCACAAGTTTGCAGCAGTCACTTGGTTGACAACTGTTAGGCTTTATAACGTATAATAATCAGTCACAAGTTTGCAGAAGTCATTTGGTTGACAACTTTTAGGGTTTAGAACGTGAAATAATCAGTCACAAGTTTGCAGCACACACTTGGTTGTCAACTGTTAGGGTTTATAACGTGTCATAATCAGTCACAAGTTTGCAGCAGTCACTTGGTTGTCAACTGTTAGGGTTTATAACGTGTAAAAAATCAGTCACAAGTTTGCAGGAGTCACTTGGTTGCCAACTGTTAGGATTTACAACGTGTAATAATGAGTCACAAGTTTGCAGGAGTCACTTGGTTGTCAACTGTTAGGGTTTATAACGTGTAAAAAATCAGGCACAAGTTTGCAGGAGTCACTTGGTTGCCAACTGTTAGGATTTACAACTTATAATAATGAGTCACAAATTTGCAGGAGTCACTTGGTTGTCAACTGTTAGGGTTTATAACGAGTAATAATCAGTCACAAGTTTGCAGGAGTCACTTGTTTGTCAAATGTTAGGGTTTATAACGTGTAATAATCAGTCACAAGTATGCAGTAGTCTCTTGATTGTCAACTGTTAGGGTTTATAGCGTTTAATAATGAGTCACAGGTTTGCAGCAGTCACTTGGTTGTCAACTGTTAGGGTTTATAACGTGTAATAATCAGTCACAAATTTGCAGGAGTCGCTTGGTTGTCAACTGTTAGGGTTTACAGTGTGTAATAATCAGTCACAAGTTTGCAGGCGTCACTTGGTGTAACTGTTAGGGTATATAACGTGTAATAATCAGTCACAAGTTTTCAGCAGTCACTTGGTTGTCAACTGTTAGGGTTTATAGCGTGTAATAATGAGTCACAAGTTTGCAGCAGTCACTTGGTTGAAAACTGTTAGGGTTTATAACGTGTAATAATCAGTCACAAGTTTGCAGGAGTCACTTGGTTGTCAACTGTTAGGCTTTATAAGTGTAATAGTCATACACAAGTTTGCAGGAGTCACTTGATTTTCATATGTTAGGGTTTATAACGTAAAATAATCAGTCACAAGTTTGTAGGACTCACTTGGGTGTCAACTGTTAGGGTTTATAACGTGTAATAATCAGTCACAAATTTGCAGCAGTCACGTAGTTGTCAACTGTTAGGGTTTAATACGTGTAATATTGAGTCACATGTTTGCAGCAGTCACTTGGTTGTCAACTGTTAGCGTTTATAAGTGTAATAATGAGTCACAAGTTTGCAGCAGTGACTTGGTTGTCAACTATTAGGGTTTATAGCGTGTAATAATCAGTCACAAGTTTGCAGCAGTCACTTGGTTGTTAACTGTTAAGGTTTATAACCTGTAATAATCAGTCACAAGTTTGCAGCAGTCACTTGGTTGTCAACTGTTAGGATTTATAACGTGTAATAATCAGTCACAAGTTTGCAGGAGTCACTTGGTTGTCAACTGTTAGGCTTTATAAGTGTAATAGTCATACACAAGTTTGCAGGAGTCACTTGATTTTCATATGTTAGGGTTTATAACGTAAAATAATCAGTCACAAGTTTGTAGGACTCACTTGGGTGTCAACTGTTAGGGTTTATAACGTGTAATAATCAGTCACAAATTTGCAGCAGTCACGTAGTTGTCAACTGTTAGGGCTTAATACGTGTAATATTGAGTCACATGTTTGCAGCAGTCACTTGGTTGTCAACTGTTAGCGTTTATAAGTGTAATAATGAGTCACAAGTTTGCAGCAGTGACTTGGTTGTCAACTATTAGGGTTTATAGCGTGTAATAATCAGTCACAAGTTTGCAGCAGTCACTTGGTTGTTAACTGTTAGGGTTTATAACCTGTAATAATCAGTCACAAGTTTGCAGCAGTCACTTGGTTGTCAACTGTTAGGATTTATAACGTGTAATAATCAGTCATAAGTTTGCAGCAGTCACTTAGTTGTCAACTGTCAGGGTTTATAACGTGTAATAATCAGTCATAAGTTTGCAGCAGTCACTTGGTTTTTAACTGTTAGAGTCTATAACGTGTATTAATTAGTAACAAGTTTGCAGCATTCACTTGGTTGTCAACTGTTTGGCTTTGTTACATGTAATAATCAGTCACAAGTTCGCAGCAGTCACTTGGTTGTCAACTGTTTCGGTTTATAGCGTGTAATTATGAGACACAAGTTTGCAGCAGTCACTTGGTTGTCAAATGTTAGGGTTTATAACGTATAATAATCAGTCACAAGTTTGCAGGAGTCACATGGTTGTCAACTGTTAGGGTTTATAACGTGTAATAATCAGTCACAAGTTTGCAGCAGTCACTTGGTTGTCAACTGTTAGGGTTTATAACCTGTAATAATCAGTCGGAAGTTTGCAGCAGTCACTTGGTTGTCAAATGTTAGGGTTTATAACGTGTAATAATCAGTCATAAGTTTGCAGCAGTCACTTGGTTTTTAACTGTTAGGGTTTATAACGTGTATTAATTAGTCACAAGTTTGCAGCAGTCACTTGGTTGACAACTGTTAGGCTTTATAACGTATAATAATCAGTCACAAGTTTGCAGAAGTCATTTGGTTGACAACTTTTAGGGTTTATAACGTGAAATAATCAGTCACAAGTTTGCAGCACACACTTGGTTGTCAACTGTTAGGGTTTATAGCGTGTCATAATCAGTCACAAGTTTGCAGCAGTCACTTGGTTCTCAACTGTTAGGGTTTATAACGTGTAAAAAATCAGTCACAAGTTTGCAGGAGTCACTTGGTTGCCAACTGTTAGGATTTACAACGTGTAATAATGAGTCACAAGTTTGCAGGAGTCACTTGGTTGTCAACTGTTAGGGTTTATAACGTGTAAAAAATCAGGCACAAGTTTGCAGGAGTCACTTGGTTGCCAACTGTTAGGATTTACAACTTATAATAATGAGTCACAAGTTTGCAGGAGTCACTTGGTTGTCAACTGTTAGGGTTTATAACGAGTAATAATCAGTCACAAGTTTGCAGGAGTCACTTGTTTGTCAAATGTTAGGGTTTATAACGTGTAATAATCAGTCACAAGTATGCAGTAGTCTCTTGATTGTCAACTGTTAGGGTTTATAGCGTTTAATAATGAGTCACAGGTTTGCAGCAGTCACTTGGTTGTCAACTGTTAGGGTTTATAACGTGTAATAATCAGTCACAAATTTGCAGGAGTCGCTTGGTTGTCAACTGTTAGGGTTTACAGTGTGTAATAATCAGTCACAAGTTTGCAGGCGTCACTTGGTGTAACTGTTAGGGTATATAACGTGTAATAATCAGTCACAAGTTTTCAACAGTCACTTGGTTGTCAACTGTTAGGGTTTATAGCGTGTAATAATGAGTCACAAGTTTGCAGCAGTCACTTGGTTGAAAACTGTTAGGGTTTATAACGTGTAATAATCAGTCACAAGTTTGCAGGAGTCACTTGGTTGTCAACTGTTAGGCTTTATAAGTGTAATAGTCATACACAAGTTTGCAGGAGTCACTTGATTTTCATATGTTAGGGTTTATAACGTAAAATAATCAGTCACAAGTTTGTAGGACTCACTTGGGTGTCAACTGTTAGGGTTTATAACGTGTAGTAATCAGTCACAAATTTGCAGCAGTCACGTAGTTGTCAACTGTTAGGTTTTAATACGTGTAATATTGAGTCACATGTGTGCAGCAGTCACTTGGTTATCAACTGTTAGCGTTTATAAGTGTAATAATGAGTCACAAGTTTGCAGCAGTGACTTGGTTGTCAACTATTAGGGTTTATAGCGTGTAATAATCAGTCACAAGTTTGCAGCAGTCACTTGGTTGTTAACTGTTAGGGTTTATAACCTGTAATAATCAGTCACAAGTTTGCAGCAGTCACTTGGTTGTCAACTGTTAGGATTTATAACGAGTAATAATCAGTCATAAGTTTGCAGCAGTCACTTGGTTGTCAACTGTTAGGGTTTATAACGTGTAATAATCAGTCATAAGTTTGCAGCAGTCACTTGGTTTTTAACTGTTAGAGTCTATAACGTGTATTAATTAGTAACAAGTTTGCAGCATTCACTTGGTTGTCAACTGTTTGGCTTTGTTACATGTAATAATCAGTCACAATTTGCAGCAGTCACTTGGTTGTCAACTGTTAGGGTTTATAACGTGAAATAATCAGTCACAAGTTTGCAGCAGTCGCTTGGTTGTCAACTGTTAGGGTTTATAACGTGTTATAATCAGTTACAAGTTTGCAGCAGTCACTTGGTTGTCAACTGTTAGGGTCTATAACGTGTAATAATCAGTCACAAATTTGCGGCAATCACTTGGTTGTCAACTGTTCGGGTTTATATCGTGTAATAGTCACAAGTTTGCAGTAGTCACTTGGTTGTCAACTGTTAGGGTTTTTAACGTGTAATAATCAGTCACAAGTTTGCCGCAGTCACTAGGTTGTCAACTGTTTGGGTTTATAGCGTGTAATGATGAGACACAAGTTTGCAGCAGTCAATTGGTTGTCAACTGTTAGGGTTTATAACGTATAATAATCAGTCACAAGTTTGCAGGAGTCACTTGGTTGTCAACTGCTAGGGTTTATAACCTGTAATAATCAGTCAGAAGTTTGCAGCAGTCACTTGGTTGTCAACTGTTAGGGTTTATAACGTGTAATAATCAGTCATAAGTTTGCAGCAGTCAATTGGTTTTTAACTGTTAGGGTTTATAACGTGTATTAATTAGTCACAAGTTTGCAGCAGTCACTTGGTTGACAACTGTTAGGCTTTATAAGTGTAATAATCAGTCACAAGTTTGCAACAGTCACTTGGTTGTCAACTGTTAGGCTTTATAAGTGTAATAATCAGTCACAAGTTTGCAGCAGTCACTTGGTTGTCAACTATTAGGGTTTATAACGTATAATAAACAGTCACAAGTTTGCAGCAGTCACTTGGTTGTCAACTGTTAGGGTTTATAACGTGTAATAATCAGCCACAAGTTTGCAGCAGGCACTTGGTGGCAACTGTTAGGGTTTATAAGTGTAATAGTCATACACAAGTTTGCAGGGGTCACTTGATTGTCATATGTTAGGGTTTATAACGTGTAATAATCAGTCACAAGTTTGTAAGAGTCACTTGGGTGTCAACTGTTGGGGTTTATAACGTGTATTAATCAATCACAAGTTTGCAGCAGTCACGTGGTTGTCAACTGTTAGGGTTTAATACGTGTAATATTGAGTCACATGTTTGCAGTAGTCACTTGGTTGTCAACTGTTAGCGTTTATAAGTGTAATAATGAGTCACAAGTATGCAGCAGTGACTTGGTTGTCAACTATTAGGGTTTATAGCGTGTAATAATCAGTCACAAGTTTGCTGCAGTCACTTGGTTGTCAAATGTTAGGGTTTATAACCTGTAATAAGCAGTCATAAGTTTGCAGCAGTCACTTGGTTTTTAACTGTTAGGGTATATAACGTGTAATAATCAGTCACAAGTTTGCAGTAGTCACTTGGTTGTCAACTGTTAGGGTTTATAACGTGTAGTAATCAGTCACAACTTTGCAGCAGTCACTTGGTTGTCAACTGTTAGGGTTTATAACGTGTAATAAACAGTCACAAATTTGCAGCAGTCACATGGTTGTCAACTGTTAGGGTTTATAACGTGTAATAATCAGTCAGAAGTTTGTAGCAGTCCCTTGGCTGTCAACTGTTAGGGTTTATAACGTGTAATAATCAGTCACAAGTTTGCAGAAGTCACTTGGTTGTCAATTTTTAGGGTTTATAACGTGAAATAATCAGTCACAAGTTTGCAGCTGTCACTTGGTTTCAACTGTTAAGATTTACAACGTGTAATAATGAGTCACAAGTTTGCAGGAGTCACTTGGTTGTCAACTTTTAGGGTTTATAACGTGTAATAATCAGTCACAAGTTTGCAGGAGTCACTTGGTTGTCAACTGTTAGGGTTTATAACGTGTAATAATCAGTCACAAGTTTGCAGCAGTCACTTGATTGTCAACTGTTAGGGTTTATAGCGTTTAATAATGAGTCACAAATTTGCAGCAGTCACTTGGTTGTCAACTGTTAGGGTTTAAAGCGGTCAATAATCAGTCACAAATTTGCAGGAGTCACTTGTTTGTCACCTGTTAGGGTTTACAACGTGAAATAATCAGTCACAAGTTTGCAGGAGTCACTTTGTTGTCAACTGTTAGGGTTTATAACGTGTAATAATCTGTCACAAGTTTTCAGCAGTCACTTGGTTGTTAACTGTTAGGGTTTATAGCGTGTAATAAAGAGTCACAAGTTTGCAGCAGTCACTTGGTTGCCAAGTGTTAGGGTTTATAAGTGTAATAATCATACACAAGTTTGCAGGAGTCACTTGGTTGTCAACTGTTAGGGTTCATAACGTGTAATAATCAGTCACAAGTTTGCAGGAGTCACTTGGTTGTCAACTGTTAGGCTTTATAAGTGTAATAATTAGTCACAAGTTTGCAGCAGTCACTTGGTTGTCAACTATTAGGGTTTATAACGTGTAATAATCAGTCACAAGTTTGCAGCAGTCACTTGGTTGTCAACTGTTAGGGTTTATAACGTGTAATAATCAGCCACAAGTTTGCAGCAGTCACTTGGTTGCCAAGTGTTAGGGTTTATAAGTGTAATAATCATTCACAAGTTTGCAGGAGTCCCTTGGTTGTCAACTGTTAGGGTTTATAACGTGTAATAATCAGTCACAATTTTTCAGCAGTCACTTGGTTGTTAACTGTTAGGGTTTATAGCGTGTAATAATGAGTCACAAGTTTGCTGCAGGCACTTGGTTGTCAACTGTTAGGGTTTATAACGTGTAATAATCAGACACAAGTTTGCAGGAGTCACTTGGTTGTCTACTGTTAGGGTTTATAACGTGTAATAGTCAGTCACAAGTTGGCAGGAGTCACTTGGTTGTCAACTGTTATTATTTATAACGTGTAATAATCAGTCACAAGTTTGCAGGAGTCACTTGGTTGTCAACTGTTAGGGTTTTTAACGTGTAATAATCAGTCACAAGTTTGCAGCAGTCACTTGGTTGTGAACTGTTTGGGTTTATAGCGTGTAATAATGAGACACAAGTTTGCAGCAGTCACTTGGTTGTCAATTGTTAGGGTTTATAACGTATAATAATCAGTCACAAGTTTGCAGGAGTCACTTGGTTGTCAACTGTTATGGTTTATAACGTGTAATAATCAGTCACAAGTTTGCAGCAGTCACTTGGTTGTCCACTGTTAGGGTTTATAACCTGTAATAATCAGTCGGAAGTTTGCAGCAGTCACATGGTTGTCAAATGTTAGGGTTTATAACGTGTAATAATCAGTCATAGGTTTGCAGCAGTCACTTGGTTTTTAACTGTTAGCGTTTATAACGTGTATTATTAAGTCACAAGTTTGCAGCAGTCACATGGTTGACAACTGTTAGGGTTTATAACGTGTAGTAATCAGTCACAAATTTGCAGCAGTCACTTGGTTGTCAACTGTTAGGGTTTAAAGCGGTCAATAATCAGTCACAAATTTGCAGGAGTCACTTGTTTGTCACCTGTTAGGGTTTACAACGTGAAATAATCAGTCACAAGTTTGCAGGAGTCACTTTGTTGTCAACTGTTAGGGTTTATAACGTGTAATAATCTGTCACAAGTTTTCAGCAGTCACTTGGTTGTTAACTGTTAGGGTTTATAGCGTGTAATAAAGAGTCACAAGTTTGCAGCAGTCACTTGGTTGCCAAGTGTTAGGGTTTATAAGTGTAATAATCATACACAAGTTTGCAGGAGTCACTTGGTTGTCAACTGTTAGGGTTCATAACGTGTAATAATCAGTCACAAGTTTGCAGGAGTCACTTGGTTGTCAACTGTTAGGCTTTATAAGTGTAATAATTAGTCACAAGTTTGCAGCAGTCACTTGGTTGTCAACTATTAGGGTTTATAACGTGTAATAATCAGTCACAAGTTTGCAGCAGTCACTTGGTTGTCAACTGTTAGGGTTTATAACGTGTAATAATCAGCCACAAGTTTGCAGCAGTCACTTGGTTGCCAAGTGTTAGGGTTTATAAGTGTAATAATCATTCACAAGTTTGCAGGAGTCCCTTGGTTGTCAACTGTTAGGGTTTATAACGTGTAATAATCAGTCACAATTTTTCAGCAGTCACTTGGTTGTTAACTGTTAGGGTTTATAGCGTGTAATAATGAGTCACAAGTTTGCTGCAGGCACTTGGTTGTCAACTGTTAGGGTTTATAACGTGTAATAATCAGACACAAGTTTGCAGGAGTCACTTGGTTGTCTACTGTTAGGGTTTATAACGTGTAATAGTCAGTCACAAGTTGGCAGGAGTCACTTGGTTGTCAACTGTTATTATTTATAACGTGTAATAATCAGTCACAAGTTTGCAGGAGTCACTTGGTTGTCAACTGTTAGGGTTTTTAACGTGTAATAATCAGTCACAAGTTTGCAGCAGTCACTTGGTTGTGAACTGTTTGGGTTTATAGCGTGTAATAATGAGACACAAGTTTGCAGCAGTCACTTGGTTGTCAATTGTTAGGGTTTATAACGTATAATAATCAGTCACAAGTTTGCAGGAGTCACTTGGTTGTCAACTGTTATGGTTTATAACGTGTAATAATCAGTCACAAGTTTGCAGCAGTCACTTGGTTGTCCACTGTTAGGGTTTATAACCTGTAATAATCAGTCGGAAGTTTGCAGCAGTCACATGGTTGTCAAATGTTAGGGTTTATAACGTGTAATAATCAGTCATAGGTTTGCAGCAGTCACTTGGTTTTTAACTGTTAGCGTTTATAACGTGTATTATTAAGTCACAAGTTTGCAGCAGTCACATGGTTGACAACTGTTAGGGTTTATAACGTGTAGTAATCAGTCACAACTTTGCAGCAGTCACTTGGTTGTCAACTGTTAGGGTTTATAACGTGTAATAAACAGTCACAAATTTGCATCAGTCCCATGGTTGTCAACTGTTAGGGTTTATAACGTGTAATAATCAGTCAGAAGTTTGTAGCAGTCACTTGGTTGTCAACTGTTAGGGTTTATAACGTGTAATAATCAGTCACAAGTTTGCAGAAGTCACTTGTTTGTCAACTTTTAGGGTTTATAACGTGAAATAATCAGTCACAAGTTTGCAGCTGTCACTTGGTTGTCAACTGTTAGGGTTTATAACGTGTCATAATCAGGCACAAGTTTGCAGCAGTCACTTGGTTGTCAACTGTTAGGGTTTATAACGTGTAATAATCAGTCACAAGTTTGCAGGAGTCACTTGTTTGCCAAATGTTAGGATTTATAACGAGTAATAATGAGTCACAAGTTTGCAGGAGTCACTTGGTTGTCAACTGTTAGGGTTTATAACGTGTAATAATCAGTCACAAGTTTGCAAGAGTCACTTGGTTGTCAACTGTTAGGGTTTATAACGTGTAATAATCAGTCACAAGTTTGCAGCAGTCACTTGATTGTCAACTGTTAGGGTTTATAGCGTTTAATAATGAGTCAGAAGTTTGCAGCAGTCACTTGGTTGTCAACTGTTAGGGTTTAAAGCGGTCAATAATCAGTCACAAATTTGCAGGAGTCACTTGGTTGTCAACTGTTAGGGTTTACAACGTGAAATAATCAGTCACAAGTTTGCAGGAGTCACTTTGTTGTCAACTGTTAGGGTTTATAACGTGTAATAATCAGTCACAAGTTTTCAGCAGTCACTTGGTTGTTAACTGTTAGGGTTTATAGCGTGTAATAAAGAGTCACAAGTTTGCAGCAGTCACTTGGTTGCCAAGTGTTAGGGTTTATAAGTGTAATAATCATACACAAGTTTGCAGGAGTCACTTGGTTGTCAACTATTAGGGTTTATAACGTGTAATAATCAGTCACAAGTTTGCAGCAGTCACTTGGTTGTCAACTGTTAGTGTTTATAACGTGTAATATTGAGTCACATGTTTGCAGCAGTCACTTGGTTGTCAACTGTTAGCGTTTGTAAGTGTAATAATGAGTCACAAGTTTGCAGCAGTCACTTGGTTGTCAGCTATTAGGGTTTATAGCGTGTAATAATCAGTCACAAGTTTGCAGCAGTCACATGGTTGTCAACTGTTAGGGTTTATAACGTGTAATAATCAGTCACAAGTTTGCAGCAGTCACTTGATTGTCAACTGTTAGGGTTTATAACGTGTAATAATGTCACAAGTTTGCAGCAATCTCTTGGTTGTCAACTGTTAGGGTTTATAATGTGTAATAATCAGTCACAAGTTTGCAGGAGTCACTTGGTTGTCAACTGTTAAGGTTTATAACCTGTAATAATCAGTCACAGGTTTGCAGCAGTCACTTGGTTGTCAACTGTTATGGTTTATAGTGTGTAATAATGAGTCAAAAGTTTGCAGCAGTCACTTGGTTTTCAACTGTTAGGGTTAATAACATGTAATAATCAGTCACAAATTTGCAGGAGTCGCTTGGTTGTCAACTGTTAGGGTTTATAACGTGTATTAATCAGTCACAGATTTGCAGCAGTCACTTGGTTGTCAACTGTTAGGGTTTATAACGTGTAATAATCAGTCAGAAGTTTGCAGCAGTCACTTTGTTTTCAACTGTTAGGGTTTATAACGTGTAATAATCAGTCACAAGTTTGTAGCAGTCAGTTGGTTGTAACTGTTAGGGTTAATAACGTGTAATAATCAGTCACAAGTTTGCAGCAGTCACTTGGTTGTCAACTGTTAGGTTTTATAACGTGTAATAATCAGTCACAGGTTTGCAGGATTCACTTGGTTGTCAACTGTTAGTGTTAATAACGTGTAATAAGCAGTCACAGGTTTGCAGCAGTCACTTGGTTGTCAACTGTTATGCTCTATAACGTGTCATAATCAGTCACAAGTTTGCAGCAGTCATTTGGTTGACAACTGTTAGGGTTTATAACGTGTAATAATCAGTCACGATTTTGCAGGAGTCACTTGGTTGTCAACTGTTTGGGTTTACAACGTGTAATAATGAGTCACAAGTTTGCAGGAGTCACTTGGTTGTCAACTGTTAGGGTTTATAACGTGTAATAATCAGTCACAAGTTTGAAGCAGTCACTTGTTTGTCAAATGTTAGGGTTTATAGCGTGTAATAATGAGTCACAATTTTGCAGCAGTCACTTGGTTGTCAACTGTTAGTGTTTATAACGTGTAATAATCAGTCAGAAGTTTGCAGCAGTCACTTGGTTGTCAACTGTTAGGGTTTATAGCGTGTAGTAATCAGTCACAGGTTTGCAGCAGTAACTTGGTTGTCAACTGTTAGGGTTTATAGCGTGTAATAATGAGTCACAAGTTTGCAGCAGTCACTTGGTTGTCAACTGTTAGGGTTTATAACATGTAATAATCAGTCACAAGTTTGCAAGGAGTCACTTGGTTGTAAACTGTTGGGGTTTATAACGTGTATTAATCAGTCACACGTTTGCAGCAGTCACTTGGTTGTCAACTATTAGGGTTTATAACGTGTAATAATCAGTCACAAGTTTGCAGCAGTCACTTGGTTGTCAACTGTTAGGGTTTATAACGTGTAATAATCAGCCACAAGTTTGCAGCAGTCACTTGGTTGCCAAGTGTTAGGGTTTATAAGTGTAATAATCATACACAAGTTTGCAGGAGTCACTTGGTTGTCAACTGTTAGGTTTTATAACGTGTAATAATTAGTCACAAGTTTGAAGCAGTCACGTGGTTGTCAACTGTTAGGGTTTAATACGTGTAATATTGAGTCACATGTTTGCAGCAGTCACTTGGTTGTCAACTGTTAGCGTTTGTAAGTGTAATAATGAGTCACAAGTTTGCAGCAGTCACTTGGTTGTCAGCTATTAGGGTTTATAGCGTGTAATAATCAGTCACAAGTTTGCAGCAGTCACATGGTTGTCAACTGTTAGGGTTTATAACGTGTAATAATCAGTCACAAGTTTGCAGCAGTCACTTGATTGTCAACTGTTAGGGTTTATAACGTGTAATAATGTCACAAGTTTGCAGCAGTCACTTGGTTGTCAACTGTTAGGGTTTATAATGTGTAATAATCAGTCACAAGTTTGCAGGAGTCACTTGGTTGTCAACTGTTAAGGTTTATAACCTGTAATAATCAGTCACAGGTTTGCAGCAGTCACTTGGTTGTCAACTGTTATGGTTTATAGTGTGTAATAATGAGTCAAAAGTTTGCAGCAGTCACTTGGTTTTCAACTGTTAGGGTTAATAACATGTAATAATCAGTCACAAATTTGCAGGAGTCGCTTGGTTGTCAACTGTTAGGGTTTATAACGTGTATTAATCAGTCACAGATTTGCAGCAGTCACTTGGTTGTCAACTGTTAGGGTTTATAACGTGTAATAATCAGTCAGAAGTTTGCAGCAGTCACTTTGTTTTCAACTGTTAGGGTTTATAACGTGTAATAATCAGTCACAAGTTTGTAGCAGTCAGTTGGTTGTAACTGTTAGGGTTAATAACGTGTAATAATCAGTCACAAGTTTGCAGCAGTCACTTGGTTGTCAACTGTTAGGTTTTATAACGTGTAATAATCAGTCACAGGTTTGCAGGATTCACTTGGTTGTCAACTGTTAGTGTTAATAACGTGTAATAAGCAGTCACAGGTTTGCAGCAGTCACTTGGTTGTCAACTGTTATGCTCTATAACGTGTCATAATCAGTCACAAGTTTGCAGCAGTCATTTGGTTGACAACTGTTAGGGTTTATAACGTGTAATAATCAGTCACGATTTTGCAGGAGTCACTTGGTTGTCAACTGTTTGGGTTTACAACGTGTAATAATGAGTCACAAGTTTGCAGGAGTCACTTGGTTGTCAACTGTTAGGGTTTATAACGTGTAATAATCAGTCACAAGTTTGAAGCAGTCACTTGTTTGTCAAATGTTAGGGTTTATAGCGTGTAATAATGAGTCACAATTTTGCAGCAGTCACTTGGTTGTCAACTGTTAGGGTTTATAACGTGTAATAATCAGTCAGAAGTTTGCAGCAGTCACTTGGTTGTCAACTGTTAGGGTTTATAGCGTGTAGTAATCAGTCACAGGTTTGCAGCAGTAACTTGGTTGTCAACTGTTAGGGTTTATAGCGTGTAATAATGAGTCACAAGTTTGCAGCAGTCACTTGGTTGTCAACTGTTAGGGTTTATAACATGTAATAATCAGTCACAAGTTTGCAAGGAGTCACTTGGTTGTCAACTGTTGGGGTTTATAACGTGTATTAATCAGTCACACGTTTGCAGCAGTCACTTGGTTGTCAACTGTTAGGGTTTATAACGTGTACTAATCAGTCAGAAGTTTGCAGCAGTCACTTGGTTGTCAACTGTTAGGGTTTATAACGTGTAATAATCAATCATAAGTTTGCAGCAGTCACTTGGTTGTCAACTGTTAGGGTTTATAACGTGTAATAATTAGTCACAAGTTTGCAGCAGTCTCTTGGTTGTCAACTGTTAGGGTTTATAACGTGTAATAATCAGTCACAAGTTTGCAGCAGTCACTTGGTTGTCAACTGTTAGGGTTTATAACGTGTAATAATCACTCACAATTTTGCCGCAGTCACTTGGTTGTCAACTGTTAGGGTTTATAACGTGTAGTAATCAGTCACAAGTTTGCAGCAGTCACTTGGTTGTCAACTTTTAGGGTTTATAACGTGTAATAATAAGTCACAAGTTTGCAACTGTCACTTGGTTGTCAACTGTTAGGGTTTATAACGTGTAATAATCAGTCACAAGTTTGCAGGAGTCACTTGGTTGTCAACTTTTAGGGTTTATAACTTGAAATAATCAGTCACAAGTTTGCAGCAGTCACTTGGTTGTCAAGTGTTACGGTATATAACGTGTCATAATCAGTCACAAGTTTGCATCAGTCACTTTGTTGTCAACTGTTAGGGTTTATATCGTGTAATAATCAGTCACAAGTTTGCAGGAGTCATTTGGTTGTGAACTCTTAGGGTTTACAACGTGTAATAATGAGTCACAAGTTTGCAGGAGTCACTTGGTTGTCTACTGTTAGGGTTTATAACGTGTAATAATCAGTCGCAAGTTTGCAGGAGTGACTTGGTTGTCAACTGTTAGGGTTTATAACGTGTAATAATCAGTCACAAGTTTGCAGCAGTCACTTCTTTGTCAACTGTTAGGGTTTATAGCGTGTGATAATGAGTCACAAATTTGCAGCAGTCACTTGGTTGTCAACATTTTGGGTTTATAACGTGTAATAATCAGTCACAAGTTTGCAGGAGTCACTTGGTCGTCAACTGTTAGGGTTTATAACGTGTAATAATCAGTCACAAGTTTGCAGGAGTTACTTGGTTGTCAACTGTTAGTGTTTATAACGTGTAATAATCAGTCACAAGTTTGCATCAGTCACTTGGTTGTCAACTGTTAGGGTTTATAGCGTGTAATAAGAGTCACAAGTTTGCAGCAGTCACTTGGTTGTCAACTGTTAGGGTTTATAACGTGTAATAATCAGTCACAAATTTGCAGGAGTCACTTGGTTGTCAACTGTTAGGGTTTTTAAGTGTAATAATCAGTCACAAGTTTGCATCAGTCACTTGGTTGTCAAATGTTAGGGTTTATAATGTGTAATAATCAGTCACAAGTTTGCAGGAGTCACTTGGTTGTCAACTGTTAGGGTTTATAACGTGTAGTAATCAGTCACAAGTTTGCAGCAGTCACTTGGTTGTCAACTGTTAGGTTTTATAACGTGTAATATTATACCATGCATCATTTTTCAATAAGAACCAGTGATTAGTGTTATTGTTCTTCACTACTTTTTCTGTACCACGTTCGCCGATGAGGAGGAACCACCTGACATCAAAAGGTAGGGAAGTGTCACGAGGTTGCACCGATAACGCTGACGTTACTTTGTCATTTACTATCTAAGATAAAAGTCACCAATAGCAGTTGCACAGTTATCGACATCATCTTAATCAAGATAAACAGGCTATAGCGATTGTCTCGCCCTTTAAAAGCAAGCCGCTAGGTGAAACAATTGAAACATCAAAATCTTTGCTTGCCAGGAGTAAACAACCACAAACAAACGAAAAAGATGTCTTTCCGTTTGAGAAAAGTTTAAGTGCCTTAAAATTGATACCATTAATCTGGAATATCTCTAAAACGGGTTAAATGTAAAAAAATAATGTATATGACAATAATAAATAATATTACACACATACACATATATATAATAATGTACATGATAGTAATATTTTGTGTATTTTAATGAGATCTACATGTTTGTGTCTGTCTCTTACGGTTTGCCAGTTATACAAGGGACATCCAGAATAAAGAGGTCTTCAGACGCTATTCTCAAATATAGATTTCGTTTGTTGTAAAGCATCTAAAGGTATTTTAACCAGTATTCATGTTTGAGAAAAATGTTCCATGTAAAGGGTAGTTTGTGGTGAGGTTATTTTCTTCGTGTCGCATCCTTGGAGGATACCAAACTTAAATACCAAGTATGGAATTTAACGGTGTTTTCGTTTTTGAGCTATGCCGCCCATACACACGCGGACCTTTTTTAGATTCTAGTGGACCTATATTTCCGGCAACATTAGAGAATTATAATAGCAGAAATGCGCCTTGTTACAATAGCTCAAAGTGTGTCTCATGTGACACATTCATGTCACTTTCTCTATCCTTTATCATTTATTAATGGATATAAAACTAAGGTGGTATTTTCAACTTTATGTTACATAGTATAATAATTATCTGTCATATTTATTTCATGATTCATTTCCATTTGATAACTATTATGTTAGATATACCTACTTTCATTTACGTGGCAGTTAATCATCGACAAGTTATAGAAGACATTTTTATGCTAGATGAAGAGATAGGATAACACGTTTTACTTAGTTCGCGGAGAAGTTAGGGAACAAATGAAAATTGCTAACAAGCAACTTTTAGAAAAACTTGAGTAATTAATTAGCAACATTTCAGGAGAGCTTAGTAAACAGGATAACATGTGTGACGTCACACAAAGGAATCTAGAAAGCCTCTAGTGACTTTCAAATGGGATAAGGTTTGTCGCCACCAGGCCAGCAGCCAATCGGAGTGCTGTTGTGTTCACATTCGCGCTTAACTAGGTGATTCCGTATCTCATAAATACTACTTGCGCTAACACAAAATATTCAAATGTTGCAAAAAATAGTTCACGGGGAGGATAGGCAGTAAAAAACACAGATTCATAGCTCAAATACACATGAATAACCATTATGTCGCCAGGCAGATTTGCATGCTAGTGTGAGAGTGAGAGGGGAATACGAAAAGAGTTGGGGTAGCGACCTGGTAACGCAGAACACGATAACGCATCTCATTCGCAGCAGAGTAGAAGTCTTCCCATTTGAAAAACATAATAAATAGTACAGAGTTCCTAACTTGCATTTTATAAATAATTGCGTAACTAATGAAAATGCTCTATTGTGCAATAGTGATAATGGAGCTACAGAAATATGAGGCAATACAATAGATTCCTCCATGTCTCATGTGTGTATTGTAAATTGTGGTACATGAGAACAATCAGGAAAATATAATACAAAAATGTATCACAACACAATTCACAGAGTAATGACGTCTCGCATCAAGAAAGTACACAAACAACTAACAATCTGATGTATTCCATTCACATGACTTTCTCTACATCTCTGCAACAAATTATTGTAAAAAGCATATTCTTCTATTTACTTCGTGCAAATCAAGAAAAAAATAGCAGAAATAGTCTTATTACTTGTTTCCTTGTAAGAGGAAGCGACATAAGGCAGTACCATAGGTTAAAGTGATAGTCAAAAGCTGGTTGCTAAGTAACTGAAGTTCCTTTGTTTGTATGGACAGGAGGTGACAAATTCCTGTACGAGAAAAGTATAAGTTTTTCAAAGCGGAAATCATTAACAAGGAATATCTAAAAAAAACAAACGATAAACTCCACGAAAATATCTGATGTGTTCCATTCACATGAGTTTCTCTATATCTGTGAAACAAATTATTGTTAATAAGCTTATCTTTTATTTATTTCATGCTAATTGAGAAAAATTAGCAGAAATAGTCTTATTTCTTGCTTTATTGTAAGTAGAAGCGAAATAAGGAAGTACCATAGGTTAAAGTGAAACACAAAAGCTGGTTGCTATGTCACTGATGTTCCTTTGTTTGTATGGACAGGATTTGACAAATTCCTGTATGAGAAAAGTATGAGTTTTTCAAATCTGAAACCAAGAAAAAGGAGTATCTCAAAAACGATCAACTCCACGAAAAAAATGTATATAACATAAATTGTGTGTTTTAACGTGCTCTACATTTTTTGTGTTTTAAGTTTTTGTCGATCTCTTACGGTTTAGTAGTTATGCAAAATTCATCCAGAATAAAGTAGTCTTCAGAGGCTATTCCCAGAAAATTCAAAATATACATTTTATTTGTCAGGTAAATATCTTTAATATATTATATTTTAATCAAAATTGTTAGAGCCATTTTTTAGAAAATCAAAAATTTCAAAAAAAATGTTCCATGTAAGGGGTAGTTTGTAGTGGGGGGATTTTTCTCAAAATCTTCGTGTCGCATCCCTGGAAGATATTAAATTAAATACCAAGTTTGGTATTTTACGGACTTTTCGTTTTTGAGTTATCGTGTTCACAGACACACGAACACACTGACACACGGTCACACGGACACACACGGACCTTTGTCTGAAAATACTTTTTCTTTGATACAGGGGACCCTAAACATATATTTCCGGTATCGAATGTTTTGGTGGAGTGCAATACCTTCTCTATATACTATGTACATAGTACGTATACAGAAAGTAAAAAATGTATATAACATAAATTGTGTGTTTTAACGTGCTCTACACACGGACCTTTTTCAGAAAATAATTTTTGGATACAGGGAACCCTAAAACATATTTCCGGTGAAATCTCGGTATCGAATTTTTGTGCAATACACTATGCAGAGGAAGTAAAAATGACCAGCGCAAAAATGTTTAGATCAGAGAAGTCTAGATTTGGTTAGAATCGCAACCTATTTATAAACCTGCTCTGGTTCGGTTCGACTCGCAGTTGGAGCGGGAGCTTTTCTTTAGTCCATGGATTCTGAAGGAACGGATGCGACTAGAAATGTGATATGTCCCATTCTGCAAATATATTATACTTGCAAAAGATTCTTCTTCTATCTACACCATGCTAATCGAATTAAACATTACTAGCCTCCCACGGCCTGTGTCTTCTTGGCTTCCGCCGAAGGTAGCCGGGTGGCTATTAGGAATGTGTGGAAACTGTTTTCAGGGTGTGGTACGACACAAGTTAGTTCGATCTTTCTCCGCCGTCCAACACACGCGCATTCCTCTTAATCTTCTCCTGTGAGACTATGCTTTACGCGATCGCGTCTATTGTTACTTATTACTTTGTTTTTTCGTAGTTTAACCTGGTTGGTCATATCGGACGATGAATGGAATTGTGAAATGATGTTCAAATCATCTCGGGGTCCATGGAGCTTAAAGCTACTCGACATTCGTCTTCTCAGGATAAGGGAAAACCCCGAAAAAAACCTTATCCGGGTAACTCACCCTAAGCGAGATTCGAACTCACGACCTTCGAATGTGAGGCAGACACGTTACCACCACACGGACTTTCTTACTTTTGATGCAGTGATTTCGACCGTACTCTGATCTATATTAACATTAATTATTTCCGTCACAACTAAGGGCTACATAAATAGCACATGTTTGCTGTGCCGATGTTGTACGCCAAGTGCCCCAAACATTGTCCTTTCACCCCCTACCAGCTCGTGACAACTCGGCTACTTATACGTGTTTGAAATCTTTCTTCCCTTCCCTTCTGAATAACTGTAGCCCCGTGCACTGTCTCTTGCGTGATGTCCTCTTACCCCCTTCGGTTCAATGCCCTACCCCTATCAGCTCGTAACAACTCGGCTACTTATACGTGTTTGAAATCTCTCTTCCCTTCCCTTCTGAATAACTGTAGCCCCGTGAGTTTGTTCATCTAGTCGTCAGCTTCTTCTCAACTCTTGTGTCTTTTAGCGAGATCTTCAGTATTTTGTCTATATCTTAGGGTTTTACAGTTATGTAAAGTTCAGAAAAATTCGTCTTCAACAAAAAGGTCTTCCGGGGCTATTCCCAGAAAATTTAAGATATATATTTTATTTGTCATGTAAACATCTTTAATGTACAGCACTTTAATCAAAATCATTAAATCCATTTTTGAGAAAATAAAATCAACATTTTGGAAATTTTTTCCATGCAAAGGGTAGTTGGGAGTGTTTTTTTTTTTAATCTTTGTGTCGCATCCCTGGAAGTTACTGAACATAAGTACCAAGTTTGGTATTTAACGGACTTTTCGTTTTTGAGCTATGCTGACCACAGATGCATACACACAGACGGATATTTTTCTAATTTGGGGGGGGGGGGTCAGGTGATCCCAAAACATGTATTCCCGGTGAAATCTCGGTATGGAATTTTTGGGTGCATTACAATAGCTTCTCTATATACTATGTACATAGCACGTGAAATGGACTGCTCTTATGATAAGAATGCTGTGCTTATGTCAGAACCTTAGAATTGTTGTCCTATTTCATCCGCAAGTTGTAACCCGTAGCTATGCTAAATGTTTTACACTCACTTGACCTTCTCTAGCTGCTCCACAAACAAAAAGTTACCAAGCTCAGAGACCACTTTGTCTACTTCACTTTGAGGAACAAGAAGCTGGCTGGCAGCAGTAGGTGCCACCAACTACTAGTGAACACAACTCTGCGGTAGAATTGTTGTTCTATTTCATCCGCAAGTTGTAACCCGTAGCTATGCTAAATGTGTTACACTCACTTGACTTTCTCTAGCTGCTCCACAAACAAAAAGTTACCAAGCTCAGAGACAACTTTGTCTACTTCACTTTGAGGAACAAGAAGCTGGCTGGCAGCAGTAGGTGCCACCAACACAACTCTGCGGTAGAATTACTATAAACATCCACATCGTAAAAAGGGACTTTAAAACCAAAAAATCTGGTGTGTTTCATTCATATGACTTTCTCTACATTTCTGCAACAAATTATTATTAGAAAGCTTATTATTCTATTTACTTCATGGTAATCGAGAAGAATTGGCAGCAAGATACTTATTACTTGCTTCCTTGTAAGTAGAACAAAAATAAGGGAGTACACTTGGATAGTGAAACTTTGTAAAAGCTTGTTGCCTTTGTTTATATGGCCAGGAGTTGGCAAAGTCTCGTGTGAGAAAAATATAAGTATTTTAAATCTGAAACTAATAACGAGGATAACTCAAGAGCTTGGTGTTTAAGTTTAGTATCTTCCAGGGATGCGATACCAAGATTTGAGATAAATCTCTCCACCCTCAGCTACCTTTTACATGGAAAAAATTTTGATTTTATCAAAAATGGCTTTAACGATTTTGATAAAAATCTCTTATATTTAAGATATTTACATGACAAATAAAATGAATATTTCGAATTTTCTGGAAACAACCTCTAAATACCTCTTTATTCCGGATGATTTTTATTGAATTTTGCATAACTTTTAGACCGTAAGACATAGACAAAAACTTACTGCATAAATAATGTAGATGTCGATTAAACACACAATTTATGTCATATTTTTTTCGTGGATTTGGCTGTATTCGAGATATTAATTGTTAGGTATTGGGTTAGTTTTAAAATACCTAAGTTTTTCTCATACGGGAACTCCTGGCCACGCAAAGAAACGGATTTCCCTTTCTACTTCATAAGGAATCAAGCAATAAGACAATCTCCGTTAATGTTTATCTCGATTAGCATGAAGTAGGTAGGAGAATAAGCTTATTAACAATAATTTGTTACAGAGACGGAGAGAAAGTCATGTGAATGGAGCACATGAGGTTTGTGAGCACTTAGACTCTCTCCTGACCTTCTAGTAATGTACCACTCTTTCCTTGTACTATTTCACCACCATGATCTCACGTGTTGCATTCACATCACTTTCTCTACCTATTCTAAAAACTAAACCATTCTTACAAGATTTTACATGACGCTAAACAAGATAAACAGTATTACTGCTTAGTTCCTTATAAACAGAAAGGAAATAAGGGAATAAACCAGGATAAAGCGATATTCAAATCTTTTAAAAGCCGGTCGATATGTGAAAAATAAAAGTGCGGTTCGCTCTGCATTTCAAAAAAAAAAAAAAAAAATGGAACGAAAGAGAAGATAACATGGTTTAAATTGAAACTAATGACAAGGAATATCTCGGAAATGGTCAACTCTGACAAAAATGTATATGACACAAATTGTGTGTTTTAATGAGATCTACATTTTTTTTGTAGTAAGTTTTTGTCTATCTCGTACAGTTTACCAGTTAAGCAAAAGTCATCCAATATGAAAAGGTCTTCAGAAGCTATTGCCAGAAAATTCAGGACGCACATTTTATTTCTGATGTACACGGCATTTTAATAAAAATTGTCATAGCCATTTTTCAGAAAATCAAAATGTTTCCATGCTAAGGGTTGTTCGGGGATTTTCTTAAAAAATACCAAGTTTGGTATTTAACAGTGTTTTAGTTTTTGAGCTTTTTCTCAGGGAACTCAAAACATATATTTCCAGTGAAATCTCAGTAGTATGGAATTTTTGGGTGGAATACAATACCTTCTCTATACACTATGTTTGCATAGTATTGTTAAGAAAGTAAAAATAGGCATGTCGCGGTATTTAGCGCTGAAATATAACTAACCAGGCAAATTAAGTGAATTTGCTACAATGGAATATAGCTTACTGGTAGGCAATGTCATAATACCAGCAAATTGATACTTTTTTTTTTTTATAATTTTAGAGCCATTTGCTGCTCAAAATCATCCTATTTAAAACATTGCCCGACAATACTTTTTAAATTACGTTTGATTTAAGCCACAAAAGATACTCATATACTGACTCTAAAAGTGGGTAAACAACTCCTGACATTTCTGTGCCAGGCACTACAAATTTAACCTTAGTGTTGCACAACAAAGTATTCAAAGTTATTGACATTTAACGCTTATCAAGACGAAACGGTTAAACAGCTCATAAAGTATCCATTGTTCCTTTTAATTTGCTTGAAAACCTATACATGTTGAAAACGTGCGCAGTGAAGTTATTTCAGAAAATTGAGGTATACAGAGTAATGTCTAAATATGCCTTCTATTTTAAAACTTACCGTTTCAAAAGCCAGCAACAAATGTAAGAACAAAAGTCACGAAAAAGGAGCGGAACTTAAGAATCACAAGAATTATAAATTCTCCTTCCATTCATTTTATAGTATCAGGCGCAGAAACAGACGAAACACTTTCATTGCCTACCAGAATATTCTCCTGTAGTTGATACTAATTTTTGATAGTCTGTGGCACTTTCAGTCTGTTCGAGGTTAATTTACGTCTCCTAGATGGCAGCGCTAAACGTTCACATCAAGGATCTATATTCTGAATCATAAATCAGTGTGCCTAGTGACACGGAATAAGAATACACATTTAGAGGTTATAAGAAAACATATTATAAATGAGTATTACAAAAAAAGTGTTGCATTAGTTATAATAGATATAAAAATTAAGTTATGGGAACAAATTGTAGCAAATATTATAAAAATATGCAACAACAATAAAAATTATAGTAATAAAAACAATAAGTGGAGAAATACTTCCCAAGCACAGAATTATAATAATACAGAGAGCGACATAATTCACTATACAGGGTGTGAATCCTAAATTCATGTGACTTGTGGCTTGTATGAGTATTGTCTGCATTGAAATACACGTGCACATATCTACATATAAGGAACAGTATATTTTATAATTTTAAAGTTTAATACGATTAAAATAAATTTAAATGGACAAGTGACTCTGCGATCAGCGTTCTGGCTTCTCCCCCAGTCCCTGGTTGGGATGGGAAAGTTTTCTTTAACTAGAATCACAGAGTCTCCAAGTATGTATGTGAGAGTGAACGTGTGTGTAATTAATAGTAAAAATCTGAACAAAGCAACGTTAAGAAATCCTACAGTTCAGTGAACAAAGCCGCCAATATGACAGTAGAACTTAAATATTTTTAAAAAAAAACTTTTTCTGGTAAGTATTGCGTGTACATTCCTGGATGTTTGCATCTGGTTACTAGTTAGTTAAGTACAGTTTTAAAAATATGATAATATAACTGTGAGGTGAAAAAGGAATTTAAGTAAGCAGTATTCCACTTACTTCCATAAGTGATCCGGATTTGTTACTCTCATTATTGTCATTGAAGCCGCTTTGTAGTTACTTGATGGGCTGTCATAAACTTTTAATACCTTAACCTCAAAGTGTAGTCATGAGATACTTTTATAACTAAAGAAGTGGAGCCTTCGACCGCGGAGTTGATGGATTTGTGAAGTCAAAGCACCAATTACTCCAAGAAGTCAAAAACTCAGCTATCTAGCGGATTTCAAATCTGCATATGTTAGTATTTTCAAAACATTCAAATTGGGATCGCCTGTGGACGTTTTGGCCTATATTATTATTATTATTATTATTATTATTATTATTATTATTATTATTATTATTATTATTATTATTATTATTAAAGAATCCAGTTTGAGAAACACTTCAAGAATAGCTGCAATCACTGGAGTCATTTACGAAACAATAATACTAATTAATCACTTTTACAAACCATGTATTACCTTTAATCTGCATATGTTAGTATTTTCAATACATTCAAATTGGAATCGCCTGTGGAAGTTTTGGCGTATATTATTTTTAAAGAATCCAGTTTGAGAAACACTTCAAGAATAGCTGCAATCACCGGAGTCATCTATGAAACAATAATACTAATTAATCACTTTTACAAACCATGTATTACGTTTAATCTGTAACTTTATATACGTACTGAGAACATTTCATGACTCATTTTGCAATGAATTTCATTTCAGATCTTTGAAACAGCACTATCTGTATCCACATCCACAAGTCACGTGGTTTTAGTGTTGTCATCACCCTGTAAAGTATTGTACATCCTTGTTAGCTCTCTATCCTTATACAAAATGATTCAAAAATTCTTTTACAACGTTTGGGGATGAATTTCTTATATTTAAACAACAAACTCTGTTCATATAAACATATGTTCTAAAACTCTTATTTTTCGCGTTATTACTTTACTACCAAAGTTTACGTTCGACGGCAAGCCAACAAACAACTTGGTTTATATCTGCACTCATTCATGGAAGGCCCTGACCGATGGTAACCTTGTGTTGCCATGGCTGTTTGTGTAATACATTCCCCCAGCTCGTCTACAGGGACTTCATTCAGAACAATCTCCCGCGCTCCTGCAAATAAGAAGAAACATGTGGAGATGCACTTGCTGCTATCTATCTATCATGACAGGTGGATAGCTAGAGGAGGACCAGTTCCATGGCCGACCTTAATCCCTTGGGGCGCCTTAAAAACGTCCTGGTTAAAGAAACTCTTAATCTACTCGTGATGGAAGCCTGCGAAACCGACAGGGTGTATTTGGCAGTCTATGTTTCTCTTAGTAGTCTTTGTGTTGAACAACTCCTAACAAAAATGTCTTTTCTCGGGCTATCATCCACGTCAATTCTGGAAGGATTTCCAAGCTTTCAAGAGCTAACGTAGCTCTCATCTTCAGGGAATGATGTAGACATCTTTTTTTTTCTTCTTTCCGAGTGCAGTGGAAAAACCAGTCTACAGGCGACAGAGGGGATAACTCTGCCAAGTGTGGGGGTCGCCATAAACTGACAATACCCACTAAACAACCACTCCACCAGAGAGAATTCGGGTGTAGGAATGCAGCAGTACCACTTGTTGCAGCTGCGGGTATTATGGCTGGCCAGAGGCCATACACAGGAGAGAGTGAGTGCCAGGACGCAAACATGACCGGAGCCCTGTTTGCGCCCTTGGAAGATTTGTGGGTGAGGAATAAGTACATATTACATGTGTATATATCTGCAGCCCTGTAACAAAAAGGACATAGTCAGTATAGCTTTTGCTGCTCTTTCGGGTAAGTCGTTGGTGTATTTCGTTTTGTCTGCAGCCCTGTAACAAAAAGACGTAGTCATTTAAGATATTCCATTTAGTATATATACTTAGCTAGTTATATTTTTACAACTACTGCTGCCCTGTCTGGCGAAGTCATTAGTTATGTTCAGCCCTGTAAGAGAAAGGACGTAGTCATTTAGTAGAGACTTCATTGGTTTATCGTGGCCTACCTGAGTGGTCACCCATCCAAGTGATGGCCACGCCCAATGCTGCTTTACCTGTAATAAAACCTTATTCTAATCATATATTGGTTACATGCTATAGAAGGTCCGTTAGTGGTCTGCCAGGTCGCTGTAGTGTGGCGGTCCCGGGTCCGCCTTGACTCAGAAAGCAAGGACTTCAAGGGCCACCAAACTAATGTCGTAGACGCATTCATGGGTAATTTTATTGTGGAATTCTTAATAGCGATTCTAAATATTCTTGTACATTTAAATCGGGTTCCCCCAGGCCGAGGGTTCTGTCAAATAGAGAGAGTGGTCTCTTGTGTTTGTTATTTTCTGCTTCATAGGTGCCTAGTTCTTGTATTAGTTCATTATTGTTCCACATTTGACGCTTGTACAGGTTGTAACTTTGGCTTTTTATGAACTGCTCAATTGAGTGCAGTTTTAGCTCCTCATGAAGGAGATAAGCCGGCGCTACTGGGGGTTGTTTGGCAATTATTCTAATTATTCTATTCTGAAGTGTTTGTAGTTTGTGTATGTGCGTTTTTGCAGCGTAACACCATACAGAGGATGCGTACGTAATGATTGTTCTTAACAGCGTTTTATATAGGGTAATTCCCATGTTTAATTTTAATTGGCTATTGAGATTGGTGATGGGATATAGTCTATATATATTCTCTAGGGTGGTTCTGAGATACTGAAATTCTTTGGTGAGATTTTTGCTGTCTGAGATGGCTATTGCTGTGTGCAAGCGTCGATAAAACTGTTTCGTTGAGCTGTGTTTTCGTGGTGGCAACTGTTTGCGTTTAAATATAAATCAGTATGTGTGGGCTTCCGGTACACACTATGGCCCAGGGAACCATCGTGGATACAGCAAGAGCAGCATCAACAAGGCACTAAAAAGGGTTTCCGCCAGTACAAACTGAGCACAACGTAATGCCGGATGAGTCACAAGACACAAAGAAACAGCATAAAGCCTACCTCCCATGCACAGGTCATTTGTCTGGTAAACTAAATAAAATTATGGGCAAATACGATATCAAGACAATACACCAGCCGCCCAATAAAATACGAAATATGTTAAGTCAGGTCAAAAATTCCCTCAGCCTCAGGACTCCCGGGGTATACCGCATCCCATGTGAATATGGTAGAGCCTACATCGGACAGACAGGAAGAACAATCGAAAAAAGTTGCAAAGAGCATGAGAGCTACATCCGCCTGGTGTATCCAGAAAAATCTGGTCTTGCAGAGCACTGCATCCAAGAAGGACACATACCGAGACTGGGCGACACAACCACCATGTTCAAATCTTCAAGCTATTGGGACCGCTCCATCAAAGAAGCCATAGCTATTAAATACGAAGAAAATAATATCAACAGGGACAGTGGCCTGCAGGTGAATGGCATTTGGAGTCCGGTGCTCAGCAAACATGCACAAAGATTTGCGAAACTGCCAGACGTCAGCGGCATAACTGGTCGACCGAGGCATGCCCCGGTCGGTTGTCGAAGCCGCAGTACCGAGTCGCATTGCGGCTTTACCTGCGAAATGAGCAAGGAAAACTGTCTGCTGGTTGTGTGTTCTGAGGGATGAAATGTAGGTACAGGGGGCTTTGTTGGGAGTGGACACGCCCACGGGCACTTGCGCGGGCCAATCAGGAGCCGCGCTGTTTTCTCCCGCCTGGAGCAGAATTAAACTGTTTTAATTTGGATTTAGCGTTCACCCATTCTGAGACGACACGCTACAATGTTTTCACCCCGTTTTGGTTACGGGTTAATGTCGCTTTGACCTTTTTAGGTTTAATTTAAAACTGTCTCAGGGGAGGGGGCGTGGCTAACCGAGTGGGCCAATGGCGTCTCTCGGCAGACGGAATGAAGGCAAGCGACGTACTTCTCTGGGATCATAATTTCTCAGAGAATTCACCAGTTGATTAGGGCGGGTTGGAATTGTGTTGTACAATGATCGGGCCCTCAATCTGATGACGTCGATCATGTACGGGATACCGGAATGTTCATGAAGGATGTGGGCGGGAAAACTCCAGCCGGTAGGGTAGATCATCCGTAATGCCCAGTTCTGCAGCGTCTGGACCCTGAGGAGCACGTAGTTAGCTACGGTCCCCCAGATCTCGCAGCCGTACAGAACCAGAGGCGGAATGATAGCCCGGTACAGCAGAAGCTTTAAGGTAAGGGGCATGCTCTGTGAGCTGAGCATGGGGTAAAGCTACCTGAAAACAGCGTGCCCTAGGTTCACCTTGCCCCTGACATGCGGAGTGAAAGTAGGCCGTCGGTCCAGCGTTACTCCGAGATACTTTACCATGTTCAACCAAGGGATCATACGGTGCCGTAAAACAAAGTTCCGCTGAAGCCGATTTTTAATGGTTTTCGCCAGGAGAATAGCAAAGCTTTTCTTCGGGCTAATGACCATTCGCCATCTCTCACTCCACCTGCCAATGGCATGGAGGTGGGCTTGGATTTGCCGAAAGCTATATCTGGTGTTCCGATTCACAGCGTAGATCATGAGATCGTCCGCATACTAACAGGTGTGTGTGCTGGGGTGGGTGGGGATGTCGGCCATGTAAGCTGCAAAGAGTGCCGGATACGGCTCGCTACCTTCCGGCACTCCCGTGCCAATGGGCCGCTCTGTAGAAAGTTCCCCTTCCACTTTTACTGGGAAGCTTCGATTCTGAAGAAACGAAGACACCAAGGAAATGTATGGAGAGGGGATTTCATACTCGATGAGTTTATAGATGAGCCCATCGTGCCACGTAGTGGAGATGGCCTTTTCCACGTCCAGCAATACCGCAACCGTTTTAGACCTCTCCTGGAAAGCCAGGGAGGCCTTCTTGGGCACAGTAATTGCACGGTCGTGGAGTCTCCAGGGCGAAAACCAAACTGATGCTCGGGTAGGAGGCCTCTTTCCTCGAGGTGAAGTCCGAGGCGGGTGAGGAGCAGTCTCTCGAATACTTTCGAGATGACTGGCAGGAGGCTGATGGAGCGGTAGCTGGCCGGGCAAAATGGGTTCTTCCCCGGCTTTAAAACGCATACCACACGGGCCTCCTTCCAGGTAGCGGGAAAGTGGCGCATATGTAAGCATGCGTTATAAATTCGGGATTTGGATGGCTACCTCCTGTGGGTTAGCAATAGTGACGTGAAACTCCTCGTCGTTCGCGGGCTGGGCCTCTAGGAAGCCCATTACCGCCCGCTCGACGAGTTCAATTTAGTTTTCATCCTGGGGCTCTTCTCTGGGCTGGAATTGATTTTCTAGATAGTCTGCAAATGCATCTGCTTTATCCCGGGGCTTGAAGGCAAGATGGCCCCAGGTGCCATGGATGGGATGCCGGTATTTCAGTCGGTCTTTCTGCAGGCCACGGACTATTCGCCAAGGTTCCCTCTCGTGGAGGTTAACATGCCTTAACATATGCTCCCAGGCCTCGCGACGGTGTGCTCTAAGGAGACGACGGGCCAGGGATTTGAACCTCTGGTGTATGTCTCCTATCCTGGGTTGGCGAAATCTCTGCCATAAATTTCTGACAGCATCGTTTGCTTTAATCAGCTGTCTTAGGTTTGCAGGAAGGACGGAAAGTTGAGATGTTTCGAAAGGAATGCGGTGTGTATGAGCACGGACCGCATTTAAGACTGTGGTAGAGAACTGCGCGGCCGTCGCCTCGAGAGCCTCTATTGAGTCCACGGAGTTCTGGAGGGATAGCACAGCAGCATCCCAGTGGACTTTTTCTATCCAGTCTGGTGTGACCAGAGCTGTGAGTGAAACGTCGGAGTCGACACTGCCAGACCAGAGCAATTAGCAGGCTGAGGGCAGCCCGAGGTGTGATAGACCTGTCCCTGTTCTCGGAGAGAACTTAACCACGTTCTGACGGGATTGTGGGCTTTTGCAGGATGGCGGGTGAGTGTTGGGGTTGTGGAGTGACGAGAGGAAGCAGGTGTTGCCCCTCAACGGTTGCCTATCATGGTGCAACGGCCCTTGTGCACCGCTGGTGTGAGTTTATCAAAATGTTTGTTTTCAGGTTTTTATTTTGAATCCAAGCAACTCTTGAAGCATTGTAAGGAGCTCAGCCGTAGCAGCTGCTGGAGGTGCTCCTTCGTTACCGGGGATGCCCGCAAGCCATGCAGGGAAGCCGGTATCGCCTGAAGCGGCGGTTTGTGGGATTGTAATCCCCAAAGAGACCTAACGAGGGCGCTCCGATGGAATGGTAACTCTTCGTTGAATTTTGTTACCCGACGCCTAATCTCGTCCTCCAGGTATGATAGAGCACAGGCTTCGTGCAGGAGTCTCTTTGGAAAGCCACGAGGTACAGAATAGATAGCCCGAAGACATCTATTCTGTACCCGCTGAAGCAAAATCAGACTGGAGTCTGCCCCAGATCTCACAGGCGTAGATTAACAAGAGGACTATGAGTGCCCTCAAAAGGCGCAAGTTAAGGGGAACCGGCATCGTGAACTTCAGCATTGGGTACAAGGAGGCCGCAGGCCCGTAACCCCGACACCTCAGTTCCCTGATGTGCTCCCCAAAATTGACGCCCCTATCAAGCTTCACCCCCAAGTAGTTTATGGTGTTCGTCCATTGGTTGAGGTACGTGAATATAGGGAAGTTTGCGAGAAAGCGGCGCTTGGAGAAGAGAATAGCGTGGGTTTTCTCCGGATTGATGGACAACCGCCAACGCTCGCACCACTCTTGGTTGAGGCGGAGGTGTCTCTGAATGGGGTTGAAGGCTCAGCGTGGGTTACTGTTTGTACAGAATAACAGCACGTCATCAGCATACTGCGCTATGTTAACTTGCTGCATTGTTGGTAGGTCGGTCTAGTAGACGCTAAAGAGCGTGGGGGACAGTACAGAGCCTTCGGGGACTCCGCCTCTTATTGGCCTATGTGTTGATTTGTGTCCCGCAACTGAAACTACAAAATATCTGTGTTTAAGGTATGGGTGTAGTAGGTGTATGTTGTGTATCGGGAGCTCCAGTCGGATGAGTTTGAGGAGCAGACCCGCTTGCCAGGTCGTAGAGAAGGCCCTCTCTTCGTCCAGCGACACCGCCGCAGTGCAGGCTCTGTCCTGGAAACCCAGGGCAGTGGCCTTCACCACTCGAAGTAGTTGCTGGGGTGTAGAATGCCCAGGACGAAAACCAAACTGATGGTCAGGGATGGCTCGAATGTCTCCCAACATAGGGGATAAGCGGGTAAGCACTAGCCTCTCGAAGACTTTCGAGAGAACTGATAGGAGACTGATGGACCGGTGGTTGGAAGGATGTAGTGGGTCTTTCCCCGTCTTCAAAATGCATATCACCCGGGCCTCCCTCCACTCGCGTGGAAAGTGGCACAAGGTGAGACACTTGTTGAACACCTTGGTTAGAAAGAGCACCGCCTTGTTGGGAAGGCGCCAGAGCATGGCAGGGGTTAGACCGTCAGGACCCGCTGGTATTTTGGGGTTGAGACGCCGGAGTGCGCCCTGGAGTTCACTGGGTCGGATGATAGGAAGTCGGTGCGCCTCGTTGGGGTGACGTCGAGTTATAGACTATAGACGCACCTCCCATCGAACAGGGTCCGAGAATTACACCTGGTGGTCGTCTCCTGGCCTCATAGTCCTTTCGAGGTAGTCAGCGAACACATCAGCTTTGGCTTTGGGTTCATAAGCCAGGCCTTGGGTGCCTTGGATTGGGGAGGTGATTTGACCTCCGCGGTGTCGGAGAGCTTTGGCAATCCTCCACACGTCGCCATCCTCAAGCCTCAATCGGGTCATCGTCTCCTCCCACGCTCGCACCCTGTGCTCGCATAGTCGGGTCCGGACCTCGCGGCGTAAACGACTCAGGAGTTCTCAGTTATGTGGCGCGCGGTGACGCTGGTAAAGTCTGCGGGCAGCCCAGGAACGGCGGACGAGCAGATGGAGTTCAAGGGGAAGAACATCCGGATGTAGAGGTGCTGGGGTGTGAACGGTTAGGTTATGAGCAGTTTGCACCACGATGGAGGTAAAGGATTGGACCGCAGCCTCCAGGAATGGGATGTCTGTGATCCTAGGGTTCGGCGGGATGGAGTCATTGAGGCAAATCCTGACGCATTCCCAGTCGACGTCGCGGTTATGAACCGAGACGTCATGGCTGGGAACCCGTGTGTTAACCTCAGCCAACACGGGATTATGATCGGAATGAAGTGCATTGATCGAAGTGAGAGATGTATGAAAAGGGAATTGTTTGATGATCGTGAAGTCAATAACGGATGCCCGTCCTTGACCTCGTGGATGGTGTGTGGGTTGCCAGGGGCCCTCTACTCTGAGTTGAAGGTCCGCATCTACCATGCGTATGATATCATTGCCTTGGGCGTCCGCCCGGGGGCCGCAATGCCAACGCGGATATTTGGCATTGAAGTCCCCGGGAAGAATGACAGGATGAAGGGCTAGGATGGAAAAGTAATCGTTTAGTACCAACTGCCTTCGAGGTGGGTGGTAAACACACACCAGTAAAACTTCCGCACCGCCAAGGTTAACACAGGCAGCCATGGCTTCCATGGATTGAAGAGGCGGGAGCTGGATGGGTCTATGGACTACTCTGTTCCTCACGAAGATCTCTGTGCCGCCTCCTCGGCGGTCCACACGATCCACTCTGAGGCAGTTGTAGCCCGGAAGTCGGAAAGGGGTGTCTGGTCTGAGATGTGTCTCGCTGACCAGCACGAGGTCTAAGGCAAATGAGCCGGCAAAATGTTGGAGCTCAGTCCCCTGACCATTCAGGCCACACGCGTTCCAGAACGCGAATCGAAAAGAGGTACGAGACCTAGTTCGATTCGCCATTCTCGGCGGTCTGGACGATCACGGTCAGGAGGGCAAGTCCCTCCATGGCGACAGCCATCTTTGCGGCTGGGTCGGTGGCAGAGAGGAATCTGACCAGCAGATCACAGATGCGCTGGCCGTGGTTCAGCAGAAGCTGCTCTATCCACGCCATCACATCCGATAGCTGCAGAACAGGAGGAGTGGTGGGGGTGATGGTTCAAGGAGTGGGTGTGGGAGGAGTGCGTCGGTACTGGATCACCGCCAGCCACCTCCTGCCCCTGCTGTCGCTCGGGTAAGGGAGTACCGTTCCCTTGCTGAGCCCCGGGGGAGAACGTAGGCTGTCTAGCAGGCCACCGCACCTTCGCTTGATTGGGTGGGTTTTGTCTGGGGTTAGCTGGAGCTTGTGTTTTTCGTGGGGGTTGGCGTGTGTTTGTACCAACCCGTGACATCACAGGGTCACGCGTAGCCCTTTGCGCCGTAGTGGTGTTGGTGGCGATCCTGTCCTGCACCGGCTGTCTAGGTCTTGGAGCAGGTGCTGCTGCAAGTGTCGGCTTTGCTTGGCGTTGGTTGGTAGCAGGTGCTGCTCTTGTCTCCTGCTGTGTTTCTAGTGGCGGTCGCCTAGCCGCTATGACAGCTAACCTCTTGGGACAGCCGCCATAACTTGCGATATACTCGCCACCACAATTTGTGCATACCGCTTCGCGGTGGTAGCTATCCGGCAGACCTGTTTAGGATGGGGTTCTCCGCACCTTAAGCAGCACAGGTTGCGGAAACAAAAGTGACTGGAATGGTTAAACCCCAGGAACCGGTGACATTGTAGTGGCCTGCCAGAGCCCTTGGCAGCTTCGATTTTGACCCGAAGGGAACAGATAGCAGTGACTACATTTATCTTGGCCTCCGGGTCGTTGGCCCGCTCCGCTATTACTAGGAAGAGAGGGAGTGGGGTTTTGGGGCCTTGCCCATCTGGAGCGGACCTGGTGAGCTGCTTCACCAATCTTGGGGAGATGCCCCGGCGGATGAGGTCTGCCTCGGTGTCCTCCATCGAGGTGTCGTTAGGTAGGCCGCGTATGACCCTGCGGATGTCACGGGTTTTGTCAAGACCGAAGGTGAAATGGGGAACACTTTTCCTCTTGAGTGCTTGCAGGAGGAGCTTGTAATCCTCCGGAATCTTGGCCTGGAGGACATATCGGCGTTTGTTCCTCGTCACCGTGCAATGACCAGATAGAGATGGCATGACGTCCTTGAAGAAGCCTACCATCCCCTTAAAGTCATCCACGATGATGGGTGGAACGTGCTTCCTCAACCCGGTGTTCTGGACGGGCCTAGGATCACTGGGGCGGGATGTTGTTTGTGATTGGCCAGAGGGCACGCCCTCTGCAGCCAATCGGGTTCACCTCTTCTCCTTCCACGAGGCCACCACGCGAAAATTGTCCTCTCCGTCTGTGAAGAGGCCGGAAGAGGACTCCTCATGATCCACCATCATGAAGGATGAGTGGTACGACAAGACCGAGGTCCTGCCGCTGGCACAGTGGTCGTCGGAGTCAGACTCCGCGTTTCGGCCTAAGCGTGAAACTGGTTCGCGCGGGAGACCCTCGTTGGTGGATTGCATGGGTGAGTCCAAACATATGACCTTGGCTTTACCGCCTTGGCGTTCCTGGCTAGATCTCTTTTTACCCTCGACAGAAGCAGGGCCACTGGAGAGCAGGGTGGTTGCACCGGTGCTGATGCTGGCAACGGCCGTTGGATCGTCATTGGCAGAGCTGCTTAGGGCTCAGATAGCTCGCCGTACGCGACCTAGAAGGTCAGATGGCTGTGGCCTTGTTTCGGCTACCCGCTGTCTGTGCACTTCCTTGCAGAAGGAAGTGCCCACTTCCAATGGTCTGGAAGTGCACTCCGCTCTCTATGGAGTGATTGGCCGGATCACCTGAGGCTGCCCAATAGGGTCGCTTCCAGATGTGGTGGCCGACCAATCAGGGTCCTCGGTGTTGAAGCTTGTAGACGGTTAGGAGCTGATGCTTCTCTGGATGGCTGAGTTGGTAGATGGATAGCAGGCTTCTGCTGGATGGCGCTTATAAGCGCCAGGAATGCCTGAGATGCACTGGAAGAGCAGGAACTGAAGATATGACCACTCTCGTCCGCAACCCCCACACTGCCAAAAGCTAGCCCTGGTTTTAGTACAGGCTCACATCTGGTAGCGGGCCAATCAGAGAGGTCCGTCTCAGCAACGGACGCCATTGGTCTCCAGCCAACGCTTCCCATGCCAGAGCGGCATTGGGCCGGTCCCCTCCCCCCCACCATCCTGCAAACACCACAATCCCATCAGAATGTGGTTAAGTTCTCTCCGAGAACAGGGACACGTCTAACACACCTCGGGCTCCCAATTGCTCTGGTCTGGTCTCTACATCATTCCCTGAAGATGAGCTTGAAAGCCCTTCCAGAATTGACCTGGCTGATAGCCCGAGAAAAGCTATTTTCATATCGCCGCCAGGAAAGCTTCAACTCCTAACAAGCTGACAGCTCAGAAATAGAATAATGTGTTTCAATAGTAATATTTTCAACCGCAACAAAACGAAGGGTTTTACCACATGTGCTTATATCGGCATTATTACTTTCTCTATACGTACTATGTAATAGTGTATAGAGAGGGTACGGTATTGTACCCAAAGATTCCATACCGAGATTTCACAAGAAATATATGTTTTAGGGTCACCTGTATCCAAAAAATTCATTTTCACAAAAAGGTCCGTGTGTCTGTGAACACAATAGCTCAAAAACGAAAAGTCTGTAAAATACCAAAGTTGGTATTTAAGTTTAGTATCTCCCAGGGATGTCTTGAATTTTCTGGGAATAGCCTCCAAAGACCTCTTTATTCTGGATGATTTTTATTGAACTTTGTGTAATTTGTAAGCCCTAAGAAAAGGATAAAAAATGTAGAACAGGATAAAACACACAATTTATGTCATTCACTCAGTTCTCATTTCAGTTCTTATTTTATGTCATTCACTTTTCTTTTCTTTTGTGGAGCTGATCGTTTTTGAGATATTCCTGCTTTTTGGTTTCAGTTTTGAGAAACTTATACTTTTCTCAACATCTCAACTCTAATCCATACAAAGTAGCTTCAGTCTCATAGCAACCAAATTTTGACTATCACTTTAACCTATGATACTCCCTTATTTCCCTTTTATTTACAAGGAAGTAAGTAATAAGACTATTTCTACTGATGTTTTCTCGATTAGCATGAAGTAAATAGAAGCATATGCTTTTTAACAATAATTTGCAACAGAGATGTAGAGAAAGTAATGTGAATGGAACACATCAGATGACTTCAAAAATAGTTTTGGATGTTTCGTCCAGGAATAAACTTCAGAGTGCAAAAGGATGCTGTTGCTATTCTTTATTATACGCACATTGTGTCCTCAGATAGACAGAGACTGATAGCAGTTCAAGTCTTTGCATCAAAGGATCCTGTTGCTATTCTTTATTATATCCACATTGTGTCCTGAGATAGACAGAGACTGATAGCAGTTCAGGTCCCTGCATCAAAGGATCCTGTTGCTATACTTGATTATACCCACATTGTGTCCTGAGATAGACAGAGACTGATAGCAGTTCAGGTACTTGCATCAAAGGATCCTGTTGCTATTCTTGATTATACCCACATTGTGTCCTGAGATAGACAGAGACTGATAGCAGTTCAGGTCCTTGCATCAAAGGATGCTGTTGCTATTCTTTATTATACCCACATTGTGTCCTGAGATAGACAGAGACTGATAGCAGTTCAGGTACTTGCATCAAAGGATCCTGTTGCTATTCTTGATTATAAGCACATTGTGTCCTGAGAGAGACAGAGACTGATAGCAGTTCAGGTCCCTGCATCAAAGGATCCTGTTGCTATTCTTTATTATACCCACATTGTGTCCTGAGATAGACTGAGACTGATAGCAGTTCAGGTCCCTGCATCAAAGGATCCTGCTGCTATTCTTGATTATACCCACATTGTGTCCTGAGATAGACAGAGACTGATAGCAGTTCAGGTCTTTGCATCAAAGGATCCTGTTGCTATTCTTGATTATACCCACATTGTGTCCTGAGATAGACAGAGACTGATAGCAGTTCAGGTCCTTGCATCAAAGGATGCTGTTGCTATTCTTTATTATACCCACATTGTGTCCTGAGATAGACAGAGACTGATAGCAGTTCAGGTACTTGCATCAAAGGATCCTGTTGCTATTCTTGATTATAAGCACATTGTGTCCTGAGAGAGACAGAGACTGATAGCAGTTCAGGTCCCTGCATCAAAGGATCCTGTTGCTATTCTTTATTATACCCACATTGTGTCCTGAGATAGACAGAGACTGATAGCAGTTCAGGTCCCTGCATCAAAGGATCCTGTTGCTATTCTTGATTATAAGCACATTGTGTCCTGAGAGAGACAGAGACTGATAGCAGTTCAGGTCCCTGCATCAAAGGATCCTGTTGCTATTCTTTATTATACCCACATTGTGTCCTGAGATAGACAGAGACTGATAGCAGTTCAGGTCCCTGCATCAAAGGATCCTGCTGCTATTCTTGATTATACCCACATTGTGTCCTGAGATAGACAGAGACTGATAGCAGTTCAGGTCCCTGCATCAAAGGATCCTGTTGCTATTCTTGATTATGCCCACATTGTGTCCTGAGATAGACCGAGACTGACAGCAGTTCAGGTCCTTGCATCAAAGGATGCTGTTGCTATTCTTTATTATACCCACATTGTGTCCTGAGATAGACAGAGACTGATAGCTGTTCAGGTACTTGCATCAAAGGATCCTGTTGCTATTCTTGATTAGACCCACATTGTGTCCTGAGATTGACAGAGACTGATAGCAGTTCAGGTCCTTGCGTCAAAGGATCCTGTTGCTATTCTTGATTATACCCACATTGTGTCCTGAGAGAGACAGAGACTGATAGCAGTTCAGGTCCCTGCATCAAAGGATCCTGTTGCTATTCTTGATTATAAGCACATTGTGTCCTGAGAGAGACAGAGACTGATAGCAGTTCAGGTCCTTACATCAAAGGATGCTGTTGCTATTCTTGATTATAAGCACATTGTGTCCTGAGATAGACAGAGAATGATAGCAGTTCAGGTCTTTGCATCAATGGAACCTGTTGCTATTCTTGATTATAAGAACATTGTGTCCTGAGATAGACAGAGAGTTATAGCAGTTCAGGTCCCTGCATCAAAGGATCCTGTTGCTATTCTTAATTATATCCACATTGTGTCCTGAGATAGACAGACACTTATAGCAGTTCAGGTCCCTGCATCAAAGGATCCTGTTGCTATTCTTGATTAAACGCACATTGTGTCCTGAGATAGACAGAGACTGATAGCAGTTCAGGTCCTTGTATCAAAGGATGCTGTTGCTATTCTTGATTATACCCACACTGTGTCCTGAGATAAACAGAGACTGATAGCAGTTCAGGTCCCTGCATCAAAGGATCCTGTTGCTATTCTTGATTATACCCACATTGTGTCCTGAGATAGACAGAGACTGATAGCAGTTCAGGTCCCTGCATCAAATACGGCGCACTCATTCTTAAGGATACCCGTCTGTGAACAACCTAAGATCTACAATTTTGATCGGATTGATTTGAAAATTTAACACAGCAATTGCAGTATTAAGAATAGTTCACATGCTAATTTTCAGACCTCTGTTCAAAATAGTTCCTATGATATTAACATATTTATAGTGTTTTAATGTCATTTAATTAAATCATTGCATACGATACAGAAACATAATACTTTGCAGTGATACTGATAAATACAGCATTAGTAAACTGATGAGATGACATTTTTATCTGACAGTTGGTTTAGAAGAAAAAAAGGATTTAATTGTCATTTTATTAATTTTTTATTTTTTATATGGAAATATGAAGTTTATTATTACATTTCACAAGCACTGGTGATATTATAAAACATTAATCTCATCAATGTTTTGTACTATTTTTATCCAAGAATAAATTTTTTCTAAGCTTCTGTTGGGAAAACTGCATCGTGTGGAACAATTTGAAGTTTTGAAAACGATGAAAAATAAAAACACGAGAAAATAGGTTTTAAGGTTTAACATAAAATTTAACACTGTTTCTTTCTAAGTCTTAGAACTTCATATTCTCCTGCAGCAATTTGCATTTTCATCTTGAAATAGACATACTTAAGGCCAAATGTTATTGGCCAAACCAAATTTCGGATTTTTGCTAATTTTCCAGCAGAGTGAAAAGGTTAAAGCACCATATCCATTTACAATCAGTCAGTTAAATCGTCACGTGATACGGTTTAAAGGAAAATTGAAGTACAGGCATTACATTATGTAATTAGGCAAAAAAAAATTTTCATTTTTTGCTCAATTGTCACAGGGCCTTAATGTTCGACTATCATGTCAAAGAAGGTGGTTTTTCCCCCACCAGCCATAAATCAACGCTAATAACAATGTGGGCAACAAAGTTTATGCCGCAACTTGTGCCAACCGAGATTCAAACCCGGGGCTATGTGACAGGCTCACTAACCCCACACTAGGAAGTGCTGTGCTCTAACACTCGATAAAATAACTTCGAATGTTAAACCAATCTATACTAATATGAAAGAAAACGCGTTCGCACGAGCGTTTGCGCACACAGAGTGGCTCAAAAATACTTTACAACGTTTGGGGATGGATTCCTGACATCGAAACAATAAACATATGCTCTAAAACGTTTTCACGTTATCAATTTATTAATGAAAGCCACCTTCAACAGTATTCCGGGTCCAACCTAATAACCTCTTTTATTTATGTAGTCATTCATAGAAGGCTTTGGCCCATTTTACCTTGCAGAGTTGGCCTTGGCTACTTGTTACCATTCATCAGATGTGCCCTACAAGTGCTTCAAGAAACACTCAGACTTATCAGAAAATGTGCTTATGCATGATGCTCTAGCACATTCTAGTCTCATTGTTCAACATGCACTAGTTGTGTCTAGCATGACAAACGGATAGGTAGAAGAGGACCAGTTCCATAGCCTGCATGTTATTACGAATTACAATTTATTACAAATTATTAATAAATCGGTGAATTGGCGAGCTAATTGATGACTCACTGTAATAATGCTATTATTATTACGTCTCAGGATCGTGGCTGGAGATAATGCATTACAGGTAATATAACACTTGTAAATGATACTCTGGTAAGATGTTCTTGTCAGTATCACAGGATGATACAATAATTATCAACACTGTATGATGGCACAGATAAATTAAGATACAGCACGCGTTCCCATAGGACGCTACCGAGCAATGATGTTCACATCAAGACTGACCAGTATAGGCTCTTATATACGCTCAAAGTTTATTCTACATGTTTCTCCTTATTAAAAATTATTTACGGAAGTACAAAACACAGACTTCCTTTTATTTATAAATAAATTACTTTTGGGGCATATAATATTTATTTCATAAACTATTTGGGCTTAGTGAATATTTAAATATGGTACACAACGCTTGGGGATGCGGTATACCAGAAAGAACAACTTCCTTTTTCATGCACGTATTATTGTTGAATTTTTTCAATTAACTATTTTTGATCATAAATGAAATTATACTTAAAATACTCATTAAATTCAATATTCTGATAATCACAGAACACTTACATTACTTACTTTCAGTAATTCATTTTTTCCTTTACCGTATAATCAATAACTCAATATGTCATCAATTTCCTTCCATTATCGTAAAATATACACTTGATATGAAGACGCTTGGCTTCCATATATTAACGTGTCAACGTTGCCCCGACCTCAATCTTGTAAACCCATGCAGCAGACTTCCCGGATGGCACGTAAGCCTGCGAGGTCTTGCTACAGCGACTATGACATTCCACGCAGGACGTTTGCCAGAAGTGCTAACAACCTCAATAAATGTCACTTTAAAATGTTTTGGTTGATAGCAATTTAAAACGAAGGGTTTTCAGACATGTGTTTATATGAATATGTTTTCTTGTTTTGATGAAAGTAACATGTCTCCAAAGTGTTTTTGAACGAGGCTGTATGTGTAACGGACTGATGTCATTGCTGAGAATACAATTACTATGGATAAAGGAAATTTGTATAGATCATTGAACAATAAATAATAAAGAATGGAGACAAATAATAATATCAAATGTTATAAAGGCGGATAAGTGAAATGACTTCATCTTTCGAATTTAGAAACGTGCAACTGCCCTGTATACACTGACATTACATGTCTGTGTATGTAAGTTATTCTCAAAAACCACTCAACAACTTGGAGGTATTCTTTCACCACTGAAAAGTCCAATTAATTCTGATGCTTATCGGGTGTAAAAAGGCTCTAATTTTATTTAAAAAATGTCAGGTGTTCCATCATCTCTTTCTACATCTCTGTAACAAAGTATTATTAACAAGCTTATTCTTCTATCAACGTCATACTAATGAAGATAAACATTAGCAGAAATTGTTCTTATTACTTGCTTCCTTGTAAGTAGAACAGAAAACATCCAATGTGTTCCATTCACATGATGTCCTCTAGCTTTTCGGTAAATAAACCTTTTATTCAAAACATTAATCTGTTATCTACACTATGCTAATCAAGATAAACATAAGCAGAATTAGTCTTATTACTAGCTTCCTTGCAAGCAGAAGGGAAAGAAGAAAATGCACAGGCTAAAGTGACAGTCTCGTCCTTTAAAAGACAGTTGCTATGTGAAACTATCCAAATTGCAATATCTTTGCTTCAGGAGTAAACAAAGGAGATACGACAAGAAAGATATGGCTAAAATTGAAATCTATAATCCAGAATATCTCGAAAACGGTTGACTCTACAACAAATGTATACGACAAAAATTGTGTGTTTTAACGAGATCTACATTTTTGTGTAGTACGTTTTCGTGTATTACTTACAGTCTGCCAGTTATGCAAAAGTCTTCAGAGATTATTCCCTGAATATCGAACATATACATTTCGTTTGTCATAAATATATCTTAAACATAAGGTATGTTAAACAAAATCTTTAGAGCCATTTTTGATTTTGAGAAAAGCAATATTTTCGAAAAATCTCGCATATAAAGGGTAGTTTTCGGTAGGAGGGATTTTCATTAAAATCTTCGTGTCGCATCCTTGGAAGGTGCCAAGTTTGGCAATTAACGGTATTTCCGTTTTTGAGCTGTGCTGTCCACACACACACATACACAAACATACACACACATACACAAACACAAACATACACACACATACACAAACATACACACACACACACATGTTCACACAGACACACGCTCACACGCACATTTTTCTAAAAATATTTTTTGTGGTTCAAGGGGTCTGAAAACATATATTTCCAGAGAATTTTTGGGTGCAATACAATACCTGGTCTATACACTATATACACAGTAGGTGTAGAAAAAAAAAGAATTGGATTGTTCCATTCACATAACTTTCTCTACATCTCTGTAGAAAAAATTGTTAAAAAGCTTATTGTGGGACTCGAGGCCCTGATCACGTCTCACCCTCCATGAGGCTTGTCCTGGGTCGAGATGGGGCACGCAGCGGCCGGGCGGTAGACCCTAGCCCCTTGAGGGCTCTTGCGCCAGAAGTTTAAGTTTTTAAGCTTATTTTTCTATCTACTTAATGCTAAAAAATTAGCAGAAACGGTCTTGTCACTTAGTTTTTTTATAAGTAGAAGGGAAATAAGGGAATACACCAGGCTAAAACGACAGCCAAATGTTTTAAAATGTGGTTGCTATGGAACTGAAATCCGTTTCTTTGCGTGATCAAGAGTTGACAAGTTCCCGATTGAGAAAAAAATTTAAGTATTTTAAAATTGAAATCAGTAACAAGGAATATCTCGAAAACGGCTAACTCCAGTTAATATGTATATGATATAAATTGTGTTTTATCGAGATCTATACTTTTTGTGCAACAAGTTTTTGTCTATATCTTAAGGTTTACCAGTTAATTCAAAAAATTCAAAAAAAAAAAAAATCCACCGGAATAAAGAGATCTCTAGAGGTTATTCCCAGAAAGTTCAAGATATACATTTTATTTTTCATGTAAATACCTTCGATATAAAAGAGATTTAAATTTTTGAGAAAATCAACATTTTCGAATTTTTTCCCATATAAAAGCTAGGTTGGAGTGGGAGGATTTTCTAGAAAACCTTAGTATCGCATTCCTGGAAGATACCAAACTTAAATACCAAGTTTAGCATTTTACTGACTCTTCGTTTTTCAGTTATCGTGTTCACAGACACAGGGACATACTGAGATACGGACCTTTTTCTGAATTTTTGTTTAATACAGCGGAGTATTTTTTTTAATACTCCTTATCCGGTGAAGTCTCGGAATTGATTTTTTGGGTGCAATACAATACCTTCTCTATACATTAAGTACATAGTTCGTATAGAGAAAGTAAAAGGAAAATCATGTTTAAATGTAGCAAGTATGGGACGCAGATTTTCTTGAAAACTGTGTGGCGTGTTTGAAAGTTATTCATCTTAAATATGAAGTTTCGTATTGATGCGACATTTCGTTTTTAGGTCACAGGCGTACACACACGCACACACGCTCCATGAAATCTGAGATAAGTTTCTAAGGCAACTTGATGTTACCAGGGTGTACTGTCAATTGTTGCACGTAGCCAAAACAAATTTGCTTGCAATTTATTCATAGGTTAATTTGGATTTGGCAGACATTTCAGTCAGTCGTTCAACATGTTTTCGCTTAAATGGAACCATGCAGTGATAATCAGTGATTCGCTATTTACTTTTAGATGGGAAATCTTGAATTGAGATAAATGCGATGTTCGATGCTAATTATGGGCAGTATGGCAACAGTTAGATATTGGCTTCAACGATTTTAACGTGGTCAAAACCCCGTTTTTTATTAGGTGTCTACAAGATGCAGTTACCAAGTCCACGATATGATTCTAGCTGAATATTCGAGAAGTGGCGTAGCTAATACAGCTATGTCTACGGGAACAGCACGATATGTCGGAGATGAAAAAGTTGTCGGCTTGACACAGTAGACAACAAGCGGGTGCGGCTGTGTGTGGAGCAATTAAAGCGGTGACGCCTGCATTCTTAACCAAGCAGCGAGTTACTTCAAAGCAATTAAAGCGACTCTTTATGCCGGTGACGCCTGCATTCTTAACCAAGCATCGAGTTACTTCAAAGCAATTAAAGCGACTCTTTGTGCCGGTGACGCCTGCATTCTTAACCAAGCATCGAGTTACTTCAAAGATTTTAAAGCGACTCTTTATGCCGGTGACGCCTGCATTCTTAACCAAGCAACGAGTTACTTCAAAGCGATTAAAGCGGTGACGCCTGCATTCTTAACCAAGCAGCGAGTTACTTCAAAGCAATTAAAGCGACTCTTTGTGCCGGTGACGCCTGCATTCTTAACCAAGCAATGAGTTACTTCAAAGCAATTAAAGCGGTGACGCCTGCATTCTTAACCAAGCAGCGAGTTACTTCAAAGCAATTAAAGCGACTCTTTGTGCCGGTGACGCCTGCATTCTTAACCAAGCAACGAGTTACTCCAAAGCAATTAAAGTGGTGACGCCTGCATTCTTAACCAAGCAACGAGTTACTTCAAAGCAATTAAAGCGGTGACGCCTGCATTCTTAACCAACCAACGAGTTACTTCAAAGCAATTAAAGTAGTGACGCCTGCATTCTTAACCAAGCAACGAGTTACTTCAAAGCAATTAAAGGGGTGACGCCTGCATTCTTAACCAAGCAACGAGTTACTTCAAAGCAATTAAAGTAGTGACGCCTGCATTCTTAACAAAGCAACGAGTTACTTCAAAGCAATTAAAGCGGTGACGCCTGCATTTTTAACCAAGCAACGAGTTACTTCAAAGCAATTAAAGCTGTGACGCCTGCATTCTTAACCAAGCAACGAGTTACTTCAAAGCAACTAAAGCGGTGACGCCTGCATTCTTAACCAAGCAACGAGTTACTTCAAAGCAATTAAAGTAGTGACGCTTGCATTCTTAACCAAGCAACGAGTTACTTCAAAGCAATTAAAGTAGTGACGCCTGCATTCTTAACCAAGCAAGAGTTACTTCAAAGCAATTAAAGCGGTGACTCCGGTATTCTTAACTAAGCAACGAGTTACTTCAAAGCAATTAAAGCGGTGACGCCTGCATTCTTAACCAAGCAACGAGTTACTTCAAAGCAATTAAAGCTGTGACGCCTGCATTCTTAACCAAGCAACGAGTTACTTCAAAGCAATTAAAGCGGTGACGCCTGCATTTTTAACCAAGCAACGAGTTACTTCAAAGCAATTAAAGTAGTGACGCCTGCATTCTTAACCAAGCAACGAGTTACTTCAAAGCAATTAAAGCGGTAACGCCTGCATTCTTAACCAAGCAACTAGTTACTTCAAAGCAATTAAAGTAGTGACGCCTGCATTCTTAACCAAGCAACGAGTTACTTCAAAGCAATTAAAGCGGTGACGCCTGCATTCTTAACCAAATAACGAGTTACTTCAAAGCAATTAAAGCGGTGACGCCTGCATTTTTAACCAAGCAACGAGTTACTTCAAAACAATTAAGGCGGTGACGCCTGCATTCTTAACCAAGCAACGAGTTACTTCAAAGCAATTAAAGCGGCGACGCCTGCATTCTCAACCAAACAACGAGTTACTTCAAAGCAATTAAAGCGGTAACGCCTGCACTCTTAACCAAGCAACTAGTTACTTCAAAGCAATTAAAGTAGTGAGGCCTGCATTCTTAACCAAGCAACGAGTTACTTCAAAGCAATTAAAGCGGTGACGCCTGCATTCTTAACCAAACAACGAGTTACTTCAAAGCAATTAAAGCTGTGACGCCTGCATTCTTAACCAAGCAACGAGTTACTTCAAAGCAATTAAAGTGGTGACGCCTGCATTCTTAACCAAGCAACGAGTTACTTCAAAACAATTAAGGCGGTGACGCCTGCATTCTTAACCAAGCAACGAGTTACTTCAAAGCAATTAAAGCGGTGACGCCTGCATTCTTAACCAAGCAACGAGTTACTTCAAAGCAATTAAAGCGGTGACGCCTGCATTCTTAACCAAGCAACGAGTTACTTCAAAGCAATTAAAGTGGTGACGCCTGATATCTCGGTATCGACTTTTTTGGTGGAGTGCAATAATTTCTCTATTCGTTATGTACATAGTGTGTATAGAGAAAGTAAAAATAGATCTATCATTTTTATATTCACCTTAATTACTGTAGAAGAACAATTATATTTCGTACTCCCCAGTACTCTAGATTTTTCCAAATTTAATAATTTATTTCCCAAAACTGAAGTAATTACGAATCTAGCCTCTGTCGGTTCTATCTCCTGGCTATCCGCCTGCGCCACCATTGTGCTAGTACTGGGTACATTACCCATGTTTAATGTATGTTTTAACAACCCACTAATGTGTATAGTGTATATGTGTTTGTGTATGTTAACTTTTCAGGCTCAATTACTATTAGGAAAGAATGTGTGTTTTTCTCTCAATATGTTATATTATATTCGTTGTACAAACAATGTATTCTCTAAAGAACGAATACCATACTTATACTGTGCAATTATTTCTTTCTCACAGAGATTTGTTCATTTTCACCGCTGTAACCGGACGTCATTAGCTCAGTTTATTGCACAAACTATCAAGTGGTTGTCTGTTTTGCGCAATGTTGCAGCGTCGGAGTGCTGACTCCACATTCTGTTCCGTGGGAACAGTTCCCCCCACCCATCGCCTTCTTGCCTTTTCAACACCATGCTAATAGAGATAAACATTAGCAGAATCTTCTTCTTATTGAACTAGATGGGAGCGATAGCTATGGGCTATGCATTGTCAAATGTTTTAATTGCTGTCTTTATGCAATTGTCATTGTAAATCACTTCTTTGTTTGGTCTGGACACTTCCTGTCTTTCTCTGCCCGTTCTTCCCTTACACTCACATCACACTCTCGGCACGTTCATCTCTACACTCACATCATCTTCTCGGCTCGTTCTTTTTTACCATTCACAACGCTTTCCCTGCACGTTCTTCCTTTACACTCAAATCGTATCGCCCTCTCGGCCCGTTCTACCTTTACACTATCATCACACTCTCGGCACGTTCACATAGTCTTCTCGGCCCGTTCTTCTTTAACATTCACATCGTTTTTCCTGCACGTTTTTCTTCTTTTACACTTACATCACTTCTCGTCCCGGTTTTCTTTTACGCTCACATAGCCTTCCCGACCGTTCTTCTTTTACGCTCACATTACCTTCACGGCCTGTTTTCCTTTACACACACCACCTTCCCGGCCCATTCTTCTTTTACGGTCATATCACCTTCTCGGCCCACTCTTCTTTAACATTCACATAGCTTTCCCTGCACGTTCTTCTTTTACACTCACATCACCTTCTCGTCCCGGTTTTCTTTTACGCTCACATAGCCTTCCCGGCCGTTCTTCTTTTACGCTCACATTACCTTCACGGCCCGTTTTCATTTACTCTCACATCACCTTCCCGGTCCGTTTTTCTTTTACGCTCACATAGCCTTCTCGGCCAGTTCTTCTTTTATGCTCACATTACCTTCACGGCTCGTTTTCATTTACTGTCACACACCAAGTGGGTGTCTGGTTCACATCTGGTGGAGTTTTTCTGGCTTGCACAATCTTACACCATCAGCGGTCGGAGTGCTGACATTTCTTTCTGTCCCGTGTGAACAGCTCCCCCCACCCATCGCCTTCTTGCTTTTCTCTGCTACATATAATTGCAGCATTAGCATTCAGTGTTCAGCATGGCTAGTGTACAATCCACAGATTCTTCTTCTTCTTCCTCTACATCTGCATCACCTGTTTCCTCTTTAGACGTCAGTGCTCGATCGTTTTTCCCATCAGCGCAGTGGACATCATTTATGAAGCGTCCACCGGGTCCACCATCACCGATGTACCCCTTCCATTTTCCAATCAAATCTCCTTTTATCATTCGGATTAGCAAGGTCGAGTACCCATAATCCTGCAACCAGGGGGTTAAGCGTTAGTGTCGCGTAATCCGCCGCCTTAAGGGAACATGGCGGATTATCTCTTAAACTTTCATAATTATTTTTTATCCTGTGCTATGACCAGTGAGCGTGTGATATTCAAAACAAGCTAAAGACAAATATATATAAACAATTGTGCATGTGGTTTCTTAAAAAAATATAAAAATAATTTTTTTTGCATGTATTCAATATTGTATTGCATGAGAATATGTAATAAGTATATCTGCGATATGAACTTGTTGTTTATTAGGTTTTGCATACGGCTTGGCAAGTAGAGTTATCCATAATCCTGCGACCAGGGTTTAAGCACTAGTGTCACGTTAATCCACCGCATTAACAGAAAATGGAGGGAAATTTGGATTTTGCAAAGGTATGGATCAGCGGATACACCTTTTCAATTTTCAAATTTCCCGCCATTTTCTTATGGAGGCGGATTAACGCGATACTAGCGCTTAAACTCCCCCTGGTGGCAGAATTATCGTTACTTGACCTTGCTAGGTCGTATGTAATACTACTCACGTGGTACTAGTTTTTCAATATAGATGTGATACTCTTCAATTGCTAAAGATCTGAGCCAAGATGTCACTGTCACTTTGAGATCTTCATGGCCTGAAAGTCATGTATGGTGACTAAAGTGAAGTACTGTTTTTCTTTGAGCTCCTCCAGAACGATTAGCCAACTTCCACTCTACACACTGGTTCTTCCTGAAGACTTGTCCATTGCATTATCACAATGCACTTACGTTATTTGCTTATACAATTTGATTGGGCTAGCATTTTGGCATTATAAAAACCTAATGAGTTCTTTGTCGGTAGAAAAGTATAACATGTGCATTGTAACACCGGTACCACGTGACAATACTTGATAGCAATGATGATCGCGTTCAGAGATAAGAGTAAGATACTGTATATAAAGTTTTGTTATTATTTAGTTATGTCAAAACTTTCTGGATGACTAGCTGTGGCTAGTATGTAAAGTAACACCACCAAGTGCAGAAAATTGTTTTATTGTGACAAGAGACTGTCTAAACTTGGGACTGCAAGGGTGGCCAACGTCGAGTCCCTGTGGAATTAATGGCAGTGATGACGTTGTGACAAACAGGGCAGAAGTAGACATTCTCTCGCCAGCGCTTGGAGCAGTACGGCAGCCAGAAACACAGACTGCAGATTATGCTCAGTAGTCTGAAAATAACAGTACATACACATCTTAGTTCTAAGCTTTTATACCCACCACTTAAATATCAAATAATGCAATTATCCGCAAAAAACGAATTCGCCTAGTAGTATGTACTTAGGAATCTATAAAGAAAGCAGTATACAGGCTATTTGAAAACGACGCCAAACGAAGATAGCAGTCGATTAGCTTACACTTTGACTTGTCCAAAACTTGATGTCGCAACTTTCAAACTCTTCTATTTAAAGTTTTATGTGTGTTTAAAAATTGCACACATATGTGATTAGGCAGCAAAGGAAGAACGGTTGTCTTACTCCACGTAAACAACCCTAGAACGTGTTATACGAAGCACATAACAAAACCCACATGCTACGTTTACCATTACTAAGGTGACCTGTGCCGCGCCGGTGTATCTATCAAATCATGCATACACCACGCGACTGGGACCTTCGCTATCAACCGGCATCTCTCTTGGAGTGGGCCAGGCGCGAGCCATTTGGTTATGTGCGACTGCCTAATCCATGGTGATTTTATGGCAGTTTTGTATGTGCCGAATTTAGAGCTGAAAATTATATTCACGTATCACGTAAGACCAACAAGGTCCACATCTTCATTTGGTGTCGTTTTGAAACACCCTGTATAGTATAAATGTAAAAAAACCTATGAATAGGTACACGTTATTCTGAAGATTACTTTTATATAAGCTTATTATCAAATCACATGCATTTCGTTGTTGTTAGGTAGGTATAAACATGATATAGTGGTGACAACGATATTCAGATTTTTAAAAATCTGATGTGCTCCATTCACATGACTTTCTCTATCTCTTCCGCAAACAAACTATTCTTAAAAATCTGATGTGTACATTCACATGACTTTCTCTATATCTCTGCAACAAATTATTCTTAAAAAGCATATACTTCTCCTACTTCATGCCAATCGTGAAAAATTAGCAGAAATAGTCTTACTACTTGCTTCCTTGTAAGTACAAGCGAAAAAAGGAAGTAGCATAGGTTAAAGTGATAGTCAAAAGCTGGTTTCTATGTCACCGAAGTTCCTTTGTATGGACAGCAGTTGACAAATTCCTGTGTGAGAAAAGTATAAGTTTTTCCAAGCAGAAACCAAGACAAGGAATGTCTCAAAAACGATCATCTCTTTGAAAAAAAGTGTATATAACATAAATTGTTCTACATTTTTTGTGTGGTAAGTTTTTGTCCATCTCTTACGGCTTAGCAGTTATACAAAATTCTGGAAAATTCATCCAGAATAAAGTAGTCTTCAAAGGCTATTCTCAGAAAATTCAAGATATGGGTACATTTTATTTGTCAGGTAAATACCTATCTTTAATATACGATATTTTAATCAAAATCGTTAGAGCCATTTTTGAGAAAATCAAGATTTTCGAAAAAAACTTCCATGTAAAGGGTAGTTGGGGGTGTGGGCATTTTCTTGAAAATCTTCGTGTCGCATCCTTGGGAGATACCAAACTGAAATACCAAGTTTGGTTTTTAACGGTCTTTTCGTTTTTGAGCTATGCTGCCCACAGACACACACACACACACACACACACACACACACACACACACACACACACACACACAGACTGACTGACACACACACGGACATTTTTCTAATGACGTCTTTTTGGATTCAGGGTTTCTCAAAACATATATTTCCGGTGAAATCTCGATATCGAATTTTTGGGTGCAATATAATACTTTCTCTATACACTGTGTACATAGTACGTGTAGAGAAAGTAAAAACTGTTGTATGTAAAGGGTAGTTTGAGGTGGGTGGATTTTACTAAACTTAAATACTAACGTTGGTATTTAACAGTCATGTCGTTTTTGAGTTATGCTGCTCACACACTCACACACACACACACACACTGACCATTTTCTAAAAATGTTTTTATTCAGGTGTCCTTAAAACAGGTAGGCATTTGTGGTGAAATGTGCATGTAGTATTGTTGCAAGAGATACAATGAGCAGGGGAGGCTTGTTACCTGATGCAAATGGTGGCATTTCACAAAAACACTTTGTATCGCTCTTACATTCACAGGCAGACTCGACATTTGTACAAAATGTCGTATTGTTGCAAGAGATACAATGAGCAGGGGAGGCTTGTTACCTGATGCAAATGGCGGCATTTCACAAAAACACTTTGTATCGCTCTTACATTCCCAGGCAGACTCGACATTTGTACAAAATGTCGTATTGTTGCATGGGATACAATGAGCAGGGAAGGCTTGTTACCTGATGCAAATGGCGGCATTTCACAAAACACTTCGAATCGCTCTTACATTCACAGGCAGACTTGACATTTGTACAAAATGTCGTATTGTTGCAAGAGATACAATGAGCAGGGAAGGCTTGTTACCTGATGCAAATGGCGGCATTTCACAAAAACACTTTGTATCGCTCTTACATGCACAGGCAGACACGACATTTGTACAAAATGCAAGATAATAATTTCATTTGTCGTGGAAATACTTTAAACCCAGCTTAGTGTATTCAACATCGTCTCCACCAGAAACTATAGCATAAGGACAAAATTTTACATTTTCTAGACGTACCGTGTATAGAGAAGGTATTGCACTCCACCGAAAAATTCAATACCGAGATTTCATATGTTTTAAGGTCCCCTGTATCCAAAAAAAGTTTTACTAAAAGGACCGTGTGTGTATCCGTGTGTCTGTGAACACGATAACTCAAAAAGCAAAAACTGCTAAAATGCCAAACTTGGTATTTAAGTATCTTCCAGGGGTACGACACGCAGATTTTGAGAAAACTCCCACCCCAAACTATGCTTTAGATGGAATTTTTTTCGAAAATTTTGATTTTCTAAAAAACGGCTCTAACGATTTTGATTAAAATATCGTATATTACAGGTACTTACCTGACAAATAAAATGTATATCTTGAATTTTCTGGGAATACCCTCTCAAGACTATTTTATTCTGGATCAATTTTACGGAAATTTACATAACTCTAAACCGTAAGAGATACATTAAAACTTACTACATAAAAATTTAGAATATCTTAAAACACACAACCTATGTCATATAATTTTCTTTTCGTGGAGTTCATTGTTTTTGGTTTCATCTTTAAAAAACGTATGCTTCTCTCATGCAGGAATTTATCAACTCCTGTCCATACAAATAAAGGAACTTCAGTCACATAGCAACCAGCTTTTGAATATCACTTTAACCAATGGTACTCTCTTATTTGCTTCTACTTACAAGAAAGTAAATAATAAGACTATTTCTGCTAATTTTTTCTCGAATAACTTTAAAAAAGTAGAAGAATAAGCTTTTTGACAATAATTTGTTGCAGAGATGTGGAGAAAGTGATGTGAATAGAACACATCAGATTTGTTATGTAAAAGTACCTTAGAATAGAGAGACTTCCATGAAAATGTTAAGTGTTATATTTTTGGAAGACCCTCAACTTAAATACTAAGTTAATTTAACCAACTTTTTATTTTTGAGTAATGCCTTTGTCAGACACATGGACACATACAGGGAACCCTTTTCTAAAAGTGCCGTTTTTTATTTTCTCTGGTGCAATATAAATAGTGTATAGAGGAGTTATTGTATAGCACCCAAAATTTGATACCGAGAGTTCATCGGAAATACATATTTTGAGGGCCCCTGAAAAAAGCATTTTCAGGAAAACCCCCCTACCCTCAAATACCCTTTACATGGAACATTTCTCAAAAATGGCTCCAACGAGTTTTATTAAAATGCCTATTTTACATCACAAACAAAATGTAGGTATATTTAGATATTTCTGCGAATAGTCTCTAAAGACCTCTTTATTCTCGATGAAGTTTGCAGAATTTTGCATAACTGGTAAACCATAACAGATAGACAAAGGCTTACCACACAAAAAATGTAAATCTCGTTAAATCTCATTAATTATGTCATATACTTTTTTTTTTTGTTTTTTGTTTTTTTTTTTTTTGTAGTGTTGGCCGTTTTCGAGATATTCCTTGTTATTGGTTTCGATTTGAAACTACCTTAATTTTTTCTCGAACGGGACTATGCAAACCTTACTGAACCTCAATTGTTTCACATTTAGAAGATGTGATTGTTGCTTTAGCCTGTGCATTCCCTATTTCCCTTCTAATAAGACCAATGTTGGTAATATTTATGTCGATTAGGATTATGTAGATACAAGAATAGTCCTTTGTTCGGATAGTTTATGTGCGAAGTAGCTAGAGAAAATTATGTGACTCAGATTGTTTTAATTGAGGGACCTCAAAAGATGTATTTCAGTGAAATCTCGATATTGAATAATTTGGTGGAATCCAATACTTGCTCTGTAATTCTCGTATTACTAAGCGTTCGGAACTAGGTACCCGTTGTGCCCTGACGTCAAGGAGACCCAACACAAGGCCTGTCCCGACCTTGATTCTTCAGCCCTAAAAGAGATGAACAGGAAATTGTAGGTTATGTGAATCTCAATTGTTACACTTATTGCAGCATATGGAATCGAAAACACGGAGCATCGAAAGGAAAATGGGAAGTTCTCAAATGTAGAAGAAACGATTCCTCTTCTTCCAAAGGTTGTTGAAAATGCATGGTCCAAGCCTGAAGGCTTTTAGAGGAAAGTTCATTCTTAACCTTATTTCCCAGGTAGAGAGACCATTATTAATTAAGAGAGTGTTGCCATCTTGTAAAAAGTTATTAAGCCGATGTCCTACGGTCAAATATTTTGATCCAATACTCTTCAAACTACAAATTGGATCGTGGGACATCGGATAATTTCACTATATACAATTTCCGTCCTATTTTTTCTATTCCAGTTTGCTACAACAGGATACAGCGGTCCAAACGTATGAAATGAACCAATGAGCGACCTGGTGATAATGACGTAATAAGATGGCAGCTAGCGCTGGGTCTTCCTTCCCGCCAACGTGATTGTTTGTGTGAAACTTGGCTGTATCTTGTAGACTTTGTCCTAAATAATAGGGTTATAGTAGCTGAGCAATGCTTGAAATAGACATTATTTTGTGCGGCAGAGATTTATGAAATAATGACTCGGGTATTTATAACCCCTGCAAATGTATTTTATCGGATCCATTTGTACCTAACATCCTTTTCTCCACAAAATATAAAAACGCTACCTTTAATTCGCTGGTATGGACTGCTTCATATTTGTGTCTTGTCGAGTGATTTTTGCCTCAACTAAGGACAGCAACTTTCCAAACAAATGTTCTAAGGAAGTTAAATAATTTACAGGGTCAAAAACGAGTTCATTTTGCAGCATATGTAGTACACCTGCTCCTTGGCCTGCACTGCTACTTACAGCCATTGTCTAGTCCAACAACGTTTCTTTATTGATTTTTTTTTTCTATTATAATATGCTCTTGCAATGGATACTAAGCTTGCGACACGAACGCAAATAATTGTGGATGAGCAACCTCCACCGTTTTCTATCAGCTGTTCGTGTGCATGCGAGAAGTATTTGGTATGGAGAAACTGTACACAACGTTCACGTTGTATAAACAAATTTTGGGACCAAATTTTAGCCGTGGGGCATCGGCTTTAGATGACCATGGCTGGGCTTGATGGCGTGGAAGGTCAGAAGAACGCGGCGCTTTGAGATCCATACATGATAATTAAGGCAAGAGACATGAATAAGCTAATGAACAGACCGTAAGAGTTCTACAGCATGATACCGCTTCTTTGGTTCGAAACAGAGAATAGTCGACAACGGCTGATTGGCTGCACTTGGAGATAAACTCAACTCCTAACGGATGTTACATTCTTGTTGAAGGTCAAACTGCTTCAGCGCTTGCGCTCTATAAATGAGACGAACAATGAGAAACATTCATCCCATTTATAACATCAAAGCACTGATGATCAAATGTGAGCTAGCAAAACTCACGAATGAAAATTGGGAGAGATTTGTTTCCAAGTTCAACAGCAAAAATCTCAGCAAGAGAAAGCAGCCAAAATAAAAGAAACAGAAATATACAATTTTCCCTTCATTTCAGGCAAAATCAAAGGTTGATAAACAGCAACTAGAGAATACTTCCTGAAACACAAGCAGCGCCAAGCCAGGAAGAAGACGTTTGTTCTATCAGAAGAAAACGTTCAAACTTGGACTCTGACATTGAAAAATTAAAGAAAAAAGCACAGAAAATGACAACAGAGAAGCGTAAAGTATGTTGTGATGACAGAAGTTTTGCTTAAGATTTATTAGTACATCTTTAAAAAAATAAATATATCCTGAGCAAGTTTTTCAGGCAAGGACTCTAGAATAAGTTTTTACCGTCGCTCTGAACAGGAGGCAGCAGTGACATGACGACCAGAGAAAAGGGTCAGGTAGACCAGTGTCTGTAGCTTCAATTCTATTATAAAAACAATACCAATGGAATATCTTTAAAAAGAACACCAGATTATCAGAGATGTGTACAGATGCTCGTCACTTATCTTGCAGCATTGCTCTTTGAGAAGGTTTCAGCAAAACCGCTCTCCGTAAACCATGTCATGTCTAGGTGGGGCGGGGAATACTTAAACCATCCATAGAGTATTGTGGGAAACAAAAGTTCTTCTTGTTCTAGTTGAAATGCTGCAACCTGCAAATAAGGCATCACACAACTTGTGGCCAATTGCGACAAATATTATTAAAAATCTGATGCGTTCCATTCACATGCTCTTCTACTAAGAAACGTTCCTTTAATATTTTATCTACTTCAAGCTAAACATTAGCAGATATGGTCTTCCTTGTAAGCAGAAGGGAAATAAGCGAATACACTAGTCTAAAGTGGCAGTCAAATCTTGTAATAGCTATCGCTATTGTCAAACAATTGAAATTCCATTCTATTTTGTATTCCCGGGAGTAAAACAAAAGAGATGAAACGAATATTAACCTCTGGCTTGAGAAAAGTTTAAGTAGTTTAAAATTGCAACCAGTAACATGGAATAGCTCTGAAACTAATAACTCTAAAAAAAAAAAAAAAAAAAAAAAAAAATTGCTTATGACATACATGTAGCTTTTTTAACGAGATCTACATTTTTGTATAGTAAGTTTTTGAATATCTCTTATGGTTTGCCAGTTATATAAAAGCCATCCAGATGGCTTCAGAGGCTATTCTTAGAAATTTCAATATATACATTTCGTTTTTCATGAAAAGAACTTAAACATATACAATTTTAATAAAAATCGTTAGTGCTAGTTTTGAGAAAATAAAAATTCTCAACAATTAATCCATATTAAGGGTTGTTAGGGTGGGGTATTTTCTTGAAAATCTTCGTGTTACACCCTGAACTTAGTTTGGTATTGTATTTGAGCAATGCTGCCCACATACGACATTTTCGTGAAAATTTTCGTGTTACACCCTGAACTTAAATAGTCAGTTTGGTATTGTATTTGAGCAATGCTGCCCACACACGACATTTTCTTGAAAATCTTCGTGTTACACCCTGAACTTAAATTGTCAGTTTGGTATTGTATTTGAGCAATGCTGCCCACACACGACATTTTCTTGAAAATCTTCGTGTTACACCCTGAACTTAAATTGTCAGTTTGGTATTGAATTTGAGCAATGCTGCCCACACACATACACGACATGTTCCCCTTTCTTCTTTATTTTCTCAAAACTGTATCTCCCTTTGGAAGTTTTGTGTGAAATACAATACCTTCTCTACATGGTATGGATGTTTTCTATAGCTACGTGCTAGACAAAGAAAATATATATGAAGTAATGATCACTGTAATATAAAGTGGCCTAACTTGATTACTTCTTTATTACTTTCTCTACACGTACTATGTACATAGTATATAGAGAAGATTTCACCGGTAATAGACGTTTTAGGGTCCCTGAATCCAAAAAAAGGCAGTTTTAGAAGAAGGTCCATGTGTGTGGGCGCCCGTGTGGCTGTGAACACCATTACAACACCATTCACAAGACTTTCTCCACATCTCTTCAACAAATTATTGCTAAAAAGCTTACGCTTCTATTTACTTCATGTTGATCGAGAGGACATTGCAGAAATAGTCTAATTACTTGCTTCCTTGTCAGTAGGAGCGAAATAAGGGAGTGCCATAGGTTAAAGTGAGTCATAACCTGGTTGCTATGTGACCGAAGTTCCTTTGTTTGTATGGGCAGGAGTTGACAAATTCCCGTATGACAACTTTTTCAAAGCTGAAACCAAAAACAAGGAGTAGCTCAAAAAACGATCAACTCCAAGAAAAAATGTATATAGTGTAAATGGTGTGCTTTAACGTGCTCTACATTTATTCTGGGTAAACTTTTGTCCATCCCTTACGGTTTAGCAGTTATGCAAAATTCTGTAAAATTTATCCAGAATAAAGTAGTCTTCAGAGGCCATTCCGAGAAAATTCAAGATATACATTTTATTTGTCAAATAAATATCTTTAACATACGATATTTTAATCAAATTTGTTACAGCTATATTTTATAAAATTAAAATTTTCGAAAAAAAGGTTCCATATAAATGGTAGTTGGGGGTGGGAGGATTTTCTTGAAAATCTTCGTGTCGCATCATTGAAAGATACCAAACTTATATACCAAGTTTGGTATTCAAGGGTCTTTTCGTTTTGGAGCTATAATATCCAGAGGCACACGCACGCGCGAGCGGACCTTATTCTAAAAATCTGATGTGTACTATTCATATGACTTTCTCTACATCTCCGCAACAAATTATTCTTAAAAATCTTATACTTCTAATTACTTCGTGCTAATCAGAAAAAAGTAGGAGAAATAGTCTTATTAGTGGCGAAATAAAGGAATATCATAGCTTAAAGTGATGGTCAAAAGCTGGTTGCTATTGACTGTTTGTTTGTATGGACAGCAGTTGACAGATTCCTGTATGAGAAAAGTATAAGTTTTTCAAAGCAGAAACAAAAAACAAGGAATATCTCTTAAACGATGAACTCCACGAAAATCATGTGTATAACATAAATTGTGTGTTTTAACGTGCTCTACATGTTTTGTGTGGTAAGTTTTTGTCCATATCTAACGGTTTAGCAGTTATTCAAAATTCCGTAAAATTCATCCAGAGTAAAGTAGTCTTCAGAGGTTATTCCCAGAAAATGTAGGATATACATTTTATTTGCCAGGTAAATATCTTTATTAAATTATATTTTAATCAAAATCGTTAGAGCCATTTTTAAGAAAATCAAAATTTTCGAAAAAAGTTCCATGTAAAGGGTAGTTGGGGTAGGGGGATGTTTCTCAAAATCTTCGTGTCGCATACCTGGAAGATACTAAACTTAAATACCAAGTGTGGTATTCTACCGTCTTTTCGTTTCTGATTTATCGTGTTCACAGACACACACACACAAAACCACGGACCTTTTTCCCAAAATACTTTTTTTTTTAGATAAAGGGAACCCTAAAACATATATTTCCGGTGAAATCTCTGTATCGAATTTTTGGGTGGAGCGCAATATCTTCTCTATACAGTATGCACATAGTACGTATAGAGCAAGTAAAAACGAATAGTCGGTAAAGTACCAAACTTGGTTAGTATCTTCCAGGGATGCGAGATAAAGATTTTGAAGAAAATCCCCCCTCGCAAAACTATCCTTTACATGCAAAAATGTTCGAACATTTTGATTTTTCAAAAATGGATCTAAAGATTTTGTTTAAATACCGTATATACAAGGTGTATATAAATGAATATCGGGCTTTAAATCTTTATAATATTTATTACATTCAACTTACAGTTATGAATGATATGTCAAATGAAAAAGCAACTCAAACAGTTTTACCAAGAAGCTTATAATGTTCAATGTGACTACTCTTTGTCACACGGCACACATCTAGTCTATAGCCGAGTTCTTTCCAAACGTTGATAAGTGTGTATTGAATAATTGTAGCAACAGCTGCTTCAATCAGGTTTCTTAATTCAGGGAGGTCAGCTGGTAGCGACGGCACGTACACACGATCCTTGATGAAGCCCAAAAGGTAAAAATCGCATGGCGTTAGGTCAGGAGAACGTGGAGGCCATGCATAGCAAGCCCTGTCATTGGGGCCTTTGCGGCCTATCCAGCGCTCGGGTACAGTGACGTTCAACCAATCGAGTACTTCGTTATGCTAGTGAGGTAGCGTACCATCCTGCTGAAGTTATCTGGCTCATTTTCTTCCAACTGAGGGAAGACTCATTGCTCTAGTGTATCAAGGTAAGAAGTGCCAGTTACAGTAGGTTCACCAAAAACGAAAGGCCCATAAACTTTTCGCCGGGATACGGCACAAAAAATATTCACTTTAGGGGAATCTCGTTGCACTTGTACCATCTCGTGAGGATTTTCTGAGCCCCAGATGCGCACATTATGAGTGTTAACATGCCCACTAAGCTGAAAGGTCGATTCATCACTGAAGACAACACGATCCACAAAATCGTCATGAAACAACATGTTTGCGAATTTGGCACGTAATCCGTGGACTGTCGGCTTTAGAGCCTGTAATAACTGTAAACGGTAAGGACGTAGCTGTAAGCGTTTTCTTACAACTTTCCAAACAGTCGACACAGGAACTTGTAATTCACGACTAGCCTTCTGGACTGATTTCTTTGGGCTACGAGTGAACGACTCTCTCACTCGCTCAACAGTCTCTTCACTTACTCCTGGTCGTCCCGTGCTCTTCCCTTTACAAAGGCAGCCGGTATCTTCAAATTGATTATACCATCTAGGAATGTTTTTATCACTAGGAGGATCACAACCGAACTTACTACGGAACGCACGTTGCACAGTAACTACAGATTCGGTCTTTGCAAACTGCAAAACACAAAACGCTTTCTGTTTACTAGTCGCCATCTTTGCTACTATCGCTCTCTAGCGGATTGCAGCAGAAACATTGCACACACATGCGCACTTGTGCCAACAAACAAAACTGTTTGAGTTGCTTTTTCATTTGACATATCATTTATAACTATAAGTTGAATGTAATAAATATTATAAAGAGTTAAATCCCCGATATTCATTTATAAACACCCTGTATTTACCGACTAATAAAATGGTATCTTGAATTTTCTGGTGGTAGCCTCAGAAGACTTCTTTACTCTTGATGATTTTACTGGACTTTGTATAACTAGAAATCTGAGAAATATACTAAAACCTATTACATAAAACATGTAGATCTCGTTGTATACGTGATATCCATTCTTTCATGGCGTTGACTATTTTTGAGATATTTCTTGTTTTGGTTTTAGTTTTGCATGCGGTAGTTTATTAACTCCTGGCAATGCAACCAATAGCAAAGAGCTTTTAGGACATTTGACTGTCACGTATGCCTACTGCATCCCATTATATCCCTTTTGTTTACAAGCAAGCATTTCCACAAGTGGATAGAAGCATAAGCTGTTTAACAATCATTTGTTACACAGAGGCAAAGAAAGTCAAGTGAATTGACACGTTTTTTTTTCTACACTTTTACCTATATTCATGCTCGTATAAAGATGAGTGTACCTTTACATGAGTGTGCGTGTGACTATGTGTGTGTGTATCAGTGTGGGCGTGTGTGAGATTCTGTGTGTGTGGGGATTTGTGTGTCTGTGTGTGGATGTGGGTCTCTGTATGTGTGTCTGTGTGACTGTGTATGCTTGTGTGTGTCTGTGTGTGTTTGAGTGCGTGGTATGTCTGTCTGGGTCTGTGTGTGTCTGTGTGTATGTGTGTGTCTGTGTGTAAGTGTGTGCCTGTGTGTGGATATGGGTGTCTGTATGTGTGGCTGTGTGTATTGTGTTTATGTGCGTGGTATGTCCGTCTGGGTCTGTGTGTGTGGATGTTTGTGTCTGTGTGTGTGTCTGTGTGTATGTGTGTGTCTGTAAGAGGCTCATTCTAAGGATCCTTGGTTTCATTCATGGTAAAGTCCAATTGTTAAAATAAATAAGAATAAAATTCTTGTAATTATTCATATTTTTATGTTTGTGTGGATGTGGGAGTCTGTATGTGTGATGATGATGATGATGATGGTGTTTAAGGGCGCTCAACTGCCGAGGTCATAAGCGCCCTTATGATTAAAACTTGGCAATAGCCAGTAAGAAAATACCAAACAAAAAAGTAAACACAAATAAAAGAGCTAACACAGTTGAAACGGAAGTAACAGAAACGTCCAGCCCTCTAACCAGAGCTGGATATAAAACTCCATCTAAAATCAACACATTAAAACCAAAAGAGTTTAAAAAACCGCTATCACACTAAAACGTCAAGGTAAAAGAAAGTTTTGCTAAAAATTTAAAAACCCTGTCCACTGCTCTTGGGTCATCTGCCAGGACCTCAGCAAGAGAGGCCGGCATGCCCATAGATGACCGAATGTGTGCCAGGTGACCACACTCCAGCAACACATGACGAACTGTCTGTGCCTCCCCACAGAGCGCACAGACAGGAGCAGGTTCACGTTTAAAAAGGTAACTGTGAGTAAAAATACAGTGGCCAATTCTTAGCCGAGCTAGTACTACCTCCTCCCGGCGGAATAAACGAGAGGAGGTTACCCAGTTGACAGGGAGGTCCTTCACCTCTCGCAGCTTATTACCACGGAGAGCCGACCACTCCGCATGCCAAGTCGAAAAAACGGCTCTCCGTACAGCCACTCTAAAATCTTCCGCTGTTGAATGGGTAATCGTAACACTGGGCGCTGTGACTGCCGATTTCGCTGCCAAATCCGCCGTGTCATTCCCTGGCAAGCCAACGTGTCCAGGAATCCATGCGCACTCCACATTAAAACCACAAGCGTGCAAAATGTGGAGAACGTCCTGGATGCGCTGCACCAAAGGATGGTAATTGTACAGCTCACGAATGCTCTGAAGGGCACTAAGGGAATCACTAAGAATAAGGCAGTCACCTAATTTTCGACGTCGAATATACAGAAGGGCTTGATAAATAGCATATAGCTCGGCAGAATATATAGATGTGCAACTAGGCAAACCGTAAGTAGAAGTTGCGGTGCCAGTTACAAAGGCACATCCAACACCGTCGGGGCTCTTACTACCATCGGTGTAAATACAAATACGGCCACTGTATTTGGATAAAAATTCTAAAAAGCAACGACGAATACTATCAAGAGGCGTAACAGATTTCCCGTAGAGCGTCATCCCGAGATCGACATGGGAGGTAGCGCGTAACCAAGGGGGGTGTATACTCTCTCCCTTGGATAACAGCCGAGGAATGTCAACATGGTGCTGGCGTAGAAGCTCACGGAAACGAAAACCTGCTGGCCTGGGGCTTAGAGAGCGGAGGCAGTATCGCTCGTGCAGCTCAGGGGAGAAAAACGCGTGATAAGTTGGATGCCCAGGCATACACTTCAGCCCACAGCCATAATTAGCAAGCAGGACATCACGCCGACAACGCAGAGGAGGTTCTCCCGATTCGGCGTAGAGGCTAACAACTGGGCTCGTTGGAAAAGCTCCAACGGCCACACGGATGCCCTGGTTATGGACTGTGTCTAACCTTCTGAGCACTGAAGGTCGAGCTGAAGAATACACAATGCTGCCATAGTCCAACTTCGAACGAATCACAGCACGATAAAGACGGAGCAATGTCGTCCGATCCGCACCCCAAGACTTGCCACTTAGTATCCGTAAAAGATTTAGAGAACGGTCACATCGTGCTCTAAGCTGTGCTATTTGTGGTGCCCAACAAAGTTTCCGATCGAAGATCAAACCAAGGAATCTCGCCTCGTCTGCGAAAGGAAGTAAATCTGGCCCGAGTCGAAGAGACGGCGGCATATGCCACTTACGGCGCCAGAAGTTAACGCAGACTGTCTTCTCAGCGGAGAAACGAAAACCGTGTTTCGAGCTCCATGCATAGAGATTGTCCAAACACCGCTGGAGACGGCGTTCCAAAAACGGTGTACGCTGAGAAGTACAGAAGATGGCAAAGTCGTCCACGAATAAACAGGAAGAGACACCTTGAGGCACACATAGTGATATGCAATTTATCGCAATAGGAAATAGAGTCACGCTGAGTACCGAGCCCTGCGGCACTCCGTTCTCTTGAATAAAATGGTTAGAAAAAACCGAACCCACCCTCACTCGAAAAACGCGGTCCCGCATAAACTCCTGAATGACCAACGGTAGGCGTCCACGTATGTTCCAGTTGTGCAGAGAACGCAATATTCCCGCCCGCCAACACGTGTCGTAGGCCTTCTCGAGGTCAAAAAATATCCCAACTGTGGGGCTGTTCTTAAGAAACCCGTCCATAATCTGAGTTGACAGAGAGACAAGGTGGTCAGCAGTTGAACGTCGTCGTCGAAAGCCACACTGGATGTTCGTCAGAAGATTGTGGGATTCCAGCCACCACAACAACCGTCCATTGATCATGCGTTCCATCACCTTGCAAACGCAACTGGTGAGGGAAATAGGACGGTAACTGGAAGGAAGATGGCGGTCCTTTCCAGGTTTAAGAATGGGTATGATGGTGGCCTCCCGCCACTTGTCTGGAAAAATGCCATCAACCCAGACACGATTATAGACCTCGAGTAGGAAATCTTTGCCATCAGGAGAGAGATGTTGCAACATTTGGACGTGGATACCATCTGGACCTGGTGCTGAGTGTCGTGAAGAGGAGAGTGCATTGTCTAGCTCTGCCAGGGTGAAAAGGCGATTATAATCCTCAAGGTTGCCAGAAAGAAACGAGAATTCTTGAGATTCCACCTGGTTCTTAACTGTAAGAAACTCAGGGGAATAGTTGCCTGAGCTAGACACCTCAGCGAAAGCACTGCCTAAAGAATTCGCCACGTCAAATGTATCAACAACAGCTCCGGTAGGTGTTTTGAGACCGGCGATGGGCATATGGTTCGGTTTCCCAGCCACACGTCTTAACTTATCCCATACGACAGAGGAAGGTGTATGTCGATTAAAGGAACCCACGAATTTATTCCATGACATCTTTTTGCTATCCTTAATAACCCGCCTAGAATGTGCACGCATCCGTTTATAGTGTATCAGGTTATCCAGTGTAGGAAAACGCTGGAAAACCCGTAGAGCTCGTCTGCGAGCGCGAATAGCATCCCGACAGTCAGCGGTCCACCAAGGTACCGGAAATCGACGGCTGTAGCCAGTCGAACGCGGAATGGATTGCTCAGCAGCAGAAAGAATGGTCCCTGTAAGATGTTCGACCAAGTGGTTCACAGAGTCGTGCTCTTCGTAGCTAAATTCAGCCAAGTGGGAGTACAGTTCCCAGCTGGCGTGGTCTAGGCGCCAACTAGGTAAACGGGTGGAACATACAACGGGTGTCAAGACACTAATACGACAAGGAAAGTGGTCACTAGAATGCAAATCCGAGATGATATTCCAGCATAAGGTGACTGCCAGCTGAGGGGAACAAATTGCAATGTCAATGTGTGAAAAACTATGAAATGCGTCAGATAGAAAGGTGGGCTCTCCGGTGTTCAAGAGAGCAAGATTCTGACTATCCAAGAAGTCTTTAAGTAGCGTACCTCTCGCACAAGCCCGAGGAGAGCCCCAAAGAGGGTGATGGGCATTCACGTCTCCTACCAATAAAAAGGGTGGTGGCAACTGCGAAATGAGGTGTTCTAAGTCGCTGTGCGAGAGGTCCGCAGATGGAGGCAAATAGATACTGCAAATGGTGAATGAAGCGGAGGGTAGCTTAATGCTGACAGCAACGGACTGGATTGCAGATTGTATGGGTACGGAGTTGGCAAAAATATCATCTCGAATAAGCATCATAGTGCCCCCATGTGCCGGGACACCGTCCTCCGGGGATAAATCACATCGTACGGAGGAGTACTGCCTGATGGTAACGGTGTCCTGTGGACGGAGCTTCGTCTCTTGTAAACATACAGCCAAGGGTTCATGCTGGCGCAGCAACAAGTCAAGCTCTGGTCGATGTGGTCGAATTCCGCGTATGTTCCAATGGAGGATAGCCATTGAGTATATTATGGGATAAGTTTCAAATCGAAAGACGCTTCTGCAGATTGGGATTAGCTGGTCGGTTCAATTTGTTCTTCTTAGGCGTTGGGCTAGTACTATTTTCAGGAGCACGATCCTGCCGTTTCCGCACTGTCCCTCTGGCAGTGGCGGCAGAATCCTCCTGGTCCATCTCCTCCACAAGGGAGGTCCCTTTTTCAAGAGCAGTTTTAGGTCCAAGTAGTTCGAACCGATTGGATGTGCTGATCGGCGAAGACGGTCGTCGCCGATTCACGCCCTCCTCCCCAGATGACCCTTCAGAGGAGGATACACGTGTGGAGTTGCGTGAACTTTTCTTACCTTTAGATGACTTGGTAATAGATTGCACATTCTCTTTCAAGAAGTCTTGTCGTACATACTTGGTCTTAAACTGTTTTTCCGGGGCAGAAGACGTCGTGAATTTACCAACTTTAGTTCCAGAGGTCGAGGCTTTCGGTGACAACTGTGCAGGACTATTCTGTAAGCTAGCGGATTTGGCAGATGTTGATACCAACTTGGGTGTAGGTGCCGAAGGCTTTGGCAGCGCTTGGGCTAAAATAACCTTTTCCGCAATTGTAGCCCCGTTCATATCGCCGGTCTGTGTTGCGATTTCCCGACGCGGTACCGGTTTAGCTGCAACTGAGCTATAGGTACCGGACCTCGGGGCAGAGGGTTGGCGGAGTCGCAGGAGCTTCCGGGCTTCCAAGAAGGACACCTTCTCTTTCACCCGTATCTCCTGGATCGCTCGTTCCTCTGCAAAACGGGGGCAGTCTCGGGAACTAGATGGGTGTTCCCCGTTACAGTTCACACACGATGGAGCTGAAGCACAAGCCCCATCGTGGGAGATGTCACCGCAGTGGACGCAGGTGGACTTGCCGGTACACAACTCACTAGTGTGACCAAAACGTTGGCATTTAAAGCACCTCAGCGGATTGGGTATATAAGGCCTAACTTCGATGGCTTCATACCCTGCCCTAATCTTTTGAGGTAGATCAACCCGATCAAAAGTAAGAAACAGGGTACGAGTAGGCAGGAATTCACCGTTGATCTTACGTTGTACCCGATAAACAGCTGAGACACCCTGAGTCGCAAGATTTTCTTGGATCTCCTCAATGGACAAACCGTCCAACGCGCGGGTTGTTATTACACCGCGGGAGGAGTTCAGCGACTTGTGCACCTCGACCTTCACTGGATAGCTGGCTAACATGGTGGCTTTAAGTATTCTTGCAGCTTGCGAGGCGGAGTTGGCTTCGACAAGAAGTGTACCATTGCGAGCTCGAACGCAGGATTTAACAGGACCAGCAATGGCATCGAGACCCTTTTGGATAGTAAAAGGGCTCACCGTAAGGAACTTCTTACCTTCCTCTGTCCTATGAATAACCAAGTAGCGAGGACCACATGACTCGACTACTTCCTTTCTAACGTCTTTATTTGAAATCGGGGGTTTAAGTTTTGGTGCCATAAAAAAAAAAAAAAAAAAAAAATTGTATAAATTCATCCCCCAGTGCTCCCCACCCACCACGGAGCCCAACGAGGTGTCACCCCACTGGGGTGACAGGGCTACACAGGGGATATAGCGGGCTCGCCGTCCCACTCACCCTGGAGTTCGGTGTAATACCTAGTCCTGGCCGATTGACTAGGGGTGGGTTAGTCCCTAGCCTCCCGTTTAGGCAAATCAGAAACCAAAGCGGTGTATTAGGCTGCGCACCCTCCCCAGTTACTGAAAGACAGAAGCCCAGGCTCAGGTACGCAACCCTCAACCAACCAGGATATTCCTTTTCACCGACACGGGTCTCCACGCACGGCCTACACGTGGGTGGGCATTTTGACCTACTGACTCCCTCACCACTCTGAGGTTGCCCACAGAGGGAGTCAAGGTGGCTCGGGACCCCGGGTGCGCCTAACCCGTACCTACCGTAGTAGGCCCCTGGGGGGGTCTGTATGTGTGTCGGTGTGTATGTGTGTATGTGAGTCTGTGAGTGCATCTGTGTGTGTCTGTGTGTATGTGTGTGTTTGTGTGTGCGTGTGTGTCTGAGTGTATGTGTAGCTGTGTCTGTGTGTATGTGTGTATGTGTGTGTCTGTGTGTCTGTGTATGTCTGTGTGTTCCTGTGTCAATGTGTGTGTCTGTGTATCTCTGTGTGTATGTGTGTGTCTGTGTGTGAGTGTGTGTGTGTCTGTGTGTATGTGTGAGTCTGTGTGTGTCTGTGTGTATGTGTGTGTCTGTGTATCTGTCTGTCTGTGTTTATGTGTGTATGTGTGTGTCTGTGTGAATGTGCGCCTGTGTGTATCTGTGTCTCAGTATGTGTGTCTGTGTGTATGTGTGTCTGTGTGTATGTCTGTGAGTATGTGTGTCTGTGTGTATGTGTGTCTGTGTGTGTGACAGTGTGCATGTGTGTCTGTGTGTATATGTACTTGTGTGTATGTGTGTCTGTGTGTGTATGTGTGGCTGTGTGTGTGACATTGCGCATGTGTGTCTTGGGTATATATACTTGTGTGTATGTGTGTCTGTGTGTATGTGTACCTGAGTGTATGCGTGTCTGCGTGTATGTGTGACTGTGTGTATGTGTTTCAGTGTGTATGTGTGCCTGTGTGTCTGGTTGTAAATGTGTGTCTGTGAGTATGTGTCTCTGAGTATGTGTGTCTGTGAGTATGTGTTTTTGTGTGTGTATGTGTGTCTGTGTGTATGTATTTATGTGTGCATGCTTGTCTGTGTGTATGTATGTGTGTATGTGTGTATGTGCGTCTGTGTGTGTATGTGTGTCTGTACGTATGTGTGAATGTGTGTATGAGTATCTGTGTGTATGTGTGTATGTGTGTGCTGTGTGTGTCTGTGTGTATGAGTATATGTGAGTGTCTGTTTGTCTGTGTGTCTCTGAGTGTCTGCGTGTATGTGTGTGTCTGTGTGTGCTGTGTGTGTCTGTGTGTATGTGTGTGTCTGTGTGTGTCTGTGTGTGTCTGTGTGTATGTGTGTGTCTGTGTGTGTATGTGTGTGTCTGTGTGTGCTGTGTGTTACTGTGTGTGTGAGTATATGTGAGTGTCTGTTTGTCTGTGTGTCTCTGAGTGTCTGCGTGTATGTTTGTGTTTGTGAGTGTCTGCGTGTATAAGTGAATATGTGTATGTGTGTGTCAGTCTGTGTCTGTGTGTGTATGTGTGTGTCTGTGTGTCTCTGAGTGTATGTTTGTTTGTGAGTGTCTATGTGTCTGTGAGTAGCTGTGGGTATGTGTGCATGTGTGTATGTGTGTCTGTGTGTAAATGTGTCTGAAGGTATGTGTCTCTGTGTGTATGTGTGTGTCTGTGTGTATGGTTGTGTCTCTGTGTATAGCTGTGTGTGTCTGTGTGTCTGTGGTGTATGTGTGTATGTGTGTCTGTGTGTATTTGTGTCCGTGTGTATTTGTGTATGTGTGTTAATGTTTGTGTCTGTGTGTATGTGTGTGGATGCGTGTGTGTCTTTGTGTATGTATGTGTCTGTATGTGCCTTTGTGATTGTGTGTATATATGTGTGTATGTGTTTGTCTGTGTTTATGTGTTTGTCTGTGTGTATGTGTGTGTGTGTCTGTGTGTGAGTGTGTGTATGTGTTTATGTGTGTGTTTATTTGTGTCTGTGTGTGCCTTTGTGTATGTGTGTGTCAGTGTGTGTATGTGTGTAAGTGTGTTTGCGTGAGTGTGTGTTTATGTGTGAGTCTGTGTGTATGTGATTATATGTGTGTCTGTGTGTGTGTGTATTTGTGTGTATAGGGTATGTGTACATGTGTGAGTGTGTGTGTCTTTGTGTGTATATGGGTATGTGTACATGTGTGAGTGTGTGTGTCTGTGTATGTGTGTGTCTGTGTATCTGTGTGTATGTGTGTATGTGAGTGCGTGTATATGTCTGTGTGTATGTGTTTATGTGTGTATGTTTGTGTTTTTGTGTCTGTGCTTATGTATGTGTGTATGTGTGTGTATGCGAGTGTCTGTGTGTGTATTGTGTATGTATGTGTATGTGTGTATATGAGTGTCTGTGTGTTTGTGTCTGTTTGTGCCTGTGTGTACCCGGTGGCAGAGTTATATATGTATACAAGATATATAAACAATAAATCACAGCTGCCAGTTTATGGCTTTGTAAGCTAGATATAATAGTTATTTACACAAATATGAAAACATTAATTTTTCTCTCAATTCAGATTAATTAATTTCATAATTATAATCACCAACCAATTTAACATTTGTATTTACAACAATATAAAATCACAAGCATTTCATTTAAGGAATATTTACAAAAATTATCCTACATTAATATCAAGATTTTTCCTAAATTTCTTCAGAGACAGAGGACAACCCCGAAAGGCTGCTCCAGGCAATTCATTCCAGTCTTTTATGGTTCTATTTACAAAGGAGAACTTTCCCACGTCAGTTCTGTGTCTTCTACCTTTAATTTTGAACGGATGATCGTTTCATGCATAGTAAGTTGGGTTTTCCAGTTTGTCAATAACGTCCTCCCATGCGTTTAAGCCAGCGTAGGATTTAAATAAAGGGCACAACCTCTGTTTCTCACGCCTAACTTTCAACGGGTCCCATTTTACCTCCTCAGCGTTTGTAAGCCCAAAATATTTACCCCTTTTTATGAATTTTATAGCCCTTTTCTGGATGTTTTCTAACGAATCAATTTGATTTACTCTATACGGGTCCCAACAAGTTACTCCAAAATCCATGACCGGCCGCACTAAGGACTTGCACGCGATTTCCCTGGACTTTGCACTCCCTTTTTTAAAATCCTCATTAGGAAATGTAGTGTTTTCCACGCTTTTTAGATACAGAATTTACCTGCTCGTACCATCCAGCGTTACTCGCCAAGTAAACTCCCAAATATTTGCAGCTGTCCACCTGTGGAATTTCTTCCCCACCCATGTGATAGTTTTGCAGAATTTTTTCCCTAAATCTATTATATGCAATTGACTTACTTTTGCCAGCGTTAATTTTCATTTTATTTGCAGCAGCCCAATCACTCACTTCATTTAAATCACCCTGAAGAGCAGTCTCATCTTCAACATTTCTAATTTTATTGTAAATAATACAATCGTCTGCAAACAATCTTATCTGACATTTTATATTAACAGTTATGTCATTTACAAAAATAAGAAAAAGTAACGGCCCCAGTACTGTACCTTGGGGTACGCCCGAGCTTACCATACCCCTTTCAGATAGCTCCTTGCCTACCTTTACCTTTGCGACCTTCCTTCCAAAAAATTTTTAACCCATAGAACTACGCGTTTATCAATTCCTGTAGCAGTTAGGTTCTGGATAAGTAAATTATATGATACAACATCAAAAGCTTTGGAAAAATCTATCACCACTGCATCTGTTCTTCCCCCTGCATCCACCTCCTCTGCTAAATCTTGAAATAATGACGTTATCTGGCTTTCACACGAGTATCCAGGTCTAAACCCATGTTGCGCTTTATTGAACCACTTTTTGTGTTCTAATTCCTCCCGTATATATTCCACAATTAAATGTTCCATCAATTTGCACACTACTGAAGTTAGGCTGATTGTGAGATAATTATTTAATTCTGTTTTATTTCCCCCTTTATGAATTGGAACTACAATCGCGGTTTTCCAGTCTTTTGGTAAGGCACAGTTATTTATTGACATATTAAATAAAAGCATTAGGTACGGAATCATAGATTCCCCTCCAATTTTTAGTATTTCGGTCGGTATATTATCAGGCCCCATCGACTTTTGATTTTGCAAGATTCTGATTCTTCTGCGCAATTTGGATGCCATTATTTGAAAAACGGATTTTCCACTATCCTCAATCTCCAGTTTATGATTATAATCCGTTTTGTTAAAAACAGACACAAAATGTGAATTTAATGCCTTCGCTTTTTCCTTATCGTTCAATATGGCAATTCCATTTTCCTCGAGTTCTGGTATGCCAAGTTTATTTCCCCTGCGTCTCCTTACATAATTGTAAAAAGATTTCCAACTATTATTGGTCCTGCTAAGAATTTGTTCTAAGAACCGTTCCTGGGCTTGCAATGTTTCGTCTTTCAATTGTTTAGCTAATTCTTTATATCTGTTAAAATGCCAATCTGACTTCTTCCGTTAATGAAACGCGCGCTTAGACTTTCGTTTAAGTATTCTGATGGATCTTGTATAATATTCTGTATCATTGTTGTGTTTGATGACTTTGTATGGAACGTATTTCTTTATTAATTCCGAAATAAGTATTTTGAAACTATCCCATGCTGCATCTACATCTGTTGCAGATTTTACAAACAGGCAAAATTGATTTTTGAGAAAAGTCTGAATTCTATATACGTCTGCTCTGCAGAAGTTAAAACTAATAATGTCTTCTCCTTCAAAACGGTTTCGCACCTTCCACTTTATGTCTAATTGTATACAGTTGTCACTTATACCTGGCAAAACCTCACATGCGCTAAACAATGACTCAGGTCTGCATAGAAACACGTCCAATACAGCCGATTTCCGGGTATCTGTTTTGACTACCTGCGATAACCCATGATCCCAAACCAGAAGATTAACAACATATTGAGCTTCGCCTCCTAATAACTGCCCATTCCAGTTTACATTTCGAAAATTGATATCTCCTGCTAATATAACATTTTTTTCCCATTTCCGAAAAAAAAAATTTCCACTAGTTTATGAAGAGTTTTAAAGTTAGTTTCGCCAGGTGGTCTGTAACACGCTATTAATGTAATGTAATAATGTTATTTGCTTCGTTTTCGTGATCGATAATTTCAATGGCCATCATTTCTACGTTTTCTTCCACCCACTCTAACTTGGTACAAATAAAAATTCCCCCTCCCTTCCTTCCCTCTCTCTCCTAAACACACTGTAATCTGATCTAAATATCTCCGCATCATTAATATCTACACTGAACCATGACTTCGTACCTATAATCACACTTGGGTTACTTATTTCCATTAAATTCCAAAATTCTAATGTTTTGTTTATGATGCTACGGCAATTTACCTGTAACAGCCTTAAGGAATGTGCCCCTACCTGAGGATCGTTGCTTCCCCGAAGCCGTTGTCATTGCTGCCCGGTGCCACCGCACCACTCGGATACCCTCGCGAACAATGCTGCCAACTTTGAAGTTCCTCTTCTGTTTAGGTGAACACCATCCCGTCCATAGTCCCAGTCGTCAATCCACGAATTTGAGTCCACAAACTGCACATCCAGTCGTTCAGCCACCCACCAAAATGTGTCGTTTACCTGCATTACCTTCCTCCAGTTGATATCGCGTCGCCTCAAAACTCCACTGATGACAATGTTTGCTGAGGGAAATAGTGCCTTTGTCTTCTTAACTAAATCATACATGTCTCCCATCACATAGTCAGAACTGCTTCGTAGGTCATTACTTCCAACGTGTAATACGATGGTCCGGTAGTTGCTTTCTTCCTCCTCTCGCTTCTTCTCAATTTCCCTCAGCAGGCCGTCAGTATTTATACCAGGATAGCAAGCTACTTTTGCATTTATAGTTCCCGCGTGTCTAACGATAGAGTCGCCGATGATCAAACATGGTTTCTCCTTTTTCTTTAGGTCATCTTCCCGTTTCTCCCTCAGTAAGCGGTTTTCTTCTTTAAGCTTCCGAATAATATCTTCCGCTGTTTTCAGCTTGTCGCATAAGTCTCGTAGTTCCTCCTGCAGCTGCTGCAATTTTTTATCGTTTGCGGCGAAGGTCATATCTCTCCTGCAGTCCTTACAGGACTAGTTTTGTTCTATGTTCTGTTCTCTCTTAATTTTTTGACAGCCAAAGTGGTACCATCTCGCGCATGAAATACAAAGAAGTCCGGTCCACAACGCTTTGTTGCAGCTTCCACATCTTTCATTTCCTACAGGTCCTGGATTTATTTCAACTCCTATCACAAGCAGGGCTAGTAATACAAAAGCCGTAAAATAATAATTCTTCGTAGTTTCCGTAGCTCCTGTCGCCTCTCTACCTGTTTTCTGCGGTCGCCTGCCCGACTATATTTCCTACCCTCGCCAGGCTAACAACCAGATCCACACCCATTGTTCTGCTGCTACCTGACTCCCACTGGTACGTCCGCACTGCTCGAGATCCCAAGACAAACTCTGTGTGCCTGTGTGTATGTGTGTGTCTGTGTGTGTAGTTGTGTGCCTGTGTGCATGTGCGGCTATGTGTGTATCTGTGTGTGTATGTGTATGTGTATGTTTGTGTCTGTGTGTATGTGTGTGGATGTGTGCCTGTGTGTATGTGAGTGGATGTGTGTGTATATGTGTGTGGCAGTGTGTATATGTGTGTGCTAGTTTGTGTATGTGTATGTCAGTGTGTGTATGTGTGTGTCTGTGTGTCAGTGTGTGTCTCTGTGTCAGCGTGTGTATGTGTGTGTGTGTGTGTCTGAGTGTCAGTGTGTGTATCTTTGTGTCTGTGTGTCAGTGTGTGTATGTGTGTATCTGTGTGTGTGTAGTTGTGTGCCTGTGTGCATGTGCGTGTATGTGTATGTGTGTGTCTGTGTATATGTGTATGGACGTGTGTGCCTGTGTGTATGTGAGTTGATGTGTGTGTATATGTGTGTGGCAGTGTGTATATGTGTGTGCTAGTGTGTGTATGTGTGTATGTGTGTGTCTGTGTGTCAGTGTGTCAGTGTGTGTATGTGTGTGTCTGTGTGTCTGTGTGTCAGTGTGTGTATGTGTGTGTCTGTGTGTCAGTGTGTATATCTGTGTGTCTGTCTGTCAGTGTGCGTATGTGTGTATATGTGTGTCTGTGTGTTAGTGTGTGTATGTGCGTGTCTGTCTGTCAGTGTGTGTATGTGTGTGTCTGTGTGTCAGTGTGTGTATCTGTGTGTCTGTCTGTCAGTGTGTGTATTTGTGTGCCTGTGTGTCAGAGTGTGTCTGTGTGTATGTGTGCAGTGTAACAGGCATACCAATCCGTTGATTTTGATAATTGTACATTCAAAAGCATTTGTCCCTGCGACGGACATAGTCCCTAAGACAGCTTTAACTTTGAACTGCTAAGTGACTAAAAGATAAAAATGGAATTGCATAATTTGGCCATTGTAGTAGAAATGTTCAAGAGGATTCAGTATTATTGCTTTGGTAGTTTCCGATCATAGCACGTGTAAGGCAAACCCGAGGCAACAAACATTAATATGCCCAGCTCTGCACAGTACGAGAGATATACTACATGAAAATTCCTTCTAGTTTACTGTGAAAAACGCGAGGCACTCTTCGTATTTAATGTCACACCTAAAGGCTATGGCAGATCAGTATTTTAGAGCAACCGGACGATTCGTGCTTCAAATATCGGCAAGGTATCGAATGTTACAGGGGTTTTCCCGCGTCGCTAGGCAAATGTTAGGCACGATCTTCATTTCACAAATTTTCTGTCCCTTCAATTCATCTCCATTTCTTTCCGACCGGTCTCTTTAACAATTTTATTGTAAGTTTCGGCGAAGACTGCGAATGTGGTGCCCTTCCATGGTGGTGAATGTGCTTTAGAAATACATCTCTCGGGACCGGGGGGGGGCTGTCCTGTTGCTTGTTGGACCAAGCGTGTTCGGTCAGACATAGGGTGCCGGATCCTAGCGCTCCCTACGTCGAGATGAACAACTGCTCCAAATATGTTAGGGATTTCTTTCCCCGCAGTCCGCCCATCGACAGTACTCTCATATCATCCTGGGCTCTGAGGGGACTCGTCAAGATGGCCAAGAAGAGACAGCGCAGACTCGCCGCTGCTAAGGCAGCACCCGACGCCTCTTCCTCGGCAGTCACCGAGGATGCAGTACCTCCGTCTCCGCCAGCTGAGGCAAACTTCCTTTCGCCGCCAGTCGCCAGCGCAGCCTCGCCGCAACTGCCACCGCAGTTGCCGCTACCTAGAACACCATCTCCGCCGAGCTCCACACCGCCGCCCCGGTTCAGTGCCGTGGTACGGGGGGTCCCTCGGGACCTTTCCACCCGGCATCTGCTCACCGCCGCGCAGTCGCGGTGGCCTTCATGCTTGAGGGCCACCCACATTTTCTGCGACCGGGGGCCAACTCCGTTGGTAAGAGTGGAGCTTCAGGACCCGGCTGACCTTGAAGCTGCTTTGACATCAGGGTTGCCCTTATTAGGGCGGCTTCTGCCAGTCGAAGTAAGCAGACAGGAACGCCACCGGTCCTGCCGCCGCTGCTGCGCCTTCGGGCACAGCCGAGGCTCCTGCATTTCAGCGCCGCGGTGCCATTACTGTGGGACCAGCGTCTTGACGACACAGTGCACTGGGCATGATCTCCGCCGCCGTCGCCGGTTCTGTGCCACCTGCCGTGGCACAGGACACTTTACTGGCCAGGCCCAGTGTCCCCTTTACCCGAGGGACGGGCGCACCACTCCGCAGCCAGTACGATCACCGCAGACCCAACACACAGACGCCACACTACCTCCAGCGTCTATTGACACAGCGACGCGGGATGCCATTCAGGACCTTCATGCGGAGATCCTGAATATCGGCGCTCGCTTAGCTGCGTTAGAAGAGGCCTTCACCAGCGTCATCTCCAGGAAGCTGCTGGACCTGCAAGCTGCCACCACCGCCGCAATCTCCACTCTGCAGTCCTCCACCGCTGAGCTGTCCAACCGGATAGCCAGTGTCCAAGCGCAGCTACAGCAGGACCACCCAAATCAGCAGCACCATTCCGCCGACCAGTTTCCATACAACAACCCGCTTTACACAACTCCAATTTCAACAAACGTTTTATACAGGTCCCAGCAAGGACCACGACTCCGAAAACACCAGCAGATCCACTCAGAACACTGAGTAAATTCACCGTAAATCACCATTCATCTTCACCAACCACTTCTCCAGAGGGGCACTCAGGGCGCAAGTCATGTGTGTCCACTGGCTAAATTCACTATCACTCGCTGTTACTGCCACTGGCAGGCAGCAATCACTATCACCAGAAATGCGCAGGTGCTTAATGCGGTACTGCACAAGAGAGGCATGGGCCTCCTACTTCCGGTGAGAGAGGGCTGCAGTATGGAACCCTTCTAACCATGTCATCATTACCACGCATAGTGTTAGTTTATCATAGCTAAGTATATCAACCAGCGTTTTCATCTTGTCGATAATTCACGACCGGACCGAAGCGACGCGAGTTGTATTTGATAAGACAATTCAGTGAAATAGTCTATTAATAATTTATAATATATCGGAAGGGAGGTTTTATCATTGTAATACTTACATTAGTTCTCAAATTGTAGATGATGCATTAAGGCCCACCGTGAAAGGAGTGTCAGTTAACAATAACTAAGACTTGAGGTAAAACAAACGACAAGAGTTCAAAGAAATGAATATCAGCAGCGATAACATGCTTCGACAATATCGCTCCAGTCAGATGACCGCGATTGGTTGAAATTGTCTAATCGGCCATTACATTTCCACTTTAATAGTTGAGCTAAATTGTTATTAATTATATTTAAAGGCAGCGTAAGACGACACATTCAAATCCTGCTGTAAAGGTATGATATGTGTAGTGAGGTTAGTTTCGAAATCTCTGGGTAATCAGTGGTTAGACACTGGCCTTCTCATCTCAAGGTTGCGGGTTCAAACCTGGCCCAGACAGATGTCAGGTAATCAGTGGTTAGGCACAGATCTTCTCATCTCAAGGTTGCGGGTTCAAACCTGGCCCAGAAAGATGGCAGGTAGTCAGTGGTTAGGCACTGGCCTTCTCATCTCAAGGTTGCGGGACCAAACCTCGTCCAGACAGATGGCAGGTAATCAGTGGTTAGGCACAGACCTTATCATCTCAAGGTTGCGGGATCAAACCTGGCCCAGACAGATGGCAGGTAATCAGTGGTTGGGCACAGACCTTCTCATCTCAAGGTTGCGGGTTCAAACCTGGCCCAGACAGATGGCAGGTAATCAGAGGTTAGGCACTGGCATTCTCATCTCAAGGTTGCAGGTTCAAACCTGGCCCGTACAGATGGCAGGTAATCAGTGGCTAGGCACTGACCTTCTCATCTCAAGGTTGCGGGTTCAAACCTGACCCACACAGATGTCAGGTAATCAGTGGTTAGGCATTGACCTTCTCATCTCAAGGTTGCGGGTTCAAAGCTGGCCCAGACAGATGGCAGGTAATCAGTGATTCGGCACTGGCCTTCTCATCTCAATGTTGCGTGTTCAAACCTGGCCCAGACAGATGGCAGTTATCAGTGGTTAGGCACAGACCTTCTCATCTCAAGGTTGCATGTTCAAACCTCGCCCAGACAGATGGCAGGTAATCAGTGGTTAGGCACTGACCTTCTCATTTCAAGGTTGTAGTTTCAAACCTGGTCCAGACAGATAGCAGGTAATCAGTGGTTAGGCACTTGCCTTCTCATTTCAAGGCTGTGGTTTCAAACCTGGCCCAGACAGATGGCAGGTAATTAGTGGTTAGGCACAGACTTTCTCATCTCAAGGTTGCGGGATCAAACCTGTCCCAGACAGATGGCAGGTAATCAGTGGTTAGGCACTAGCATCCTCATCTCAAGGTTACGGTTTCAAACCTGGCCCAGACAGATGGCAGGTAATTAGTGGTTAGGCATAGACCTTCTCATCTCAAGGTTGCGGGATCAAACCTGTCCCAGACATATGGCAGGTAATCAGTGGTTGGGTACTAGCATTCTCATCTCAAGGTTACGGGTTCAAACCTGGCCCAGACAGATGGCAGGTAATTAGTGATTAGGCACTGACCTTCCCATCTCATGGTTGCAGGTTCAAACCTGGCCCAGACAGATGGCAGGTAATCAGTGGCATTCTGATCTCAAGGTTCAGGTTCGAACCTGGCCCAGACAGAGTGCAGGTAATCAGTGGTTAGGCACTGGTAATCTCATCTCAAGGTTACGGGTTCAAAACCTGGTCCATACAGATGGCAGGTTCAGACCTGGCAGAGACCTTCTCATCTCAAGGCTGTGGTTTGAAACCTGGCCCAGACAGATGGCAGGTATTTATTTCTATATTTAAACGAGAATGATTTATTGAACTTTTTCTTTATGAAGCATAGTTTCAGTGTAATATAAATACATTTTAGGGTACCTACTGTTAAGAAACTCAAAATGTAATATTATTTGGAAAACTAGTTCACAGTAGGACTGGATTTTGACTACCATTTTATTTGTGATGCCATATATAGAAGCAGTTTTTGTTACTTACTAGGAGGTATGAGATGTTCCGAATCGTTTTCATTCAATATAGATTTGGCAGTATTAAAGGAAAGCCATTCAGAAAGTTAGAGACGATTTAGTATAACTAAATAACAACGGAAGTTATCAACACAAAACTTTATTTACAAAGTTACACGACCCTACTCTATTTTTCAACGTAATCGTCATTGTTTACAAGGTATTTATTGTCACGTGGTGCCGCTTTTTCAACACAGACCTTATACTCTTCCACCGCTAAAGATATGAGCCAAGATGTCAATGTCACTTTGAGGTCTTCATGGCTGGGAAATCTTTTTAATTCAAAAAGTTATGTATCGTGTCCAAAGTGAAATACCGGTTTTTCTTAATTCTTTTATCAACATTTGCTTTCAACTGCTCCATAACGATTGATGAACTTCCACTCCGGTCTTTATCATACACACTGTTATGTTCTACCTTGATTACTCGTACATTATGTACCATTTCCTCACTGAAGACTCGTTCATTGCATTATCATTATACACTTGCGTTATTTTCAAAAGATGTTCCATGTTAAGGATAGTTGGGGTGGTAGGATTATCTTGAAAATCTTCTTGTTACATCGTACCAAACCTTAATAACAAGTTTGGTTTTTAACGGAGGTTTCGTTTTTCAGTCATGCTGCTCACACACACAGATATACACACCGATAGACAGACACTCACAGATATTTTTCTAAAAATGCTTTTTTTTGTATTCAGGGAGCCTCAAAACATATATTTCCGGTGAAATCTCGGTATCGAATTCTCAATACACTATGTACATGGTATGTGTTGAGAAAGTAAAACAAAACGCAATTCAATATTACCGTACATCTCCTAACACCATTGTAGATAGCCAATATGTTTCAATGGTACAAATAGTGTAGCCCGGTATAAGTGGAGCAGCGTGTCTGACTCACATTCAACAGGTCCTGAGTTCGAATCTCGCTTAGGGTGAGTTACCCGGATAATGTTTTTTTCGGGGTTTTCCTTATCCTGCGAATGTCGAGTAACTTGAAGCTCCGAGCATCATTTCATTGATCGTCCAATATGACCAACCAGGTTAAGCGTGTTCCATTCACATGCTTAGTTAAACAGCTTATTCTTCAATCTACTTTATGATGATCGAGATACACATTAGCACAAATTGCCCTTAGTACTTTCTTTCCTGTATGTAGAAGGGAATACACTAGGCTAAAACGAAAGTGAAATATTTTAAAAGCCGCTGAGAAAAGATAAATTATTTAAATGTGAAAGAAATAACAAGTAATGGTCAACTCCATGAAAAAAAAGTACATGACATCAATTTTGTGTTTTAACAAGATCTACATTTTGTGTAGTAAGATATTGTCTACCGCTTACAGTTAACCGTTACTCAAAATTCATTCAGAATAAAGAGGCCATTCCCAGAAGCTTCAAGATACACATTTTATTTGCCATATAAATATGTTTAATATACGATATTTTAATAAATATCGTTATAGCTATTTTTGAGCAAATCAAATTTAGGAATCGAAATTCTTAGGCTTTCACGGCCGGGCTTGTGGGCCGTGGTCTACTGGGCTCCTCCTTCTTCTTCCCAGACGTTTCGTCTGCGACTACGGCAGACATCTTCGTTGACAGCGGCGAGGTCGAAGTGCTCTAGTGGACGTTTCACAGTTGCAGTTGAAATGTCTGCCGTAGTCACAGACGAAACGTCTAAATGTTTTAATGTTTTGCATGTAACAGGTAGTTTGTGGTGGAGGGAGTTTTTTCAAAATAAAATCTTGGAAGACGGGACTCAAATTCGGAACCTTACCCAAATGACTACAGAATAACTTAACGCTATAAGCTAGTGAATGAGTGTTGTTTCATTGATACGAGGCTCATCCATAAAGTGGCAGAATATTTAACATAACCATATATCATATCAACACAAAACTTTATTACACTACCTTACACTATTTCTCAACGTATCAAGGTATTTATTGCCATGTGGTACCGGTGTTGCAATGTCTATGTTGTACTCTTCCACCGCTAAAAGACTGAGCCAAGACGTTGAGGTTTTCACCGGTTGCGAAATCTTTTCCACCCAAAAAGTCATGTCTGATGACCAAAGTTAAATACCGTTTTTTTTTCTGAATTCTTTCATCAACACTTACTTTCAACTCCTCCATAACGATTGATGAACTTTCACTCCGATCTTTATCGTACACACTGTTATGTTCTTCCTTGATTACTCGTAAATTATGCGACATTTCCTCACTGAAGACTCGCTCATTGCATTATCACTACACACTTGCGTTATTTGCGTAGAAAATTTGATTTAACGAGAATTTTGTGCATTAAAAAAAAAAGGTTCTTTGGTGGTAGAAAAGTGTAACATCTGCATTCAAAAACCGGTACCACGTGATAATAAATACCTTGATAGCAAAGATGATTACGTTGAGAAGTAGAGTAAGGTACTGTAACTTAGTAAATAAAGTTTTGTGCTGATAGCTTTCGTTATTGTTTAGTTATGTCATATCGGTTGTTGTATTTCATATATAAGCCATTCCAAACTATGAAATACTTACAGTAAGCATGCCAGGAAATGGGCCTCTGCGCTGTACCCCTGCTTGACATCAGGGGCTATAACACGACCACACCAAGGGCACAACTGCGTAAAATTGCGAAGCGTACCTTCTCCTGCAAACATTATAGTATATCACATGAATTGCTCTACCTATTGTGTTATTCATATTAAAACCTGTTCTTCTCTCTGCTTCATGTCAAATTTTAACATAAATTATTATTTAGACAGTGGATGCTAATAGCAGGTCTTCTACCAGATGTCAGGTCCTAAAACTAGCAAATTCTATCACTCGCTGTCATAAAATTATAACAGTCCAATGTAGTCAACTTTGGTTTATGCGTCCACGGCCTCATTGAGGTAGGCTATGAACTCGCAAACTCGTATCGATCCTTAAAATGGCGGATGATTTCAAAGTCATGATCATGGAATCTGCTGAACCAAACGAAATTATGCAAGCAACGGAGAGTGCAAAATTACAACTGCTATACTGCCTCCGTTGTATACAATGCTTTCGTTCCGTACGAGTAAGTCATCATGTTGTCAGTACTGATGCTAAGCAAGGTAACAACTGAAAATCGCAGACCATTAAACATGAACTCCGTGAAATAAGTAAAACAATCTATTTATAATTACAATTAGTCTATACTTATTGAGAACTAACTAAAAATAGTGTGACACACTGTTAATATTTTTATATTGTTCGTAGGGTTAAGAAATTTGGTTTATGGCCTGGTTTTATAAGCTTCCTACTCAAAATATAAAACTAGTTTTACCACTTGTATCATAAATAACTATTATTAATCAGTTCCTTTTAAGTAGGAAGGAAATAAGGAAATACGCTAGGCTAAAGTGATAGTGAAATTGTTTTAAAAACAGTCACTATTGATGTAATTGAAACTATTTTCAACATGAGTGAATAACGGTTTTCCATTTGAGAGAAAAACGCTGACCAGAAAAGTCTGCGGGGCACAGTATACTTACCATACTGTTTATATGATCAATTTTTCATTCACCTAAATAATAGAAAAATCAACTGGATATCATGACAGACTGGTAAAGGGAGCAATATAATTATAAACCAAGCAAAAATAATTTTATCAAAGACAAAGGTCTGCAAATAAGTAAAACGTGACTACCTATAATTCAGATGCGCTTGCCCCATTCTCATCCGTCCAATGACAGCGCGTGAGGTGGTCCTTGAGCTTTCCCCTCCAGAGCAAGTTCTCTTGGGACGGACAATCTATTCGAGATGCCAAAGAGGAAGCATCAGCTTCTTCAGCATCTCCTCTGCTTCACCCCCAGCGAGTGGCACATCTTCACCGCGGTTGAGTGTTGTGGTTCGGGGGGTCCCTCGGGATCTTTCCTCCCGGCATGTCATCGCCGCATCGAAGCCTTCCTATGTGAGGGCCACAGCAACCGTGGACCTACACCTCTGGAGCTACTGGACGGGATTGAACCGGACGCTTTCTTGGCGTCAGGGCTGCCCTTGTTAGGGCGACGCCTGGTCGTCGAGGTTAGCCGACAGGAACGTCACCAGCCCTGTCAACGCTGCTTCTGTTCCTCATCGCCGCGCTGCCACTATTGTGGCGGCGCTGCCACAACTGCACTGGGCACGACCTTCGCCACTACACCGGGAAAGCCCAATGCCCCCTCTACCCTAAGATCAGACAAACATCACCGCAGCCAGCCCGGAGAACACCCCCACAGCCACCGCAGTCATCAATACCATCACCACCAACCAAACTGCTGCAGGAAATTCAGGACCTAAGGGAGGCCATTCAGGACCTCCACGCGGATGTTGTATTGCTTATGGCCTTGGAGGAACGGCTTCAGGACCAGAACAACATCACTTCACTTTATGGCACAGAGCTTCTCCACCAAGAAATACTAGCAGCTGTAAAAAAAACGACACCCAGTTTATCTTCAGGGAGGAGGTGAGAGTCCTACTGGAGAAGAAGTCGGAGTCGCGAGCAACTTCGCTTTTCGGTATAGGCCGTAAACCTCTGAACCTTAGGCATGAAGACCTGCCTGGGTAAGAGCAGTTAAGCAGCACTAACTCCATCCTTCGCCCCCAAATTCCTTCATTCCTCAACCCGAATCCGCCGCGGTGACAGTCTGGGTCTCGGTCAAGTCTGTCTTCCGGTCCTCATTCCCTCCTCTGACTGCCCTCTCCAGTCAGAAGTATTACCTCGAATCCGCGGGTGCAATCATGCGGTACCGTCCCTCCTTATTTCCTTCTAATACCGGTAGAGGGGTTTTTAGTCGGTATGCCTACATGGGAAACCTCGAAACTCCGGGCGTGCCCGGGTCAGTCCATAAGGTGGATTTTTCCTCTCCACTCGAAAAAAAAGTTCTTTCAATGGGAGAGAGGCTTACGCTGCTGAAGAGGCACCATCTCGGTTTCATACGTAAATAGTATGTGCACCACCGTTTTGTGACAGTTACGCGATGGACTAATGATTGATTAGCTTAAATCTTATATTGTAAACATGTCGTGTTTGGTTGTGTAAATATGAATAGACAGTAGATTAGCTGTGTACATAGTGCATTTTAGCATACATAAAGTGTTGTGGCGTGAGACAAATACAGCGAAAAACATTCAACACAGAGAGTGGGACGCGCAAGCTTGTGCCCTTGTTGCACACACCTGGGGGAGTTGTTGGCAGTGGAGAAGGAAAGAGGAGACCAAACCGCCAGCTGCTCGACGAGCAGTCATTAGCCGCGCCTGCAGCCCATCAAATGGAAACAGAAGCAGTTGTGGAGCAGCACGTTATGCTTATATCACAAAAAATGTCCTGGACATCGAGGGTGAAATCGGCTACTCCAGAGATATGCTTCCGGATCTCGACAAAGGGATAGCACATGTTGCCTACGTTGCTCTACACCTACCCCACTGCTATCGAGACCACGGCCTCAAAAAGCGCCAGTTGGTCGCGATGGACGAGGGATGCCACATGGGTGGCCGCCGGAAACGACGCCTCCGCCGCAGCTCGGGTCCGTGCAACGACACCGATTCGAAAAACAGTGCCCCCTCAAAGGGAAGAAAACTCGGAATGACACTACACCCATCAATAAATTCGCCGTCCTCACACCAGCGGAGCAGGAGGAGGAGAACGCGACCCAAGAGCTGCAGCAGCCCAGCAATACCAACCGGAGTACCGGAGCCACCGCCCCTGCACCCCGAAGGAAGGCAGCCTCAGCGAAGCTCCCTCTTCCAGGCAGCGCCAGACGTTACCCCGAGGAACTGCCTCGCCGTTCGAGTGGAGCTACAGGACCAGGCTGACTTGAAAGCTGCCTTGGCTTCAGGGTTGCCCTTATTAGGGTAAATCCGGGTTGTCGAGGCCAGCCGATAGGAACGCCACCGGCCCTATTGACGCTGCTGTACCTTTGGGCACACAGCTGACGTCTGTTCCTTGCCACCGATGTGCCACTACTATAGTACCAACACCACCACCGCCGAGTGCACTGGGCACGATCCCCGCCGTCACCGCCGGTTCTGTGCCACCTATCAGGGCACATTTCACCCGGCAAGCGCAGTGCCCTCTCTACCCTAGGAACAGAACTTCACCACCGCCAGCCTGGACTGCACCGCCGCTGACTACCATCGCGGAGATCCTGAACGTTGGCGCTCGTCTAGCCGCTCTGGAAGAGAAGTGCAGTACCATCACCCAAAAGCTACAAATACCTCGGTCATCCCCACTCACTAGGTATCTGCAGCTGATCTATTCACCAGGGTAGAAGGCATCCCTCAGTACCCCCCAGGGGCCTACTACGGTAGGTACGGGTTAGGCGCACCCGGGGTCCCGAGCCACCTTGACTCCCTCTGTGGGCAACCTCAGAGTGGTGAGGGAGCCAGAAGGTCAAAATGCCCACCCACGTGTAGGCCGTGCGTGGAGACCCGTGTCGGTGAAGAGGAATATCCTGGTTGGTTGAGGGTTGCGTACCTGAGCCTGGGCTTCTGTCTTTCAGTAACTGGGGAGGGTGCGCAGCCTAATACACCGCTTTGGTTTCTGATTTGCCTAAACGGGAGGCTAGGGACTAACCCACCCCTAGTCAATCGGCCAGGACCAGGTATTACACCGAACTCCAGGGTGAGTGGGACGGCGAGCCCGCTATATCCCCTGTGTAGTCCTGTCACCCCAGTGGGGTGACCCCTCGTTGGGCTCCGTGGTGGGTGGGGAGCACTGGGGGATGAATTTATACCATTTTTTCTATGGCACCAAAACAAAAACCCCTTAATAAAGAAGTTGGAAAGGAAGTAGTCGAGTCATGTGGTCCTCGCTACTTGGTCATTCATAGGACAGAGGAAGGTAAGAAGTTCCTTACGGTGAGCCCTTTTACTATCCAAAAGGGTCTCGATGCCATTGCTGGTCCTGTTAAATCCTGCGTTCGAGCTCGCAATGGTACACTTCTTGTCGAAGCCAACTCCGCCTCGCAAGCTGCAAGAATACTTAAAGCCACCATGTTAGCCAGCTATCCAGTGAAGGTCGAGGTGCACAAGTCGCTGAACTCCTCCCGCGGTGTAATAACAACCCGCGCGTTGGACGGTTTGTCAATTGAGGAGATCCAAGAAAATCTTGCGACTCAGGGTGTCTCAGCTGTTTATCGGGTACAACGTAAGATCAACGGTGAATTCCTGCCTACTCGTACCCTGTTTCTTACTTTTGATCGGGTTGATCTGCCTCAAAAGATTAGGGCAGGGTATGAAGCCATCGAAGTTAGGCCTTATATACCCAATCCGCTGAGGTGCTTTAAATGCCAACGTTTTGGTCACACTAGTGAGTTGTGTACCGGCAAGTCCACCTGCGTCCACTGCGGTGACATCTCCCACGATGGGGCTTGTGCTTCAGCTCCATCGTGTGTGAACTGTAACGGGGAACACCCATCTAGTTCCCGAGACTGCCCCCGTTTTGCAGAGGAACGAGCGATCCAGGAGATACGGGTGAAAGAGAAGGTGTCCTTCTTGGAAGCCCGGAAGCTCCTGCGACTCCGCCAACCCTCTGCCCCGAGGTCCGGTACCTATAGCTCAGTTGCAGCTAAACCGGTACCGCGTCGGGAAATCGCAACACAGACCGGCGATATGAACGGGGCTACAATTGCGGAAAAGGTTATTTTAGCCCAAGCGCTGCCAAAGCCTTCGGCACCTACACCCAAGTTGGTATCAACATCTGCCAAATCCGCTAGCTTACAGAATAGTCCTGCACAGTTGTCACCGAAAGCCTCGACCTCTGGAACTAAAGTTGGTAAATTCACGACGTCTTCTGCCCCGGAAAAACAGTTTAAGACCAAGTATGTACGACAAGACTTCTTGAAAGAGAATGTGCAATCTATTACCAAGTCATCTAAAGGTAAGAAAAGTTCACGCAACTCCACACGTGTATCCTCCTCTGAAGGGTCATCTGGGGAGGAGGGCGTGAATCGGCGACGGCCGTCTTCGCCGATCAGCACATCCAATCGGTTCGAACTACTTGGACCTAAAACTGCTCTTGAAAAAGGGACCTCCCTTGTGGAGGAGATGGACCAGGAGGATTCTGCCGCCACTGCCAGAGGGACAGTGCGGAAACGGCAGGATCGTGCTCCTGAAAATAGTACTAGCCCAACGCCTAAGAAGAACAAATTGAACCGACCAGCTAATCCCAATCTGCAGAAGCGTCTTTCGATTTGAAACTTATCCCATAATATACTCAATGGCTATCCTCCATTGGAACATACGCGGAATTCGACCACATCGACCAGAGCTTGACTTGTTGCTGCGCCAGCATGAACCCTTGGCTGTATGTTTACAAGAGACGAAGCTCCGTCCACAGGACACCGTTACCATCAGGCAGTACTCCTCCGTACGATGTGATTTATCCCCGGAGGACGGTGTCCCGGCACATGGGGGCACTATGATGCTTATTCGAGATGATATTTTTGCCAACTCCGTACCCATACAATCTGCAATCCAGTCCGTTGCTGTCAGCATTAAGCTACCCTCCGCTTCATTCACCATTTGCAGTATCTATTTGCCTCCATCTGCGGACCTCTCGCACAGCGACTTAGAACACCTCATTTCGCAGTTGCCACCACCCTTTTTATTGGTAGGCGACGTCAATGCCCATCACCCTCTTTGGGGCTCTCCTCGGGCTTGTGCGAGAGGTACGCTACTTAAAGACTTCTTGGATAGTCAGAATCTTGCTCTCTTGAACACCGGAGAGCCCACCTTTCTATCTGACGCATTTCATAGTTTTTCACACATTGACATTGCAATTTGTTCCCCTCAGCTGGCAGTCACCTTATGCTGGAATATCATCTCGGATTTGCATTCTAGTGACCACTTTCCTTGTCGTATTAGTGTCTTGACACCCGTTGTATGTTCCACCCGTTTACCTAGTTGGCGCCTAGACCACGCCAGCTGGGAACTGTACTCCCACTTGGCTGAATTTAGCTACGAAGAGCACGACTCTGTGAACCACTTGGTCGAACATCTTACAGGGACCATTCTTTCTGCTGCTGAGCAATCCATTCCGCGTTCGACTGGCTACAGCCGTCGATTTCCGGTACCTTGGTGGACCGCTGACTGTCGGGATGCTATTCGCGCTCGCAGACGAGCTCTACGGGTTTTCCAGCGTTTTCCTACACTGGATAACCTGATACACTATAAACGGATGCGTGCACATTCTAGGCGGGTTATTAAGGATAGCAAAAAGATGTCATGGAATAAATTCGTGGGTTCCTTTAATCGACATACACCTTCCTCTGTCGTATGGGATAAGTTAAGACGTGTGGCTGGGAAACCGAACCATATGCCCATCGCCGGTCTCAAAACACCTACCGGAGCTGTTGTTGATACATTTGACGTGGCGAATACTTTAGGCAGTGCTTTCGCTCAGGTGTCTAGCTCAGGCAACTATTCCCCTGAGTTTCTTACAGTTAAGAACCAGGTGGAATCTCAAGAATTCTCGTTTCTTTCTGGCAACCTTGAGGATTATAATCGCCTTTTCACCCTGGCAGAGCTAGACAATGCACTCTCCTCTTCACGACACTCAGCACCAGGTCCAGATGGTATCCACGTCCAAATGTTGCAACATCTCTCTCCTGATGGCAAAGATTTCCTACTCGAGGTCTATAATCGTGTCTGGGTTGATGGCATTTTTCCAGACAAGTGGCGGGAGGCCACCATCATACCCATTCTTAAACCTGGAAAGGACCGCCATCTTCCTTCCAGTTACCGTCCTATTTCCCTCACCAGTTGCGTTTGCAAGGTGATGGAACGCATGATCAATGGACGGTTGGTGTGGTGGCTGGAATCCCACAATCTTCTGACGAACATCCAGTGTGGCTTTCGACGACGACGTTCAACTGCTGACCACCTTGTCTCTCTGTCAACTCAGATTATGGACGGGTTTCTTAAGAACAGCCCCACAGTTGGGATATTTTTTGACCTCGAGAAGGCCTACGACACGTGTTGGCGGGCGGGAATATTGCGTTCTCTGCACAACTGGAACATACGTGGACGCCTACCGTTGGTCATTCAGGAGTTTATGCGGGACCGCGTTTTTCGAGTGAGGGTGGGTTCGGTTTTTTCTAACCATTTTATTCAAGAGAACGGTGTGCCGCAGGGCTCGGTACTCAGCGTGACTCTATTTGCTATTGCGATAAATTCCATATCACTATGTGTGCCTCAAGGTGTCTCTTCCTGTTTATTCGTGGACGACTTTGCCATCTTCTGTACTTCTCAGCGTACACCGTTTTTGGAACGCCGTCTCCAGCGGTGTTTGGACAATCTCTATGCATGGAGCTCGAAACACGGTTTTCGTTTCTCCGCTGAGAAGACAGTCTGCGTTAACTTCTGGCGCCGTAAGTGGCATATGCCGCCGTCTCTTCGACTCGGGCCAGATTTACTTCCTTTCGCAGACGAGGCGAGATTCCTTGGTTTGATCTTCGATCGGAAACTTTGTTGGGCACCACAAATAGCACAGCTTAGAGCACGATGTGACCGTTCTCTAAATCTTTTACGGATACTAAGTGGCAAGTCTTGGGGTGCGGATCGGACGACATTGCTCCGTCTTTATCGTGCTGTTATTCGTTCGAAGTTGGACTATGGCAGCATTGTGTATTCTTCAGCTCGACCTTCAGTGCTCAGAAGGTTAGACACAGTCCATAACCAGGGCATCCGTGTGGCCGTTGGAGCTTTTCCAACGAGCCCAGTTGTTAGCCTCTACGCCGAATCGGGAGAACCTCCTCTGCGTTGTCGGCGTGATGTCCTGCTTGCTAATTATGGCTGTGGGCTGAAGTGTATGCCTGGGCATCCAACTTATCACGCGTTTTTCTCCCCTGAGCTGCACGAGCGATACTGCCTCCGCTCTCTGAGACCCAGGCCAGCAGGTTTTCGTTTCCGTGAGCTTCTACGCCAGCACCATGTTGACATTCCTCGGCTGTTATCCAAGGGAGAGAGTATACACCCCCCTTGGTTACGCGCTACCTCCCATGTCGATCTCGGGATGACGCTCTACGGGAAATCTGTTACGCCTCTTGATAGTATTCGTCGTTGCTTTTTAGAATTTTTATCCAAATACAGTGGCCGTATTTGTATTTACACCGATGGTAGTAAGAGCCCCGACGGTGTTGGATGTGCCTTTGTAACTGGCACCGCAACTTCTACTTACGGTTTGCCTAGTTGCACATCTATATATTCTGCCGAGCTATATGCTATTTATCAAGCCCTTCTGTATATTCGACGTCGAAAATTAGGTGACTGCCTTATTCTTAGTGATTCCCTTAGTGCCCTTCAGAGCATTCGTGAGCTGTACAATTACCATCCTTTGGTGCAGCGCATCCAGGACGTTCTCCACATTTTGCACGCTTCTGGCTTTAATGTGGAGTGCGCATGGATTCCTGGACACGTTGGCTTGCCAGGGAATGACACGGCGGATTTGGCAGCGAAATCGGCAGTCACAGCGCCCAGTGTTACGATTACCCATTCAACAGCAGAAGATTTTAGAGTGGCTGTACGGAGAGCCGTTTTTTCGACTTGGCATGCGGAGTGGTCGGCTCTCCGTGGTAATAAGCTGCGAGAGGTGAAGGACCTCCCTGTCAACTGGGTAACCTCCTCTCGTTTATTCCGCCGGGAGGAGGTAGTACTAGCTCGGCTAAGAATTGGCCACTGTATTTTTACTCACAGTTACCTTTTTAAATGTGAACCTGCTCCTGTCTGTGCGCTCTGTGGGGAGGCACAGACAGTTCGTCATGTGTTGCTGGAGTGTGGTCACCTGGCACACATTCGGTCATCTATGGGCATGCCGGCCTCTCTTGCCGAGGTCCTGGCAGATGACCCAAGAGCAGTGGACAGGGTTTTTAAATTTTTAGCCAAACTTTCTTTTACCTTGAGGTTTTAGTGTGATAGCGGTTTTTTTAAACTCTTTTGGTTTTAATGTGTTGATTTTAGATGGAGTTTTATATCCAGCTCTGGTTAGAGGGCTGGACGTTTCTGTTACTTCCGTTTCAACTGTGTTAGCTCTTTTATTTGTGTTTACTTTTTTGTTTGGTATTTTCTTACTGGCTATTGCCAAGTTTTAATCGTAAGGGCGCTTATGACCTCGGCAGTTGAGCGCCCTTAAACACCATCATCATCATCATCATCCCTCAGTAGCTGAAGTAGGTTCTCCTGCAGCAAGTTGTTTACTCTGCTGACCTGTTTCGATCCCGAAGTCAGCAGAACATCACCGCTCCTCCTCCTGCCGAGGTTGAGGGGTACGCACAGCCAGCGGATCTTCGAGAGTCGACCAACTGGAAGACGTCCGGGAGGCTCGTTGACCATTAGCGCAATATACAGATACAGTAGCATTCTTCGTCCATTTCTATCCTCAATTTCCGCCTTTTATTTCCTTTCTATTATCACCTTCATTCCCTAGGTTGTAGTCAGGTCTCATGGCTGTCAGCCTAGACGCAACCTTTCACTCGCACCCGCACATAGTGCGGCAGCATCCTATCTCTCTTTTACTAACGCGAGTGCATTAGCGGGACCGCGACAAGCTACACAGCACGATCATCTCAGCAATCTATGTTATAAAGTGGAGAGGTTTTTAATGGGTTTGCCGCATGAGCAAGCGGAGAGTCCCACATTGCACCTCGGCTGGGGATCGAATGCGTAATGCATTTTTCCCCGCGGGGTAAAAAAAGACAAACAAACAAAAAGAAAGCGCAGATCTCAATCGAAACAATGGCCAGCAGAAATACACCCTCTGCCATATTCACCACTCCAACACCTTCTTCCCAACCTATACCAACAAATCCCGGAAACCAGAAACCACCCAGAATCATTATCCCAGAAAACAGATTGACTTCAAAAATCCTCCCGATCTTTTGAAACAGTCTGCGAACCGATGCCTTCAAGCTGCCGGTAACAAGGAAATGTATTAAATTGCTTATGCAGAAAGTCTGACGCCGAGCCAACCATGAAGAGACTCGCTGCTGCAGGTATCCAACATTACAGCTTCCCGCCGCGGAGTGATCAACCCTTCCAATGGACCTTGACGAGACCTGGAAGACAAAGGCTACACCGATGTGCAGAAGCGGCAACTGAAACCAAGAGGGCAACCCCTGTCAAATTTTCAGGTAATGCCTTCCCGTATTACCCAAAACCTAATTAACGGGTAGCTCATCTGTAATATGATGGTCACCGTGGAGGTTTTGAAAACCAATAACAATATTACACAATGCTATAACTGCCCCAACAACTAGGTCATAGGTTGGATAAACTAGGTCATACTTTCCAATTTTGTAATCTGACCTCCCGGTGCGTCCTCTACAGTGGCTGACTGTCCAAAGAAGGCAAAGGATGACACAATACCGCAGTGCGCCAACTGCGGCAATACAGCTTAATACAGGAGGTGTGGAACATTTGCAAATGAACGCTACCACCACCAACTGGCTTCAATAGTAAGGGAAAATCCAAGTGCTCCACCAGGATCCTTCCCCATTTCACGCCCGGCCCCGTAGCGTTCAGGCTTATCCTTCTCTGGGGAAGCCAAAAGGGAAAGTGCGCAAGCACCGCCACCTACTGCTCCCCCTCCCAGGAGCCTCAATTGACCTGGGAGGCATTTCGGGCCTTTTTCCCTCTTTAAGATATTTAATCTACCAGGTCTCCTGCCAAAAATTCAAGTCTTTTTAGTACATTTCAGGAGTTGCACTAGCACTTGGGACAAAATAGAAGCCATCTTACTTCTATACTGAACTAAACGGCATATCTTTAACGCGGTCTCTGCTGCGGAGAGAAATACCAACTCGAAAACTACCTGAGGTCTCATTCATTTGCGAAACAAAATTAAAGCCAGCGTTGACTTTAAAACTCAAGGGATACCAACTTTTTCAGACTGATACAATTGGCAGACGGGGGAGACACAGCCCACAAACAATGTTGCCCATACTTCTGTAGCGTTTCCAGCGATGGAAGCATCCGAGTGCCATCACTAAAAATACACATCAACATCAAAGTGGTGGTATTCTTAGCGCTTTACCGTCCCTCCAACTCACCCTTCTGCTTAAGAGACCTCAAAAAATTTCCCGATGAAGGCGAGCATGTAATAATCGCCCGAGATTTCAATGCTCGGTAACCATGTTGGCAGCAAACTCGGCCGGAAATCTCCTGACAAAATTTATTATTTAAAATGAAAATATGAATGTACACACCTCCCCTTGACCCCAATTTTTGGCATCGCTCAGGTCATTTTGACCCTTAGATTTTGGACTTTGTTGTTACAAAAAATGCGGCTATTTCACAAAATGTTAACGTCTATCATGACCTGGACTTCACCCATCTTCCTCTGCATTTCGCTCCACACTCAAATCGGCCTGAAATGTCCCCCGAAGAGAAAGCCGAGATCTTCGCAGAATTATCCTAGAGAGATTCTCGGAGAACCAACCTACTAACATGGCGCTACACAAAGAAGTACAACATTGGGTAAAATCTTGGTTAGCGCAGAAGCAAAAGCAACCATTTACACGACTCAGGAAGTTTTCAAACTCTTTACGACACTGCCTAATTGGAAAACCGTAGACCCGGACAGAGTGACCCCTGAGGAACTATAAAATATCCCGAGAAAAGCCCTGGTGCAAATTACAAAGATATTCATTGCCTTCTTAAAATACAATTACCTCCCCGCTACTTGGAGACGAACAACGGTCTTAATGCTACCAAAGTCAGGAAAGAGCACCAGACAATCTCAAAATTAGTCTCCTGTCTAACATTGGAAAATTGTTCCGGCGACGTTTACTCATTCAGCTCAAAAACAAATTTCAGAGATGCATGAGATCTCAGCATATTTTAGTTTTAGATAAGGACTTACAGCTCTTGATGCTTGTTGATGACGTCACCGAACAAGTCAACATTGGCGCTATACGACGGGTTCTGGCATGATGACCTTATTTATAAACTGCACCGGAACTTTCTCGGACTTCAAAATTGTCTGTTAATAATTTACAGCTTTTTAGAAAACTGGCCCTTCTACGTCCTTTTCACGTGAGCGAGTGATGCAGGCTGACGTGCCACAAGGGGCCATCATGTCCCTGCTGTTGTATATTCTTTTCACAAATGACTTTCCCGTGGACGCAAAATAAGCTGACGGCAACCACCATAGAAATCCTCCACTGACCACTTCCCTTCAGGGCTTCACAACTGGAACATTGAAACTAACTGAAATAAATGCCAGCTCATTTATGTGTGAAAGAAACTGCAACTTCCGGCAATGGACCTCAAAGATTGCACTGCGGTCAGCAAGTTAGGAGTTGACTCAACTGGAAGGCCCACCTTACAAATACCGCCAGCCGTGTTCAGGAGTAAGCAACTTCAGACTCGCTCCTGTACAAATCCTTTATCCTTAGGTACGCGTGCGTGACCTAAAACTACAAACTGCACAGAATATTAGCCTTCGTTGCCCTCTACTATCCCAAACCTCCAAATCCATGCAGAGCTCTCCGAGGCTATTTAAAAAAGGAACCTCCTCGTCGGCACGCATTAATGAGCAACATAGGCGTTAGTGACAAAAATAAAGGAATAAAATTGTAATTCGGTTCGCCGCCCCACAAGTTGATCGTCACGCACATGTGATAGCTGACCACGCAGCAACCTGGTGTAAGTGAGCATGTGGGAGACAGTGTATATTGTAAAACAAAATACCACAAAACAATAAGTGTGAAAAAAATCAGATTTTAAACCAAACTGTTCTCACGGCGCAAAGAGCGCCTCTGTATGGGTTAGGATAAAGAAAAAAAATAAACATTATAAAATTCCGAAAACTTATTAATAATGTTAAACTAATGCCTGAAAGCCGGGTCCCATGTACCGGCACAGGACCTACCAAACATAATAGATAACCTTGAAGCTTCTCTCCATGGCATCAGGGTTGATATTAAGGTGACTTGTGCAAGCAGGAGCGACACCGGCCCTGTGCTTTTAGCAGCAACCCCTACCCTTGTGCGTGCCCTGGGCACGACCTCCGCCGGCAAGCCCAGTGTGTCCCCCCCAGGGGCCTACTACGGTAGGTACGGGTTAGGCGCACCCGGGGTCCCGAGCCACCTTGACTCCCTCTGTGGGCAACCTCAGAGTGGTGAGGGAGTCAGTAGGTAAAATGCCCACCCACGTGTAGGCCGTGCGTGGAGACCCGTGTCGGTGAAAAGGAATATCCTGGTTGGTTGAGGGTTGCGTACCTGAGCCTGGGCTTCTGTCTTTCAGTAACTGGGGAGGGTGCGCAGCCTAATACACCGCTTTGGTTTCTGATTTGCCTAAACGGGAGGCTAGGGAATAACCCACCCCTAGTCAATCGGCCAGGACTAGGTATTACACCGAACTCCAGGGTGAGTGGGACGGCGAGCCCGCTATATCCCCTGTGTAGCCCTGTCACCCCAGTGGGGTGACCCCTCGTTGGGCTCCGTGGTGGGTGGGGAGCACTGGGGGATGAATTTATACCATTTTTTCTATGGCACCAAAATTAAAACCCCTTAATAAAGACGTTGGAAAGGAAGTAGTCGAGTCATGTGGTCCTCGCTACTTGGTTATTCATAGGACAGAGGAAGGTAAGAAGTTCCTTACGGTGAGCCCTTTTACTATCCAAAAGGGTCTCGATGCCATTGCTGGTCCTGTTAAATCCTGCGTTCGAGCTCGCAATGGTACACTTCTTGTCGAAGCCAACTCCGCCTCGCAAGCTGCAAGAATACTTAAAGCCACCATGTTAGCCAGCTATCCAGTGAAGGTCGAGGTGCACAAGTCGCTGAACTCCTCCCGCGGTGTAATAACAACCCGCGCGTTGGACGGTTTGTCCATTGAGGAGATCCAAGAAAATCTTGCGACTCAGGGTGTCTCAGCTGTTTATCGGGTACAACGTAAGATCAACGGTGAATTCCTGCCTACTCGTACCCTGTTTCTTACTTTTGATCGCGTTGATCTGCCTCAAAAGATTAGGGCAGGGTATGAAGCCATCGAAGTTAGGCCTTATATACCCAATCCGCTGAGGTGCTTTAAATGCCAACGTTTTGGTCACACTAGTGAGTTGTGTACCGGCAAGTCCACCTGCGTCCACTGCGGTGACATCTCCCACGATGGGGCTTGTGCTTCAGCTCCATCGTGTGTGAACTGTAACGGGGAACACCCATCTAGTTCCCGAGACTGCCCCCGTTTTGCAGAGGAACGAGCGATCCAGGAGATACGGGTGAAAGAGAAGGTGTCCTTCTTGGAAGCCCGGAAGCTCCTGCGACTCCGCCAACCCTCTGCCCCGAGGTCCGGTACCTATAGCTCAGTTGCAGCTAAACCGGTACCGCGTCGGGAAATCGCAACACAGACCGGCGATATGAACGGGGCTACAATTGCGGAAAAGGTTATTTTAGCCCAAGCGCTGCCAAAGCCTTCGGCACCTACACCCAAGTTGGTATCAACATCTGCCAAATCCGCTAGCTTACAGAATAGTCCTGCACAGTTGTCACCGAAAGCCTCGACCTCTGGAACTAAAGTTGGTAAATTCACGACGTCTTCTGCCCCGGAAAAACAGTTTAAGACCAAGTATGTACGACAAGACTTCTTGAAAGAGAATGTGCAATCTATTACCAAGTCATCTAAAGGTAAGAAAAGTTCACGCAACTCCACACGTGTATCCTCCTCTGAAGGGTCATCTGGGGAGGAGGGCGTGAATCGGCGACGGCCGTCTTCGCCGATCAGCACATCCAATCGGTTCGAACTACTTGGACCTAAAACTGCTCTTGAAAAAGGGACCTCCCTTGTGGAGGAGATGGACCAGGAGGATTCTGCCGCCACTGCCAGAGGGACAGTGCGGAAACGGCAGGATCGTGCTCCTGAAAATAGTACTAGCCCAACGCCTAAGAAGAACAAATTGAACCGACCAGCTAATCCCAATCTGCAGAAGCGTCTTTCGATTTGAAACTTATCCCACAATATACTCAATGGCTATCCTCCATTGGAACATACGCGGAATTCGACCACATCGACCAGAGCTTGACTTGTTGCTGCGCCAGCATGAACCCTTGGCTGTATGTTTACAAGAGACGAAGCTCCGTCCACAGGACACATTTACCATCAGGCAGTACTCCTCCGTACGATGTGATTTATCCCCGGAGGACGGTGTCCCGGCACATGGGGGCACTATGATGCTTATTCGAGATGATATTTTTGCCAACTCCGTACCCATACAATCTGCAATCCAGTCCGTTGCTGTCAGCATTAAGCTACCCTCCGCTTCATTCAGCATTTGCAGTATCTATTTGCCTCCATCTGCGGACCTCTCGCACAGCGACTTAGAACACCTCATTTCGCAGTTGCCACCACCCTTTTTATTGGTAGGAGACGTGAGTGCCCATCACCCTCTTTGGGGCTCTCCTCGGGCTTGTGCGAGAGGTACGCTACTTAAAGACTTCTTGGATAGTCAGAATCTTGCTCTCTTGAACACCGGAGAGCCCACCTTTCTATCTGACGCATTTCATAGTTTTTCACACATTGACATTGCAATTTGTTCCCCTCAGCTGGCAGTCACCTTATGCTGGAATATCATCTCGGATTTGCATTCTAGTGACCACTTTCCTTGTCGTATTAGTGTCTTGACACCCGTTGTATGTTCCACCCGTTTACCTAGTTGGCGCCTAGACCACGCCAGCTGGGAACTGTACTCCCACTTGGCTGAATTTAGCTACGAAGAGCACGACTCTGTGAACCACTTGGTCGAACATCTTACAGGGACCATTCTTTCTGCTGCTGAGCAATCCATTCCGCGTTCGACTGGCTACAGCCGTCGATTTCCGGTACCTTGGTGGACCGCTGACTGTCGGGATGATATTCGCGCTCGCAGACGAGCTCTACGGGTTTTCCAGCGTTTTCCTACACTGGATAACCTGTTACACTATAAACGGATGCGTGCACATTCTAGGCGGGTTATTAAGGATAGCAAAAAGATGTCATGGAATAAATTCGTGGGTTCCTTTAATCGACATACACCTTCCTCTGTCGTATGGGATAAGTTAAGACGTGTGGCTGGGAAACCGAACCATATGCCCATCGCCGGTCTCAAAACACCTACCGGAGCTGTTGTTGATACATTTGACGTGGCGAATACTTTAGGCAGTGCTTTCGCTCAGGTGTCTAGCTCAGGCAACTATTCCCCTGAGTTTCTTACAGTTAAGAACCAGGTGGAATCTCAAGAATTCTCGTTTCTTTCTGGCAACCTTGAGGATTATAATCGCCTTTTCACCCTGGCAGAGCTAGACAATGCACTCTCCTCTTCACGACACTCAGCACCAGGTCCAGATGGTATCCACGTCCAAATGTTGCAACATCTCTCTCCTGATGGCAAAGATTTCCTACTCGAGGTCTATAATCGTGTCTGGGTTGATGGCATTTTTCCAGACAAGTGGCGGGATGATGATGATGATGGTGTTTAAGGGCGCTCAACTGCCGAGGTCATAAGCGCCCTTACGATTAAAACTTGGCAATAGCCAGTAAGAAAATACCAAACAAAAAAGTAAACACAAATAAAAGAGCTAACACAGTTGAAACGGAAGTAACAGAAACGTCCAGCCCTCTAACCAGAGCTGGATATAAAACTCCATCTAAAATCAACACATTAAAACCAAAAGAGTTTAAAAAAACCGCTATCACACTAAAACCTCAAGGTAAAAGAAAGTTTGGCTAAAAATTTAAAAACCCTGTCCACTGCTCTTGGGTCATCTGCCAGGACCTCGGCAAGAGAGGCCGGCATGCCCATAGATGACCGAATGTGTGCCAGGTGACCACACTCCAGCAACACATGACGAACTGTCTGTGCCTCCCCACAGAGCCCACAGACAGGAGCAGGTTCACGTTTAAAAAGGTAACTGTGAGTAAAAATACAGTGGCCAATTCTTAGCCGAGCTAGTACTACCTCCTCCCGGCGGAATAAACGAGAGGAGGTTACCCAGTTGACAGGGAGGTCCTTCACCTCTCGCAGCTTATTACCACGGAGAGCCGACCACTCCGCATGCCAAGTCGAAAAAACGGCTCTCCGTACAGCCACTCTAAAATCTTCTGCTGTTGAATGGGTAATCGTAACACTGGGCGCTGTGACTGCCGATTTCGCTGCCAAATCCGCCGTGTCATTCCCTGGCAAGCCAACGTGTCCAGGAATCCATGCGCACTCCACATTAAAGCCAGAAGCGTGCAAAATGTGGAGAACGTCCTGGATGCGCTGCACCAAAGGATGGTAATTGTACAGCTCACGAATGCTCTGAAGGGCACTAAGGGAATCACTAAGAATAAGGCAGTCACCTAATTTTCGACGTCGAATATACAGAAGGGCTTGATAAATAGCATATAGCTCGGCAGAATATATAGATGTGCAACTAGGCAAACCGTAAGTAGAAGTTGCGGTGCCAGTTACAAAGGCACATCCAACACCGTCGGGGCTCTTACTACCATCGGTGTAAATACAAATACGGCCACTGTATTTGGATAAAAATTCTAAAAAGCAACGACGAATACTATCAAGAGGCGTAACAGATTTCCCGTAGAGCGTCATCCCGAGATCGACATGGGAGGTAGCGCGTAACCAAGGGGGGTGTATACTCTCTCCCTTGGATAATAGCCGAGGAATGTCAACATGGTGCTGGCGTAGAAGCTCACGGAAACGAAAACCTGCTGGCCTGGGGCTCAGAGAGCGGAGGCAGTATCGCTCGTGCAGCTCAGGGGAGAAAAAAGCGTGATAAGTTGGATGCCCAGGCATACACTTCAGCCCACAGCCATAATTAGCAAGCAGGACATCACGCCGACAACGCAGAGGAGGTTCTCCCGATTCGGCGTAGAGGCTAACAACTGGGCTCGTTGGAAAAGCTCCAGCGGCCACACGGATGCCCTGGTTATGGACTGTGTCTAACCTTCTGAGCACTGAAGGTCGAGCTGAAGAATACACAATGCTGCCATAGTCCAACTTCGAACGAATAACAGCACGATAAAGACGGAGCAATGTCGTCCGATCCGCACCCCAAGACTTGCCACTTAGTATCCGTAAAAGATTTAGAGAACGGTCACATCGTGCTCTAAGCTGTGCTATTTGTGGTGCCCAACAAAGTTTCCGATCGAAGATCAAACCAAGGAATCTCGCCTCGTCTGCGAAAGGAAGTAAATCTGGCCCGAGTCGAAGAGACGGCGGCATATGCCACTTACGGCGCCAGAAGTTAACGCAGACTGTCTTCTCAGCGGAGAAACGAAAACCGTGTTTCGAGCTCCATGCATAGAGATTGTCCAAACACCGCTGGAGACGGCGTTCCAAAAACGGTGTACGCTGAGAAGTACAGAAGATGGCAAAGTCGTCCACGAATAAACAGGAAGAGACACCTTGAGGCACACATAGTGATATGGAATTTATCGCAATAGCAAATAGAGTCACGCTGAGTACCGAGCCCTGCGGCACACCGTTCTCTTGAATAAAATGGTTAGAAAAAACCGAACCCACCCTCACTCGAAAAACGCGGTCCCGCATAAACTCCTGAATGACCAACGGTAGGCGTCCACGTATGTTCCAGTTGTGCAGAGAACGCAATATTCCCGCCCGCCAACACGTGTCGTAGGCCTTCTCGAGGTCAAAAAATATCCCAACTGTGGGGCTGTTCTTAAGAAACCCGTCCATAATCTGAGTTGACAGAGAGACAAGGTGGTCAGCAGTTGAACGTCGTCGTCGAAAGCCACACTGGATGTTCGTCAGAAGATTGTGGGATTCCAGCCACCACACCAACCGTCCATTGATCATGCGTTCCATCACCTTGCAAACGCAACTGGTGAGGGAAATAGGACGGTAACTGGAAGGAAGATGGCGGTCCTTTCCAGGTTTAAGAATGGGTATGATGGTGGCCTCCCGCCACTTGTCTGGAAAAATGCCATCAACCCAGACACGATTATAGACCTCGAGTAGGAAATCTTTGCCATCAGGAGAGAGATGTTGCAACATTTGGACGTGGATACCATCTGGACCTGGTGCTGAGTGTCGTGAAGAGGAGAGTGCATTGTCTAGCTCTGCCAGGGTGAAAAGGCGATTATAATCCTCAAGGTTGCCAGAAAGAAACGAGAATTCTTGAGATTCCACCTGGTTCTTAACTGTAAGAAACTCAGGGGAATAGTTGCCTGAGCTAGACACCTCAGCGAAAGCACTGCCTAAAGTATTCGCCACGTCAAATGCATCAACAACAGCTCCGGTAGGTGCTTTGAGACCGGCGACGGGCACATGGCTCGGCCCCCCAGCCACACGTCCCAACCCATCCCATACGACAGAGGAAGGTGTATGTCGATTAAAGGAACCCACGAATTTATTCCATGACATCTTTTTGCTATCCTTATTAACCCGCCCAGAATGTGCACGCATCCGTCTATAGTGTATCAGGCTATCCAGTGCAGGAAAACGCTGGAAAACCCGTAGAGCCCGTCCGCGAGCGCGAACAGCATCCCGACAGTCAGCGGTCCACCAAGGCACCGGAAATCGACGGCTGCAGCCAGTCGAACGCGGAATGGACCGCTCAGCAGCAGAAAGAATGGTCCCTGTAAGATGTTCGACCAAGTGGTTCACAGAGTCGCGCTCCTCGCAGCCAAATTCAGCCAAGTGGGAGCACAGCTCCCAGCTGGCGCGGTCCAGGCGCCAACCAGGCAAACGGGCGGAACATACAACGGGCGTCAAGACACCAATACGACAAGGAAAGTGGTCACCAGAATGCAAATCCGAGACGATACTCCAGCATAAGGCGACTGCCAGCTGAGGGGAACAAATTGCAATGTCAATGCGCGAAAAACCATGAAACGCGCCAGACAGAAAGGTGGGCTCTCCGGTGTCCAAGAGAGCAAGACTCCGACCATCCAAGAAGTCTTTAAGTAGCGTACCTCTCGCACAAGCCCGAGGAGAGCCCCAAAGAGGGTGATGGGCATTGACGTCGCCTACCAATAAAAAGGGTGGTGGCAACTGCGAAATGAGGTGTTCTAAGTCGCTGTGCGAGAGGTCCGCAGATGGAGGCAAATAGACACTGCAAATGGTGAATGAAGCGGAGGGTAGCTTAATGCTGACAGCAACGGACTGGATTGCAGATTGTATGGGTACGGAGTTGGCAAAAATATCATCTCGAATAAGCATCATAGTGCCCCCATGTGCCGGGACACCGTCCTCCGGGGATAAATCACATCGTACGGAGGAGTACTGCCTGATGGTAACGGTGTCCTGTGGACGGAGCTTCGTCTCTTGTAAACATACAGCCAAGGGTTCATGCTGGCGCAGCAACAAGTCAAGCTCTGGTCGATGTGGTCGAATTCCGCGTATGTTCCAATGGAGGATAGCCATTGAGTATATTATGGGATAAGTTTCAAATCGAAAGACGCTTCTGCAGATTGGGATTAGCTGGTCGGTTCAATTTGTTCTTCTTAGGCGTTGGGCTAGTACTATTTTCAGGAGCACGATCCTGCCGTTTCCGCACTGTCCCTCTGGCAGTGGCGGCAGAATCCTCCTGGTCCATCTCCTCCACAAGGGAGGTCCCTTTTTCAAGAGCAGTTTTAGGTCCAAGTAGTTCGAACCGATTGGATGTGCTGATCGGCGAAGACGGCCGTCGCCGATTCACGCCCTCCTCCCCAGATGACCCTTCAGAGGAGGATACACGTGTGGAGTTGCGTGAACTTTTCTTACCTTTAGATGACTTGGTAATAGATTGCACATTCTCTTTCAAGAAGTCTTGTCGTACATACTTGGTCTTAAACTGTTTTTCCGGGGCAGAAGACGTCGTGAATTTACCAACTTTAGTTCCAGAGGTCGAGGCTTTCGGTGACAACTGTGCAGGACTATTCTGTAAGCTAGCGGATTTGGCAGATGTTGATACCAACTTGGGTGTAGGTGCCGAAGGCTTTGGCAGCGCTTGGGCTAAAATAACCTTTTCCGCAATTGTAGCCCCGTTCATATCGCCGGTCTGTGTTGCGATTTCCCGACGCGGTACCGGTTTAGCTGCAACTGAGCTATAGGTACCGGACCTCGGGGCAGAGGGTTGGCGGAGTCGCAGGAGCTTCCGGGCTTCCAAGAAGGACACCTTCTCTTTCACCCGTATCTCCTGGATCGCTCGTTCCTCTGCAAAACGGGGGCAGTCTCGGGAACTAGATGGGTGTTCCCCGTTACAGTTCACACACGATGGAGCTGAAGCACAAGCCCCATCGTGGGAGATGTCACCGCAGTGGACGCAGGTGGACTTGCCGGTGCACAACTCACTAGTGTGACCAAAACGTTGGCATTTAAAGCACCTCAGCGGATTGGGTATATAAGGCCTAACTTCGATGGCTTCATACCCTGCTCTAATCTTTTGAGGCAGATCAACCCGATCAAAAGTAAGAAACAGGGTACGAGTAGGCAGGAATTCACCGTTGATCTTACGTTGTACCCGATAAACAGCTGAGACACCCTGAGTCGCTAGATTTTCTTGGATCTCTTCAATAGACAAACCGTCCAACGCGCGGGTTGTTATTACACCGCGGGAGGAGTTCAGCGACTTGTGCACCTCGACCTTCACTGGATAGCTGGCTAACATGGTGGCTTTAAGAATCCTTGCAGCTTGCGAGGCGGAGTTGGCTTCGACAAGAAGTGTACCATTGCGAGCTCGAACGCAGGATTTAACAGGACCAGCAATGGCATCGAGACCCTTTTGTATAGTAAAAGGGCTCACCGTAAGGAACTTCTTACCTTCCTCTGTCCTATGAATAACCAAGTAGCGAGGACCACATGACTCGACTACTTCCTTTCCAACGTCTTTATTTGAAATCAGGGGTTTAAGTTTTGGTGCCATAAAAAAAATTGTATAAATTCATCCCCCAGTGCTCCCCACCCACCACGGAGCCCAACGAGGGGTCACCCCACTGGGGTGACAGGGCTACACAGGGGATATAGCGGGCTCGCCGTCCCACTCACCCTGGAGTTCGGTGTAATACCTAGTCCTGGCCGATTGACTAGGGGTGGGTTAGTCCCTAGCCTCCCGTTTAGGCAAATCAGAAACCAAAGCGGTGTATTAGGCTGCGCACCCTCCCCAGTTACTGAAAGACAGAAGCCCAGGCTCAGGTACGCAACCCTCAACCAACCAGGATATTCCTCTTCACCGACACGGGTCTCCACGCACGGCCTACACGTGGGTGGGCATTTTCACCTACTGACTCCCTCACCACTCTGAGGTTGCCCACAGAGGGAGTCAAGGTGGCTCGGGACCCCGGGTGCGCCTAACCCGTACCTACCGTAGTAGGCCCCTGGGGGGGAAGTGGCGGGAGGCCACCATCATACCCATTCTTAAACCTGGAAAGGACCGCCATCTTCCTTCCAGTTACCGTCCTATTTCCCTCACCAGTTGCGTTTGCAAGGTGATGGAACGCATGATCAATGGACGGTTGGTGTGGTGGCTGGAATCCCACAATCTTCTGACGAACATCCAGTGTGGCTTTCGACGACGACGTTCAACTGCTGACCACCTTGTCTCTCTGTCAACTCAGATTATGGACGGGTTTCTTAAGAACAGCCCCACAGTTGGGATATTTTTTGACCTCGAGAAGGCCTACGACACGTGTTGGCGGGCGGGAATATTGCGTTCTCTGCACAACTGGAACATACGTGGACGCCTACCGTTGGTCATTCAGGAGTTTATGCGGGACCGCGTTTTTCGAGTGAGGGTGGGTTCGGTTTTTTCTAACCATTTTATTCAAGAGAACGGAGTGCCGCAGGGCTCGGTACTCAGCGTGACTCTATTTGCTATTGCGATAAATTCCATATCACTATGTGTGCCTCAAGGTGTCTCTTCCTGTTTATTCGTGGACGACTTTACCATCTTCTGTACTTCTCAGCGTACACCGTTTTTGGAACGCCGTCTCCAGCGGTGTTTGGACAATCTCTATGCTTGGAGCTCAAAACACGGTTTTCGTTTCTCCGCTGAGAAGACAGTCTGCGTTAACTTCTGGCGCCGTAAGTGGCAAATGCCGCCGTCTCTTCGACTCGGGCCAGATTTACTTCCTTTCGCAGACGAGGCGAGATTCCTTGGTTTGATCTTCGATCGGAAACTTTGTTGGGCACCACAAATAGCACAGCTTAGAGCACGATGTGACCGTTCTCTAAATCTTTTACGGATACTAAGTGGCAAGTCTTGGGGTGCGGATCGGACGACATTGCTCCGTCTTTATCGTGCTGTGATTCGTTCGAAGTTGGACTATGGCAGCATTGTGTATTCTTCAGCTCGACCTTCAGTGCTCAGAAGGTTAGACACAGTCCATAACCAGGGCATCCGTGTGGCCGTTGGAGCTTTTCCAACGAGCCCAGTTGTTAGCCTCTACGCCGAATCGGGAGAACCTCCTCTGCGTTGTCGGCGTGATGTCCTGCTTGCTAATTATGGCTGTGGGCTGCAGTGTATGCCTGGGCATCCAACTTATCACGCGTTTTTCTCCCCTGAGCTGCACGAGCGATACTGCCTCCGCTCTCTGAGCCCCAGGCCAGCAGGTTTTCGTTTCCGTGAGCTTCTACGCCAGCACCATGTTGACATTCCTCGGCTGTTATCCAAGGGAGAGAGTATACACCCCCCTTGGTTACGCGCTACCTCCCATGTCGATCTCGGGATGACGCTCTACGGGAAATCTGTTACGCCTCTTGATAGTATTCGTCGTTGCTTTTTAGAATTTTTATCCAAATACAGTGGCCGTATTTGTATTTACACCGATGGTAGTAAGAGCCCCGACGGTGTTGGATGTGCCTTTGTAACTGGCACCGCAACTTCTACCTACGGTTTGCCTAGTTGCACATCTATATATTCTGCCGAGCTATATGCTATTTATCAAGCCCTTCTGTATATTCGACGTCGAAAATTAGGTGCCTGCCTTATTCTTAGTGATTCCCTTAGTGCCCTTCAGAGCATTCGTGAGCTGTACAATTACCATCCTTTGGTGATGATGATGATGATGATGATAATGGTGTTTAAGGGCGCTCAACTGCCGAGGTCATAAGCGCCCTTATGATTAAAACTTGGCAATAGGCAGTAAGAAAATACCAAACAAAAAAGTAAACACAAGTAAAAGAGCTAACACAGTTGAAACAGAAGTAACAGAAACGTCCAGCCCTCTAACCAGAGCTGGATATAAAACTCCGTCTAAAATCAACACATTAAGACCAAAAGAGTTTAAAAAGCCACTATCACACTAAACCGTCAAGGTAAAAGAAAGTTTTGCTAAAAATTTAAAAACCCTGTCCACTGCTCTTGGGTCATCTGCCAGGACCTCAGCAAGAGAGGCCGGCATGCGCATAGATGACCGAATGTGTGCCAGGTGACCACACTCCAGCAACACATGACGAACTGTCTGTGCCTCCCCACAGAGCGCACAGACAGGAGCAGGTTCACGTTTAAAAAGGTAACTGTGAGTAAAAATACAGTGGCCAATTCTTAGCCGAGCTAGTACTACCTCCTCCCGGCGGAATAAACGAGAGGAGGTTACCCAGTTGACAGGGAGGTCCTTCACCTCTCGCAGCTTATTACCACGGAGAGCCGACCACTCCGCATGCCAAGTCGAAAAAACGGCTCTCCGTACAGCCACTCTAAAATCTTCTGCTGTTGAATGGGTAATCGTAACACTGGGCGCTGTGACTGCCGATTTCGCTGCCAAATCAGCCGTGTCATTCCCTGGCATGCCAACGTGTCCAGGAATCCATGCGCACTCCACATTAAAACCAGAAGCGTGCAAAATGTGGAGAACGTCCTGGATGCGCTGCACCAAAGGATGGTAATTGTACAGCTCACGAATGCTCTGAAGGGCACTAAGGGAATCACTAAGAATAAGGCAGTCACCTAATTTTCGACGTCGAATATACAGAAGGGCTTGATAAATAGCATATAGCTCGGCAGAATATATAGATGTGCAACTAGGCAAACCGTAAGTAGAAGTTGCGGTGCCAGTGACAAAGGCACATCCAACACCGTCGGGGCTCTTACTACCATCGGTGTAAATACAAATACGGCCACTGTATTTGGATAAAAATTCTAAAAAGCAACGACGAATACTATCAAGGGGCGTAACAGATTTCCCGTAGAGCGTCATCCCGAGATCGACATGGGAGGTAGCGCGTAACCAAGGGGGGTGTATACTCTCTCCCTTGGATAACAGCCGAGGAATGTCAACATGGTGCTGGCGTAGAAGCTCACGGAAACGAAAACCTGCTGGCCTGGGGCTCAGAGAGCGGAGGCAGTATCGCTCGTGCAGCTCAGGGGAGAAAAACGCGTGATAAGTTGGATGCCCAGGCATACACTTCAGCCCACAGCCATAATTAGCAAGCAGGACATCACGCCGACAACGCAGAGGAGGTTCTCCCGATTCGGCGTAGAGGCTAACAACTGGGCTCGTTGGAAAAGCTCCAACGGCCACACGGATGCCCTGGTTATGGACTGTGTCTAACCTTCTGAGCACTGAAGGTCGAGCTGAAGAATACACAATGCTGCCATAGTCCAACTTCGAACGAATCACAGCACGATAAAGACGGAGCAATGCCGTCCGATCCGCACCCCAAGACTTGCCACTTAGTATCCGTAACAGATTTAGAGAACGGTCACATCGTGCTCTAAGCTGTGCTATTTGTGGTGCCCAACAAAGTTTCCGATCGAAGATCAAACCAAGGAATCTCGCCTCGTCTGCGAAAGGAAGTAAATCTGCCCCGAGTCGAAGAGACGGCGGCATTTGCCACTTACGGCGCCAGAAGTTAACGCAGACTGTCTTCTCAGCGGAGAAACGAAAACCGTGTTTCGAGCTCCAAGCATAGAGATTGTCCAAACACCGCTGGAGACGGCGTTCCAAAAACGGTGTACGCTGAGAAGTACAGAAGATGGCAAAGTCGTCCACGAATAAACAGGAAGAGACACCTTGAGGCACACATAGTGATATGGAATTTATCGCAATAGCAAATAGAGTCACGCTGAGTACCGAGCCCTGCGGCACTCCGTTCTCTTGAATAAAATGGTTAGAAAAAACCGAGCCCACCCTCACTCGAAAAACGCGGTCCCGCATAAACTCCTGAATGACCAACGGTAGGCGTCCACGTATGCTCCAGTTGTGCAGAGATCGCAATATGCCCGCCCGCCAACACGTGTCGTAGGCCTTCTCGAGGTCAAAAAATATCCCAACTGTGGGTCTGTTCTTAAGAAACCCGTCCATAATCTGAGTTGACAGAGAGACAAGGTGGTCAGCAGTTGAACGTCGTCGTCGAAATCCACACTGGATGTTCGTCAGAAGATTGTGGGATTCCAGCCACCACACCAACCGTCCATTGATCATGCGTTCCATCACCTTGCACACGCAACTGGTGAGGGAAATAGGACGGTAACTGGAAGGAAGATGGCGGTCCTTTCCAGGTTTAAGAATGGGTATGATGGTGGCCTCCCGCCACTTGTCTGGAAAAATGCCATCAACCCAGACACGATTATAGACCTCGAGTAGGAAATCTTTGCCATCAGGAGAGAGATGTTGCAACATTTGGATGTGGATACCATCTGGACCGTGTGCTGAGTGTCGTGAAGAGGAGAGTGCATTGTCTAGCTCTGCCAGGGTGAAAAGGCGATTATAATCCTCAAGGTTGCCAGAAAGAAACGAGAATTCTTGAGATTCCACCTGATTCTTAACTGTAAGAAACTCAGGGGAATAATTGCCTGAGCTAGACACCTGAGCGAAAGCACTGCCTAAAGTATTCGCCACGTCAAATGTATCAACGACAGCTCCGGTAGGTGTTTTGAGACCGGCGATGGGCATATGGTTCGGTTTCCCAGCCACACGTCTTAACTTATCCCATACGACAGAGGAAGGTGTATGTCGATTAAAGGAACCCACGAATTTATTCCATGACATCTTTTTGCTATCCTTAATAACCCGCCTAGAATGTGCACGCATCCGTTTATAGTGTATCAGGTTATCCAGTGTAGGAAAACGCTGGAAAACCCGTAGAGCTCGTCTGCGAGCGCGAATAGCATCCCGACAGTCATCGGTCCACCAAGGTACCGGAAATCGACGGCTGTGGCCAGTCGAACGCGGAATGGATTGCTCAGCAGCAGAAAGGATGGTCCCTGTGAGATGTTCGACCAAGTGGTTCACAGAGTCGTGCTCTTCGTAGCTAAATTCCGCCAAGTGGGAGTACAGTTCCCAGCTGGCGTGGTCTAGGCGCCAACTAGGTAAACGGGTGGAACATACAACGGGTGTCAAGACACTAATACGACAAGGAAAGTGGTCACTAGAATGCAAATCCGAGATGATATTCCAGCATAAGGTGACTGCCAGTTGAGGGGAACAAATTGCAATGTCAATGTGTGAAAAACTATGAAATGCGTCAGATAGAAAGGTGGGCTCTCCGGTGTTCAAGAGAGCAAGATTCTGACTATCCAAGAAGTCTTTAAGTAGCGTACCTCTCGCACAAGCCCGAGGAGAGCCCCAAAGAGGGTGATGGGCATTCACGTCGCCTACCAATAAAAAGGGTGGTGGCAACTGCGAAATGAGGTGTTCTAAGTCGCTGTGCGAGAGGTCCGCAGATGGAGGCAAATAGATACTGCAAATGCTGAATGAAGCGGAGGGTAGCTTAATGCTGACTGCAACGGACTGGATTGCAGATTGTATGGGTACGGAGTTGGCAAAAATATCATCTCGAATAAGCATCATAGTGCCCCCATGTGCCGGGACACCGTCCTCCGGGGATAAATCACATCGTACGGAGGAGTACTGCCTGATGGTAACGGTGTCCTGTGGACGGAGCTTCGTCTCTTGTAAACATACAGCCAAGGGTTCATGCTGGCGCAGCAACAAGTCAAGCTCTGGTCGATGTGGTCGAATTCCGCGTATGTTCCAATGGAGGATAGCCATTGAGTATATTATGGGATAAGTTTCAAATCGAAAGACGCTTCTGCAGATTGGGATTAGCTGGTCGGTTCAATTTGTTCTTCTTAGGCGTTGGGCTAGTACTATTTTCAGGAGCACGATCCTGCCGGTTCCGCACTGTCCCTCTGGCAGTGGCGGCAGAATCCTCCTGGTCCATCTCCTCCACAAGGGAGGTCCCTTTTTCAAGAGCAGTTTTCGGTCCAAGTAGTTCGAACCGATTGGATGTGCTGATCGGCGAAGATGGCCGTCGCCGATTCACGCCCTCCTCCCCAGATGACCCTTCAGAGGAGGATACACGTGTGGAGTTGCGTGAACTTTTCTTACCTTTAGATGACTTGGTAATAGATTGCACATTTTCTTTCAAAAAGTCTTGTCGTACATACTTGGTCTTAAACTGTCTTTCTGGGGCAGAAGACGTCGTGAATTTAATAGCTTTAGTTCCGGAGGTCGAGGCTTTCGGTGACAACTGTGCAGGACTATTCTGTAAGCTGGCGGATTTGGCAGATGTTGATACCAACTTGGGTGTAGGTGCCGAAGGCTTTGGCAGCGCTTGGGCTAAAATAACCTTTTCCGCAATTGTAGCCCCGTTCATATCGCCGGTCTGTGTTGCGATTTCCCGACGCGGTACCGGTTTAGCTGCAACTGAGCTATAGGTACCGGACCTCGGGGCAGAGGGTTGGCGGAGTCGCAGGAGCTTCCGAGCTTCCAAGAAGGACACCTTCTCTTTCACCCGTATCTCCTGGATCGCTCGTTCCTCTGCAAAACGGGGGCAGTCTCGGGAACTAGATGGGTGTTCCCCGTTACAGTTCACACACGATGGAGCTGAAGCACAAGCCCCATCGTGGGAGATGTCACCGCAGTGGACGCAGGTGGACTTGCCGGTACACAACTCACTAGTGTGACCAAAACGTTGGCATTTAAAGCACCTCAGCGGATTGGGTATATAAGGCCTAACTTCGATGGCTTCATACCCTGCTCTAATCTTTTGAGGCAGATCAACCCGATCAAAAGTAAGAAGCAGGGTACGAGTAGGCAGGAATTCACCGTTGATCTTACGTTGTACCCGATAAACAGCTGAGACACCCTGAGTCGCTAGATTTTCTTGGATCTCCTCAATAGACAAACCGTCCAACGCGCGGGTTGTTACTACACCGCGGGAGGAGTTCAGCGACTTGTGCACCTCGACCTTCACTGGATAGCTGGCTAACATGGTGGCTTTAAGAATCCTTGCAGCTTGCGAGGCGGAGTTGGCTTCGACAAGAAGTGTACCATTGCGAGCTCGAACGCAGGATTTAACAGGACCAGCAATGGCATCGAGACCCTTTTGGATAGTAAAAGGGCTCACCGTAAGGAATTTCTTACCTTCCTCTGTCCTATGAATAACCAAGTAGCGAGGACCACATGACTCGACTACTTCCTTTCCAACGTCTTTATTTGAATTCAGGGTGATGATGATGATGATGGTGTTTAAGGGCGCTCAACTGCCGAGGTCATAAGCGCCCTTATGATTAAAACTTGGCAATAGCCAGTAAGAAAATACCAAACAAAAAAGTAAACACAAATAAAAGAGCTAACACAGTTGAAACGGAAGTAACAGAAACGTCCAGCCCTCTAACCAGAGCTGGATATAAAACTCCATCTAAAATCAACACATTAAAACCAAAAGAGTTTAAAAAACCGCTATCTCACTAAAACGTCAAGGTAAAAGAAAGTTTTGCTAAAAATTTAAAAACCCTGTCCACTGCTCTTGGGTCATCTGCCAGGACCTCAGCAAGAGAGGCCGGCATGCCCATAGATGACCGAATGTGTGCCAGGTGACCACACTCCAGCAACACATGACGAACTGTCTGTGCCTCCCCACAGAGCGCACAGACAGGAGCAGGTTCACGTTTAAAAAGGTAACTGTGAGTAAAAATACAGTGGCCAATTCTTAGCCGAGCTAGTACTACCTCCTCCCGGCGGAATAAACGAGAGGAGGTTACCCAGTTGACAGGGAGGTCCTTCACCTCTCGCAGCTTATTACCACGGAGAGCCGACCACTCCGCATGCCAAGTCGAAAAAACGGCTCTCCGTACAGCCACTCTAAAATCTTCTGCTGTTGAATGGGTAATCGTAACACTGGGCGCTGTGACTGCCGATTTCGCTGCCAAATCCGCCGTGTCATTCCCTGGCAAGCCAACGTGTCCAGGAATCCATGCGCACTCCACATTAAAGCCAGAAGCGTGCAAAATGTGGAGAACGTCCTGGATGCGCTGCACCAAAGGATGGTAATTGTACAGCTCACGAATGCTCTGAAGGGCACTAAGGGAATCACTAAGAATAAGGCAGTCACCTAATTTTCGACGTCGAATATACAGAAGGGCTTGATAAATAGCATATAGCTCGGCAGAATATATAGATGTGCAACTAGGCAAACCGTAAGTAGAAGTTGCGGTGCCAGTTACAAAGGCACATCCAACACCGTCGGGGCTCTTACTACCATCGGTGTAAATACAAATACGGCCACTGTATTTGGATAAAAATTCTAAAAAGCAACGACGAATACTATCAAGAGGCGTAACAGATTTCCCGTAGAGCGTCATCCCGAGATCGACATGGGAGGTAGCGCGTAACCAAGGGGGGTGTATACTCTCTCCCTTGGATAACAGCCGAGGAATGTCAACATGGTGCTGGCGTAGAAGCTCACGGAAACGAAAACCTGCTGGCCTGGGGCTCAGAGAGCGGAGGCAGTATCGCTCGTGCAGCTCAGGGGAGAAAAACGCGTGATAAGTTGGATGCCCAGGCATACACTTCAGCCCACAGCCATAATTAGCAAGCAGGACATCACGCCGACAACGCAGAGGAGGTTCTCCCGATTCGGCGTAGAGGCTAACAACTGGGCTCGTTGGAAAAGCTCCAACGGCCACACGGATGCCCTGGTTATGGACTGTGTCTAACCTTCTGAGCACTGAAGGTCGAGCTGAAGAATACACAATGCTGCCATAGTCCAACTTCGAACGAATCACAGCACGATAAAGACGGAGCAATGTCGTCCGATCCGCACCCCAGGACTTGCCACTTAGTATCCGTAAAAGATTTAGAGAACGGTCACATCGTGCTCTAAGCTGTGCTATTTGTGGTGTCCAACAAAGTTTCCGATCGAAGATCAAACCAAGGAATCTCGCCTCGTCTGCGAAAGGAAGTAAATCTGGCCCGAGTCGAAGAGACGGCGGCATATGCCACTTACGGCGCCAGAAGTTAACGCAGACTGTCTTCTCAGCGGAGAAACGAAAACCGTGTTTCGAGCTCCATGCATAGAGATTGTCCAAACACCGCTGGAGACGGCGTTCCAAAAACGGTGTACGCTGAGAAGTACAGAAGATGGCAAAGTCGTCCACGAATAAACAGGAAGAGACACCTTGAGGCACACATAGTGATATGGAATTTATCGCAATAGCAAATAGAGTCACGCTGAGTACCGAGCCCTGCGGCACTCCGTTCTCTTGAATAAAATGGTTAGAAAAAACCGAACCCACCCTCACTCGAAAAACGCGGTCCCGCATAAACTCCTGAATGACCAACGGTAGGCGTCCACGTATGTTCCAGTTGTGCAGAGAACGCAATATTCCCGCCCGCCAACACGTGTCGTAGGCCTTCTCGAGGTCAAAAAATATCCCAACTGTGGGGCTGTTCTTAAGAAACCCGTCCATAATCTGAGTTGACAGAGAGACAAGGTGGTCAGCAGTTGAACGTCGTCGTCGAAAGCCACACTGGATGTTCGTCAGAAGATTGTGGGATTCCAGCCACCACACCAACCGTCCATTGATCATGCGTTCCATCACCTTGCAAACGCAACTGGTGAGGGAAATAGGACGGTAACTGGAAGGAAGATGGCGGTCCTTTCCAGGTTTAAGAATGGGTATGATGGTGGCCTCCCGCCACTTGTCTGGAAAAATGCCATCAACCCAGACACGATTATAGACCTCGAGTAGGAAATCTTTGCCATCAGGAGAGAGATGTTGCAACATTTGGACGTGGATACCATCTGGACCTGGTGCTGAGTGTCGTGAAGAGGAGAGTGCATTGTCTAGCTCTGCCAGGGTGAAAAGGCGATTATAATCCTCAAGGTTGCCAGAAAGAAACGAGAATTCTTGAGATTCCACCTGGTTCTTAACTGTAAGAAACTCAGGGGAATAGTTGCCTGAGCTAGACACCTCAGCGAAAGCACTGCCTAAAGTATTCGCCACGTCAAATGTATCAACAACAGCTCCGGTAGGTGTTTTGAGACCGGCGATGGGCATATGGTTCGGCTTCCCAGCCACACGTCTTAACTTATCCCATACGACAGAGGAAGGTGTATGTCGATTAAAGGAACCCACGAATTTATTCCATGACATCTTTTTGCTATCCTTAATAACCCGCCTAGAATGTGCACGCATCCGTTTATAGTGTATCAGGTTATCCAGTGTAGGAAAACGCTGGAAAACCCGTAGAGCTCGTCTGCGAGCGCGAATAGCATCCCGACAGTCAGCGGTCCACCAAGGTACCGGAAATCGACGGCTGTAGCCAGTCGAACGCGGAATGGATTGCTCAGCAGCAGAAAGAATGGTCCCTGTAAGATGTTCGACCAAGTGGTTCACAGAATCGTGCTCTTCGTAGCTAAATTCAGCCAAGTGGGAGTACAGTTCCCAGCTGGCGTGGTCTAGGCGCCAACTAGGTAAACGGGTGGAACATACAACGGGTGTCAAGACACTAATACGACAAGGAAAGTGGTCACTAGAATGCAAATCCGAGATGATATTCCAGCAAAAGGTGACTGCCAGCTGAGGGGAACAAATTGCAATGTCAATGTGTGAAAAACTATGAAATGCGTCAGATAGAAAGGTGGGCTCTCCGGTGTTCAAGAGAGCAAGATTCTGACTATCCAAGAAGTCTTTAAGTAGCGTACCTTTCGCACAAGCCCGAGGAGAGCCCCAAAGAGGGTGATGGGCATTCACGTCGCCTACCAATAAAAAGGGTGGTGGCAACTGCGAAATGAGGTGTTCTAAGTCGCTGTGCGAGAGGTCCGCAGATGGAGGCAAATAGATACTGCAAATGGTGAATGAAGCGGAGGGTAGCTTAATGCTGACAGCAACGGACTGGATTGCAGATTGTATGGGTACGGAGTTGGCAAAAATATCATCTCGAATAAGCATCATAGTGCCCCCATGTGCCGGGACACCGTCCTCCGGGGATAAATCACATCGTACGGAGGAGTACTGCCTGATGGTAACGGTGTCCTGTGGACGGAGCTTCGTCTCTTGTAAACATACAGCCAAGGGTTCATGCTGGCGCAGCAACAAGTCAAGCTCTGGTCGATGTGGTCGAATTCCGCGTATGTTCCAATGGAGGATAGCCATTGAGTATATTATGGGATAAGTTTCAAATCGAAAGACGCTTCTGCAGATTGGGATTAGCTGGTCGGTTCAATTTGTTCTTCTTAGGCGTTGGGCTAGTACTATTTTCAGGAGCACGATCCTGCCGTTTCCGCACTGTCCCTCTGGCAGTGGCGGCAGAATCCTCCTGGTCCATTTCCTCCACAAGGGAGGTCCCTTTTTCAAGAGCAGTTTTAGGTCCAAGTAGTTCGAACCGATTGGATGTGCTGATCGGCGAAGACGGCCGTCGCCGATTCACGCCCTCCTCCCCAGATGACCCTTCAGAGGAGGATACACGTGTGGAGTTGCGTGAACTTTTCTTACCTTTAGATGACTTGGTAATAGATTGCACATTCTCTTTCAAGAAGTCTTGTCGTACATACTTGGTCTTAAACTGTTTTTCCGGGGCAGAAGACGTCGTGAATTTACCAACTTTAGTTCCAGAGGTCGAGGCTTTCGGTGACAACTGTGCAGGACTATTCTGTAAGCTAGCGGATTTGGCAGATGTTGATACCAACTTGGGTGTAGGTGCCGAAGGCTTTGGCAGCGCTTGGGCTAAAATAACCTTTTCCGCAATTGTAGCCCCGTTCATATCGCCGGTCTGTGTTGCGATTTCCCGACGCGGTACCGGTTTAGCTGCAACTGAGCTATAGGTACCGGACCTCGGGGCAGAGGGTTGGCGGAGTCGCAGGAGCTTCCGGGCTTCCAAGAAGGACACCTTCTCTTTCACCCGTATCTCCTGGATCGCTCGTTCCTCTGCAAAACGGGGGCAGTCTCGGGAACTAGATGGGTGTTCCCCGTTACAGTTCACACACGATGGAGCTGAAGCACAAGCCCCATCGTGGGAGATGTCACCGCAGTGGACGCAGGTGGACTTGCCGGTACACAACTCACTAGTGTGACCAAAACGTTGGCATTTAAAGCACCTCAGCGGATTGGGTATATAAGGCCTAACTTCGATGGCTTCATACCCTGCCCTAATCTTTTGAGGCAGATCAACCCGATCAAAAGTAAGAAACAGGGTACGAGTAGGCAGGAATTCACCGTTGATCTTACGTTGTACCCGATAAACAGCTGAGACACCCTGAGTCGCAAGATTTTCTTGGATCTCCTCAATGGACAAACCGTCCAACGCGCGGGTTGTTATTACACCGCGGGAGGAGTTCAGCGACTTGTGCACCTCGACCTTCACTGGATAGCTGGCTAACATGGTGGCTTTAAGTATTCTTGCAGCTTGCGAGGCGGAGTTGGCTTCGACAAGAAGTGTACCATTGCGAGCTCGAACGCAGGATTTAACAGGACCAGCAATGGCATCGAGACCCTTTTGGATAGTAAAAGGGCTCACCGTAAGAAACTTCTTACCTTCCTCTGTCCTATGAATAACCAAGTAGCGAGGACCACATGACTCGACTACTTCCTTTCCAACGTCTTTATTTGAAATCGGGGGTTTAAGTTTTGGTGCCATAAAAAAAATTGTATAAATTCATCCCCCAGTGCTCCCCACCCACCACGGAGCCCAACGAGGGGTCACCCCACTGGGGTGACAGGGCTACACAGGGGATATAGCGGGCTCGCCGTCCCACTCACCCTGGAGTTCGGTGTAATACCTAGTCCTGGCCGATTGACTAGGGGTGGGTTAGTCCCTAGCCTCCCGTTTAGGCAAATCAGAAACCAAAGCGGTGTATTAGGCTGCGCACCCTCCCCAGTTACTGAAATACAGAAGCCCAGGCTCAGGTACGCAACCCTCAACCAACCAGGATATTCCTCTTCACCGACACGGGTCTCCACGCACGGCCTACACGTGGGTGGGCATTTTGACCTTCTGGCTCCCTCACCACTCTGAGGTTGCCCACAGAGGGAGTCAAGGTGGCTCGGGACCCCGGGTGCGCCTAACCCGTACCTACCGTAGTAGGCCCCTGGGGGGTGAATTCAGGGGTTTAAGTTTTGGTGCCATAAAAAAAATTGTATAAATTCATCCCCCAGTGCTCCCCACCCACCACGGAGCCCAACGAGGGGTCACCCCACTGGGGTGACAGGGCTACACAGGGGATATAGCGGGCTCGCCGTCCCACTCACCCTGGAGTTCGGTGTAATACCTTGTCCTGGCCAATTGACTAGGGGTGGGTTAGTCCCTAGCCTCCCGTTTAGGCAAATCAGAAACCAAAGCGGTGTATTAGGCTGCGCACCCTCCCCAGTTACTGAAAGACAGAAGCCCAGGCTCAGGTACGCAACCCTCAACCAACCAGGATATTCCTCTTCACCGACACGGGTCTCCACGCACGGCCTACACGTGGGTGGGCATTTTGACCTTCTGGCTCCCTCACCACTTTGAGGTTGCCCACAGAGGGAGTCAAGGTGGCTCGGGACCCCGGGTGCGCCTAACCCGTACCTACCGTAGTAGGCCCCTGGGGGGCATCCTTTGGTGCAGCGCATCCAGGACGTTCTCCACATTTTGCACGCTTCTGGTTTTAATGTGGAGTGCGCATGGATTCCTGGACACGTTGGCTTGCCAGGGAATGACACGGCGGATTTGGCAGCGAAATCGGCAGTCACAGCGCCCAGTGTTACGATTACCCATTCAACAGCAGAAGATTTTAGAGTGGCTGTACTGAGAGCCGTTTTTTCGACTTGGCATGCGGAGTGGTCGGCTCTCCGTGGTAATAAGCTGCGAGAGGTGAAGGACCTCCCTGTCAACTGGGTAACCTCCTCTCGTTTATTCCGTCGGGAGGAGGTAGTACTAGCTCGGCTAAGAATTGGCCACTGTATTTTTACTCACAGTTACCTTTTTAAACGTGAACCTGCTCCTGTCTGTGCGCTCTGTGGGGAGGCACAGACAGTTCGTCATGTGTTGCTGGAGTGTGGTCACCTGGCACACATTCGGTCATCTATGGGCATGCCGGCCTCTCTTGCTGAGGTCCTGGCAGATGACCCAAGAGCAGTGGACAGGGTTTTTAAATTTTTAGCAAAACTTTCTTTTACCTTGACGTTTTAGTGTGATAGCGGTTTTTTAAACTCTTTTGGTTTTAATGTGTTGATTTTAGATGGAGTTTTATATCCAGCTCTGGTTAGAGGGCTGGACGTTTCTGTTACTTCCGTTTCAACTGTGTTAGCTCTTTTATTTGTGTTTACTTTTTTGTTTGGTATTTTCTTACTGGCTATTGCCAAGTTTTAATCATAAGGGCGCTTATGACCTCGGCAGTTGAGCGCCCTTAAACACCATCATCATCATCATCAAGCCCAGTGTCCCAGCTTCCCAAGAGCAGGCAACCAACGCCACATCGCCTACGTCTCCAAGCTGCAGAAAATCCAGGGCCTAAAGGAGGCTGTTTAGGACCTCCATTCGGAGTTACTGACACTGACAGTCCTGGAGGATCGACAGCAAGACCATCGGGATGCATCCCTTCAGAATCTCCAACGAATAATTTATTGAACGACTCCCAGACTTCACCAACCGCAGCATTTCTAATCAACAAGGAATGATCAGGGCAATCTTGAAGGAGCAGGTGAGAGCCCTCCATCAACTTCACCCCGGAGACCCTACTCAAGCCCACGACACTTCCTTACACCCATACCTGTCTCCAACTTCTACTCCCCGGTCCAGACATCCTGCGGTATCGCCGCTCTTTTCCCCTTCCAATACCGGCGGAGGGGCGGTTTAGTAAATATCCGCCCAGCCTGTCCCGGCTGGCAGTTGAATCCATTAATCCATTTTTCCCCCTCTACTTTAAAAAATCTCTGCAGTTCCCTGATGATGGCGACAGAGTACGTCGTTGAAAGCTTGGAAATTAATGCAACACTCACCTGGCTGACATTCCGAGAGGAAATCATTATGTTTAACATATTTTCATATGAGTTGAACTTTGTGGGAATAGTCTCTGAACCCATCTGCGTCCTGGATGACGTTTGCATAAAAGAAAGAAAATAACAAAAACGCACTGCACAAAAATTTGTAGATCTCGCTAATACATGAATTTGTGTCGTGTGCAAGTTTTTATTCCTTGTTTTTGCAATAATTAAAATGTTCTCAAATGGAAACTCGTTGTTCCTTTGTCTTTCTCCTGGTCAAGCAAAGAGAACGGCTTTTCAAATCCATCACATAGCAACCTGCTTTTAAATGATTGACTATCACTTTAGCTTATTGTATTTCCGATTCTTCTTGTACAAGGAATTATTATGCAATAAAACCATTTCTGCTAATGTTTAACTTGATAACCGAGAAGAACATGAAAAAATCTTATGTACCCATTCACATAGCTTTCTCTACTTCTCTGTAATAAATTATTGTTAACAAGATTATTCTTCTATACATTTCATGCAAAGACAGAAACGTTTTACTTGATTATAGGCAAGTAGGAAGGAAATAAGGCAATACAGCAGGTTAGATGTGATTGCTATGGGGTTGATATCCGATGTTTTGTGTTGCCAGGAGTTGACACGTTCCCGTTGAGCAAACTTTTAAGTATTTAGACACTAAAACCAATAACCAGAAATACCTATTTCGAAAACGGTCAGCTCCACTGTATATCACATAAGTGGTGTGTTTTAACATCTACGTTCCCGTTGAGCAAACTTTTAAGTATTTAGACACTAAAACCAATAACCAGAAATACCTATTTCGAAAACGGTCAGCTCCACTGTATATCACATAAGTGGTGTGTTTTAACATCTACATTTCCTGTGTCCAGTGTAAAGAGGTTTTCAGGCTTTATTCCCTAAAAATTCAAGATATATCTACAGTTTATTTGCCATGTACATATATTAAATATACGAGATTTTCATCAAAATTGTTAGAGCCAATTTTGAGAACATCAATATTTTCGATTTTTTTTCCATTTAAAGGGTAGTTGGGGTGAGGGATTTTTTATTTTCTCCATACGCACTATGTACATAGTGTATAGAGAAAGTATTGCACTCCACCAAAAAATTCGATACCGAGATTTCACCGGAAATATATGTTTTAGGGTCCCCAATATCCAAAAAAAAAAAAAGCATTTTCACAAAAAGGTCCGTGTGTGTGTGTGTGTGTGTGTGTGTCCGTGTGTTCGTATGTCCGTGTGTCTGTGAACACGATAACTCAAAAACGAAAAGTCGGTAAAATACTTGGTATTTAAGTTTAGTATCTTCCAGGGATGCCACACGAAGATTTTGAGAAAAATACCCCCACCCCCAACTACCCTTTACATGGAACTTTTTTCGAAAATGTTGATTTTCTCAAAAATGGCTCTAACGATTTTGATTAAAGTTTCGTATATTAAACGTATTTACCTGACAAATAAAATGTATATCTTGAATTTTCTGGGAATAGCCTCTGAAGAGTAGTTTATTCTGGATGAATTTTACTAAATTTTTAATAACTACTAAACCGTAAGAGATGGACAAATACTTACTACACAAAAAATGTATAGCACATTAAAACACGCAGTTTATGTTATATACATATTTTCGTGGAGTTCGTCGTTGTCGTGACATTCCTTATTTTTGGTTTCTGCTATGAAAAACGTATACTTTTCTCATACAGGAATTTGTCAACTCCTATCCATATAGACAAAGGAACTTCATTGACATAGCAACCAGCTTTTGACTATCAGTTTAACCTACAGTTGTCCCTTATTTCGCTTCTACTGACAAGGAAGCGAGTAGTTAGACTATTTCTGCTATTTTTTACTGATTAGCATAAAGCAAATAGAAGTATAAGCTTTTTAAGAATTATTTGTTGCAGAGATATGGAGAAAGTCATGTGAATGGTACGCATCAGATTTTTTTTAAAATCTTCTTGTCGTATACTTGGAAAATATTGAACTTAAAAATCAAATTTGGTGTTTTACGGACTTTTCGTTTTTGAGCTATGCTGCCCACAGACACACACACGCACATACACGGATATTTTTCTAAAAATGTTTTTTTACTTTCTCTAGCCCAATATGTACAATGTACATAGGGATAGAGAAGGTATTGCAATGCACCCAAAAATTCGATACCGAGATGTCACTGGAAACATATGTTTTGGGGTCCCCTGAGTCCGAAAAAAGCATTTTATACAAAGCCCTAAACGAAAAGACCGTTAAATACCAAACTTGGTATTTAGGTTTAGTATTTTCCAAAGATGCGACACGAAGCTTTTCAAAGAAATCCCCCTACCACAAATTACCCTTTACATGGGAAAAATTTCGAAAATGTTGATTTTCTTAAAAATGGCTCTAACGATTTTGATTAAAATCCCGTATATTAAAACTATTTATGTCCGAAATAAAATGTATATCTCTGAAGAGCTCTTTATTCTGGATGAATTTTGCTTAAATGCTAAACCGTAAGAGATAGAAAAAAACTCACTACATAAAAAATGTACATCACGACAAAACACACAATTTATGTTCTTTACGTTTTTGTTGTGAAGTTAACCGTTTCCGAGATATTCCTATAATGTGAAGTACTTAAACTTTTCTCAGACGGGAAGTGTCCGTTTTTCTTTTGTTCTGCTCCTGTCCAAGCAAAGAAGTGATTTGCAATGACAATCGCATGACGATAGCTTTTAAAACATTTGACAGTCACTTTAGCATAGCGCTTACCCTTATTTTCTCCTACTTATAAGGTAATAAGAACATTCTGCTAATGTTTATCTGCATTGTGTACAAGAACAATAATCTTTTGTAGGAGGTTTGTAGAGAAAGTCATGTGAGTGTAACACTGCAAATGTTTTATTCAAGGGGTCCTAAATCCTGTATTTTCGGTGAGATTACGGTATTGAATTTTTGGGTGCAATATCCTTCTCTATATACTTACGTTCAGAGTATTTATAGAGAAAGTAAAAATAAATAATAGTTTTTATAGCATAAGTAGAGAAGTTATGCGAGTGCAGCATATCAGATGTTTATTACTGTTGCGTTTATAAGGATGCTAATTGCCATTAGCATTGGCTGCTTCACTTCCTACGTAATGTAAGGTACGCGTTTTCCAGGGGGGTAGAGCAGGTCGAGAGGTACCCGGTTCAAATCAGAAAAACCCTGTACTCGCTTCGGCGGTACATATACTAAAATTGGAACGATACAGAGAAGATTAGCAAGGATGACACGCAAAATCGTGAAGCGTTCCACATTTTTTACTGAGTGGAATCACATCGCAGAGGAACTTGCCTAAGAAGAAGCGCCGAAATGGTAGCAACTCCACCGCAGCACCACTTTCTCTTGCCATCAATGAAACGCCGGAGTCATCACCGGAGCGCAGCAGTGCTTTCTGGACGGTGTCTCCGGCGATAGAGTTTGCGGAGACCGGGCCGCCACCACAACAGTCGCCGCCAGCTCAGCGCATCCGACTGAAAAACCCACAACAGCCGACGGCGCCGCAGACAAACAGCCGGCCATACGAACTGGCAGTTCGGTCACCCAACCGCATCTCACCAGCGCAGATTGCCGGCCGCTGCAACTGCAGCTGCCGTCACACAATCCAGTCACTACCGCAGAAGCCCGACAACTGCACTCGCAGTCTCCGGCCTCAATAGACATTTCTGCATCACAGCTTCCAATAGCCACTGCAGCCACTACCAGCGCAGCACCATTGTCTCCACCAGCTCCCGAGAGTCAACCGGCCATGTTAAATATAAGCATGGCCACCCTACCGCCTCTCGCTTCAGCCGACTACCGGCAGTTGGAGGGCCACAAGGATAATGTCTTCGAAAGGTTGGTCACCTCTAGTGAGACTGGAATTCGCCGTTGCCGGGGACCTCGAGGCTGCCTTGCGCGAGTGCCTGCCCATGTTTGGGTGGCGCCTAAGCATTGAGGCTACCCGAGAACCCCGGGCTACTCCATGCCGCCGCTGCTGCCAATTCGGCCACTCCAGTGAAACATGCTCCGACAATCCACGGCCTCATGTACAGCACATGATTTGAGGTTCCGACGTAGGTACTGCGCCACCTGTGATGGCTTCGGCCATTACACAGGACAGGCGCAGTGCCCCCTTTATCCTCGTAGCCGCCGCCTGCAACGCCACCAACGCTCAACCAGCAGCAGAGAACGCGGCGACTCCACCAGCAGCCATCACCGCCTCAGAGACGCCAACCGTCAGCACTCCACTGACACCAAACATCATTACTCCATTGACACCAGCAGCGATACCTTGAAAGGCGCTGTGCAGGACCTCCACTCCGAGGTCTTGCACATCAGCACCCGATTGGCTCTATTGGAGGAGGCGCTGACTGCCATCAGCGAGACACAAACCACAACTCCACGCAGGCTACACGACATTGAGGTCGGAATCCAGGACTTACAGCAGATGACCACCGCAACAGCAAATACACTGAGGACTTTCACCACCAGCTACGCTCAAGAATCCCTGGACGAAGGCCTCTCTAGACTGACTACCATGCTCAACGCCAAACTTCTGACCGGCACTCACGACACCAAACACAGCACACGTACCCACAAACAGACTACAGACATTAATATTCAGACTGCACTGACATTCTCCCCTTTCATATCCCAACACTCACAGAACTTCTCACACCACTTGACCACAGGACCTCACCATAAACCAACGACCTGGACCAACTAGACGGAAACTTCCCTCCCTTGGGACAAACCACACATTAACAAGCCTTTATCACGGTCGATGAAGAAAAGCACAAAATAGTCACAAAATAAAGAAACACCCATAACTCCCTTCAAACCTTCCTTAACTCCCCGGGTGGCAGACAGGGCCCCGGTCATGTCTGTCACCCGGAACCCTTTTTCCACTTCTGCTGGGCTGCCGCTTAGTTCGGCCAACAGTAAACTCCCGCACTAACGAGGGTGTTCAGCGGAATCTCACCGTCCCGATCTATCTCCTTGACTCCAACACTTCCCACCCAATGGGCGAGATAAGCCATTCTTTTAACCTTCCAATTCACTGCCGCTTGTACAGATGTAACAAGAAAATAACCTTCTCGAAAGCTCTTCAAGTATTTTTAAAGCCATGAGTACTTTTATCAAAATCATTAGTGTAATTTTTACTTTATCTAGCAAGTACGTGCAATACACATACGTATATTGACAAGAGAATGTATTGTATTCCATCCAAATTTCAATATCGAAATTTCACTGGAAATACATGTTTACAAACAAGAAAATCCCCTCACCTCCACCTACCCTTTACATGCAACCTTTTTTCGAAAACTTTGATTTTCTCAACTATGGCTTTAACGATCTTTATTAAAATGCAATATGTTTAAGAAATGTTTATAACAAAGCAAATGTACATATCGGATTTTCTGGGAATGGCCTCTGAAGACCTCTTCATTCTAGATGACTTTTGTATAACTGGTAACCTGTAAGAGATAGATAAAAACTTACTGCACAAAACGGAGAGCTATCTAAAAGCTGTTATTTATGATACAATTGGTAAAAATGATGTTTTATATTTGATTAGCAAGCTTGCGAGGCCGAGTGCAGTAATCCTACCAACAATATAAAGCTGTTTTAACACGCGTGTCATACACCATTTTATACAGTTCACAATATTTACAGACAAATTATAATTATAAATAGATTGTTTTACCTATTTCACGGAGTTCATGCTTAATGGTCTGCGATATTCAGTGTTGCCTTACTTAGCATCAGTGCTGACAACACGATGACTTACTCGTACAGAACTAAAACATTCTATACAGAGGAGGCAGTGTAGTACTTATAATTTCGCACTCTTAGTCGCTTGCATAATTCAATTTGCTTCAGCAGATTCCATGTTCATGACATTCAAATCATCCGCCAGTTAATGGATCGATACGAGTTGCAAGAGTCATAGCCTACTTGAATGAGGCCGTGGACATATAAACCATAGTTGGCTACACTGGAGTGTTATAATCTTATAACACTAAATGACAGAATTTTCTATTTTTATCACAGCTGACAACTGGTAAAAAACCTGCTTTTAGCATCAACTGTAGAAAAACGACTTATATTCAACAAGTTGTTTGAAGTATGTCGTATTTTTTTTATAAAGATCTACCATTTGTAGAGCGGTTTCTCGCTGCTTCAGCTAGTAGATGGAGCTGAACGTATAGCTGGCAGGGGAGAGCTTGACTAATTAGTGCACGAGATTCTCGATTACTCGCAAGACTAATAAGTAGGGATAGCACCTTGGGGACCCATATCGGGACACATGCGAATACTATTGCATATCTACCGAGTAGAGACCGAACTGCATTGGCGACTGCACAAGCTGATGTAAACGTGGCAGTATACTATGTTGTACATTACAATACTCTTTTACAAGTAATTAATGCCTTTGATAACAATGCATACTCTTCAATCAAGATTGTGAAACATCTTATTTCAATTGGATTTCATGAAGATTGTGAATTTCAGACAGAAGAATTTTGCAGATATGTCTACGACAATAACACCTATTTGGAAACATTAAAATACATCGAGCCCTGAAAGCCGTCGATGAACTTGTGCAAGCAATTATTTAGAGACCAGTGACATCTGTTTAACACCGTGTGAAAAAGCAAGTGAAGACAGTGTTTGGAAGAAAGTTCGGATTTTCAATAATGCGTGAAATAATTACCGATGGAGTATGTTACCCAATAGTCGATGATGTGTCCGTTTTGATGTGGAGCGAGGTTTTCACAATCTAAATCCTGCTTATATGCCAATCAGAGACGACTCACATTTGAAACGTTGCTGTGCATTGTAAGCTATGTATGTTGAGAGAAAATGATTCTGAGGACGTGTTGTCCAACAGTAAATAAATATTAAAATTGTCAGTGATATTTATGTTTACCTCAATCGCCTTCCACTGCTAGTGAAAACATCACAGTCTACCACTGCCCCATTTTGCTTCTATTAGTACCACTACATTGTCAACACATCACAACTATTTACCATGCTGCGCTAACCTCGATTCTGTCCCACCATCGCTTCCCTAATCGTAAGTCTCGTTAATAGCAAGACTGCGATGTAATGCCCGTACATCCTGAGTAAAGTTCTTTAATTCTATTATTTCATCTGTTTAAATGATTTAAGGTTTAAATAATCTGCCAGGATAAACATGATAACCAAGAAATGTGGTATCACAGAATCTGTAGATGTGTGTGTGCGTGGTCTCCACTTTTATAACAAATGAGTGTGTATGTATTTTATTACTCCTAAGAAGTATTTCTAGTTTTGGTTGTAATCTGAACATATTTATTTGAGTAGTACAAGTAAAGTTATATACAGTTAATGTCGCTGATCCAAACAATAGGCCATCTGTGCTATTACGGGCTTTCACTTCTTTATAAATGCCATTTTATCCATTCATTAGCTTCTACCAGCCCCTTTGCATTTTTATACAATGTTGCTAGCCTGATGTGTTCCATTCACATGACTTTCTCTACATCTCTGCAAGAAATTATTGTTAAAATGCTTAGGCTTCTACTTACTTCATGCTAATAGAGAAAAAAATTAGCAGAAATAGTCTTATTACTTGCTTCCTTGTAAGTAGGAGGGAAATAAGGGAGTACCATAGGTTAAAGTGATGGTCAAAAGCTCGTTGCTATGTGACCGAAGTTCCTGTATTTGTATAGACAGGACTTATAAGTTTTTCAAAGCTGAAACCAATAACAAGGAATATCTCAAAAACGACAAACTCCACGGAAAAAAGTATACAACATAAATTGTATGTTTAAACGTGTTCTACATTTGTGTGGCAAGTTTTTGTCCATTTCTTACGGTTTAGCAGTCATACCAAATTCCGTAAAAGTCATCCAAACTAAAGTAATCTTAAGAGGCTATTCCCAGAAAATTCAAGATATACATTTAATTTGTCAGGTAAATATCTTTAATATACAATATTTTAATCAAAATCTTCAGAGCCATTTATGAAAAAATAAAAATTTTCGAAAAAAGTTCCATGTAAAGGGGAAGTTGGGGGTGGGGGATTTTTTTGAAACCTAATACCAAGTTTGGTTTTTAATGCACTTTTCGTTTTTGAGCTATGCTGCCCACAAATACACACATACTTACTCACAGGCAGACAGACAGACAGATAGGCACACGGACATTTTTCTAAAAATGCTTTTTTTCTTTTTTTTTATTCAGGGAGTCTCAAAACTTATATTTCTGGTGAAATCTCGGTATTGAATTTTTGGATGCATTACAATACCTTCTCTATACACTATGTACATAGTACGTATAGAGAAAGTAAAAATGTGTTTTACTTCACGAAAGAGCTTGTAATGTAATTTATTACACAGTATACTCCTTCTAGAACGCTTTTACTAAAAATTGAGCATGTATTTTTAATACATAGCACTCACATAGAAGAAACTTGACATTTCAGCTCTATTGCTGTACACACAGCCTATAGGTGTTACAAAATGCCATTCACGCAATTTCTATACCAAGATAAAAATCGTGATAAATTAATTCCCCACATGTACATTCAAAACAAAACTAAACAAATTGTTAAAAAAAAATGTAATTGAAGTAAAAAAATGCTTACATTTTCTACTGAGCCTACAAAGGACTACAAGTTTAGCGAGTTTTAGATATTAATGTCCCATTTAGCTTTTTTTACTTTCTCTAGCCCCATATGTACAATGGGATAGAGAAGGTATTGTAATGCACCCAAAAATTCAATACCGAGATTTCACCGGAAATATATGTTTTGGCGTCCCCTAAGTCCGAAAAAAGCATTTTCCATAAAATGTCCGTGTGTGTGTCTGTGGACAGCATAGCCCCAAAACAAAAAGACCAAACTTGGTATTTAGGTTTGGTATCTTCCAAGGATGCGAAACGAAGATTTTCAACAAAAAAATCCCCCACCACAAACTTTCCTTTACCTGGAAAAAATTCGAAAGTTTTTATTTTCTTAAAAATGGTGGTAACGATTTTGATTAGAATCCCGTGTATTAAAGCTATCTATGTCCGAAATAAAATGTTTTTTTGAGAATAGCCTCTCAAGACCTCTTTATTCTGGGTGAATTTTGCTTAATTGCTAAACCGTAACTTTTTTGTTGTGGAGGTAATCGTTTTCGAGATATTCCTTGTATTGGTTGCAATTGTGAAGTACTTCAACTTTTCTCAGACAGGAAGTGTCTGTTTTTCTTTCCTTCTACTCCTGGCGAAGCAAAGAAGTGATTTGCAATGACAATCGCATAACGATCACTTTAGCATAGTGCATTCCCTTATTCCCTTCTACTTATAAAAAATGTAAATGGCGTGTTATTTATGGACGCTCTTTAACTGCTGTGGTTCTCAGCGTCCCATTCTATACTGGGCGTAAAAGACCGCTTAATTTTGTTCAGAGGCCTCTCTATCAGGCTTAAGGTTATTTTACGTGCCGTAAATCTACGACACGGGACCCACGGCTTTACTTCCTTTCCGAAGGAAGCTGTGCTAAGGATTTTTACACCCGAAAAAATCCATCGTCCTCCTCCGGGTTTGAACCCGCAATCTTGGGTATATGAAGTCAGCATGGTAACCATTACACCACGGAGGGCGACAATCCTACTTATAAGGAACTAAGTAATAACATTCTGCTAACATTTATCTTGATTACCATTGTGTACAAAGAAGAATAATCTTTTGTAGGAGTTTTGTAGAGCAGCTAGAGAAAGTCATGTGAGTATAACACATCAGATTTTTTAAGTTGAATAACACTCACACAGATAAACCCAATCGGCTTGAAACATGAAAGTACTATGAAACGTTCTACTTACTTAAGCGTTCCACTCTCTTGACTTTTTCTACATCTCTGTAACAAATTATTGTTAAAAAATCTTATTATTCTATCTACTTTATGGTAATCCAGATAAACATTAGCAAATATGATCTTCATTACTAGCTTCCTTGTAACCAGATGGAAACTATGGGAATACACTAGGCTGAAATGAATGTCAAATCTTTTTAAAGCTGGTTGTCACGTGGTTGAAACCGTTACTATGAATGGTCAGGTGTTTACAACTTTCCGTGTGAGAAAAGTTTTAAGAATTTTAAATCTGAAACAAATAACAAGGAATATCTTAGAAAAGGTCAATTAAACGTAAAACTCCTATGACATAAATTGTATGTGTTTAATATAATCTACATTTTCTGTGTGGTAAGTTTCTGTCTACCGGTTTACCAGTTCGCAAAATTCAGAATAAAGAGCTCTGTAGAATCTATTCCCAGAAAATTCAAGATATACATTTTATTTGCAGTATAAATATCTTTAAAATGCGGTATATCAATTAAAACCCTTAGTCATTTTTGAGAAAATAAACATTTTCGAATTTTTTCCACGTAAAGGGTAGTTTGGGGTGGAGGGATTTTTCTCAAAATCTTCGTATCGCATTCCAGGAAGATACCAAGTTTTGTATTTTATCGAGTTTTGGTTTCTGAGTTATCGTCTTCAGACACACGGACCTTTTTTCCAAAAATGCTTTTTTTGGATACAGGGCACCCTAAAACATCTATTTCAGGTGAAATCTCGGTATTGAATTTTTGGATGCAATACAATACCTTCTGTATACACTATGTGCATAGTACGTGTGGAGAAAGTAAAAATAGGTTAAAACCTAAAAATCCGGTTCCTAGTTATTAGTTTATACTAGCTACGGATGATACGTGAGGCTAATCGAGTTGCCACACTCTCGAGAGTGGCGAGGCCTTCGAGCAACAAGCAGCTTCTCCTGAAAACTCTTTCAGATAACCTTCCACTTGATTCGCTTTGGATCAACATACCGACCTAATTAAAATACTCGAGTACAAGCAATCGCTTTTATTGCCCATGTTAAATACCAACCAACATCGGAACACTATCAAATGAGGAGTATTCACATTGAAGATATTTGGCATTACGAGGCCCATCCAGAAAGTAACACACGATTTTCCATAGCTAAATGATAACAAAAATTATCAGTACAATACTTTATTTACAATGTAGCAGTACTTTACTCAATTTTTCCATCTTGTTTAGACATTTATTGTCACGTGGTATGACTTTTTCAATGTCGGTGTTATACTTTTCTGCCGCCAAAGAACTTATTGGTTTTTTTAATGCACAAAATGCTCGGCCAGTCGAATTTCATAGGCAAATAACGCAAGTGTATTGTGATAAGACAATGAACGAGTCGGAAATGACGCATAGTTTACGAGTAGTCAAGGAAGAACCAGTGTTTACGATAAAGACCGGAGTAGAAGTTCATCAATCCTTAAAAGCAAATGTTGAGAAAATAAGTAAGAAAAACCGGTGTTTCACTTTGGACACCTAATGGCTTTTTGGATGGAAAAGATTTCCCAACCGATGCAGACCGATGACAGTGACATCTTGACTCATATCTTTAGCGGTGGAAGAGTATAACATCTACATTGAAAAACTGGTACCACGTGACAATAAATATCTTGATAGTAATGGAGATTACGTTGAGAAATAGAGTAAAGTAATGTAATAAAGTTTTGTGTTGATAACTTTCGTTATTGTTTAGTTATACCAAATCGTCTGTCACTTCCTGGATGGGCCTGCCTCGTACATTAACATTTGTGTAAGATGAATACATACGTACCTTGTGCTTCCTCATAGGGAGGTGGAGGACCATAGGCTGGAGGAGGAGCAACATTTGTGTCAAAGCTAGAGCCATGAAAGATGAATACATACGTACCTTGTGCTTCCTCATAGGGAGGTGGAGGACCATAGGCTGGAGGAGGAGCAACATTTGGACGAGTATGGCTATTCTTTCTCATTGGTCCATTAGTCAATGCCCATCCTATCGTTCATGCAAAACACTGCAATACCAACAATTAGTCACATCTATAGGCATATCTAACGTGTCCCATCCCTACGTCTCTGTAACAAATTATTGTTGTTTTCTTCCATCTACTTCATGGTAATCGAGATAAAGAGTAGCAGAGATGCTTTCTTGTAAGTGGAAGGGAATACGCTCGGCTAAAACGTTAGTCACATCTTTTAAAAGCTAATTGCCATGTGGATGAAATCCGTTTCTTTCTATTGCCACAAGTTGACAACTTCCGGGATGTGAAAAGTTTTAAGTATTTTAAAACTGAAACAGATAACAAGGAGTATCTCAAAAATGGTCAGCAAAAATATGTGTTATATTAAATTGTGTGTTTTAATGAGATCTACATATTTGTGCAGCAAGTGTGTCTGTATTGTAAAATTGATCCAGAATAAACAGCTCTTGAGGTTAGTCCCAGAAAATTCAAGATATACATTTTATTTTTCGTGGAAATATCGCTATTATATGGCATTTTAATCAAAATCGTTAGCACCATTTTTTAAAAATCAAAATTTTCGAAACTTTTTCAATGTAAAGGATAGTTTGGAGGGGGGGGGGGGAGAATTTTCCTCAAAATCTTCGTGTCTTATCCTTGGAAGATACTGAACTCAAATACCAAGTTTGGTATTTTACAGACCTTTCGTTTTTGAGTTATCGTGTTCAGACATACGAACACACACTGGCGTGTTTTCTAAAAATTATTATTTTGGATTCAGGGGATCATAAAACGTGTATTTCCGGTGAAAATACGATATTGAATTTTTGGGTGAAATGCAATAACTTCTCTGTACATTATGTACAGAAATTAAAAAGGTTTGCATTATCATGGTGTAGACCAGACTTGCCTCCAATATGCGAGGGAATCAAGTGTTGGAATGGAAGCACAAACGTATCTAGCCGCTCGATTTGTGCGTGAGAACTGTAGATTGGACTAGCAGAGTGGGAATTCCTTTCGCGATTCGGATTCCGTAGTACATTGTTCGTCCGTTACGAGCGCTCATGTTTATTCGGGTTTCGTTGTTTTCGTCTCTACGATTCATTATGGCGGTGACTGCCAACATTAATAAAAATAATAGCGCGAGATGACAAGCCCTCGTATACACTGACGCATAGGGGCCTTGAGAAGCAGATACTCCAACAATGCTGTGGGTCGCGGGTGTGCCTTTAAGCAACAATGTTCTACTTCAACAATTACTTATATAAGTTCTCTGGTGTTTGTTATAATGTGGAAATTTTTTTTAATGATCTGATTATAGTAGTTTATAGGTATATGTGTAAATAGCGACAGTTAGTGTGGGTGTAAATAGATGTTTGTACTTTGTTTCATTTCTAGCTTCGCTCGCATGCGCTCGGTTAGCTCTATGTTAGAGTGTGTAAATTAGCTGATTTCCGTGTAATTTGATTTTAGTAATTTCCACTTCTTTCACCAAAGCATGCCCTCGGTTACTCCTATGTTAGAGTGTGTAAATTACCTGATTTCCGTGTAATGTAATTTCCACTTGTTTCATTAAATCGTGCTCGCATGCTCTCGCTTAGCTATACGTTAGTGTATGTGTAAGTGAACTGATGTGCGTGGATTAACTTCCACTGCTTTCACCAGATTATGCGAACGAAAGCAGCATGCTCTCTATTACATTACAGTTAGGTTAGTGTGTAAATTAATTTATTATTATTTTTGTAGTTTTTAGGTCTTTCCGATGGTTTCGTCAAAGCAAACGAACAATACATGCTTAAAGAACAGAAGACTCGCGGATATCGTTAAAAATAAGTTGGCAGTATAGTTGCGGTTCATAAAATGTACGAAATTTTTAACTTTTGCGACGAGTTTTGTATATAAGAAATTATGTTAATTATAGCGGATGTGTGGGACACAGCAACTCAAAATGATTACAAGACATACGTCCCATGTGGAGTTTTATTGCTCAGGTTAGTATTTTCAATTTGGACGTCCTGCGGAACCTTTACCCTGCTCCAAACCGTTACGGGATATGAGCACTTTGTTATGAGAAAGTTTACATATCAGAATTATTCTTCATATTTTCATGTTTTGAAACGTAAATGTAATACACTTGAACAACTGTGGTTACTAAATTCGACGCTGTGCATAATAGTTATTTCAGTTTTTGCTGGTGTATTATCCTGACAGAAACACGCAAAAATGAGGAAGGACGACCAAAATTCGTTCACAAGAGCATCAAATATACTACCATACATTAGTATCGTTCAGGGGAGTTTAAATATTGTTTACTAGATAATTAATTACAATAAAAGTCTGGTAGTTATAGTTTCACACATTTATCTATCGCATTACCACAGTAATACAGCAATTATGCAAATACTTAATTATCTTATATTTTGAAAAAGTGGCATTAATGAAAATATAAAAATCTATAAATAAGAAAAATAAATTTACCTGGAAAATGTATCATTAGCGAGCGTTGCTTATTAGTCTCCTGTATTTCTTTTATGCTCCCTAGTTTCATCCATAGAAGAACAAATTGATATACTCCACATTTTACTCCTGTTTTTTCTACTTAAAATTAGACAAAGGAAGATCTTCCTGTAGGTTTGCGACCGTCTGTTGTTGGGATATATTATGTAGCAGCACAGTTATATAGGAAATTGTCTAAGTTGTTAGCCGAGGCATGTTTATTAACCTAAAACTGAAATTTCGGATGTCTTAATACACTATTGGAATAAATGATATGCATTGTGATACTGGATAATAAAGCGACAAAATGTCCGAGAAGAAAGAAGCTCAACAGCAACCTAAACCTGGTGCACCGATCCCCGGAGCTATCATAATAGTGACAGAAACTGCAGGTAAGTTTTTGTTCATGGGTTAGATTAGATTGGTCATCGTGCAGTAAACTTCCCATACTTCCACTCAATTAGACTTCCTCAAATAGCACCCTCTAACTCAGCTCTTGCAACTCAACTCGTCTGAATTAGAGTACTCGCCCGTACTCAACAACACTCCTGAGGGACCACTTGGAGGAGAAGGGTGACACAGTACTTGCGGTATTGCCACTTCATTTCTAACACTTTATTCAGCCGTGATGATGTACTGCATATTACAGGTAGACTCCTGTGAGTTGTGAGTATCGCACTGCTCTTTTGATGCGCGCCTAATTTGGAACAGAGTGATCTAACTGTTTCTGGTTGAACCATATATAAAACAAGCCATGTTTAGAGTCGACTCACACAAAGTTGGATGTTAAATTTATTCACGGTGAGACATGTCTAAGTCACTTGGACCCAAACACTAAGGGTTTATGTCACGTTGCAAAATTCCATCAAGAAAAAATATTGGTAATTATTTGTGAAACACACGGTGCCCGATTTTTTTAATGTGGTTATCTTTTACTGAAAAATAGGGCACTAAAATTTAGGACGTTGCACAAAAATGTAGGGCATTACAGAGAAATGCTAGGTAGAAAAATTATACTCTAAACCTAAATAACCACTCAAATATTTTAGTACTTTCTATAATTCGTGTAATACAGTTACACAGGCAGAGAGGGTATTGCATTCCACTAAAAAATTCGCTATCGAGATTTCACCAAAATACATGTTTTGAGGAACACTAAATAAAATAGAATATTTAGGGAAAACAACTTGCGCGCGCGGGTGTGTGTGTGTGAGACCAGCTTAGCTCAAAAACGAAAAGTGGGTCAGTACCAAACTTAAAGTCTATGCTCACAGCTTCCTAGGATGCGACACGAAGATTTTCAGGAAAATTCCCCCACCCTCAACTACACTTTACATGGAAAATTTTTAGAAATATTATTTTTTTAAGTTTTCACATCATAATGATAATAATAATAGTAATAATAATAATAATAATAATAATAAAAATAAAAATAATAAAATAATAACAACAGAAGCCGCCAAGGAACCTTAACAATTATATTTGTGTGAAGAAGATAATGATTTTTACAATGTTTCTCAACCTGATAATCAATGTATAATGTTCACATTGCTGATTTTTCAAACTGTCCCCACCGGACTCCCGAGAGAAAATAAGACTACAGGCTATGTGCCGATGTCTGGTAATACTAACCTTAATAATTGCTACCTTTATTGTTTATGTGTTTACTTTGTAGTTGAGTACATGTATAACTGATTTCAAACTAATAATACTAGCTTTTTGATATTTACACCTCAGATGTGATATAAGTAATGCAAATAAGATACTGAACAACTTTCATCCATTTTGCTTTAATGGTTTGGAGGTTATGGTCAAATTTGTATGTTTTGTTACGTGACTAAAAAATCCTTGCGACAAATTGGTTATATTTTGGCACCAGATTCACAATAAATCTACTTTTTTAAATTGTCCTCGGTTTCTCTATGTCTCCTTTAGTTTAGGCTTCTGAAACTTTCTTAAGCATGTTTGAAAACTTAAAACAGGTGCTTAAATACATCTGACAATAGAGTCTAGAGCAATTATTATTATTGCACCTCTGTGAACATGTACAGCAACTTTTATTTGTGTAACAGAAAAACTGCTCCACAAGGAACATTTTATAGGTAGAAAAATCTGTTGTGTTCCATTCACATGCTTTCTCTACATCGCTATAACAGATTATCCTTCTATCTACTTAATGATAATTGAGATAAACAATAGTAGGAATCGTCTTAATTACTTGCTTCCTTGTAAGTAAAGGGAAAATAAGGGAATACACTAGGCTAAAAGGACAGTCAAATCTTTTAAAAGCTGGTTACCATGTGGATAAAATCCGCTTCTATGCATGAGAAACGGATCAGAAAAGTTCAAGTATTTTAAATCTAAAACAAATAACAAAGAATATCATATGTGGTTCATTACACAGAAAAAAAAACAAAAAAAACGAATATAACATAAATTGTGTGTGTTTTACGTGATTTATCTAACTCTTACAGCTTACTACTTACGCAAAATCAGTAAAATTCGTTCCCAGAAAATACAAGATATACATGTTATTTGTGATATAAATATCTTTAATATGTGGTAATTGAATCAAAACCGTTGAAGCCATTTTTGAGAAAATCAAAATTTTAGAAAACCACTTCAGTTTCATCTGCAATGCTTTTCTGTGGCTCAGGTTAAGGCACTTAAAACTGCGCCTGCACGTACATAGTGTATAGAGAAGGTATTGTGTGAGTGTTTGCGTGTGTGTGTGTGTGTGTGTGTGTGTGTGTGTGTCTGTGTGTCTGTGGACAGCATAGCTCAAAACGAAAAGACCGTTAAATACCAAACTTGGTATTTAAGTTTGGTATCTTCCAAGGATGCGACACGAAGATTTTCAAGAAAATCCCCCCACCCCAACTACCCTTTACATGGAACGTTTTTATGAAAATTTTTATTTTTTCAAAAATTGCTCTAACGATTTTGATTAAAATATCGTATATTAAAGATATTTACCTGACAAATAATATGTATATCTTGAATTTCCTGGGAATAGCCTCTGAAGATCATTTTATTCTGGATTAATTTTACGAAATTTTGCATAACTGCTAAACCGTAAGAAATGGACAAAAATTTACCATACAAAAAATGTAGAGCACATTAAAACGCACAATTTATGTAATATAATTTTTTTTCGAGGAGTTGATTGTTTTTGAGATATTCCTTATTTTTGGTTTCAGATTTAAAAAACTTGTAATTTTCTCATACAGGAATTTGTTAACTCGTGTCCACACAAACAAAGGAACTTCAGTCACTTAATAACCAGCTTTGACTTCACTTTAACCTATGGTACTCCCATATTTCGCTTCTACTTACAAGGAAGCAAGTAATGAGACTGTTTCTGTTAATTTTTTCTCAATTAGTATGAAGTAAATAAAAGCATAAGCTTTTTAACAATAATGTGTTGCAGAGATGTAGAGAAAGTCATGTGAATGGAACACATCAGATTTTTTATAGAGTTGTCCGTTTTTGAGATTTTCCTGTTATTGGTTTCAGTTTAAAAAAAAAAACCTTCTCATACGGGAACTTTTCAACATCTGGCCACGCAAAGAAACGAATTATATCCCATAGCAACCACACTTTAAAACTTTTTTTTTTACTTCATACTACAAATAAGTATAAAACTTATCTAGTAGCTTCATTATCATGATTATATCACTGTTTGGCAGTGATTTATTCCAATGAATATATTCTGCTAATCATAGCATTTTTCATGCAATAACACATCATTGGTCAAGTCCTCAGGTTTAGTCTTCTTGGTACTGCACAGGTTTCCAGGAGGGTTTGTGAAGTCTTTTTTCATGCTTCACTGCCCTGGTTCTTATTTCTTCGCTATCGGTGTCCATTTTTAGGTCTCTATGAATGTTGTACCATGGTGCATTAACAATATCACGTACAACTTTATTTTGATAATATTTGTTTTCTTGGTGCATCCCCAGATCTGAAATCCATACATCCATACAGGTTTTAATATCTGCTTATACAGGAGCAATTTATTTTACATATTAAGCTCAGAATATCTTCCTAAGAGCCAATACATTTTTCTATACTTTATGCCAAGTTCTTCTTTTTCTCTTTTTGACATGTGGCTTCCATTTCAACTTAGCATCTAGTGTCATGCCCAAATACTTGGCCTGGTTTGCATATGGGATTATATGTTTCTTCAAAATCACAGCCAGGCTCTTTATTTTATAATTTGTAAAATTAACGTGAATTCTGTTTCATTAAGTTTAATACGCCACTTTTTAGTCCAAGCGTTAACTTCATTTATTGCAATTTGAAGCTTATTAATTGCTGTTTCTTCTGTTTCTCCAACAGCTAGAGTGACGGTATCGTTAGCAAAGGTGGCCATCGTCGTTTCTGGATTTTCTGGGATATCACTTATATACAACAGGTACAATATCGGTCCAAGGACACTTCCTTGCGGGACTCCCGCATTTATTTCCTTGAAGCCTGAATATTCACTTCCGTGTTTAACTCGAAACAACCTCTCTGAAAGATATGATTGTAATATTTCACAGTATTGCTTTGGTAAATGACTTTGTAACTTGTGATTTAATACAGCATGCCACACCTTATCGAAAACTTGGCTTACATCAAGAAATATACTACAACATATTTTCTTTTCTTCCAGTGACTCCTCTATTACTCGAGTTATTCTATGTACCTGATCGATGGTTGAATGTTTGCTCCTAAATCCAAACCGGTGATTTGGAATTAGTTTTTTATCTTGCAATGTAGGTTTTAAACGGCTAAGCAACAATCTTTCAAATACTTAAAATAATTGTGGTATCAGAGATATAGGTCTATATGACTTTTTATCATTAGGGTCCTTACCTGGCTTTAAAATCATAATAGCATCTGCAACTTTCCATTGTCTAGGCACCTATCTCAGTCGGTTAACAGCATTTATGATATGTAGTATTTTCACTACTGCTTTATTAGGTATCTTTTTAAGCACCTTCCCCTAGGGGCCTACTACGGTAACTATGGGTTTAGCGTACCCGGGGTCTCGAGACAACCTTGACTCCCTCAGTGGGCAGCCTCTGAGAGGTGAGTGAGTCACTAAGTCAAAATGCCCACCCACGTGTAGGCCGTGCGTGGAGACCCGCGTCGGTGGTAAGGAATATCCTGGTTGAGGGTTGCGTATCTAAGCCTGGGCCTGCTGTCTTTTCAGTGACTAGGGAGGATACGCAACTTAATACACCACTTTGGTTTCTGCTTTACCTAAACGGGAGGCTAGGGACTAGCCCACCCCTAGTCAATCGGACAGGACTAGGTATTATACTGAACTCCAGGGTGTGTGGGACGGCGAGCCTGCTATATCCCCTGTGTAGCCCTGTCATCCCAGTGGGGTGACCCCTTGTTGGGCTCCGTGTTGGGTGGGGAGCACCGGGGGATGAAAGTAAAACTTTACTTTTATGGCAAAATCCAAAAAAAATCTATTAAATATGGTACTGAGTTCGGAAAAGAAGTAATCGAGTGTTGTGGTCCTCGATACTTGATTGTTAATAGAACAAAGGAAGGAAGAAAGTTCTCTAGCGTAAGCCCTTTTGTTATTCAAAGAGTCTTGATAACATTGCTGGTCCTGTAAAATCTTGTATAAGAGCTCGTAATGGCACGCGCCTGGTAGAAATGATGATGATGATGATGATGATGATGATGATGGTGTTTAAGGGCGCTCAACTGCCGAGGTCATAAGCGCCCTTATGATTAAAACTTGGCAATAGCCAGTAAGAAAATACCAAACAAAAAAGTAAACACAAATAAAAGAGCTAACACAGTTGAAACGGAAGTAACAGAAACGTCCAGCCCTCTAACCAGAGCTGGATATAAAACTCCATCTAAAATCAACACATTAAAACCAAAAGAGTTTAAAAAACCGCTATCACACTAAAACGTCAAGGTAAAAGAAAGTTTTGCTAAAAATTTAAAAACCCTGTCCACTGCTCTTGGGTCATCTGCCAGGACCTCAGCAAGAGAGGCCGGCATGCCCATAGATGACCGAATGTGTGCCAGGTGACCACACTCCAGCAACACATGACGAACTGTTTGTGCCTCCCCACAGAGCGCACAGACAGGAGCAGGTTCACGTTTAAAAAGGTAACTGTGCGTAAAAATACAGTGGCCAATTCTTAGCCGAGCTAGTACTACCTCCTCCCGGCGGAATAAACGAGAGGAGGTTACCCAGTTGACAGGAAGGTCCTTCACCTCTCGCAGCTTATTACCACGGAGAGCCGACCACTCCGCATGCCAAGTCGAAAAAACGGCTCTCCGTACAGCCACTCTAAAATCTTCTGCTGTTGAATGGGTAATCGTAACACTGGGCGCTGTGACTGCCGATTTCGCTGCCAAATCCGCCGTGTCATTCCCTGGCAAGCCAACGTGTCCAGGAATCCATGCGCACTCCACATTAAAACCAGAAGCGTGCAAAATGTGGAGAACGTCCTGGATGCGCTGCACCAAAGGATGGTAATTGTACAGCTCACGAATGCTCTGAAGGGCACTAAGGGAATCACTAAGAATAAGGCAGTCACCTAATTTGAGACGTCGAATATACAGAAGGGCTTGATAAATAGCATATAGCTCGGCAGAATATATAGATGTGCAACTAGGCAAACCGTAAGTAGAAGTTGCGGTGCCAGTTACAAAGGCACATCCAACACCGTCGGGGCTCTTACTACCATCGGTGTAAATACAAATACGGCCACTGTATTTGGATAAAAATTCTAAAAAGCAACGACGAATACTATCAAGAGGCGTAACAGATTTCCCGTAGAGCGTCATCCCGAGATCGACATGGGAGGTAGCGCGTAACCAAGGGGGGTGTATACTCTCTCCCTTGGATAACAGCCGAGGAATGTCAACATGGTGCTGGCGTAGAAGCTCACGGAAACGAAAACCTGCTGGCCTGGGGCTCAGAGAGCGGAGGCAGTAACGCTCGTGCAGCTCAGGGGAAAAAAACGCGTGATAAGTTGGATGCCCAGGCATACACTTCAGCCCACAGCCATAATTAGCAAGCAGGACATCACGCCGACAACGCAGAGGAGGTTCTCCCGATTCGGCGTAGAGGCTAACAACTGGGCTCGTTGGAAAAGCTCCAACGGCCACACGGATGCCCTGGTTATGGACTGTGTCTAACCTTCTGAGCACTGAAGGTCGAGCTGAAGAATACACAATGCTGCCATAGTCCAACTTCGAACGAATCACAGCACGATAAAGACGGAGCAATGTCGTCCGATCCGCACCCCAAGACTTGCCACTTAGTATCCGTAAAAGATTTAGAGAACGGTCACATCGTGCTCTAAGCTGTGCTATTTGTGGTGCCCAACAAAGTTTCCGATCGAAGATCAAACCAAGGAATCTCGCCTCGTCTGCGAAAGGAAGTAAATCTGGCCCGAGTCGAAGAGACGGCGGCATTTGCCACTTACGGCGCCAGAAGTTAACGCAGACTGTCTTCTCAGCGGAGAAACGAAAACCGTGTTTCGAGCTCCATGCATAGAGATTGTCCAAACACCGCTGGAGACGGCGTTCCAAAAACGGTGTACGCTGAGAAGTACAGAAGATGGCAAAGTCGTCCACGAATAAACAGGAAGAGACACCTTGAGGCACACATAGTGATATGGAATTTATCGCAATAGGAAATAGAGTCACGCTGAGTACCGAGCCCTGCGGCACTCCGTTCTCTTGAATAAAATGGTTAGAAAAAACCGAACCCACCCTCACTCGAAAAACGCGGTCCCGCATAAACTCCTGAATGACCAACGGTAGGCGTCCACGTATGTTCCAGTTGTGCAGAGAACGCAATATTCCCGCCCGCCAACACGTGTCGTAGGCCTTCTCGAGGTCAAAAAATATCCCAACTGTGGGGCTGTTCTTAAGAAACCCGTCCATAATCTGAGTTGACAGAGAGACAAGGTGGTCAGCAGTTGAACGTCGTCGTCGAAAGCCACACTGGATGTTCGTCAGAAGATTGTGGGATTCCAGCCACCACACCAACCGTCCATTGATCATGCGTTCCATCACCTTGCAAACGCAACTGGTGAGGGAAATAGGACGGTAACTGGAAGGAAGATGGCGGTCCTTTCCAGGTTTAAGAATGGGTATGATGGTGGCCTCCCGCCACTTGTCTGGAAAAATGCCATCAACCCAGACACGATTATAGACCTCGAGTAGGAAATCTTTGCCATCAGGAGAGAGATGTTGCAACATTTGGACGTGGATACCATCTGGACCTGGTGCTGAGTGTCGTGAAGAGGAGAGTGCATTGTCTAGCTCTGCCAGGGTGAAAAGGCGATTATAATCCTCAAGGTTGCCAGAAAGAAACGAGAATTCTTGAGATTCCACCTGGTTCTTAACTGTAAGAAACTCAGGGGAATAGTTGCCTGAGCTAGACACCTGAGCGAAAGCACTGCCTAAAGTATTCGCCACGTCAAATGAATCAACAACAGCTCCGGTAGGTGTTTTGAGACCGGCGATGGGCATATGGTTCGGTTTCCCAGCCACACGTCTTAACTTATCCCATACGACAGAGGAAGGTGTATGTCGATTAAAGGAACCCACGAATTTATTCCATGACATCTTTTTGCTGTCCTTAATAACCCGCCTGGAATGTGCACGCATCCGTTTATAGTGTATCAGGTTATCCAGTGTAGGAAAACGCTGGAAAACCCGTAGAGCTCGTCTGCGAGCGCGAATAGCATCCCGACAGTCAGCGGTCCACCAAGGTACCGGAAATCGACGGCTGTAGCCAGTCGAACGCGGAATGGATTGCTCAGCAGCAGAAAGAATGGTCCCTGTAAGATGTTCGACCAAGTGGTTCACAGAGTCGTGCTCTTCGTAGCTAAAGTCAGCCAAGTGGGAGTACAGTTCCCAGCTGGCGTGGTCTAGGCGCCAACTAGGTAAACGGGTGGAACATACAACGGGTGTCAAGACACTAATACGACAAGGAAAGTGGTCACTAGAATGCAAATCCGAGATGATATTCCAGCATAAGGTGACTGCCAGCTGAGGGGAACAAATTGCAATGTCAATGTGTGAAAAACTATGAAATGCGTCAGATAGAAAGGTGGGCTCTCCGGTGTTCAAGAGAGCAAGATTCTGACTATCCAAGAAGTCTTTAAGTAGCGTACCTCTCGCACAAGCCCGAGGAGAGCCCCAAAGAGGGTGATGGGCATTCACGTCGCCTACCAATAAAAAGGGTGGTGGCAACTGCGAAATGAGGTGTTCTAAGTCGCTGTGCGAGAGGTCCGCAGATGGAGGCAAATAGATACTGCAAATGGTGAATGAAGCGGAGGGTAGCTTAATGCTGACAGCAACGGACTGGATTGCAGATTGTATGGGTACGGAGTTGGCAAAAATATCATCTCGAATAAGCATCATAGTGCCCCCATGTGCCGGGACACCGTCCTCCGGGGATAAATCACATCGTACGGAGGAGTACTGCCTGATGGTAACGGTGTCCTGTGGACGGAGCTTCGTCTCTTGTAAACATACAGCCAAGGGTTCATGCTGGCGCAGCAACAAGTCAAGCTCTGGTCGATGTGGTCGAATTCCGCGTATGTTCCAATGGAGGATAGCCATTGAGTATATTATGGGATAAGTTTCAAATCGAAAGACGCTTCTGCAGATTGGGATTAGCTGGTCGGTTCAATTTGTTCTTCTTAGGCGTTGGGCTAGTACTATTTTCAGGAGCACGATCCTGCCGTTTCCGCACTGTCCCTCTGGCAGTGGCGGCAGAATCCTCCTGGTCCATCTCCTCCACAAGGGAGGTCCCTTTTTCAAGAGCAGTTTTCGGTCCAAGTAGTTCGAACCGATTGGATGTGCTGATCGGCGAAGACGGCCGTCGCCGATTCACGCCCTCCTCCCCAGATGACCCTTCAGAGGAGGATACACGTGTGGAGTTGCGTGAACTTTTCTTACCTTTAGATGACTTGGTAATAGATTGCACATTCTCTTTCAAAAAGTCTTGACGTACATACTTGGTCTTAAACTGTTTTTCTGGGGCAGAAGACGTCGTGAATTTAATAGCTTTAGTTCCGGAGGTCGAGGCTTTAGGTGACAAGTGTGCAGGACTATTCTGTAAGCTGGCGGATTTGGCAGATGTTGATACCAACTTGGGTGTAGGTGCCGAAGGCTTTGGCAGCGCTTGGGCTAAAATAACCTTTTCCGCAATTGTAGCCCCGTTCATATCACCGGTCTGTGTTGCGATTTCCCGACGCGGTACCGGTTTAGCTGCAACTGAGCTATAGGTACCGGACCTCGGGGCAGAGGGTTGGCGGAGTCGCAGGAGCTTCCGGGCTTCCAAGAAGGACACCTTCTCTTTCACCCGTATCTCCTGGATCGCTCGTTCCTCTGCAAAACGGGGGCAGTCTCGGGAACTAGATGGGTGTTCCCCGTTACAGTTCACACACGATTGGGCTGAAGCACAAGCCCCATCGTGGGAGGTGTCACCGCAGTGGACGCAGGTGGACTTGCCGGTACACAACTCACTAGTGTGACCAAAACGTTGGCATTTAAAGCTCCTCAGCGGATTGGGTATATAAGGCTTAATTTCGATGGCTTCATACCCTGCTCTAATCTTTTGAGGCAGATCAACCCGATCAAAAGTAAGAAACAGGGTACGAGTAGGCAGGAATTCACCGTTGATCTTACGTTGTACCCGATAAACAGCTGAGACACCCTGAGTCGCAAGATTTTCTTGGATCTCCTCTATGGACAAACCGTCCAACGCGCGGGTTGTTACTACACCGCGGGAGGAGTTCAGCGACTTGTGCACCTCGACCTTCACTGGATAGCTGGCTAACGTGGTGGCTTTAAGTATCCTTGCAGCTTGCGAGGCGGAGTTGGCTTCGACAAGAAGTGTACCGTTGCGAGCTCGAACGCAAGATTTGACCGGACCAGCAATGGCATCGAGACCCTTTTGGATAGTAAAAGGGCTCACCGTAAGGAACTTCTTACCTTCCTCTGTCCTATGAATAACCAAGTAGCGAGGACCACATGACTCGACTACTTCCTTTCCAACGTTTGCATTTAAAATAAGGGGTTTTGGTTTTGGTGCCATAAAAAAATGGTATAAATTCATCCCCCAGTGCTCCCCACCCACCACGGAGCCCAACGAGGGGTCACCCCACTGGGGTGACAGGGCTACACAGGGGATATAGCGGGCTCGCCGTCCCACTCACCCTGGAGTTCGGTGTAATACCTAGTCCCGGCCGATTGACTAGGGGTGGGTTAGTCCCTAGCCTCCCGTTTAGGCAAATCAGAAACCAAAGCGGTGTATTAGGCTGCGCACCCTCCCCAGTTACTGAAAGACAGAAGCCCAGGCTCAGGTACGCAACCCTCAACCAACCAGGATATTCTTTTTCACCGACACGGGTCTCCACGCACGGCCTACACGTGGGTGGGCATTTTGACCTACTGACTCCCTCACCACTCTGAGGTTGCCCACAGAGGGAGTCAAGGTGGCTCGGGACCCCGGGTGCGCCTAACCCGTACCTACCGTAGTAGGCCCCTGGGGGGCTCCTGGTAGAAGCAGAATCAGCATCCCAGGCTGCGAAAACACTAAAGGCCAAAATGTTAGCTAGCTATCCAGTAAAGGTCGATGTACACAAAAGCTTGAATTCCTCACGTGGTGTGGTAAACACCTGCGCATTGGACGGCTTGACCTGTGAGGAAATTCAAGAAAATCTTGCTCTCCAAGGCGTGACATCTGTGTATCGTGTTCAAAGAAAAGTAAATGGAGAATTCGTGCCTACCCGTACCCTGTTTATTACCTTTAATTGGGTAGATCTCCCCAAAAGGATAATGGCAGGGTACGAATCCATTGAGGTAAGACCGTATATACGGAACCCGCTCAGATGTTATAAATGTCAGCGCTTTGGCCACACCAGTGAATTCTTCAACTGCGAGTCTGCCTGTGTCAACTGTGGTAAAATCTCGCTTGACGGAGAATGCACGTCAGCTCCAACGTGTGTTAACTGTAACGGTGAACATCCATCAAGTTCCCGTAGTTGTCCCCGTTTTGCAGAGGAAAAGACGGTCCACGAGATACGGGTTAAAGAGAAGGTGTCTTTCTTGGAAGCCCGGAAACTCTTGTGAATCTGCAAACCCTCTGTCCCGAAGTATGGTACCTACAGTTCAGTTGTAGCTAAATCGGTACAAAGTCGGGAAACTCAAACCTGCGATATGAATGGGGTCACGATTGCAGAAAAGGTTCTCACAGCCAGTTCACTTCCTAGGCCTTCGACTTCAACATCTAAGTCAGTAGAAACATCTCCTACATCTGAAACTGTAAAAAGCGCTAAAGTTAAATCGCCACCAAAGCAATCGACATCGACCAACAAGTCTGGCAAGCTAATAATATATAAAGAACCAGAAAGAAAGTTCAAGAACACCTCTGAAAGAACCGACTTCCTCAAGCAAAGCGTAAAGTCTATTCCCAAAACAACAAAGGGAAACAAGAGTACACGGAGATCCTCTTCTGAGGATTCGTCTGGGAAGGACTCAGTCGGCGACTATCATTTTCGCCGGTCTCTATTTCCAATCGGTTCGAGGTACTCGAACCGAAATTTTAAATTTGAATGGGTCCTCCCAAGTGGAAGAGATGGAGGAAGGTGATACTTCCCTCACTGCCAGAAGGACAGTGACAAAGAGGCAATATCATCCTCCCGTAGAAGGTGTTTTCCCGACACCTAAAAAGAATAAGCTCAAGCTACCGCCGCAGCCTTCAAAATAGAAACAACCACAATGTACAACTTATCCCATTATAAAGAACATGGCTATTCTACAATGGAATTTACGTGGTATAAGAACACATCGACCTGAGCTTGAACTGCTGCTTAACCAGCACGATCCTTCGGTCGTATATCTGCAGGAGACTAAGGTCCGTCCACAAGACAGCTTCAAAATCAAATGGTACACCCCTGTAAGGTGTCATCTATCATCGGAAGAGGGTGTACCTGCGCACGGAGGCACTATGATGCTCATCAGAGATGATATATTCGCGCAATCTGTATCATTACAGTCCGACATCCGGTCAGTAGCTGTAAGGATTAAACTGTCACATACCAGTCTCACCATTTGTAATATATACTTTCCTCCGAGTGACGACCTCTCGCTCACTGATTTAGAGGATCGAGTTTTTCAGCTACCAACACCTTTTTTTTGGTAGGTGATGTAAAGGCCCACCATCCACTTTGGGGCTCACCTCGGGCTTGTGCGAGATGTAAGTTCTTAAATAATTCTAACCTAATTCTCCTTAACACCGGAGAACTTACATTTCTCTCTGATGCTTTTAACAGTTTTTCACACTTGGATTTAGCAGTTAGTTCACCACCATTAGCATCTTCCTTACAGTGGAATATCATTTCTGATCTACATTCTAGTGACCACTTTCCATATCTTATTAGTTTCTTGCAACAAGGTACATGTTCCACACGTTTACCTAGATGGCGCATAGATCAAGCGAACTGGTATCTTTACTCCCGGTTGGCTGCCTTTTATAACAACGAGCACGACTGTGAATGTTTTAGTGGAGCACCTCACGAAAAATATTCTTGCTGCTGCCAAACAGTCTATTCCACTGTCAACGACGCAAACCTGTCGTCAATTTCCGGTACCTTGGTGGACGGATGAATGCCGGAATTCCATTCGTACTCGCAGGTTGTGCTCTCAGGATTTTCCAACGTCGCCCAACACTGGATAATCTGATTGAGTACAAAAGGATGTGTGCCAAATCTAGGCAGGTTGTTGAGGATAGCAAAAAGACATAATGGAGCAAGTTTGTAGCGTCATTCAATCGACATACACCTTCCTCTATCGTATGGGATAAGTTAAGGTGCGTGGACGGAAAAACGACTCATACACCAGTTTCCGGTCTTAAAACAGTTGTAGGAGATGTTGTTAATAAGTTTGGTAGTGCTTTTGCTGAAGTGTCTAGCTCAGAGAATTATTCGCCTGATTTTCTTCCCGTTAAGGCTCAGGTGGAATCTCAAGGTTTCAACTTTCGTTCTAAAAATCTTGAAGATTACAATCGACTCTTCACCATGAGGGAGCTAGACCATGCACTATCATCCTCGCGAAAGTCTGCACCAGGTCCTGATGTATACACGTCCAAATGTTGCAACATCTCTATCCTGAAGGTAAGGTCTTCCTGCTCGAGGTCTATAATCGTGTTTGGGTTGACGCTACTTTTCCAGAAAAGTGGCGAGAGGCCACCATCGTACCTATTTTGAAAGCTGGTTTCTTTCATCCAGCTACCCTGGCATTTCCCTCACCAGTTGCGTTTGCAAGGTGATGGAACGCATGATCAATGGACGCTTGATATGGTGGCTGGAAACTCACAACCTACTGAACAACACCCAGTGCGGTTTTCGGCGACGTCGTTCAGCAGCTGACCACCTTGTCTCGATTTTGACACAGATAATGAATGGATTCATGAAGAACTGGCAAACCGTTGGGGTGTTCCTTGACCTCGAAAAGGCTTATGATACCTGTTGGCGGGCAGGAATAATACGTTCCCTGTACAACTGGAACATACGTGGACGCCTTCCGTTATTCATGCAGGAGTTTATGAGGGACCTCATTTTTGGAGTACGGGTCAGCTCGGTTTTATCAATATTTTTATTTAAGAGAACAGAGTGCTACAGGGATCGGTACTAAGAGTCACGCTGTTTGCTATAGCAATTAATTCTATCTCGAAATGTATTCTCCCAGGAGTATCGTCCTGCTTATTCGTAGACGACTTTGCCATCTATTGTACTTCTCAGCGCACATCTTTTTTGGAACGCCGTCTACAGCAGTGTTTAGACAACCTCTCAGATTGGAGCTCTAAAAACGGCTTTCACCTCTCGGCTGAGAAGTCACTCTGCGTGAACTTCTGGCGCCGCAGGAGGCTATTACCACCTTCGCTGCGGTTTGATACAGTTTTACTACCATTCGCGGATGAGACGAGGGTTGATATTCGATAGAAAACTTTGTTGGTCACCACTGCGCGCTGTAATCGTTCTCTGAATATTCTACGGATACTAAGTGGCAAATCTTGGGGAGCGGATCGGACAGTCTTGCTGTGACTTTATCGCGCACTGATCCGAGCCAAGTTAGATTACGGATCGATAGCTTATTCTTCGGCAAGACCATCTGTGCTGAGAAAATTAGAGGCTGTCCATAATCAGGGTATTCGTGTGGCTGTTGGAGCTTTTCCAACCAGTCCAGTAGTCAGCCTTTATGCTGAATCGGCAGAACCCCCTCTGCAGTTTAGGCGCGATATCCTGTTAACAAATTATGGCTGAGGGCTTAAGTGCATGCCTTAGCATCCAACGTTCACTCCTTTTTTTTTTTAACACCGAGCTGGATGAACTTTATTGAAATATCTCGATTAGTCCACGCCTGCAGGTGTTCGCTTCCGAATGATTCCTCATAAGCACGATATCGTAATGCCTAGAATGTTTCCCAAGGAGGAAAGGTTGCGCCCTCCTTGGTTATTTACAACATCCCACGTAAACCTCGGGATGACGGCATACAGAAAGTCTACAATGCCTTTTTCTAGTATCCGGAGATGTTTTTTTTTTTTTTTTTTAGAATTTTTGTCAATGACCGACCTTGTATATATACTGACGGAAGTAAGTGTACCTTGGTGTTGGGTGCGCCTTTGTTTATGATACCGAACAATATACATTCGGTTTTCATAGAGTACATCTATAGTGCGGAGCTGGACGCAATACATCGACCCATTATGCACGTTGGCCGTCGAAATTTGAGGGACTGCCTTATATTGAGTGATTCCCTGAGTGCACTTCAGAGCCTTGTCGTGCAGCGTATCCAGGATGACTTCCTCGCTTTGTATGCTTCCGGGGTTAATGTGGAGTGTGCATGGATTCCTAGTCACATAGGCTCGCCGGGGAATGAACTGGCAGATTTTGCAGCAAAGACGGCAACCACCGAACCCAGTACAAAAAGTTCTTGTGTAACATCGGAAGACTTTAAGCTTGTTGTGCGCGGGACGATACTTTGGTGCTGGCACGAAGAGTGGTCAACTCTCCGCGGAAACAAGTTTAGAGTAGTGAAGGACCTTCCAACAAACTGGGCATTTTGGCTGGTTTGCGTATTGGCCACTTCAATTTTACACATAGTTTCCTTCTTAAGAGCGAATCTGCTCCTGTGTGGCCGCTATGTGGAGAAGATTTGTATGTCCGTCATGTATTGCTAGGTTTTGTTAATCTAGCACATACTCGGGAATCACTGCAACTGCCAGGCAGTCTTGCAGAAGTCCTGGCGGACGATAATCGAGCGGTGGCTAAGATTTTTACATTTGTATCAAAGATACCCCACAAAGTTTGGATTTAATTGTTTTTATACTTGTTTTTGTAATAGTTTTGATATTTTTTTCTTTTTCTTAAATCCCCAATCTGTGTTGTTTTTTATGTTTACTTTTATACATTAATTTTTAGTTTAATCTTTCGTTATTTATAATACTTCTTATTGAGCTTTATCTCTGGATTTTTCCATGATTTGTTTGATAAGGGCGCTGATGACCTTGTTGTTGAGCGCCCTTAAACACTAACCATCATCATCATTTTTAAGTATCTGTCCTGTAATTAGGACATATCTTTTTTTTTTTTTTTTTTCTGTATTCACATTGTTGATTTCCTATTTGAGCTCTTTCAGAGTTACTACTTTAATTTCTGGAATATCATCCAGATAATTTACTGCTATGTTTTCATCAGCTGTTTGTCTAGAGAATGATTTAAAGATCTCCTCCAGGTACTCAGCAAATACATCTGATTTATCTTTATCACCAGTCATTATTATTTTTCCTAATGGGTGGCGCTTGTATTATTGGTTTTTTAAGACCCTTAGTTGCTTTCCAGAGAGAGTAATCGGTATGTTTATCTGCAGTCAGGTCTTGGATTAAAACATTTGGTTGTCGCTTTAGTCTAGTATTTCCTTTCTACTTATAAAGGAACTAAGTAATAAGACCGTTTCTGCTGATATTTGTCTTGATTAGCATGAAGTGGATGGAAGAATAACCTTATTTACAATGATTTGTTACAGAGATGTAGAGAAGCCATGTGGATGGAACAGATTTTTTTACTTTCTCTACATGTACTAAGTACATAGAGTATAGAGAAGGTATTATATTGCAACCAAAAAAGTCCATACCGAGATTTCACCGCAAATGTATGTTTTGAGTTCCCCCGTAAACAAAAAAAAGTATTTTTAGAAAAATGTCGGTGTGTGCGTGTGTCTGTCAGTGTTTGTGTGTGAGAGAGAGACAGAGAGAGAGAGAGAGAGAGAGAGAGAGAGAGAGAGAGAGCGTGTGTGTGGGCAGCTTAGCTCAAAAACGAAAAGTCCGTTAAATACCAAACTTGGTATTTAAGTTCAGTATCTTACATGGATGCCACACAAAGATTTTCAAGACAATCCCACCACCCCCACCTAACCTTTACACGGAAAAATTGTCGAAGATTTTGACTTTCTCAAAAAATGGCTGGTACGATTCTAATTAAAATATCCTTCGTTTAAGATAGTTACATGACAAATTAAATGTATATATTGAATTTTCTGATAATAGCCTCTAAAGACATCTTTATTCTGGATGAATGTTGCGGAGTTTTATATAGACAGAAAGTTACTGCACAAAAAATGTAGATCTTATTTAAACCCACATTTTTGTCGTGGAGTTAACCGTTTTTGAGATATTCCTTGTACACCTTTCTCATATGGCAATTTATCAATTGCTGGCTATTCAAAGCTCTTAAAGGATGTGACTATCGCTTTAGCCTACACTACGTTTTGTATTTCCCTTCAACTTATAAGGAAGCAAATAGTAAGCCATTTTTTCTCGATTACCATGAAGTCAATAAAGGAATAAGCTTTTTATCAATATTTTGTTCAGAGATGTAGAGAAGGTCATATGAATGGAACACATCAGACTTTTATATTTAGGAAAGTTTAAATTATTTTATGGAATTAAAATAAAAAATCTGATGTGTTACACTCACATGACTTTCTCTAGCTGTTCTACAAACTTCTTACATAAGAGTATTTTTCTTTCCGCATCTTGCTAATCGAGGTACTCATTAGCACAATGTTCTTATTACTTAGTTCCTTAAAGTAGGAAAAAATAAGGGAATACACTAGGCTAAAGCCATAGTCAAATGTTTCAAAAGCTGTCGTTATGCGATTGTCATTACACATCCCTTCTTTTCTTGGCCAGGAGTAGAACAAAAGAAAACCGCACACTGCCGTCTGAGAAAACTCTAAGTACTTCACAACTGAAACTAATAACAATGAATACCTCGAAAACCGTAAGCTCCATGAAAAAAATGTATATGACATAACGTGTGTATTTTAACAAGACCTAGTCGCCCTCCGTGGTGTAATAGTTACCATGCTGACTTCATACACCCAAGGTTGCGGGTTTAAACCCGGCGGAGGACGATGGATTTTTTCGGGTGTGAAAATCCTTAGCATGGCTTCCTTCGGAAGGGAAGTAAAGCCGTTAGTCCCGTGTCGTAGCTTTACGGCACGTAAAAGAACCTTAAGCCTGATAGAGAGGCCTCTTAGCAAAATTAAGCGGTCTTTCACGCCCAATTTACAATGCGACACTGAGAACCACAGCAGTTAAAGAGCGTCCATAAATAACACGCCATTTCCATTTTTTAACAAGACCTATATTTTTTGTTTAGTAAGTTTTTGTCTATCTGATACGGTTTACTGGTTATGCCAAATTAAGCAAAATTCATCCAGAATAAACAGGTCTTTAGAAGCTATTCCCAGAAAGTTCAAGATATACATATTATTTGTCAGCTAAATATCTTTAATATACGATATTTTAATCAAAATCGTTACAGCCATTTTTGAGAAAATCAAAATTTTCGAAAAAAGGTCCATGTAAAGGGTAGTTTGGAGTGGGGGCATTTTCTTCAAAATTTTCGTGTCGCATCCCTGGAAGATACTAAACTTAAATACCAAGTTTGGCCCCCCCAGGGGCCTACTACGGTAGGTACGGGTTAGGCGCACCCGGGGTCCCGAGCCACCTTGACTCCCTCTGTGGGCAACCTCAGAGTGGTGAGGGAGTCAGTAGGTCAAAATGCCCACCCACGTGTAGGTCGTGCGTGGAGACCCGTGTCGGTGAAAAGGAATATCCTGGTTGGTTGAGGGTTGCGTACCTGAGCCTGGGCTTCTGTCTTTCAGTAACTGGGGAGGGTGCGCAGCCTAATACACCGCTTTGGTTTCTGATTTGCCTAAACGGGAGGCTAGGGACTAACCCACCCCTAGTCAATCGGCCAGGACTAGGTATTACACCGAACTCCAGGGTGAGTGGGACGGCGAGCCCGCTATATCCCCTGTGTAGCCCTGTCACCCCAGTGGGGTGACCCCTCGTTGGGCTCCGTGGTAGGTGGGGAGCACTGGGGGATGAATATATACCATTTTTTTTTATGGCACCAAAACCAAAACCCCTTATTTTAAATGCAAACGTTGGAAAGGAAGTAGTCGAGTCATGTGGTCCTCGCTACTTGGTTATTCATAGGACAGAGGAAGGTAAGAAGTTCCTTACGGTGAGCCCTTTTATTATCCAAAAGGGTCTCGATGCCATTGCTGGTCCGGTCAAATCTTGCGTTCGAGCTCGCAACGGTACACTTCTTGTCGAAGCCAACTCCGCCTCGCAAGCTGCAAGGATACTTAAAGCCACCATGTTAGCCAGCTATCCAGTGAAGGTGGAGGTGCACAAGTCGCTGAACTCCTCCCGCGGTGTAGTAACAACCCGCGCGTTGGACGGTTTGTCCATTGAGGAGATCCAAGAAAATCTTGCGACTCAGGGTGTCTCAGCTGTTTATCGGGTACAACGTAAGATTAACGGTGAATTCCTGCCTACTCGTACCCTGTTTCTTACTTTTTATCGGGTTGATCTGCCTCAAAAGATTAGAGCAGGGTATGAAGCCATCGAAGTTAGGCCTTATATACCCAATCCGCTGAGGTGCTTTAAATGCCAACGTTTTGGTCACACTAGTGAGTTGTGTACCGGCAAATCCACCTGCGTCCACTGCGGTGACACCTCCCACGATGGGGCTTGTGCTTCAGCTCCATCGTGTGTGAACTGTAACGGGGAACACCCATCTAGTTCCCGAGACTGCCCTCGTTTTGCAGAGGAACGAGCGATCCAGGAGATACGGGTGAAAGAGAAGGTGTCCTACTTGGAAGCCCGGAAGCTCCTGCGACTCCGCCAACCCTCTGCCCCGAGGTCCGGTACCTATAGCTCAGTTGCAGCTAAACCGGTACCGCGTCGGGAAATCGCAAAAAAGACCGGCGATATGAACGGGGCTACAATTGCGGAAAAGGTTATTTTAGCCCAAGCGCTACCAAAGCCTTCGGCACCTACACCCAAGTTGGTATCAACATCTGCCAAATCCGCCAGCTTACAGAATAGTCCTGCACACTTGTCACCTAAAGCCTCGACCTCCGGAACTAAAGCTATTAAATTCACAACGTCTTCTGCCCCAGAAAAACAGTTTAAGACCAAGTATGTACGACAAGACTTTTTGAAAGAGAATGTGCAAACTATTACCAAGTCATCTAAAGGTAAGAAAAGTACACGCAACTCCACACGTGTATCCTCCTCTGAAGGGTCATCTGGGGAGGAGGGCGTGAATCGGCGACGGCCGTCTTCGCCGATCAGCACATCCAATTGGTTCGAACTACTTGGACCGAAAACTGCTCTTGAAAAAGGGACCTCCCTTGTGGAGGAGATGGACCAGGAGGATTCTGCCGCCACTGCCAGAGGGACAGTGCGGAAACGGCAGGATCGTGCTCCTGAAAATAGTACTAGCCCAACGCCTAAGAAGAACAAATTGAACCGACCAGCTAATCCCAATCTGCAGAAGCGTCTTTCGATTTGAAACTTATCCCATAATATACTCAATGGCTATCCTCCATTGGAACATACGCGGAATTCGACCACATCGACCAGAGCTTGACTTGTTGCTGCGCCAGCATGAACCCTTGGCTGTATGTTTACAAGAGACGAAGCTCCGTCCACAGGACACCGTTACCATCAGGCAGTACTCCTCCGTACGATGTGATTTATCCCCGGAGGACGGTGTCCCGGCACATGGGGGCACTATGATGCTTATTCGAGATGATATTTTTGCCAACTCCGTACCCATACAATCTGCAATCCAGTCCGTTGCTGTCAGCATTAAGCTACCCTCCGCTTCATTCACCATTTGCAGTATCTATTTGCCTCCATCTGCGGACCTCTCGCACAGCGACTTAGAACACCTCATTTCGCAGTTGCCACCACCCTTTTTATTGGTAGGCGACGTGAATGCCCATCACCCTCTTTGGGGCTCTCCTCGGGCTTGTGCGAGAGGTACGCTACTTAAAGACTTCTTGGATAGTCAGAATCTTGCTCTCTTGAACACCGGAGAGCCCACCTTTCTATCAGACACATTTCATAGTTTTTCACACATTGACATTGCAATTTGTTCCCCTCAGCTGGCAGTCACCTTATGCTGGAATATCATCTCGGATTTGCATTCTAGTGACCACTTTCCTTGTCGTATTAGTGTCTTGACACCCGTTGTATGTTCCACCCGTTTACCTAGTTGGCGCCTAGACCACGCCAGCTGGGAACTGTACTCCCACTTGGCTGAATTTAGCTACGAAGAGCACGACTGTGTGAACCACTTGGTCGAACATCTTACAGGGACCATTCTTTCTGCTGCTGAGCAATCCATTCCGCGTTCGACTGGCTACAGCCGTCGATTTCCGGTACCTTGGTGGACCGCTGACTGTCGGGATGCTATTCGCGCTCGCAGACGAGCTCTACGGGTTTTCCAGCGTTTTCCTACACTGGATAACCTGATACACTATAAACGGATGCGTGCACATTCTAGGCGGGTTATTAAGGATAGCAAAAAGATGTCATGGAATAAATTCGTGGGTTCCTTTAATCGATGATGATGATAATGGTGTTTAAGGGCGCTCAACTGCCGAGGTCATAAGCGCCCTTACGATTAAAACTTGGCAATAGGCAGTAAGAAAATACCAAAAAAGGAAAAAAAACACAAGTAAAAGAGCTAACACAGTTGAAAAGTAAGTAACAGAACGGTCCAGCCCGCTAAACAGAGCTGGATATAAAACTCCTTCTAAAATCAACACATTAAAATTAAAAGTGTTTAAAAAGAAATGCTATCACACTAAAACGTCAAGGTAAAAGAAAGTTTTGCTAAAAATTTAAAAACCCTGTCCACTGCTCTTGGGTCATCTGCCAGGACCTCAGCAAGAGAGGCCGGCATGCCCATACATGACCGAATGTGTGCCAGGTGACCACACTCCAGCAACACATGACGAACTGTCTGTGCCTCCCCACAGAGCGCACAGACAGGAGCAGGTTCACGTTTAAAAAGGTAACTGTGAGTAAAAATACAGTGGCCAATTCTTAGCCGAGCTAGTACTACCTCCTCCCGGCGAAATAAACGAGAGGAGGTTACCCAGTTGACAGGGAGGTCCTTCACCTCTCGCAGCTTATTACCACGGAGAGCCGACCACTCCGCATGCCAAGTCGAAAAAACGGCTCTCCGTACAGCCACTCTAAAATCTTCTGCTGTTGAATGGGTAATCGTAACACTGGGCGCTGTGACTGCCGATTTCGCTGCCAAATCCGCCGTGTCATTCCCTGGCAAGCCAACGTGTCCAGGAATCCATGCGCACTCCACATTAAAACCAGAAGCGTGCAAAATGCGGAGAACGTCCTGGATGCGCTGCACCAAAGGATGGTAATTGTACAGCTCACGAATGCTCTGAAGGGCACTAAGGGAATCACTAAGAAAAAGGCAGTCACCTAATTTTCGACGTCGAATATACAGAAGGGCTTGATAAATAGCATATAGCTCGGCAGAATATATAGATGTGCAACTAGGCAAACCGTAAGTAGAAATTGTGGTGCCAGTTACAAAGGCACATCCAACACCGTCGGGGCTCTTACTACCATCGGTGTAAATACAAATACGGCCACTGTATTTGGATAAAAATTCTAAAAAGCATCGACGAATACTATCAAGAGGCGTAACAGATTTCCCGTAGAGCGTCATCCCGAGATCGACATGGGAGGTAGCGCGTAACCAAGGGGGGTGTATACTCTCTCCCTTGGGTAACAGACGAGGAATGTCAACATGGTGCTGGCGTAGAAGCTCACGGAAACGAAAACCTGCTGGCCTGGGGCTCAGAGAGCGGAGGCAGTATCGCTCGTGCAGCTCAGGGGAGAAAAAAGCGTGATCAGTTGGATGCCCTGGCATACACTTCAGCCCACAGCCATAATTAGCAAGCAGGACATCACGCCGACAACGCAGAGGAGGTTCTCCCGATTCGGCGTAGAGGCTAACAACTGGGCTCGTTGGAAAAGCTCCAACGGCCACACGGATGCCCTGGTTATGGACTGTGTCTAACCTTCTGAGCACTGAAGGTCGAGCTGAAGAATACACAATGCTGCCATAGTCCAACTTCGAACGAATCACAGCACGATAAAGACGGAGCAATGCCGTCCGATCCGCACCCCAAGACTTGCCACTTAGTATCCGTAAAAGATTTAGAGAACGGTCACATCGTGCTCTAAGATGTGCTATTTGTGGTGCCCAACAAAGTTTCCGATCGAAGATCAAACCAAGGAATCTCGCCTCGTCTTCGAAAGGAAGTAAATCTGGCCCGAGTCGAAGATACGGCGGCATTTGCCACTTACGGCGCCAGAAGTTAACGCAGACTGTCTTCTCAGCGGAGAAACGAAAACCGTGTTTCGAGCTCCATGCATAGAGATTGTCCAAACACCGCTGGAGACGGCGTTCCAAAAACGGTGTACGCTGAGAAGTACAGAAGATGGCAAAGTCGTCCACGAATAAACAGGAAGAGACACCTTGATGCACACATAGTGATATGGAATTTATCGCAATAGCAAATAGAGTCACGCTGAGTACCGAGCCCTGCGGCACTCCGTTCTCTTGAATAAAATGGTTAGATAAAACCGAACCCACCCTCACTCGAAAAACGCGGTCCCGCATAAACTCCTGAATGACCAACGGTAGGCGTCCACGTATGTTCCAGTTGTGCAGAGAACGCAATATTCCCGCCCGCCAACACGTGTCGTAGGCCTTCTCGAGGTCAAAAAATATCCCAACTGTGGGGCTGTTCTTAAGAAACCCGTCCATAATCTGAGTTGACAGAGCGACAAGGTGGTCAGCAGTTGAACGTCGTCGTCGAAAGCCACACTGGATGTTCGTCAGAAGATTGTGGGATTCCAGCCACCACACCAACCGTCCATTGATCATGCGTTCCATCACCTTGCAAACGCAACTGGTGAGGGAAATAGGACGGTAACTGGAAGGAAGATGGCGGTCCTTTCCAGGTTTAAGAATGGGTATGATGGTGGCCTCCCGCCACTTGTCTGGAAAAATGCCATCCACCCAGACACGATTATAGACCTCGAGTAGGAAATCTTTGCCATCAGGAGAGAGATGTTGCAACATTTGGACGTGGATACCATCTGGACCTGGTGCTGAGTGTCGTGAAGAGGAGAGTGCATTGTCTAGCTCTGCCAGGGTGAAAAGGCGATTATAATCCTCAAGGTTGCCAGAAAGAAACGAGAATTCTTGAGATTCCACCTGGTTCTTAACTGTAAGAAACTCAGGGGAATAGTTGCCTGAGCTAGACACCTCAGCGAAAGCACTGCCTAAAGTATTCGCCACGTCAAATGTATCAACAACAGCTCCGGTAGGTGTTTTGAGACCGGCGATGGGCATATGGTTCGGTTTCCCAGCCACACGTCTTAACTTATCCCATACGACAGAGGAAGGTGTATGTCGATTAAAGGAACCCACGAATTTATTCCATGACATCTTTTTGCTATCCTTAATAACCCGCCTAGAATGTGCACGCATCCGTTTATAGTGTATCAGGTTATCCAGTGTAGGAAAACGCTGGAAAACCCGTAGAGCTCGTCTGCGAGCGCGAATAGCATCCCGACAGTCAGCGGTCCACCAAGGTACCGGAAATCGACGGCTGTAGCCAGTCGAACGCGGAATGGATTGCTCAGCAGCAGAAAGAATGGTCCCTGTAAGATGTTCGACCAAGTGGTTCACAGAGTCGTGCTCTTCGTAGCTAAATTTAGCCAAGTGGGAGTACAGTTCCCAGCTGGCGTGGTCTAGGCGCCAACTAGGTAAACGGGTGGAACATACAACGGGTGTCAAGACACTAATACGACTAGGAAAGTGGTCACTAGAATGCAAATCCGAGATGATATTCCAGCATAAGGTGACTGCCAGCTGAGGGGAACAAATTGCAATGTCAATGTGTGAAAAACTATGAAATGCGTCAGATAGAAAGGTGGGCTCTCCGGTGTTCAAGAGAGCAAGATTCTGACTATCCAAGAAGTCTTTAAGTAGCGTACCTCTCGCACAAGCCCGAGGAGAGCCCCAAAGAGGGTGATGGGCATTCACGTCGCCTACCAATAAAAAGGGTGGTGGCAACTGTGAAATGAGGTGTTCTAAGTCGCTGTGCGAGAGGTCCGCAGATGGAGGCAAATAGATACTGCAAATGGTGAATGAAGCGGAGGGTAGCTTAATGCTGACAGCAACGGACTGGATTGCAGATTGTATGGGTACGGAGTTGGCAAAAATATCATCTCGAATAAGCATCATAGTGCCCCCATGTGCCGGGACACCGTCCTCCGGGGATAAATCACATCGTACGGAGGAGTACTGCCTGATGGTAACGGTGTCCTGTGGACGGAGCTTCGTCTCTTGTAAACATACAGCCAAGGGTTCATGCTGGCGCAGCAACAAGTCAAGCTCTGGTCGATGTGGTCGAATTCCGCGTATGTTCCAATGGAGGATAGCCATTGAGTATATTATGGGATAAGTTTCAAATCGAAAGACGCTTCTGCAGATTGGGATTAGCTGGTCGGTTCAATTTGTTCTTCTTAGGCGTTGGGCTAGTACTATTTTCAGGAGCACGATCCTGCCGTTTCCGCACTGTCCCTCTGGCAGTGGCGGCAGAATCCTCCTGGTCCATCTCCTCCACAAGGGAGGTCCCTTTTTCAAGAGCAGTTTTAGGTCCAAGTAGTTCGAACCGATTGGATGTGCTGATCGGCGAAGACGGCCGTCGCCGATTCACGCCCTCCTCCCCAGATGACCCTTCAGAGGAGGATACACGTGTGGAGTTGCGTGAACTTTTCTTACCTTTAGATGACTTGGTAATAGATTGCACATTCTCTTTCAAAAAGTCTTGTCGTACATACTTGGTCTTAAACTGTTTTTCTGGGGCAGAAGACGTCGTGAATTTAATAGCTTTAGTTCCGGAGGTCGAGGCTTTCGGTGACAAATGTGCAGGACTATTCTGTAAGCTGGCGGATTTGGCAGATGTTGATACCAACTTGGGTGTAGGTGCCGAAGGCTTTGGCAGCGCTTGGGCTAAAATTATCTTTTCCGCAATTGTAGCCCCGTTCATATCGCCGGTCTGGGTTGCGATTTCCCGACGCGGTACCGGTTTAGCTGCAACTGAGCTATAGGTACCGGACCTCGGGGCAGAGGGTTGGCGGAGTCGCAGGAGCTTCCGGGCTTCCAAGAAGGACACCTTCTCTTTCACCCGTATCTCCTGGATCGCTCGTTCCTCTGCAAAACGGGGGCAGTCTCGGGAACTAGATGGGTGTTCCCCGTTACAGTTCACACACGATGGAGCTGAAGCACAAGCCCCATCGTGGGAGATGTCACCGCAGTGGACGCAGGTGATGATGATGATGATGATGATGATGATGGTGTTTAAGGGCGCTCAACTGCCGGGGTCATAAGCGCCCTTATGATTAAAACTTGGCAATAGCCAGTAAGAAAATACCAAACAAAAAAGTAAACACAAATAAAAGAGCTAACACAGTTGAAACGGAAGTAACAGAAACGTCCAGCCCTCTAACCAGAGCTGGATATAAAACTCCATCTAAAATCAACACATTAAAACCAAAAGAGTTTAAAAAAAACGCTATCACACTAAAACGTCAAGGTAAAAGAAAGTTTTGCTAAAAATTTAAAAACCCTGTCCACTGCTCTTGGGTCATCTGCCAGCACCTCAGCAAGAGAGGCCGGCATGCCCATAGATGACCGAATGTGTGCCAGGTGACCACACTCCAGCAACACATGACGAACTGTCTGTGCCTCCCCACAGAGCGCACAGACAGGAGCAGGTTCACGTTTAAAAAGGTAACTGTGAGTAAAAATACAGTGGCCAATTCTTAGCCGAGCTAGTACTACCTCCTCCCGGCGGAATAAACGAGAGTAGGTTACCCAGTTGACAGGGAGGTCCTTCACTTCTCGCAGCTTATTACCACGGAGAGCCGACCACTCCGCATGCCAAGTCGAAAAAACGGCTCTCCGTACAGCCACTCTAAAATCTTCTGCTGTTGAATGGGTAATCGTAGCACTGGGCGCTGTGACTGCCGATTTCGCTGCCAAATCCGCCGTGTCATTCCCTGGCAAGCCAACGTGTCCAGGAATCCATGCGCACTCCACATTAAAACCAGAAGCGTGCAAAATGTGGAGAACGTCCTGGATGCGCTGCACCAAAGGATGATGATGATGATGATGGTGTTTAAGGGCGCTCAACTGCCGAGGTCATAAGCGCCCTTACGATTAAAACTTGGCAATAGCCAGTAAGAAAATACCAAACAAAAAAGTAAACACAAATAAAAGAGCTAACACAGTTGAAACGGAAGTAACAGAAACGTCCAGCCCTCTAACCAGAGCTGGATATAAAACTCCATCTAAAATCAACACATTAAAACCAAAAGAGTTTAAAAAAACCGCTATCACACTAAAACCTCAAGGTAAAAGAAAGTTTTGCTAAAAATTTAAAAACCCTCTCCACTGCTCTTGGGTCATCTGCCAGGACCTCGGCAAGAGAGGCCGGCATGCCCATAGATGACCGAATGTGTGCCAGGTGACCACACTCCAGCAACACATGACGAACTGTCTGTGCCTCCCCACAGAGCGCACAGACAGGAGCAGGTTCACGTTTAAAAAGGTAACTGTGAGTAAAAATACAGTGGCCAATTCTTAGCCGAGCTAGTACTACCTCCTCCCGGCGGAATAAACGAGAGGAGGTTACCCAGTTGACAGGGAGGTCCTTCACCTCTCGCAGCTTATTACCACGGAGAGCCGACCACTCCGCATGCCAAGTCGAAAAAACGGCTCTCCGTACAGCCACTCTAAAATCTTCTGCTGTTGAATGGGTAATCGTAACACTGGGCGCTGTGACTGCCGATTTCGCTGCCAAATCCGCCGTGTCATTCCCTGGCAAGCCAACGTGTCCAGGAATCCATGCGCACTCCACATTAAAGCCAGAAGCGTGCAAAATGTGGAGAACGTCCTGGATGCGCTGCACCAAAGGATGGTAATTGTACAGCTCACGAATGCTCTGAAGGGCACTAAGGGAATCACTAAGAATAAGGCAGTCACCTAATTTTCGACGTCGAATATACAGAAGGGCTTGATAAATAGCATATAGCTCGGCAGAATATATAGATGTGCAACTAGGCAAACCGTAAGTAGAAGTTGCGGTGCCAGTTACAAAGGCACATCCAACACCGTCGGGGCTCTTACTACCATCGGTGTAAATACAAATACGGCCACTGTATTTGGATAAAAATTCTAAAAAGCAACGACGAATACTATCAAGAGGCGTAACAGATTTCCCGTAGAGCGTCATCCCGAGATCGACATGGGAGGTAGCGCGTAACCAAGGGGGGTGTATACTCTCTCCCTTGGATAACAGCCGAGGAATGTCAACATGGTGCTGGCGTAGAAGCTCACGGAAACGAAAACCTGCTGGCCTGGGGCTCAGAGAGCGGAGGCAGTATCGCTCGTGCAGCTCAGGGGAGAAAAACGCGTGATAAGTTGGATGCCCAGGCATACACTTCAGCCCACAGCCATAGTTAGCAAGCAGGACATCACGCCGACAACGCAGAGGAGGTTCTCCCGATTCGGCGTAGAGGCTAACAACTGGGCTCGTTGGAAAAGCTCCAACGGCCACACGGATGCCCTGGTTATGGACTGTGTCTAACCTTCTGAGCACTGAAGGTCGAGCTGAAGAATACACAATGCTGCCATAGTCCAACTTCGAACGAATCACAGCACGATAAAGACGGAGCAATGTCGTCCGATCCGCACCCCAAGACTTGCCACTTAGTATCCGTAAAAGATTTAGAGAACGGTCACATCGTGCTCTAAGCTGTGCTATTTGTGGTGCCCAACAAAGTTTCCGATCGAAGATCAAACCAAGGAATCTCGCCTCGTCTGCGAAAGGAAGTAAATCTGGCCCGAGTCGAAGAGACGGCGGCATATGCCACTTACGGCGCCAGAAGTTAACGCAGACTGTCTTCTCAGCGGAGAAACGAAAACCGTGTTTCGAGCTCCATGCATAGAGATTGTCCAAACACCGCTGGAGACGGCGTTCCAAAAACGGTGTACGCTGAGAAGTACAGAAGATGGCAAAGTCGTCCACGAATAAACAGGAAGAGACACCTTGAGGCACACATAGTGATATGGAATTTATCGCAATAGCAAATAGAGTCACGCTGAGTACCGAGCCCTGCGGCACTCCGTTCTCTTGAATAAAATGGTTAGAAAAAACCGAACCCACCCTCACTCGAAAAACGCGGTCCCGCATAAACTCCTGAATGACCGACGGTAGGCGTCCACGTATGTTCCAGTTGTGCAGAGAACGCAATATTCCCGCCCGCCAACACGTGTCGTAGGCCTTCTCGAGGTCAAAAAATATCCCAACTGTGGGGCTGTTCTTAAGAAACCCGTCCATAATCTGAGTTGACAGAGAGACAAGGTGGTCAGCAGTTGAACGTCGTCGTCGAAAGCCACACTGGATGTTCGTCAGAAGATTGTGGGATTCCAGCCACCACACCAACCGTCCATTTATCATGCGTTCCATCACCTTGCAAACGCAACTGGTGAGGGAAATAGGACGGTAACTGGAAGGAAGATGGCGGTCCTTTCCAGGTTTAAGAATGGGTATGATGGTGGCCTCCCGCCACTTGTCTGGAAAAATGCCATCAACCCAGACACGATTATAGACCTCGAGTAGGAAATCTTTGCCATCAGGAGAGAGATGTTGCAACATTTGGACGTGGATACCATCTGGACCTGGTGCTGAGTGTCGTGAAGAGGAGAGTGCATTGTCTAGCTCTGCCAGGGTGAAAAGGCGATTATAATCCTCAAGGTTGCCAGAAAGAAACGAGAATTCTTGAGATTCCACCTGGTTCTTAACTGTAAGAAACTCAGGGGAATAGTTGCCTGAGCTAGACACCTGAGCGAAAGCACTGCCTAAAGTATTCGCCACGTCAAATGTATCAACAACAGCTCCGGTAGGTGTTTTGAGACCGGCGATGGGCATATGGTTCGGTTTCCCAGCCACACGTCTTAACTTATCCCATACGACAGAGGAAGGTGTATGTCGATTAAAGGAACCCACGAATTTATTCCATGACATCTTTTTGCTATCCTTAATAACCCGCCTAGAATGTGCACGCATCCGTTTATAGTGTATCAGGTTATCCAGTGTAGGAAAACGCTGGAAAACCCGTAGAGCTCGTCTGCGAGCGCGAATAGCATCCCGACAGTCATCGGTCCACCAAGGTACCGGAAATCGACGGCTGTAGCCAGTCGAACGCGGAATGGATTGCTCAGCAGCAGAAAGAATGGTGCCTGTAAGATGTTCGACCAAGTGGTTCACAGAGTCGTGCTCTTCGTAGCTAAATTCAGCCAAGTGGGAGTACAGTTCCCAGCTGGCGTGGTCTAGGCGCCAACTAGGTAAACGGGTGGAACATACAACGGGTGTCAAGACACTAATACGACAAGGAAAGTGGTCACTAGAATGCAAATCCGAGATGATATTCCAGCATAAGGTGACTGCCAGCTGAGGGGAACAAATTGCAATGTCAATGTGTGAAAAACTATGAAATGCGTCAGATAGAAAGGTGGGCTCTCCGGTGTTCAAGAGAGCAAGATTCTGATTATCCAAGAAATCTTTAAGTAGCGTACCTCTCGCACAAGCCCGAGGAGAGCCCCAAAGAGGGTGATGGGCATTCACGTCGCCTACCAATAAAAAGGGTGGTGGCAACTGCGAAATGAGGTGTTCTAAGTCGCTGTGCGAGAGGTCCGCAGATGGAGGCAAATAGATACTGCAAATGGTGAATGAAGCGGAGGGTAGCTTAATGCTGACTGCAACGGACTGGATTGCAGATTGTATGGGTACGGAGTTGGCAAAAATATCATCTCGAATAAGCATCATAGTGCCCCCATGTGCCGGGACACCGTCCTCCGGGGATAAATCACATCGTACGGAGGAGTACTGCCTGATGGTAACGGTGTCCTGTGGACGGAGCTTCGTCTCTTGTAAACATACAGCCAAGGGTTCATGCTGGCGCAGCAACAAGTCAAGCTCTGGTCGATGTGGTCGAATTCCGCGTATGTTCCAATGGAGGATAGCCATTGAGTATATTATGGGATAAGTTTCAAATCGAAAGACGCTTCTGCAGATTGGGATTAGCTGGTCGGTTCAATTTGTTCTTCTTAGGCGTTGGGCTGGTACTATTTTCAGGAGCACGATCCTGCCGTTTCCGCACTGTCCCTCTGGCAGTGGCGGCAGAATCCTCCTGGTCCATCTCCTCCACAAGGGAGGTCCCTTTTTCAAGAGCAGTTTTCGGTCCAAGTAGTTCGAACCGATTGGATGTGCTGATCGGCGAAGACGGCCGTCGCCGATTCACGCCCTCCTCCCCAGATGACCCTTCAGAGGAGGATACACGTGTGGAGTTGCGTGAACTTTTCTTACCTTTAGATGACTTGGTAATAGATTGCACATTTTCTTTCAAAAAGTCTTGTCGTACATACTTGGTCTTAAACTGTCTTTCTGGGGCAGAAGACGTCGTGAATTTAATAGCTTTAGTTCCGGAGGTCGAGGCTTTCGGTGACAACTGTGCAGGACTATTCTGTAAGCTGGCGGATTTGGCAGATGTTGATACCAACTTGGGTGTAGGTGCCGAAGGCTTTGGCAGCGCTTGGGCTAAAATAACCTTTTCCGCAATTGTAGCCCCGTTCATATCGCCGGTCTGTGTTGCGATTTCCCGACGCGGTACCGGTTTAGCTGCAACTGAGCTATAGGTACCGGACCTCGGGGCAGAGGGTTGGCGGAGTCGCAGGAGCTTCCGGGCTTCCAAGAAGGACACCTTCTCTTTCACCCGTATCTCCTGGATCGCTCGTTCCTCTGCAAAACGGGGGCAGTCTCGGGAACTAGATGGGTGTTCCCCGTTACAGTTCACACACGATGGAGCTGAAGCACAAGCCCCATCGTGGGAGATGTCACCGCAGTGGACGCAGGTGATGATGATGATGATGATGATGATGGTGTTTAAGGGCGCTCAACTGCCGGGGTCATAAGCGCCCTTATGATTAAAACTTGGCAATAGCCAGTAAGAAAATACCAAACAAAAAAGTAAACACAAATAAAAGAGCTAACACAGTTGAAACGGAAGTAACAGAAACGTCCAGCCCTCTAACCAGAGCTGGATATAAAACTCCATCTAAAATCAACACATTAAAACCAAAAGAGTTTAAAAAAAACGCTATCACACTAAAACGTCAAGGTAAAAGAAAGTTTTGCTAAAAATTTAAAAACCCTGTCCACTGCTCTTGGGTCATCTGCCAGCACCTCAGCAAGAGAGGCCGGCATGCCCATAGATGACCGAATGTGTGCCAGGTGACCACACTCCAGCAACACATGACGAACTGTCTGTGCCTCCCCACAGAGCGCACAGACAGGAGCAGGTTCACGTTTAAAAAGGTAACTGTGAGTAAAAATACAGTGGCCAATTCTTAGCCGAGCTAGTACTACCTCCTCCCGGCGGAATAAACGAGAGTAGGTTACCCAGTTGACAGGGAGGTCCTTCACTTCTCGCAGCTTATTACCACGGAGAGCCGACCACTCCGCATGCCAAGTCGAAAAAACGGCTCTCCGTACAGCCACTCTAAAATCTTCTGCTGTTGAATGGGTAATCGTAACACTGGGCGCTGTGACTGCCGATTTCGCTGCCAAATCCGCCGTGTCATTCCCTGGCAAGCCAACGTGTCCAGGAATCCATGCGCACTCCACATTAAAACCAGAAGCGTGCAAAATGTGGAGAACGTCCTGGATGCGCTGCACCAAAGGATGGTAATTGTACAGCTCACGAATGCTCTGAAGGGCACTAAGGGAATCACTAAGAATAAGGCAGTCACCTAATTTTCGACGTCGAATATACAGAAGGGCTTGATAAATAGCATATAGCTCGGCAGAATATATAGATGTGCAACTAGGCAAACCGTAAGTAGAAGTTGCGGTGCCAGTTACAAAGGCACATCCAACACCGTCGGGGCTCTTACTACCATCGGTGTAAATACAAATACGGCCACTGTATTTGGATAAAAATTCTAAAAAGCAACGACGAATACTATCAAGAGGCGTAACAGATTTCCCGTAGAGCGTCATCCCGAGATCGACATGGGAGGTAGCGCGTAACCAAGGGGGGTGTATACTCTCTCCCTTGGATAACAGCCGAGGAATGTCAACATTTTGCTGGCGTAGAAGCTCACGGAAACGAAAACCTGCTGGCCTGGGGCTCAGAGAGCGGAGGCAGTATCGCTCGTGCAGCTCAGGGGAGAAAAACGCGTGATAAGTTGGATGCCCAGGCATACACTTCAGCCCACAGCCATAATTAGCAAGCAGGACATCACGCCGACAACGCAGAGGAGGTTCTCCCGATTCGGCGTAGAGGCTAACAACTGGGCTCGTTGGAAAAGCTCCAACGGCCACACGGATGCCCTGGTTATGGACTGTGTCTAACCTTCTGAGCACTGAAGGTCGAGCTGAAGAATACACAATGCTGCCATAGTCCAACTTCGAACGAATCACAGCACGATAAAGACGGAGCAATGTCGTCCGATCCGCACCCCAAGACTTGCCACTTAGTATCCGTAAAAGATTTAGAGAACGGTCACATCGTGCTCTAAGCTGTGCTATTTGTGGTGCCCAACAAAGTTTCCGATCGAAGATCAAACCAAGGAATCTCGCCTCGTCTGCGAAAGGAAGTAAATCTGGCCCGAGTCGAAGAGACGGCGGCATATGCCACTTACGGCGCCAGAAGTTAACGCAAACTGTCTTCTCAGCGGAGAAACGAAAACCGTGTTTCGAGCTCCATGCATAGAGATTGTCCAAACACCGCTGGAGACGGCGTTCCAAAAACGGTGTACGCTGAGAAGTACAGAAGATGGCAAAGTCGTCCACGAATAAACAGGAAGAGACACCTTGAGGCACACATACCTTCCTCTGTCCTATGAATAACCAAGTAGCGAGGACCACATGACTCGACTACTTCCTTTCCAACGTTTGCATTTAAAATAAGGGGTTTGGTTTTGGTGCCATAAAAAATGGTATAAATTCATCCCCCAGTGCTCCCCACCCACCACGGAGCCCAACGAGGGGTCACCCCACTGGGGTGACAGGGCTACACAGGGGATATAGCGGGCTCGCCGTCCCACTCACCCTGGAGTTCGGTGTAATACCTAGTCCTGGCCGATTGACTAGGGGTGGGTTAGTCCCTAGCCTCCCGTTTAGGCAAATCAGAAACCAAAGCTGTGTATTAGGCTGCGCACCCTCCCCAGTTACTGAAAGACAGAAGCCCAGGCTCAGGTACGCAACCCTCAACCAACCAGGATATTCCTTTTCACCGACACGGGTCTCCACGCACGGCCTACACGTGGGTGGGCATTTTGACCTACTGACTCCCTCACCACTCTGAGGTTGCCCACAGAGGGCCCGGTCCAGTGTTCTGAACCTGTTCAATGGCACTGTGAGGTGGGGAGTCCACCCCGGTACAGTGTTCTGATCCTGCTCAATGGCACTGTTAGGTCGGGACTCCACCCCGGTAGTGTTCTGACTGTGTTCAATGGCACTGTGACGTCGGGGGAACACCACGGTACAGTGCTCTGACCTTGTTCAATGGCAATGTGAGCTCGGGTGTCCACCACGGTACAGTGTTCTGACCCTGCTCAATGGCACTGTGAGGTCGGTAGTCCACCACGGTACAGTGTTCTGACCCTGCATAATGGCACTCTTAGATCGGGAGTTTACCCCGGTACAGTGTTCTGACCCTGTTCAATGGCACTGAGGCCGGGAGTTCACCACGGTACAGTGTTCTGACCGTATATATTGGCACTGTGACGTCAGTAGTCCAGCACGATAATGTTCTGACCGTGTTCAATGGCACTGTGACGTCGGGAGTCTACCGGGGTGCAGTGTTCTGACCGTGTTCAATGGCACTGTGAGGTCTGGAGTCCACCTCGGTGCAATGTTCTGACCCTGTTAAATGGCACTGTTAGTTCAGCAGTCCACCCCCGTACAGTGTGCTGACCGTGTTCATTGGCACTGTGACGTCAGGAATCCACCACGGTGCATTGTTCTGACCCTGTTCAATGGCACTGTGAGGTCGGGAGTCCACCACGGTAGTCTTCTGACCGTGTTCAATGGCACTGTGACGTCGGGAGTCCACCACGGTAATGTTCTGACCGTGTTCAATGGCACTGTGAGATTTTGAAGTCAACCGCGGTGTAATGTTCAGATACTGGTAAATGGCACTGTGAGGTCGGGAGTCCACCACGATGCAGTGTTCTGACTCTGCTCAATGGCACTGTGAGGTAGGGAGTCCACCTCGGTACAGTGTGCTGACTGTGCAATGGCACGGTTAGGTCGGGAATCCACCCCGGTCCAGTGTTCTGACCCTGTTCAATGGCACTGTGACGTCGGGAGTCCAACACGGAACAGTGTGCTGACCTTGTACAATGGCAATATGAGGTAGGGTTTCCAGCACGGTACAGTGTTCTGACCCTGCTCAATGGCACTGTGAGGTCGGGAGACCACCACGATACAATGTTCTGAACCTGCTCAATGGCACTCTTAGGTAGGGAGTCCACTCCGGTACAGTGTTCTGACCCTGTTCAATGGCACAGTGACGTCGGGAGGGCACTACGGTGCAGTGTTCTGACCCTGTTCAATGGCATTGTGACGTCGGAAGTCCACTACGGTGCAGTGTTCTGACCCTGTTCAATGGCACTGTTAGGTCGGCAGTCCACCACGGTAGTGTTCTGACGGTGTTCAATGGCACTGTGACGTCAGGAGTACACCACGGTACAGTGTTCTGACCTTGTTCAATGGCAATGTGAGGTCGGGAGTCCACCACGGTACAGTGTTCTGACCCTGCTCAATGGCATGGTGAGGTCGGGAGTCCACCACGGTACAGAGTTCTGACCCTGCTCAAAGGCACACTTAGGTCGGGAGTCCACCCCGGTACAGTGTTCTGACCCTGTTCAATGGCACTGTGAGGTCTGGAGTCCACCACGGTGCAGTGTTCTGACCCTGTTCAATGGCACTGTGAGGTCGGGAGTCCACCACGATAATGTTCTGACCGTAATCAATGGCACTGTGAGGTTCGGAGTCCACCCCGTATGTGTTCTGACCGCGTTCAATGGCAATGTTATGTCGGGAGTCCACTACGGTAGAGTTCTAACCCTGTTCAATGGAACTGTGAGGCCGGGAGTCCACCACGGTAGTGTTCTGACCGTATTGAATGGCCCTCTGACGTCGGGAGTCCTTCACGGTAGTGTTCTGACCGTGTTCAATGGCGCTGTGCCGTGGGGAGTCCACCCCGGTACAGTGTTCTGACCCTGTTCAATGGCACTGTGAGGTCGGGAGTCCACCCCGGTACAGTGTTCTGACCCTGTTCAATGGCACTGTGAGGTCGGGATTCCACCACGGTGCCGTGTTCTCACCCTGTTCAAGGGCACTGTGAGGTCGGGAGTCCACCACGGTAGTGTTTTGACCGTGTTTAATGGCACTGTGAGGTCGTGAGTCCACCCCAGTAGTGTTCTGACCGCGTTCAATGGCACTGTTACGTCGGTAGTCCATAACGTTATTGTTCTAACCCTGTTCATAGCACTGTGAAGTCGGGAGTCCACCACGATAGTGCTCTGGCCGTGTTCAATGGCACTGTGAGGTCGGGAGTACACCACGGTACAGTGTTTTTACCCTGTTCAATGGCACTGTGACGTCGGGAGTCCACCACGGTAAGGTTCTGACCCTGTTCAATGGTACTGTGAGGTCGGGGGTCCACCACGATTGTGTTCTGGCCGTGTTCAATGGCACTGTGAGGTCGGGAGTACACCACGTTAGAGTGTTCTGACCGTATTCAATGGCACTGTGACGCCGGTAGTCCACCACGATAATGTTCTGACCGTGTTCAATGGCACTGTGACGTCAAAGTCCTACAGGCTGCAGTGTTCTGACCGTGTTCAATGGCACTGTGAGATCGGGAGTCCACCCCGGTACAGTGTTCAGACCCTGTTGAATGGCACTGTGAGGTCTGGAGACCACCACGGTGCGGTGTTCTGACCCTGCTCAGTGGCACTGTTAGTTCGGCATTCCACCCCGGTACAGTTTGCTGACCCTGTTCAATGGCACTGTAATGTCGGAAATCCACCCCGGTCCAGTGTTCTTACCCTTCTCAATGGCACTTTGAGGTGCGGAGTCCACTCCGGTACTGTGTTCTGACCCTGCTCAATGGCACTGGTAGGTCGGGAGACCACACCGGTAGTGTTCTGACACTGCTCAATGGCACTGTTAGGTCGGCAGTCCAGCACGGTAGTGTTCTGATGGTGTTCAATGGCACTGTGACGTCGGGAGTCCACCACGGTTCAGTGTTCTGACCTTGTTCAATAGCAATGTGAGGTCGGGTGTCCACCACGGTACAGTGTTCTGACCCTGCACAATGGCACTGTGAGGTCGGGAGTCCACCACGGCACAGTGTTCTGAACCTGCTGAATAGCACTCTTAGGTAGGGAGTCCACCCCGGTACAGTGTTCTGACCCTGCTCAATGGCACTTTTAGGTCGGGAGTCCACCCCGGTACAGTGTTCTGACCCTGTTCAATGGCTCTGTGAGGTCGGGAGTCCACCACGGTGCAGTGTTCTAACCCTGTTCAATGGCACTGTGAGGTCGGGAGTCCACCACGGTAGTGTTCTGGCCGTGATCAATGGCACTGTGAGGTTCGGAGTCCACCCCGGAAGTGTTCTGACCGCGTTCAATGGCACTGTTATGTCGGGAGTCCACTACGGTAGTGTTCTAACCCTGTTCAATGGTACTATGAGGTCGGGAGTCCACCAGGGTAGTGTTCTGACCGTATTCAATGGCCCTCTGACGTCGGGAGTCCACCACAGTAGTGTTCTGACCGTGTTCAATGGCGCTGTGACGTTGGGAATCCACCACGGTCCAGTGTTCTGAACGTGTTCAATGGCACTGTGAGGTCAGGAGACCACCCCGGTACAGTGTTCTGATCCTGTTCAATGGCACTGTGATGTCGGGAGTCCACCACGGTAGTCTTCTGACTGTGTTCAATAGCACTGTGAGGTTGGGAGTCCACCTCGGTACAGTGTTCTGACCCTGTTCAGTGGCACTGTGACGTCGGGAGTCCACCCCGGTACAGTGTTCTGACACTGCTCAATGGCACTGGTAGGTCGGGAGTACCCCACGGTACAGTGTTCTGACCCTGTTCAATGGCACTCTGAGCTCGAGAGCCCAACCCGGTACAGTGCTCTGACCCTGTTCAATGACACTGTGAGGTCGGGAGTCCACCCCGGTACAGTGTTCTGATTCTGTTCAATGGCACTGTGAGGTCGGGATTCCACCCCGGTACAGTTTTCTGACCCTGTTCAATGGCGCTGTGAGGTCGGGATTCAAACCACGGTGCAGTGTTCTCACCCTGTTCAATGGCACTGTGAGGTCGGGAGTCCACCACGGTAGTGTTTTGACCGTGTTCAATGGCACTGTGAGGTCGGGAGTCCACCCCAGTAGTGTTCTGACCGCGTTCAATGGCACTGTTACGTCGGTAGTCCACAACGTTATTGTTCTAACCCTGTTCAATGGCACTGTGACGTCGGGAGTCCATCATGATAGTGTTCTGGCCGAGTTCAATGGCACTGTGAGGTCGGGAGTACACCAAGGTACAGTGTTCTGACCCTGTTCAATGGTACTGTGAGGTCGGGATTCCACCACGGCAGTGTTATGACCGTGTTCAATGGCACTGTGACGTCAAAGTCCTACACGGTGCAGTGTTGTGACCGTGTTCAAAAGCACTGTGAGATCGGGCGTCCACCCCGGGACAGTGTACATACCCTGTTGAATGGCACTGTGAGGTCTGGAGACCACCACGGTGTGGTGTTCTGACCCTGCTCAATGGCACTGTTAGTTCGGCATTCCACCCCGGTACAGTGTGCTGACCCTGTTCAATGGCACTGTTAGGTCGGGAATCCACCCCGGTCCAGTGTTCTGACCCTTCCCAATGGCACTGTGAGTTGGGGAGTCCACCCCGGTACAGTGTTCTGACCCTGCTCAATGGCACTGGTAGGTCGGGAGTCCACACCGGTAGTGTTTTGACCCTACTCAATGGCACTGTTAGGTCGGCAGTCCAGCATGGTAGTGTTTTGACCGTGTTCAATGGCACTGTGACGTCGGGAGTCCACCACGGTACAGTGTTCTGACCTTGTTCAATAGCAATGTGAGGACGGGTGTCCACCACGGTACAGTGTTCTGACCCTGCTCAATGGCACTGTGAGGTCGGGAGTCCACCACGGCACAGTGTTCTGAACCTGCCAAATGGCACTCTTAGGTAGGGAGTCCACCCCGGTACAGTGTTCTGACCCATTTCAATGGCACTGTGAGGTCGGGAGTTCACCACGGTACAGTGTTCTGATCCTGTTCAATGGCACTGTGAGGTCGGGAGTCCACCACGGTAGTGTTCTGACCCTGCTCAATGGCACTGTCACGTCGGGAGTGCACTACGGTAGTGTTCTAACTCTGTTCAAAAACACTGTGATGTCTGGAGTCCACCACGATAGTGTTCTGGCCATGTTCAATGGCACTCTGAGGTCGACAGTCCACCACGGTAGTGTGCTGTTCCTGTTCAATGGCACTGTGACGTCGGGAGTTCACTACGGTGCAGTGTTCTAACCCTGTTCAATGGCAATATGAGTTCGGGACTACACCACGCTATCGTTCTGACCGTGTTCAATGGCATTGTAAGGCCAAGAGTCCACACCGTTAGCGTTATGACCCTGTTCAATGTCACTGTGAAGTCGGGAATCCACCACGGTAGTGTTCTCACCAAGTTCAATGGCGCTGTGACGTCGGGAGTCCACTACGGTACTGTTCTATCCCTGTTCAATAGCAATGGACGCCGGGAGTCCACCACGATAGTGTTCTGACCGTGTTCAAAGGCACTGTGAGGTCGGGAGTCCACTACGGTATTGTTCTGACCCTGCTCAATGGCACTGTGAGGTCGGGAGTCCACCACGGTAATGTTCTGACCGTGGTAAATGGCACTGTGATGTCGGGAGTCTACCAAGGTAGTGTTTAGACCGCGTTCAATGGCAATGTGACGCCGGGAGTCCACTACGATAGTGTTCTGACCATTTTCAATGGCACTGTGACGTCGGGAGTCCACTTCGGAGGTGTTCTAACCCTGTTCAATAGCACTGTGATGTCGGGAGTCCACCACGGTAATATTCTGACCCTGCACAATGGCACTATGAGGTCGGGAATCCACCACGGTAATGTTCTGACCGTGGTAAATGGCAATGTGAGGTCGGGAGTCCACACGGTAATGTTCTGACCGCGTTCAATGGCACTGTGAGGCCGGGAGTTCACCACGGTACAGTGTTCTGACCCTTGTCAATGGCACTGTGACGTCGGGAGTGCACTACGGTAGTGTTCTAACCCTTTTCAATGGCACTGTGACGTCGGGAGTCCACCACGGAACAGTGTTCTGACCTTGTTCAATGGCAATTTGAGGTCGGGTGTCCAGCACGGTACAGTGTTCTGACCCTGCTCAATGGCACTGTGAGGTCGGGAGTCCACCACGGTAAAATGTTCTGAACCTCAGGCACTCTTAGGTAGGGAGTCCATCCCGGTACAGTGTTCTGACCCTGTTCAATGGCCTGTGAGGCCGGGAGTTCACCACGGTACAGTGTTCTGACCCTGTTCAATGGCACTGTGACGTATGGAGTGCACTACGGTGCAGTGTTCTGACCCTCTTCAATGGCAATGTGAGGTCGGTAATCCACCACGGTATCGTTCTGACCGTGTTCAATGGTATTGTATGCTCAAGAGTCAACCCCGGTAAAGTTATGACCCTGTTCAATGGTATTGTGACGTCGGGAGTCCACCCCGTTAGTGTTCTGACCATGTTCACTGGCACTTAGACGTCGGGAGTCCACTACGGTAGTGTTCTAACCCTGTTCAATAGCACTGTGACGCCGGGAGTTCACCGCGATAGTGTTCTGACCGTGTTCAATGGCACTGTGAAGTCGGGAGTCCACCACGGTAATATTCTGACCCTGCTCAATGGCACTATGAGGTCGGTAGTCCACCACGGTAATGTTCTGACCGTGGTAAATGGCACTGTGAGGTTGGGAGTCCACCACGGTTATGTTCTGACCGCGTTCAATGGCACTGTATGGTCGGGAGTCCACCACGTTAGTGTCCTGACTGCGTTCAATGGCACTATGACGTCGGGCGTCCACCACGGTAGAGTGTAGTGACAGTGTTCAATGGCACTGTGAGGTCGGGAGTCCACCACGGTAGTGTTTTGACCGTGTTCAATGGCACTGTGACGTCGAGAGTCTACCACGTTAGTGTTCTGCACGGGTTCAATGCACTGTTAGGTCGGAGTCCACCACAGTACAGTGTTCTGACCCTGGTCAATGGCACTGTGACGTCGGGAGTCCACCAAGGTACAGTGTAGTGACAGTGTTCAATGGCACTGTGAGGTCGGGAGTCCACACCGGTACAGTGTTCTGACCCTGTGCAATGGCGCTGTGACGTTGAGAGTCCACCACGGTACAGTGTTCTGACCCTGCAAATGGCACTGTGAGGTCGGGAGTCCACCACGGTTGTGTACTGACCGTGTTCAATGGCACTGAGCGGTCGGGTGTCCACCCCGGTACAGTGTACTGACCCTGTTCAATGGACCTGTGAATTCGGGAGTCCACCACGGTAATGTTCTGACCCTGTTCAATGGTACTGAGAAGTCTGGAGTCCACCACGGTAGTGTTCTGACCGAGTTCAATGGCACTGTGACGTCGTCAGTCCACCACGGTAATGTTCTGACCCTGTTCAATGGTACTGTGAGGTAGGGAGTCCACCACGGTAGTGTTCTGAGCGTATTCAATGGTCCTGTGACGTCGGGAGTCCACCACGGTAATCTTCCGACCGTGCTCAATGGCACTGTGAGGTCGGGAGTCCACCCCGGTACAGTGTTCTCACCCTGGTCACTGGCGCTGTGACGTCGGGAGTCCACACCGGTACAGTGTTCTGACCGTGTTCAATAGCACTGTGAAGTCGGGAGTCCACCAAGGTACAGTGTTCTGACCCTGTTCAATGGCGCTGTGACGTCGGGAGTCCACACCGGTACAGTGTTCTGACCGTGTTCAATGGCACTGTGAGGTCGGGAGTCCACCAAGGTACAGTGTTCTGACCCTGTTCAATGGCACTATGAGGTCGAGATGCCACCCCGGTACAGTGTTCTGACCCTGTTCAATGGTACTGTGAGGTCGGGAGTCCACCCCGGTGTAGTGTTCAGACCCTGCTCAATGGCACTGTGAGGTCGGGAGTCCATCACGGTAATATGTGCTGACCATGTTCAATGGCACTGTTAGGTCGGGAAACCACCCCGGTGGGTTCTGACCCTGCTCAATGGCCCTGTTAGTGTCGGCAGTCCACAACGGTAGTGTTCTGATCTTGCTCAAAGGCTATGTGAGGTCGGGAGTCCACCACGGTACATTGTTCTGACCCTGCTCAATGGCACTTTTATGTTGGGAGTCCAAAACGGTAATGTGCTAACTCTGTTCAATGGATTCTGTGAGGTTGGGAGACCACCACGGTAATGTTCTGACAGTATTCAATGGCCCTGTGACGTCGGGAGTCCACCACGGTAATCTTCTGACCGTGTTCAATGGCACTGTGACGTCGGGAGTCCACCTAGGAGCAGTGTTCTGACCGTGTTCAATGGCACTGTGAGGTCGGGAGTCCACCCCGGTACAGTGTTCTGACCCTGTTCAATGGAACTGTGACGTCGGGAGTCCACCACGGTACAGTGTTCTGACCCTGTTCAATGGCACTGTGACGTCGGCAGTCCACCACGGTACAGTGTTCTGAACCTGTTCAATGGCACTGTGACGTCGGGAGTCCACCACGATAGTGTTCTGGCCGTGTTCAATAGCACTCTCAGGTCGGTAGTCCAGCACGGTAGTGTTCTGACCCTGTTCAATGGCACTGTGACGTCGGGAGTCCACCACGGAACAGTGTGCTGACCTTGTACAATGGCAATGTGAGGTCGGGTTTCCAGCACGGTACAGTGTTCTGACCCTGCTCAATGGCACTGTGAGGTCGGGAGACCACCACGGTAATGTTCTGACCGTGGTAAATGGCACTGTGAGGTCGGGAGTCTACCAAGGTAGTGTTTAGACCGCGTTCAATGGCAATGTGACGCCGGGAGTCCACTACGATAGTGTTCTGACCATGTTCAATGGCACTGTGACGTCGGGAGTCCACTTCGGAGGTGTTCTAACCCTGTTCAATAGCACTGTGATGCCGGGAGTCCACCACGGTAATATTCTGACCCTACACAATGGCACTATGAGGTCGGGAATCCACCACGGTAATGTTCTGACCGTGGTAAATGGCAATGTGAGGTCGGGAGTCCACACGGTAATGTTCTGACCGCGTTCAATGGCACTGTGAGGTCGGGAGTCCACCACGGCAGTGTTTTGACCGTGTTCAATGGCACTGTGAGGTAGGGAGTCCATCACGGTGGTGTTCTGACCGCGTTCAATGGCACTGTGACGTCGGGCGTCCACCAAGGTACAGTGTAGTGACAGTGTTCAATGGCACTGTGAGGTCGGGAGTCCACCCCGGTACAGTGTTCTGAACCTGCAAAATGGCACTGTGAAGTCGGCATTCCACCACGGTTGTGTTCTGACCGCGTTCAATGGCACTGTGAGGTCGGGAGTCCACCACGGTACAGTGTTCTGACCCTGTTCAATGGCACTCTGAAGTCGAGAGCCCAACTCATTACAGTGCTCTGACCCTGTTCAATGGCACTGTGAGGTCGGGAGTCCACGCCGATACAGTGTTCTGACCCTGTTCAATGGCACTGTGGGGTCGGGAGTCCACCCCGGGTCAGTGTTCTGACCCTGTTCAATGGCACTGTGAGGTCGGGATTCCAACATGGTGCAGTGTTCTCACCCTGTTCAATGGCACTGCGAGGTCGGGAGTCCACCCCAGTAGTGTTCTGACCGCGTTCAATGGCACTGTGACGTCGATAGTCCACAACGTTATTGTTCTAACCCTGTTCAATGGCATTGTGACGTCGGGAGTCCACCACGATAGTGTTCCGGCCATGTTCAATGGGCTGTGAGGTCGGGAGTACACCACGGTACAGTGTTCTGATCCTGTTCAATGGCTCTATGACGTCGGGAGTCCATCACGATTATGTTGTGACCCTGTTCAATGGTACTGTGAGGTCGGGAGTCCACCACGGTAGTGTTCTGACCGTATTCAATGGCACTGTGACGTCGGTAGTCCACCACGATAAAGTTCTGACCGTGTTCAATGGCACTGTGACGTCAAAGTCCACCACGGTGCAGCGTTCTGACCGTGTTCAATGGCACTGTGAGATCGTGAGTCGACCCCGGTACAGTGATCTGATCCTGCTGAATGGCACTGTGAGGTCATGAGACCACCACGGTGCAGTGTTCTGACCAAGCTCAATGGCACTGTTAGTTCGGTCGTCCACCCCGATACAGTGTGCTGACCCTGTTCAATGGCACTGTTAGGTCGGGAATCCACACCGGTCCTGTGTTCTCACCCTTCTCAATGGCAGTGTGAGGTGGGGAGTCCACCCCGGTACAGTGTTCTGACCCTGCTCAATGGCACTGGTAGGTCGGGAGTACACACCGTTAGTGTTCTGACCCTGCTCAATGACACTGTTATGTCGGCAGTCCACGACGGTAGTTTTCTGACCGTGTTCAATGGTACTGTGACGTCGGGAGTCCACCACGGTACAATGTTCTAACATTGTTCAATAGCAATGTGAGGTCAAGTGTCCACCACGGTACAGTGTTCTGACCCTGCTCAATTGCACTGTGAGGTCGGGAGTCCACTACGATACAGTGTTCTGAACCTGCTCAATGGCACTCTTGGGTAGGAAATCCACCCCGGTACAGTGTTCTGACCCATGTCAATGTCACTGTGGGTCGGGAGTTCACCACGGTACAGTGTTCTGACTCTGCTCAATGGCACTGTCACGTCGGAAATGCACTACGGTAGTGTTCTAACCCAGTTCAATAGCACTGTGACGTCGGGAGTCCACCACGATAGTGTTCTGGCCGTGTTCAATGGCACTCTGTGGTCGACAGTCCACCACGGTAGTGTTCTGACCCTGTTCAATGGCACTGTGACGTCGGGAGTCCACTACGGTGCAGTGTTCGGACCCTGTTCAATGGCAATATGGGTTCGGTACTACACCATGGTATCGTTCTGACCGTGTTCAATTGCATTGTAAGGCCAAGGGTCCACCCAGGTAGCGTTATGACCCTGTTCAATGGCACTGTGAAGTCGGGAGCACACCACGATAGTGTTCTGACCGTGTTCAATGGCACTGTGACATCGGTAGTCCACCACGGTAATGTTCTGACCCTGTTCAAAGGCACTGTGAGGTCGGGAGTCCACTACGGTTTTGTTCTGACCCCTCTCAATGGCACTGTGAGGTCGGGAGTCCACCACGGTAATGTTCTGACCGTGGTAAATGGCACTGTGAGGTCGGGAGTCCACCAAGGTAGTGTTCTGACCACGTTCAATGGCATTGTGAGGTCGGGAGTCCACCACGTTATTGTTCTGACCGCGTTCAATGGCACTGTGATGTCGGGCGTCCACCACGGTAGCGTGTAGAAACCGTGTTCAATGGCACAGTGCGGTCGCGAGTCCACCACGGTAGAGCTCTGACCCTGCTCAATGGCACTGTGAGGTCGGTAGTACATCCCGGTAGTGTTCTGACCGTGTTAAATGGCACTGTGACGTCGGGAGTCCACCACGGTGCAGTGTTCTGACCGTGTTCAGTGGCACTGCGAGATTTTGAAGTCAACCCCGGTGTAATGTTCAGATACTGGACAATGGCACTGTGAGGTCGGGAGTCCACCACGGTGCAGTGTTCTGACCCTGTGCAATGGCACGGTTAGGTCGGGAATCCACCCCGGTCCAGTGTTCCGACCCTGTTCAATGGCACTGTGAGGCCGGGAGTTCACCACGGTACAGTGTTCTGACCCTTGTCAATGGCACTGTGACGTCGGGAGTGCACTACGGTAGTGTTCTAACCCATTCAATGGCACTGTGACGTCGGGAGTCCACCCCGTTAGTGTTCTGATCATATTCACTGGCACTAAGACGTCGGGAGTCCACTACGGTAGTGTTCTAACCCTGTTCAATAGCACTGTGACGCCGGGAGTTCACCGCGATAGTGTTCTGACCGTGTTCAATGGCACTGTGAAGTCGGGAGTCCACCACGGTAAGATGATGATGATGGTGTTTAAGGGCGCTCAACTGCCGAGGTCATAAGCGCCCTTACGATTAAACCTTGGCAATAGCCAGTAAGAAAATACCAAACAAAAAAGTAAACACAAATAAAAGAGCTAACACAGTTGAAACGGAAGTAACAGAAACGTCCAGCCCTCTAACCAGAGCTGGATATAAAACTCCATCTAAAATCAACACATTAAAACCAAAAGAGTTTAAAAAAACCGCTATCACACTAAAACCTCAAGGTAAAAGAAAGTTTGGCTAAAAATTTAAAAACCCTGTCCACTGCTCTTGGGTCATCTGCCAGGACCTCGGCAAGAGAGGCCGGCATGCCCATAGATGACCGAATGTGTGCCAGGTGACCACACTCCAGCAACACATGACGAACTGTCTGTGCCTCCCCACAGAGCGCACAGACAGGAGCAGGTTCACGTTTAAAAAGGTAACTGTGAGTAAAAATACAGTGGCCAATTCTTAGCCGAGCTAGTACTACCTCCTCCCGGCGGAATAAACGAGAGGAGGTTACCCAGTTGACAGGGAGGTCCTTCACCTCTCGCAGCTTATTACCACGGAGAGCCGACCACTCCGCATGCCAAGTCGAAAAAACGGCTCTCCGTACAGCCACTCTAAAATCTTCTGCTGTTGAATGGGTAATCGTAACACTGGGCGCTGTGACTGCCGATTTCGCTGCCAAATCCGCCGTGTCATTCCCTGGCAAGCCAACGTGTCCAGGAATCCATGCGCACTCCACATTAAAGCCAGAAGCGTGCAAAATGTGGAGAACGTCCTGGATGCGCTGCACCAAAGGATGGTAATTGTACAGCTCACGAATGCTCTGAAGGGCACTAAGGGAATCACTAAGAATAAGGCAGTCACCTAATTTTCGACGTCGAATATACAGAAGGGCTTGATAAATAGCATATAGCTCGGCAGAATATATAGATGTGCAACTAGGCAAACCGTAAGTAGAAGTTGCGGTGCCAGTTACAAAGGCACATCCAACACCGTCGGGGCTCTTACTACCATCGGTGTAAATACAAATACGGCCACTGTATTTGGATAAAAATTCTAAAAAGCAACGACGAATACTATCAAGAGGCGTAACAGATTTCCCGTAGAGCGTCATCCCGAGATCGACATGGGAGGTAGCGCGTAACCAAGGGGGGTGTATACTCTCTCCCTTGGATAACAGCCGAGGAATGTCAACATGGTGCTGGCGTAGAAGCTCACGGAAACGAAAACCTGCTGGCCTGGGGCTCAGAGAGCGGAGGCAGTATCGCTCGTGCAGCTCAGGGGAGAAAAACGCGTGATAAGTTGGATGCCCAGGCATACACTTCAGCCCACAGCCATAATTAGCAAGCAGGACATCACGCCGACAACGCAGAGGAGGTTCTCCCGATTCGGCGTAGAGGCTAACAACTGGGCTCGTTGGAAAAGCTCCAACGGCCACACGGATGCCCTGGTTATGGACTGTGTCTAACCTTCTGAGCACTGAAGGTCGAGCTGAAGAATACACAATGCTGCCATAGTCCAACTTCGAACGAATAACAGCACGATAAAGACGGAGCAATGTCGTCCGATCCGCACCCCAAGACTTGCCACTTAGTATCCGTAAAAGATTTAGAGAACGGTCACATCGTGCTCTAAGCTGTGCTATTTGTGGTGCCCAACAAAGTTTCCGATCGAAGATCAAACCAAGGAATCTCGCCTCGTCTGCGAAAGGAAGTAAATCTGGCCCGAGTCGAAGAGACGGCGGCATATGCCACTTACGGCGCCAGAAGTTAACGCAGACTGTCTTCTCAGCGGAGAAACGAAAACCGTGTTTCGAGCTCCATGCATAGAGATTGTCCAAACACCGCTGGAGACGGCGTTCCAAAAACGGTGTACGCTGAGAAGTACAGAAGATGGCAAAGTCGTCCACGAATAAACAGGAAGAGACACCTTGAGGCACACATAGTGATATGGAATTTATCGCAATAGCAAATAGAGTCACGCTGAGTACCGAGCCCTGCGGCACACCGTTCTCTTGAATAAAATGGTTAGAAAAAACCGAACCCACCCTCACTCGAAAAACGCGGTCCCGCATAAACTCCTGAATGACCAACGGTAGGCGTCCACGTATGTTCCAGTTGTGCAGAGAACGCAATATTCCCGCCCGCCAACACGTGTCGTAGGCCTTCTCGAGGTCAAAAAATATCCCAACTGTGGGGCTGTTCTTAAGAAACCCGTCCATAATCTGAGTTGACAGAGAGACAAGGTGGTCAGCAGTTGAACGTCGTCGTCGAAAGCCACACTGGATGTTCGTCAGAAGATTGTGGGATTCCAGCCACCACACCAACCGTCCATTGATCATGCGTTCCATCACCTTGCAAACGCAACTGGTGAGGGAAATAGGACGGTAACTGGAAGGAAGATGGCGGTCCTTTCCAGGTTTAAGAATGGGTATGATGGTAGCCTCCCGCCACTTGTCTGGAAAAATGCCATCAACCCAGACACGATTATAGACCTCGAGTAGGAAATCTTTGCCATCAGGAGAGAGATGTTGCAACATTTGGACGTGGATACCATCTGGACCTGGTGCTGAGTGTCGTGAAGAGGAGAGTGCATTGTCTAGCTCTGCCAGGGTGAAAAGGCGATTATAATCCTCAAGGTTGCCAGAAAGAAACGAGAATTCTTGAGATTCCACCTGGTTCTTAACTGTAAGAAACTCAGGGGAATAGTTGCCTGAGCTAGACACCTCAGCGAAAGCACTGCCTAAAGTATTCGCCACGTCAAATGTATCAACAACAGCTCCGGTAGGTGTTTTGAGACCGGCGATGGGCATATGGTTCGGTTTCCCAGCCACACGTCTTAACTTATCCCATACGACAGAGGAAGGTGTATGTCGATTAAAGGAACCCACGAATTTATTCCATGACATCTTTTTGCTATCCTTAATAACCCGCCTAGAATGTGCACGCATCCGTTTATAGTGTATCAGGTTATCCAGTGTAGGAAAACGCTGGAAAACCCGTAGAGCTCGTCTGCGAGCGCGAATAGCATCCCGACAGTCAGCGGTCCACCAAGGTACCGGAAATCGACGGCTGTAGCCAGTCGAACGCGGAATGGATTGCTCAGCAGCAGAAAGAATGGTCCCTGTAAGATGTTCGACCAAGTGGTTCACAGAGTCGTGCTCTTCGTAGCTAAATTCAGCCAAGTGGGAGTACAGTTCCCAGCTGGCGTGGTCTAGGCGCCAACTAGGTAAACGGGTGGAACATACAACGGGTGTCAAGACACTAATACGACAAGGAAAGTGGTCACTAGAATGCAAATCCGAGATGATATTCCAGCATAAGGTGACTGCCAGCTGAGGGGAACAAATTGCAATGTCAATGTGTGAAAAACTATGAAATGCGTCAGATAGAAAGGTGGGCTCTCCGGTGTTCAAGAGAGCAAGATTCTGACTATCCAAGAAGTCTTTAAATAGCGTACCTCTCGCACAAGCCCGAGGAGAGCCCCAAAGAGGGTGATGGGCATTGACGTCGCCTACCAATAAAAAGGGTGGTGGCAACTGCGAAATGAGGTGTTCTAAGTCGCTGTGCGAGAGGTCCGCAGATGGAGGCAAATAGATACTGCAAATGGTGAATGAAGCGGAGGGTAGCTTAATGCTGACAGCAACGGACTGGATTGCAGATTGTATGGGTACGGAGTTGGCAAAAATATCATCTCGAATAAGCATCATAGTGCCCCCATGTGCCGGGACACCGTCCTCCGGGGATAAATCACATCGTACGGAGGAGTACTGCCTGATGGTAACGGTGTCCTGTGGACGGAGCTTCGTCTCTTGTAAACATACAGCCAAGGGTTCATGCTGGCGCAGCAACAAGTCAAGCTCTGGTCGATGTGGTCGAATTCCGCGTATGTTCCAATGGAGGATAGCCATTGAGTATATTATGGGATAAGTTTCAAATCGAAAGACGCTTCTGCAGATTGGGATTAGCTGGTCGGTTCAATTTGTTCTTCTTAGGCGTTGGGCTAGTACTATTTTCAGGAGCACGATCCTGCCGTTTCCGCACTGTCCCTCTGGCAGTGGCGGCAGAATCCTCCTGGTCCATCTCCTCCACAAGGGAGGTCCCTTTTTCAAGAGCAGTTTTAGGTCCAAGTAGTTCGAACCGATTGGATGTGCTGATCGGCGAAGACGGCCGTCGCCGATTCACGCCCTCCTCCCCAGATGACCCTTCAGAGGAGGATACACGTGTGGAGTTGCGTGAACTTTTCTTACCTTTAGATGACTTGGTAATAGATTGCACATTCTCTTTCAAGAAGTCTTGTCGTACATACTTGGTCTTAAACTGTTTTTCCGGGGCAGAAGACGTCGTGAATTTACCAACTTTAGTTCCAGAGGTCGAGGCTTTCGGTGACAACTGTGCAGGACTATTCTGTAAGCTAGCGGATTTGGCAGATGTTGATACCAACTTGGGTGTAGGTGCCGAAGGCTTTGGCAGCGCTTGGGCTAAAATAACCTTTTCCGCAATTGTAGCCCCGTTCATATCGCCGGTCTGTGTTGCGATTTCCCGACGCGGTACCGGTTTAGCTGCAACTGAGCTATAGGTACCGGACCTCGGGGCAGAGGGTTGGCGGAGTCGCAGGAGCTTCCGGGCTTCCAAGAAGGACACCTTCTCTTTCACCCGTATCTCCTGGATCGCTCGTTCCTCTGCAAAACGGGGGCAGTCTCGGGAACTAGATGGGTGTTCCCCGTTACAGTTCACACACGATGGAGCTGAAGCACAAGCCCCATCGTGGGAGATGTCACCGCAGTGGACGCAGGTGGACTTGCCGGTACACAACTCACTAGTGTGACCAAAACGTTGGCATTTAAAGCACCTCAGCGGATTGGGTATATAAGGCCTAACTTCGATGGCTTCATACCCTGCCCTAATCTTTTGAGGCAGATCAACCCGATCAAAAGTAAGAAACAGGGTACGAGTAGGCAGGAATTCACCGTTGATCTTACGTTGTACCCGATAAACAGCTGAGACACCCTGAGTCGCAAGATTTTCTTGGATCTCCTCAATTGACAAACCGTCCAACGCGCGGGTTGTTATTACACCGCGGGAGGAGTTCAGCGACTTGTGCACCTCGACCTTCACTGGATAGCTGGCTAACATGGTGGCTTTAAGTATTCTTGCAGCTTGCGAGGCGGAGTTGGCTTCGACAAGAAGTGTACCATTGCGAGCTCGAACGCAGGATTTAACAGGACCAGCAATGGCATCGAGACCCTTTTGGATAGTAAAAGGGCTCACCGTAAGGAACTTCTTACCTTCCTCTGTCCTATGAATGACCAAGTAGCGAGGACCACATGACTCGACTACTTCCTTTCCAACTTCTTTATTAAGGGGTTTTTGTTTTGGTGCCATAGAAAAAATGGTATAAATTCATCCCCCAGTGCTCCCCACCCACCACGGAGCCCAACGAGGGGTCACCCCACTGGGGTGACAGGGCTACACAGGGGATATAGCGGGCTCGCCGTCCCACTCACCCTGGAGTTCGGTGTAATACCTAGTCCTGGCCGATTGACTAGGGGTGGGTTAGTCCCTAGCCTCCCGTTTAGGCAAATCAGAAACCAAAGCGGTGTATTAGGCTGCGCACCCTCCCCAGTTACTGAAAGACAGAAGCCCAGGCTCAGGTACGCAACCCTCAACCAACCAGGATATTCCTCTTCACCGACACGGGTCTCCACGCACGGCCTACACGTGGGTGGGCATTTTGACCTTCTGGCTCCCTCACCACTCTGAGGTTGCCCACAGAGGGAGTCAAGGTGGCTCGGGACCCCGGGTGCGCCTAACCCGTACCTACCGTAGTAGGCCCCTGGGGGGCCACCACGGTAATATTCTGACCCTGCTCAATGGCACTATGAGGTCGGTAGTCCACCACGGTAATGTTCTGACCGTGGTAAATGGCACTGTGAGGTCGGGAGTCCACCACGGTAATGTTCTGACCGCGTTCAATGGCACTGTATGGTCGGGAGTCCACCACGTTAGTGTCCTGACTGCGTTCAATGGCACTGTGACGTCGGGCGTCCACCACGGTAGAGTGTAGTGACCGAGTTCAATGGCACTGTGAGGTCGGGAGTCCACCACGGTAGTGTTTTGACCGTGTTCAATGGCACTGTGACGTCGAGAGTCTACCACGATAGTGTTCTGCACGGGTTCAATGGCACTGTTAGGTCGGAGTCCACCACAGTACAGTGTTCTGACCCTGGTCAATGGCACTGTGACGTCGGGAGTCCACCAAGGTACAGTGTAGTGACAGTGTTCAATGGCACTGTGAGGTCGGGAGTACACACCGGTACAGTGTTCTGACCCTGTGCAATGGCGCTGTGACGTTGGGAGTCCACCACGGTACAGTGTTCTGACCCTGCAAATGGCACTGTGAGGTCGGGAGTCCACCACGGTTGTGTTCTGACCGTGTTCAATGGCACTGAGCGGTCGGGAGTCCACCCCGGTACAGTGTTCTGACCCTGTTCAATGGACCTGTGAGGTCGGGAGTCCACCACGGTAGTGTTCTGACCGAGTTCAATGGCACTGTGACGTCGTCAGTCCACCACGGTAATGTTCTGACCCTGTTCAATGGTACTGTGAGGTAGGGAGTCCACCACGGTAGTGTTCTGAGCGTATTCAATGGTCCTGTGACGTCGGGAGTCCACCACGGTAATCTTCCGACCGTGTTCAATGGCACTGTGAGGTCGGGAGTCCACCCCGGTACAGTGTTCTCACCCTGGTCACTGGCGCTGTGACGTCGGGAGTCCACACCGGTACAGTGTTCTGACCGTGTTCAATAGCACTGTGAAGTCGGGAGTCCACCAAGGTACAGTGTTCTGACCCTGTTCAATGGCGCTGTGACGTCGGGATTCCACACCGGTACAGTGTTCTGACCGTGTTCAATGGCACTGTGAGGTCGGGAGTCCACCAAGGTACAGTGTTCTGACCCTGTTCAATGGCACTATGAGGTCGAGATTCCACCCCGGTACAGTGTTCTGACCCTGTTCAATGGCACAGTGAGGTCGGGAGTCCACCCCGGTGTAGTGTTCAGACCCTGCTCAATGGCACTGTGAGGTCGGGAGTCCATCACGGTAATATGTGCTGACCATGTTCAATGGCACTGTTAGGTCGGGAAACCACCCCGGTTGGTTCTGACCCTGCTCAATGGCCCTGTTAGTGTCGGCAGTCCACAACGGTAGTGTTCTGACCTTGCTCAAAGGCTATGTGAGGTCGGGAGTCCACCACGGTACATTGTTCTGACCCTGCTCAATGGCACTTTTATGTTGGGAGTCCAAAACGGTAATGTGCCTACTCTGTTCAATGGATTCTGTGAGGTTGGGAGTCCACCACGGTAATGTTCTGACAGTATTCAATGGCCCTGTGACGTCGGGAGTCCACCACGGTAATCTTCTGACCGTGTTCAATGGCACTGTGACGTCGGGAGTCCACCTCGGAGCAGTGTTCTGACCGTGTTCAATGGCACTGTGAGGTCGGGAGTCCACCCCGGTACAGTGTTCTGACCCTGTTCAATGGCACTGTGACGTCGGGAGTCCACCACGGTACAGTGTTCTGACCCTGTTCAATGGCACTGTGACGTCGGGAGTCCACCACGATAGTGTTCTGGCCGTGTTCAATAGCACTCTCAGGTCGGTAGTCCAGCACGGTAGTGTTCTGACCCTGTTCAATGGCACTGTGTCGTCGGGAGTCCACCACGGAACAGTGTGCTGACCTTGTACAATGGCAATGTGAGGTAGGGTTTCCAGCACGGTACAGTGTTCTGACCCTGCTCAATGGCACTGTGAGGTCGGGAGACCACCACGGTAATGTTCTGACCGTGGTAAATGGCACTGTGAGGTCGGGAGTCTACCAAGGTAGTGTTTAGACCGCGTTCAATGGCAATGTGACGCCGGGAGTCCACTACGATAGTGTTCTGACCATGTTCAATGGCACTGTGACGTCGGGAGTCCACTTCGGAGGTGTTCTATCCCTGTTCAATAACACTGTGATGTCGGGAGTCCACCACGGTAATATTCTGACCCTGCACAATGGCTCTATGAGGTCGGGAATCCACCACGGCAATGTTCTGACCGTGGTAAATGGCAATGTGAGGTCGGGAGTCCACACGGTAATGTTTTGACCGCGTTCAATGGCACTGTGAGGTCGGGAGTCCACCACGGTAGTGTTTTGACCGTGTTCAATGGCACTGTGAGGTCGGGAGTCCATTGCGGTAGTGTTCTAACCCTGTTCAATAGCACTGTGAGGTAGGGAGTCCATCACGGTGGTGTTCTGACCGCGTTCAATGGCACTGTGACGTCGGGCGTCCACCAAGATACAGTGTAGTGACAGTGTTCAATGTCACTGTGAGGTCGGGAGTCCACCCCGGTACAGTGTTTTGAACCTGCAAAATGGCACTGTGAAGTCGGCAGTCCACCACGGTGGGTTCTGACCGTGTTCAATGGCACTGTGAGGTCGGGAGTCCACCACGGTACAGTGTTCTGACCCTGTTCAATGGCACTCTGAGGTCGAGAGCCCAACCCATTACAGTGCTCTGACCCTGTTCAATGGCACTGTGAGCTCGGGAGTCCACGCCGATACAGTGTTCTGACCCTGTTCAATTGCACTGTGAGGTCGGGAGTCCACCCCGGGTCAGTGTTCTGACCCTGTTCAATGGCACTGTGAGGTCGGGATTCCAACATGGTGCAGTGTTCTCACCCTGTTCAATGGCACTGCGAGGTCGGGAGTCCACCCCAGTTGTGTTCTGACCGCGTTCAATGGCACTGTGACGTCGATAGTCCACAACGTTATTGTTCTAACCCTGTTCAATGGCACTGTGACGTCGGGAGTCCACCACGATAGTGTTCCGGCCATGTTCAATGGCACTGTGAGGTCGGGAGTACACCACGGTACAGTGTTCTGATCCTGTTCAATGGCTCTGTGACGTCGGGAGTCCATCACGATAATGTTGTGACCCTGTTCAATGGTACTGTGAGGTCGGGAGTCCACCACGGTAGTGTTCTGACCGTATTCAATGGCACTGTGACGTCGGTAGTCCACCACGATAAAGTTCTGACCGTGTTCAATGGCACTGTGACATCAAAGTCCATCACGGTGCAGTGTTCTGACCGTGTTCAATGGCACTGTGAGATCGTGAGTCGACCCCGGTACAGTGATCTGATCCTGCTGAATGGCACTGTGAGGTCATGAGACCACCACGGTGCAGTGTTCTGACCCTGCTCAATGGCACTGTTAGTTTGGCAGTCCACCCCGATACAGTGTGCTGACCCTGTTCAATGGCACTGTTAGGTCGGGAATCCACACCGGTCCAGTGTTCTCACCCTTCTCAATGGCAGTGTGAGGTGGGGAGTCCACCCCGGTACAGTGTTCTGACCCTGCTCAATGGCACTGGTAGGTCGGGAGTACACACCGTTAGTGTTCTGACCCTGCTCAATGACACTGTTATGTCGGCAGTCCACGACGGTAGTTTTCTGACCGTGTTCAATGGTCCTGTGACGTCGGGAGTCCACCACGGTACAATGTTCTAACATTGTTCAATAGCAATGTGAGGTCAGGTGTCCACCACGGTACAGTGTTCTGACCCTGCTCAATTGCACTGTGAGGTCGGGAGTCCACTACGATACAGTGTTCTGAACCTGTTCAATGGCACTCTTGGGTGGGAAATCCACCCCGGTACAGTGTTCTGACCCATTTCAATGTCACTGTGGGTCGGGAGTTCACCACGGTACAGTGTTCTGACTCTGCTCAATGGCACTGTCACGTCCGAAATGCACTACGGTAGTGTTCTAACCCAGTTCAATAGCACTGCGACGTCGGGAGTCCACCACGATAGTGTTCTGGCCGTGTTCAATGGCACTCTGTGGACGACAGTCCACCACGGTAGTGTTCTGACCCTGTTCAATGGCACTGTGACGTCGGGAGTCCACTACGGTGCAGTGTTCGGACCCTGTTCAATGGCAATATGGGTTCGGTACTACACCATGGTATCGTTCTGACCGTGTTCAATGGCATTGTAAGGCCAAGGGTCCACCCAGGTAGCGTTATGACCCTGTTCAATGGCACTGTGAAGTCGGGAGCACACCACGATAGTGTTCTGACCGTGTTCAATGGCACTGTGACATCGGTAGTCCACCACGGTAATGTTCTGACCCTGTTCAAAGGCACTGTGAGGTCGGGAGTCCACTACGGTTTTGTTCTGACCCTGCTCAATGGCAATGTGAGGTCGGGAGTCCACCACGGTAATGTTCAGACCGTGGTAAATGGCACTGTGAGGTCGGGAGTCCACCAAGGTAGTGTTCTGACCACGTTCAATGGCATTGTGAGGTCGGGAGTCCACCACGTTATTGTTCTGACCGCGTTCAATGGCACTGTGACGTCGGGCGTCCCCCACGGTAGCGTGTAGAAACCGTGTTCAATGGCACAGTGCGGTCGGGAGTCCACCACGATAGTGTTCCTACCATGTTCAATGGCACTGTGAGGTCGGGAGTACACCACGGTACAGTGTTCTGATCCTGTTCAATGGCTCTGTGACGTCGGGAGTCCATCACGATAATGTTGTGACCCTGTTCAATGGTACTGTGAGGTCGGGAGTCCACCACGGTAGTGTTCTGACCGTATTCAATGGCACTGTGACGTCGGTAGTCCACCACGATAAAGTTCTGACCGTGTTCAATGGCACTGTGACATCAAAGTCCACCACGGTGCAGTGTTCTGACCGTGTTCAATGGCACTGTGAGATCGTGAGTCGACCCCGGTACAGTGATCTGATCCTGCTGAATGGCACTGTGAGGTCATGAGACCACCACGGTGCAGTGTTCTGACCCTGCTCAATGGCACTGTTAGTTTGGCAGTCCACCCCGATACAGTGTGCTGACCCTGTTCAATGGCACTGTTAGGTCGGGAATCCACACCGGTCCAGTGTTCTCACCCTTCTCAATGGCAGTGTGAGGTGGGGAGTCCACCCCGGTACAGTGTTCTGACCCTGCTCAATGGCACTGGTAGGTCGGGAGTACACACCGTTAGTGTTCTGACCCTGCTCAATGACACTGTTATGTCGGCAGTCCACGACGGTAGTTTTCTGACCGTGTTCAATGGTCCTGTGACGTCGGGAGTCCACCACGGTACAATGTTCTAACATTGTTCAATAGCAATGTGAGGTCAGGTGTCCACCACGGTACAGTGTTCTGACCCTGCTCAATTGCACTGTGAGGTCGGGAGTCCACTACGATACAGTGTTCTGAACCTGTTCAATGGCACTCTTGGGTGGGAAATCCACCCCGGTACAGTGTTCTGACCCATTTCAATGTCACTGTGGGTCGGGAGTTCACCACGGTACAGTGTTCTGACTCTGCTCAATGGCACTGTCACGTCCGAAATGCACTACGGTAGTGTTCTAACCCAGTTCAATAGCACTGCGACGTCGGGAGTCCACCACGATAGTGTTCTGGCCGTGTTCAATGGCACTCTGTGGACGACAGTCCACCACGGTAGTGTTCTGACCCTGTTCAATGGCACTGTGACGTCGGGAGTCCACTACGGTGCAGTGTTCGGACCCTGTTCAATGGCAATATGGGTTCGGTACTACACCATGGTATCGTTCTGACCGTGTTCAATGGCATTGTAAGGCCAAGGGTCCACCCAGGTAGCGTTATGACCCTGTTCAATGGCACTGTGAAGTCGGGAGCACACCACGATAGTGTTCTGACCGTGTTCAATGGCACTGTGACATCGGTAGTCCACCACGGTAATGTTCTGACCCTGTTCAAAGGCACTGTGAGGTCGGGAGTCCACTACGGTTTTGTTCTGACCCTGCTCAATGGCACTGTGAGGTCGGGAGTCCACCACGGTAATGTTCAGACCGTGGTAAATGGCACTGTGAGGTCGGGAGTCCACCAAGGTAGTGTTCTGACCACGTTCAATGGCATTGTGAGGAAGGGAGTCCACCACGTTATTGTTCTGACCGCGTTCAATGGCACTGTGACGTCGGGCGTCCCCCACGGTAGCGTGTAGAAACCGTGTTCAATGGCACAGTGCGGTCGGGAGTCCACCACGGTAGTGCTCTGACCCTGCCAACTGGCACTGTGAGGTCGGTAGTACATCCCGGTAGTGTTCTGACCGTGTTAAATGGCACTGTGACGTCGGGAGTCCACCACGGTGCAGTGTTCTGACCGTGTTCAGTGGCACTGCGAGATTTTGAAGTCAACCCCGGTGTAATGTTCAGATACTGGACAATGGCACTGTGAGGTCGGGAGTCCACCACGGTGCAGTGTTCTGACCCTGTGCAATGGCACGGTTAGGTCGGGAATCCACCCCGGTCCAGTGTTCCGACCCTGTTCAATGGCACCTTGAGGCCGGGAGTTCACCACGGTACAGTGTTCTGACCCTTGTCAATGGCACTGTGACGTCGGGAGTGCACTACGGTAGTGTTCTAACCCTGTTCAATGGCACTGTGACGTCGGGAGTCCACCACGGAACAGTGTTCTGACCTTTTTCAATGGCAATTTGAGGTCGTGTGTCCAGCACGGTACAGTGTTCTGACCCTGCTCAATGGCACTGTGAGGTCGGGAGTCCACCACGGTAAAATGTTCTGAACCTCAGGCACTCTTAGGTAGGGAGTCCATCCCGGTACAGTGTTCTGACCCTGTTCAATGGCCTGTGAGGCCGGGAGTTCACCACGGTACAGTGTTCTGACCCTGTTCAATGGCACTGTGACGTATGGAGTGCACTACGGTGCAGTGTTCTGACCCTCTTCAATGGCAATGTGAGGTCGGTAATCCACCACTATATCGTTCTGACCGTGTTCAATGGCATTGTATGCTCAAGAGTCCACCCCGGTAAAGTTATGACCCTGTTCAATGGTACTGTGACGTCGGGAGTCCACCCCGTTAGTGTTCTGACCATGTTCACTGGCACTAAGACGTCGGGAGTCCACTACGGTAGTGTTCTAACCCTGTTCAATAGCACTGTGACGCCGGGAGTTCACCGCGATAGTGTTTTGACCGTGTTCAATGGCACTGTGAAGTCGGGAGTCCAACACGGTAATATTCTGACCCTGCTCAATGGCACTATGAGGTCGGTAGTCCACCACGGTAATGTTCTGACCGTGGTAAATGGCACTGTGAGGTCGGGATTCCACCACGGTAATGTTCTGACCGCGTTCAATGGCACTGTATGGTCGGGAGTCCACCACGTTAAAGTCCTGACTGCGTTCAATGGCACTGTGACGTCGGGCGTCCACCACGGTAGAGTGTAGTGACTGTGTTCAATGGCACTGTGAGGTCGGGAGTCCACCACGGTAGTGTTTTGACCGTGTTCAATGGCACTGTGACGTCGAGAGTCTACCACGGTGCAGTGTTCTGAACGTGTGCAATGGCACTGTGTGGTCGGGAGTCCACCACGGTAAGGTGTTCTGATCCTGTTCAATGGCACTGTGACGTTGGCAGTCCACCACGGTACAGGGTTCTGACCCTGTTCAATGGCACTGTGATGTCGGGAGTCCACCACGGTAGTCTTCTGACTGTGTTGAATAGCACTGTGAGGTCGGGAGTCCACCCCGGTACAGTGTTCTGACCCTGTTCAATGGCACTGTGAGGTCGGGAGTCCACCCCGGTACAGTGTTCTGACCCTGTTCAATGGCACTGTGAGGTCGTGAGTCCACCCCAGTAGTGTTCTGACCGCGTTCAATGGCACTGTTACGTCGGTAGTCCATAACGTTATTGTTCTAACCCTGTTCATAGCACTGTGAAGTCGGGAGTCCACCACGATAGTTTTCTGGCCGTGTTCAATGGCACTGTGAGGTAGGGAGTCCACTCCGGTACAGTGTTCTGACCCTGTTCAATGGCACTGTGAGGTCGGGATTCCACCACGGTGCCGTGTTCTCACCCTGTTCAATGGCACTGTGAGGTCGGGTGTCCACCACGGTAGTTCTTTGACCGTGGTAAATGGCACTGTGAGGTCGGGAGTCCACCAAGGTAGTGTTCTGACCACGTTCAATGGCACTGTGACGTCGGGCGTCCACCACGGTAGCGTGTACAAACCGTGTTCAATGGCACAGTGCGGTCGGGAGTCCACCACGGTAGTGCTCTGACCCTGCTCAATGGCACTGTGAGGTCGGTAGTCCATCCCGGTAGCGTTCTGACCGTGTTAAATGGCACTGTGACGTCGGGAGTCCACCACGGTGCAGTGTTCTGACCGTGTTCAGTGGCACTGCGAGATTTTGAAGTCAACCCCGGTGTAATGTTCAGATACTGGACAATGGCACTGTGAGGTCGGGAGTCCACCACGGTAAAATGTTCTGAACCTCAGGCACGCTTAGGTAGGGAGTCCATCCCGGTACAGTGTTCTGACCCTGTTCAATGGCCTGTGACGTATGGAGTGCACTACGGTGCAGTGTTCTGACCCTCTTCAATGGCAATGTGAGGTCGGTAATCCACCACGGTATCGTTCTGACCGTGTTCAATGGTATTGTATGTTCAAGAGTCCACCACGGTAAAGTTATGACCATGTTCACTGGCACTAAGACGTCGGGAGTCCACTACGGTAGTGTTCTAACCCTGTTCAATAGCACTGTGACGCCGGGAGTTCACCGCGATAGTGTTCTGACCCCGTTCAATGGCACTGTGAAGTCGGGAGTCCAACACGGTAATATTCTGACCCTGCTCAATGGCACTATGAGGTCGGTAGTCCACCACGGTAATGTTCTGACCGTGGTAAATGGCACTGTGAGGTCGGGAGTCCACCACGGTAATGTTCTGACCGCGTTCAATGGCACTGTATGGTCGGGAGTCCACCACGTTAGTGTCCTGACTGCGTTCAATGGCACTGTGACGTCGAGCGTCCACCACGGTAGAGTGTAGTGACCGTGTTCAATGGCACTGTGAGGTCGGGAGTCCACCACGGTAGTGTTTTGACCTTGTTCAATGGCACTGTGACGTCGAGAGTCTACCACGATAGTGTTCTGGACGGGTTCAATGGCACTGTTAGGTCGGAGTCCACCACAGTACAGTGTTCTGACCCTGGTCAATGGCACTGTAGCGTCGAGAGTCCACCACGGTAATATTCTGACCCTGTTCAATGGCACTGTGAGGTAGGGAGTCCATCACGGTGGTGTTCTGAACGAGTTCAATGCCACTGTGACGTCGGGCGTCCACCAAGGTACAGTGTAGTGACAGTGTTCAATGGCCTTGTGAGGTCGGGAGTCCACACCGGTACAGTGTTCTGACCCTGTGCAATGGCGCTGTGACGTTGGGAGTCCACCACGGTACAGTGTTCTGACCCTGTTCAATGGACCTGTGAGGTCGGGAGTCCACCACGGTAATGTTTTGACCCTGTTCAATGGTACTGAGAGGTCTGGGGTCCACCACGGTAGTGTTCTGACCGAGTTCAATGGCACTGTGACGTCGACAGTCCACCACGGTAATGTTCTGACCCTGTTCAATGGTACTGTGAGGTAGGGAGTCCACCACGGTAGTGTTCTGACCGTATTCAATGGTCCTGTGACGTCGGGAGTCCACCACGGTAATCTTCCGACCGTGTTCAATGGCACTGTGAGGTCGGGAGTCCACCCCGGTACAGTGTTCTCACCCTGGTCAATGGCGCTGTGACGTCGGGAGTCCACACCGGTACAGTGTTCTGACCGTGTTCAATAGCACTGTGAGGTCGGGAGTCCACCAAGGTACAGTGTTCTGACCCTGTTCAATGGCACTGTGAGGTCGGGAGTCCATCACGGTAAAATGTGCTGACCATGTTCAATGGCACTGTTAGGTCGGGAAACCACCCCGGTGGGTTCTGACCCTGCTCAATGGCACTGTTAGTGTCGGCAGTCCACAACGGTAGTGTTCTGACTTTCCTCAAAGGATATGTGAGGTCGGGAGTCCACCAGGGTACATTGTTCTGACCCTGCTCAATGGCACTTTTATGTTGGGAGTCCAATACGGTAATGTGCTAACTCTGTTCAATGGATTCTGTGAGGTTGGGAGTCCCCCACGGTAATGTTCTGACAGTATTCAATGGCCCTGTGACGTCGGGTGTCCACCACGGTAATCTTCTGACCGTGTTCAATGGCACTGTGACGTCGGGAGTCCACCTCGGTGCAGTGTTCTGACCGTGTTCAATGGCACTGTGAGGTCGGGAGTCCACCCCGGTACAGTGTTCTGACCCTGTTCAATGGCACTGTGACGTCGGGAGTACACCACGGTACAGTGTTCTGACCCTGTTCAATGGCACTGTGATGTCGGGAGTCACAAACGGTGGTGATCCGACCATGTTCAATAGCACTGTAAGGTCGGAAGTCCACCCCGGTACAGTGTTCTGACCCTGTTAAATGGCACTGTCACGTCGGGAGTCCAACCCAGTACAGTGTTCTGACCGTGTTCAATGGCACTGTGAGGTCGCGAGTCCACCACGGTACAGATATCTGACCCTGTTCAATGGCACTCTAAAGTCGAGAGTCCACCCCGATACAGTGCTCTGACCCTGTTCAATGGCACTGTGAGGTCGGGAGTCAGCCCCGGTACAGTGTTCTGAACCTGTTCAATGGCACTGTGAGGTCGGGAGTCCACCCCGGTACAGTGATCTGACCCTGTTCAATGGCCCTCTGAGGTAAGAAGTTCACCACGGTGCAGTGTTCTCACCCTGTTCAATGGCACTGTGAGGTAGGGAGTCCACCACGGTAGAGTTTTGACCGTGTTCAATGGCACAGTGAGGTCGGAAGTCCACCCCAGTAGTGTTCTGACTGCAATCAATGGCACTGTGACGTCGGTGGTCCACTACGGTAGTATTCTAACCCTGTTCAATGGCACTGTGACATCGGGAGTCCACCACGATAGTGTTCTGGCCGTGTTCAATGGCACTGTGAGGTCGGGAGTACGCCACGTTACAGTGTTCGGACCCTGTTCAATGGCACTGTGACGTTGGTAGTCCACCACGATAATGTTCTGACCCTGCTGAATGGTACTGTGAGGTCATTAGTCCACCAGGGTAGTGTTCTGACCGTGTTCTACGGTACTGTATGGTCGGGAGTCCACCCCGGTACAGTTCTCTGACCCTGTTCAATGGCACTCTGAGGTCTGGAGTCCACCACGGTAGAGTGTTCTGACCCTGGTAAATAGCACTGTTAGTTCGGCAGTCCACCCCGATACTGTGTGCTGACCCTGTACAATGGCACTGTTAGGTCGGGAATCCACCCCGGTCCAGTGTTCTGACCCTGCTCAATGGCACTGTTAGGTCAGGAGTCCACCACGGTAATGTTCTGACCGTGTTCAATGGCACTGTGAGATTTTGGAGTCCACCCCGGTGTAGTATTCAGACCCTGCTCAGTGGCACTGTGAGGTCAGGAGTATCCCACGGTACGGTCTTCTGACCCTTATCAATAGCACAGTGGGTGCGGGAGTCCACCCGGGTACTGTGTGCTTACCCTGTACAATGGCACTGTTAGGTCGGGAATCCACCCAGGTCCAGTGTTCTGACCCTGCTCAATGGCACTGTGAGGTGGGGAGTCCACCCCGGTACAGTGTTCTGACCCTGCTCAATGGCACTGTTAGTTCGGGAGTCCAACCCGGTAATATTCTGACCCTGCTCAATGGCAATGTTAGGTCGGCAGTCCACCACGGTAGTGTTCTGACCGTGTTCAATGGCACTGTGACGTCGGGAGTCCACCCCGGTACAGTGTTCTGACCTTGTCCAATGGCACTGTGAGTTCGAGAGTCCGTCCCGGTAAAGTGTTCTGACCCTGTTCAATGGCACTGTGAGGTCGGGAGTCCACCCCGGTACAGTGATCTGACCCTGTTCAATGGAACTGTGAGGTCGGGAGTCCACCCCGGTCCAGGGTTCTGACCCTGTTCAATGGCACTTTGAGGTCTGGAGTCCACCAAAGTAGTGTTCTGATCTCGTTCAATTGCACTGTGACGTCGGGAGTCCACTACGGTAGTGTTGTTACCCTGTTCAATGGCACTGTGACGTCAGGAGTCCACCACGATAGTGTTCTGGCCGTGTTAAATGGCACTGTGAGGTCGGAAGTCCACCACCGTACAGTGTTCTGACCCCATTCAATGGCACTGTGCCGTCGGGATTCCACCACGGTAATGTTCTGACCCTGTTCAATGCTACTGTGAAGTCTGGAGTCCACCACGGTTCAGTGTTCTGACCGTGTTCAATGGCACTGTGAGGTCGGGAGTCCAGCACGGTAGTGTTCTGACCGTGTTCAAAGGCACTGAGAGGTCGGGAGTCCACCCCGGTACAGTATTCTGACCCTGTTCAATGGCACTGTGACGTCGGGTGTCCACCCCGGTAGTGTTCAGACCGTGTTCAATGGCACTGTGAGATTTTGGAGTCCACCCCGGTGTAGTGTTCAGACCCTGCTCAATGGTACTGTGAGGTCGGGAGTCCACCACGGTACAGTGTGCTGACCCTGTTCAATGGCACTGTTAGGTCGGGAGTCCACCACGGTAAAATGTTCTGAACCTCAGGCACTCTTAGGTAGGGAGTCCATCCCGGTACAGTGTTCTGACCCTGTTCAATGGCCTGTGAGGCCGGGAGTTCACCACGGTACAGTGTTCTGGCCCTGTTCAATGGCACTGTGACGTATGGAGTGCACTACGGTGCAGTGTTCTGACCCTCTTCAATGGCACTGTGACGTCGGGAGTCCACCACGGTAATATTCTGACCCTGTTCAATGGCAATGTGAGGTAGGGAGTCCATCACGGTGGTGTTCTGAACGCGTTCAATGCCACTGTGACGTCAGGCGTCCACCAAGGTACAGTGTAGTGACAGTGTTCAATGGCACTGTGAGGTCGGGAGTCCACACCGGTACAGTGTTCTGACCCTGTTCAATGGACCTGTGAGGTCGGGAGTCCACCACGGTAATGTTCTGACCCTGTTCAATGGTACTGAGAGGTCAGGAGTCCACCACGGTAGTGTTCTGACCGAGTTCAATGGCACTGTGACGTCGGCAGTCCACCACGGTAATGTTCTGACCCTTTTCAATGGTACTGTGAGGTAGGGAGTCCACCACGGTAGTGTTCTGAACGTATTCAATGGTCCTGTGACGTCGGGAGTCCACCACGGTAATCTTCCGACCGTGTTCAATGGCACTGTGAGGTCGGGAATCCACCCCGGTACAGTGTTCTCACCCTGGTCAATGGCACTGTGAGGTCGGGAGTCCACACCGGTACAGTGTTCTGACCCTGTGCAATGGCGCTGTGACGTTGGGAGTCCACCACGGTACAGTGTTCTGACCCTGCAAAATGGCACTGTGAGGTCAGGAGCCCACCACGGTTGTGTTCTGACCGTGTTAAATGGCACTGAGCGGTCGGGAGTCTACCCCGGTACAGTGTTCTGACCGTGTTCAATAGCACTGTGAGGTCGGGAGTCCACCAAGGTACAGTGTTCTGACCCTGTTCAATGGCACTGTGAGGTCGGGAGTCCACCCCGGTGTAGTGTTCAGACCCTGCTCAATGGCACTGTGAGGTCGGGAGTCCATCACGGTAATATGTGCTGACATTGTTCAATGGCACTGTTAGGTCGGGAAACCACCCCGGTGGGTTCTGACCCTGCTCAATAGCACTGTTAGTGTCGGCAGTCCACAACGGTAGTGTTCTGACCTTGCTCAAAGGATATGTGAGGTCGGGAGCCCACCACGGTACATTGTTCTGACCCTGCTCAATGGCACTTTTATGTTTGGAGTCCAATACGGTAATGTGATAACTCTGTTCAATGGATTCAGTGAGGTTGGGAGTCCACCACGGTAATGTTCTGACAGTATTCAATGGCCCTGTGACGTCGGGAGTCCACCACGGTAATCTTCTGACCGTGTTCAATGGCACTCTGACGTCGGGAGTCCACCTCGGTGCAGTGTTCTGACCGTGTTCAATGGCACTGTGAGGTCGGGAGTCCACCCCGGTACAGTATTCTGACCCTGTTCAATGGCACTGTGAGGTCGAGACTCCACCCCGGTACAGTGGTCTGACCCTGTTCAATGGCACTGTGAGGTCGGGAGTCCACCCCGGTACAGTGTTCTGAACCTGTTCCATGGCACTGTGAGGTCGGGAATCCACCCCGGTACAGTGATCTGACCCTGTTCAATGGCCCTCTGAGGTAAGAAGTTCACCACGGTGCAGTGTTCTCACCCTGTTCAATGGCACTGTGAGGTAGGAAGTCCACCACGGTAGAGTTTTGACCGTGTTCGATGGCACAGTGAGGTCGGAAGTCCACCGCAGTAGTGTTCTGACTGCAATCAATGGCACTGTGACGTCGATAGTCCACTACGGTAGTATTCTAACCCTGTTCAATGGCACTGTGACATCGGGAGTCCACCACGATAGTGTTCTGGCCGTGTTCAATGGCACTGTGAGGTCGGGAGTACGCCACGTTACAGTGTTCTGACCCTGTTCAATGGCACTGTGACGTCGGGAGTCCACCACGGTAATGTTCTGACCCTGCTGAATGGTACTGTGAGGTCAAGAGTCCACCAGGGTAGTGTTCTGACGGTATTCAATGGCACTGTGACGTCGGTAGTCCACCACGATAATGTTCTGACCGTGTTCAAAGGCACTGTGACGTCGGGATTCCACCACAGTGCAGTGTTCTGACCGTGTTCAACGGTACTGTAAGGTCGGAAGTCCACCCCGGTACAGTTCTCTGACCCTGTTAAATGGCACTCTGAGGTCTGGAGTCCACCACGGTATAGTGTTCTGACCCTGGTAAATAGCACTGTTAGTTCGGCAGTCCACCCCGATACTGTGTGCTGACCCTGTACAATGGCACTGTTAGGTCGGGAATCCACCCCGGTCCAGTGTTCTGACCCTGCTCAATGGCACTGTTAGGTCAGGAGTCCACCACGGTAATGTTCTGACCGTGTTCAATGCCACTGTGAGATTTTGGATTCCACCCCGGTGTAGTATTCAGACCCTGCCCAGTGGCACTGTGAGGTCAGGAGAACAACACGGCGCGGTCTTCTGACCCTTATCAATGGCACAGTGGGTGCGGGAGTCCACCCGGGTACAGTGTTCTGACCCTGCTCAATGGCACTGTTAGTTCGGGAGTCCAACCCGGTAATGTTCTGACCCTGCTCAATGGCAATTTTAGGTCGGCAGTCCACCACGGTATTGTTCTGACCGTGTTCAATGGCACTGTGACGTCGGGAGTCCACCCCGGTACAGTGTTCTGACCTTTTCCAATGGCACTGTGAGTTCGAGAGTCCACCCCTGTAAAGTGTTCTGACCCTGTTCAATGGCACTGTGACATCGGGAGTCCACCACGGTAATGTTCTGACCCTGTTCAAGGGTACTGTGAGGTCGGGAGTTCACTACGGTAGTGTTCTGACCCTGCTCAATGGCACTGTGAGGTCGGGAGACCACCACGGTAATGTTCTGACCGTGGTAAATGGCACTGTGAGGTCGGGAGTCCACCAAGGTAGTGTTCTGACCGCGTTCAATGGCACTTTGAGGTCGTGAGTCCACCACGTTAGTGTTCTGACCGCGTTCAATGGCTCTGTGACGTCGGGAGTCCACTACGGTGCAGTGTTCTGACCCTGTTCAATGGCAATGTGAGGTCGGGAGTCCACCACGGTATCGTTCTGACTGTGTTCATTGGCACTGTATGGTCAAGAATCCACCCCGGTAGTGTTATGACCCTGTTCAATGGCACTGTGACGTCGAGAGTCCACCCCGGTAGTGTTCTTACCATGTTCAATGGCACTGTGACGTCGGGAGTCCACTTCGGAGGTGTTCTAACCCTGTTCAATAGCATTGTGACGCCGGGAGACCACCACGATAGTGTTCTGACCGTGTTCAATGGCACTGTGACGTCGGGAGTCCACCAAATTAATGTTCTGACTGCGTCTAATGGCACTGTGACGTCGGGCGTCCACCACGGTAGAGTGTAGTGACCGTATTCAATGGCACTGTGAGGTCGGGAGTCCTCCACGGTAGTGTTTTGACCTAGTTCAATGGCACTGTGAGGTCGGGAGTCCATTACGGTAGTGTTCTAACCCTGTTCAATGGTACTGTGAGGTAGGGAGTAAACCACGATAATGTTCTGACCGTGTTCAATGGTACTGTGACGTCAAAGTCCACCACGGTGCAGTGTTCTGACCGTGTTCAATGGCACTGTGAGATCGGCAGTCCACCCCGGTACAGTGTTCTGACCCTGATGAATGGCACTGTGAGGTCTGGATGATGATGATGATGATGATGATGGTGTTTAAGGGCGCTCAACTGCCGAGGTCATAAGCGCCCTTATGATTAAAACTTGGCAATAGCCAGTAAGAAAATACCAAACAAAAAAGTAAACACAAATAAAAGAGCTAACACAGTTGAAACGGAAGTAACAGAAACGTCCAGCCCTCTAACCAGAGCTGGATATAAAACTCCATCTAAAATCAACACATTAAAACCAAAAGAGTTTAAAAAACCGCTATCACACTAAAACGTCAAGGTAAAAGAAAGTTTTGCTAAAAATTTAAAAACCCTGTCCACTGCTCTTGGGTCATCTGCCAGGACCTCAGCAAGAGAGGCCGGCATGCCCATAGATGACCGAATGTGTGCCAGGTGACCACACTCCAGCAACACATGACGAACTGTCTGTGCCTCCCCACAGAGCCCACAGACAGGAGCAGGTTCACGTTTAAAAAGGTAACTGTGTGTAAAAATACAGTGGCCAATTCTTAGACGAGCTAGTACTACCTCCTCCCGGCGGAATAAACGAGAGGAGGTTACCCAGTTGACAGGGAGGTCCTTCACCTCTCGCAGCTTATTACCACGGAGAGCCGACCACTCCGCATGCCAAGTCGAAAAAACGGCTCTCCGTACAGCCACTCTAAAATCCTCTGCTGTTGAATGGGTAATCGTAACACTGGGCGCTGTGACTGCCGATTTCGCTGCCAAATCCGCCGTGTCATTCCCTGGCAAGCCAACGTGTCCAGGAATCCATGCGCACTCCACATTAAAACCAGAAGCGTGCAAAATGTGGAGAACGTCCTGGATGCGCTGCACCAAAGGATGGTAATTGTACAGCTCACGAATGCTCTGGAGGGCACTAAGGGAATCACTAAGAATAAGGCAGTCAATTAATTTTCGACGTCGAATATACAGAAGGGCTTGATAAATAGCATATAGCTCGGCAGAATATATAGATGTGCAACTAGGCAAACCGTAAGTAGAAGTTGCGGTGCCAGTTACAAAGGCACATCCAACACCGTCGGGGCTCTTACTACCATCGGTGTAAATACAAATACGGCCACTGTATTTGGATAAAAATTCTAAAAAGCAACGACGAATACTATCAAGAGGCGTAACAGATTTCCCGTAGAGCGTCATCCCGAGATCGACATGGGAGGTAGCGCGTAACCAAGGGGGGTGTATACTCTCTCCCTTGGATAACAGCCGAGGAATGTCAACATGGTGCTGGCGTAGAAGCTCACGGAAACGAAAACCTGCTGGCCTGGGGCTCAGAGAGCGGAGGCAGTATCGCTCGTGCAGCTCAGGGGAGAAAAACGAGTGATAAGTTGGATGCCCAGGCATACACTTCAGCCCACAGCCATAATTAGCAAGCAGGACATCACGCCGACAACGCAGAGGAGGTTCTCCCGATTCGGCGTAGAGGCTAACAACTGGGCTCGTTGGAAAAGCTCCAACGGCCACACGGATGCCCTGGTTATGGACTGTGTCTAACCTTCTGAGCACTGAAGGTCGAGCTGAAGAATACACAATGCTGCCATAGTCCAACTTCGAACGAATCACAGCACGATAAAGACTGAGCAATGTCGTCCGATCCGCACCCCAAGACTTGCCACTTAGTATCCGTAAAAGATTTAGAGAACGGTCACATCGTGCTCTAAGCTGTGCTATTTGTGGTGCCCAACAAAGTTTCCGATCGAAGATCAAACCAAGGAATCTCGCCTCGTCTGCGAAAGGAAGTAAATCTGGCCCGAGTCGAAGAGACGGCGGCATATGCCACTTACGGCGCCAGAAGTTAACGCAGACTGTCTTCTCAGCGGAGAAACGAAAACCGTGTTTCGAGCTCCATGCATAGAGATTGTCCAAACACCGCTGGAGACGGCGTTCCAAAAACGGTGTACGCTGAGAAGTACAGAAGATGGCAAAGTCGTCCACGAATAAACAGGAAGAGACACCTTGAGGCACACATAGTGATATGGAATTTATCGCAATAGCAAATAGAGTCACGCTGAGTACCGAGCCCTGCGGCACTCCGTTCTCTTGAATAAAATGGTTAGAAAAAACCGAACCCACCCTCACTCGAAAAACGCGGTCCCGCATAAACTCCTGAATGACCAACGGTAGGCGTCCACGTATGTTCCAGTTGTGCAGAGAACGCAATATTCCCGCCCGCCAACACGTGTCGTAGGCCTTCTCGAGGTCAAAAAATATCCCAACTGTGGGGCTGTTCTTAAGAAACCCGTCCATAATCTGAGTTGACAGAGCGACAAGGTGGTCAGCAGTTGAACGTCGTCGTCGAAAGCCACACTGGATGTTCGTCAGAAGATTGTGGGATTCCAGCCACCACACCAACCGTCCATTGATCATGCGTTCCATCACCTTGCAAACGCAACTGGTGAGGGAAATAGGACGGTAACTGGAAGGAAGATGGCGGTCCTTTCCAGGTTTAAGAATGGGTATGATGGTGGCCTCCCGCCACTTGTCTGGAAAAATGCCATCCACCCAGACACGATTATAGACCTCGAGTAGGAAATCTTTGCCATCAGGAGAGAGATGTTGCAACATTTGGACGTGGATACCATCTGGACCTGGTGCTGAGTGTCGTGAAGAGGAGAGTGCATTGTCTAGCTCTGCCAGGGTGAAAAGGCGATTATAATCCTCAAGGTTGCCAGAAAGAAACGAGAATTCTTGAGGTTCCACCTGGTTCTTAACTGTAAGAAACTCAGGGGAATAGTTGCCTGAGCTAGACACCTCAGCGAAAGCACTGCCTAAAGTATTCGCCACGTCAAATGTATCAACAACAGCTCCGGTAGGTGTTTTGAGACCGGCGATGGGCATATGGTTCGGTTTCCCAGCCACACGTCTTAACTTATCCCATACGACAGAGGAAGGTGTATGTCGATTAAAGGAACCCACGAATTTATTCCATGACATCTTTTTGCTATCCTTAATAACCCGCCTAGAATGTGCACGCATCCGTTTATAGTGTATCAGGTTATCCAGTGTAGGAAAACGCTGGAAAACCCGTAGAGCTCGTCTGCGAGCGCGAATAGCATCCCGACAGTCAGCGGTCCACCAAGGTACCGGAAATCGACGGCTGTAGCCAGTCGAACGCGGAATGGATTGCTCAGCAGCAGAAAGAATGGTCCCTGTAAGATGTTCGACCAAGTGGTTCACAGAGTCGTGCTCTTCGTAGCTAAATTTAGCCAAGTGGGAGTACAGTTCCCAGCTGGCGTGGTCTAGGCGCCAACTAGGTAAACGGGTGGAACATACAACGGGTGTCAAGACACTAATACGACAAGGAAAGTGGTCACTAGAATGCAAATCCGAGATGATATTCCAGCATAAGGTGACTGCCAGCTGAGGGGAACAAATTGCAATGTCAATGTGTGAAAAACTATGAAATGCGTCAGATAGAAAGGTGGGCTCTCCGGTGTTCAAGAGAGCAAGATTCTGACTATCCAAGAAGTCTTTAAGTAGCGTACCTCTCGCACAAGCCCGAGGAGAGCCCCAAAGAGGGTGATGGGCATTCACGTCGCCTACCAATAAAAAGGGTGGTGGCAACTGCGAAATGAGGTGTTCTAAGTCGCTGTGCGAGAGGTCCGCAGATGGAGGCAAATAGATACTGCAAATGGTGAATGAAGCGGAGGGTAGCTTAATGCTGACAGCAACGGACTGGATTGCAGATTGTATGGGTACGGAGTTGGCAAAAATATCATCTCGAATAAGCATCATAGTGCCCCCATGTGCCGGGACACCGTCCTCCGGGGATAAATCACATCGTACGGAGGAGTACTGCCTGATGGTAACGGTGTCCTGTGGACGGAGCTTCGTCTCTTGTAAGCATACAGCCAAGGGTTCATGCTGGCGCAGCAACAAGTCAAGCTCTGGTCGATGTGGTCGAATTCCGCGTATGTTCCAATGGAGGATAGCCATTGAGTATATTATGGGATAAGTTTCAAATCGAAAGACGCTTCTGCAGATTGGGATTAGCTGGTCGGTTCAATTTGTTCTTCTTAGGCGTTGGGCTAGTACTATTTTCAGGAGCACGATCCTGCCGTTTCCGCACTGTCCCTCTGGCAGTGGCGGCAGAATCCTCCTGGTCCATCTCCTCCACAAGGGAGGTCCCTTTTTCAAGAGCAGTTTTAGGTCCAAGTAGTTCGAACCGATTGGATGTGCTGATCGGCGAAGACGGCCGTCGCCGATTCACGCCCTCCTCCCCAGATGACCCTTCAGAGGAGGATACACGTGTGGAGTTGCGTGAACTTTTCTTACCTTTAGATGACTTGGTAATAGATTGCACATTCTCTTTCAAAAAGTCTTGTCGTACATACTTGGTCTTAAACTGTTTTTCTGGGGCAGAAGACGTCGTGAATTTAATAGCTTTAGTTCCGGAGGTCGAGGCTTTAGGTGACAAGTGTGCAGGACTATTCTGTAAGTTGGCGGATTTGGCAGATGTTGATACCAACTTCGGTGTAGGTGCCGAAGGCTTTGGCAGCGCTTGGGCTAAAATAACCTTTTCCGCAATTGTAGCCCCGTTCATATCGCCGGTCTGTGTTGCGATTTCCCGACGCGGTACCGGTTTAGCTGCAACTGAGCTATAGGTACCGGACCTCGGGGCAGAGGGTTGGCGGAGTCGCAGGAGCTTCCGGGCTTCCAAGAAGGACACCTTCTCTTTCACCCGTATCTCCTGGATCGCTCGTTCCTCTGCAAAACGGGGGCAGTCTCGGGAACTAGATGGGTGTTCCGCGTTACAGTTCACACACGATGGAGCTGAAGCACAGGCCCCATCGTGGGAGATGTCACCGCAGTGGACGCAGGTGGACTTGCCGGTACACAACTCACTTGTGTGACCAAAACGTTGGCATTTAAAGCACCTCAGCGGATTGGGTATATAAGGCCTAACTTCGATGGCTTCATACCCTGCTCTAATCTTTTGAGGCAGATCAACCCGATCAAAAGTAAGAAACAGGGTACGAGTAGGCAGGAATTCACCGTTGATCTTACGTTGTACCCGATAAACAGCTGAGACACCCTGAGTCGCAAGATTTTCTTTGATCTCCTCAATGGACAAGCCGTCCAACGCGCGGGTTGTTATTACACCGCGGGAGGAGTTCAGTGACTTGTGCACCTCGACCTTCACTGGATAGCTGGCTAACATGGTGGCTTTAAGTATTCTTGCAGCTTGCGAGGCGGAGTTGGCTTCGACAAGAAGTGTACCATTGCGAGCTCGAACGCAGGATTTAACAGGACCAGCAATGGCATCGAGACCCTTTTGGATAGTAAAAGGGCTCACCGTAAGAAACTTCTTACCTTCCTCTGTCCTATGAATGACCAAGTAGCGAGGACCACATGACTCGACTACTTCCTTTCCAACGTCTTTATTAAGGGGTTTTTGTTTTGGTGCCATAGAAAAAATGGTATAAATTCATCCCCCAGTGCTCCCCACCCACCACGGAGCCCAACGAGGGGTCACCCCACTGGGATGACAGGGCTACACAGGGGATATAGCGGGCTCGCCGTCCCACTCACCCTGGAGTTCGGTGTAATACCTAGTCCTGGCCGATTGACTAGGGGTGGGTTAGTCCCTAGCCTCCCGTTTAGGCAAATCAGAAACCAAAGCGGTGTATTAGGCTGCGCACCCTCCCCAGTTACTGAAAGACAGAAGCCCAGGCTCAGGTACGCAACCCTCAACCAACCAGGATATTCCTCTTCACCGACACGGGTCTCCACGCACGGCCTACACGTGGGTGGGCATTTTGACCTTCTGGCTCCCTCACCACTCTGAGGTTGCCCACAGAGGGAGTCAAGGTGGCTCGGGACCCCGGGTGCGCCTAACCCGTACCTACCGTAGTAGGCCCCTGGGGGGGTGAGGTCTGGAGACCACCACGGTGCAGTGTTCTGACCCTGCTCAATGGCACTGTTAGTTCGGCAGTCCACCCCGGTACAGTGTGCTGACCCTGTTCAATGGCACTCTTAGGTCGGGAATCCACTCCGGTCCAGTGTTCTGACCCTTCTCAATGGCAGTGTGAAGTGGGGAGTCCACCCCGGTACAGTTTTCTGACCCTGCTCAATGGCACTGGTAGGTCGGGAGTCCACACCGGTAGTGTTCTAGCCCTGCTCAATGACACTGTTATGTCGGCCGGCCACGACGGTAGTGTTCTGACCGTGTTCAATGGTACTGTGACGTCGGGAGTCCACCACGGTACAGTGTTCTGACATTGTTCAATAGCAATTTGAGGTCGGGTGTCCACCACGGTACAGTGTTCTCACCCTGTTCAATTGCACTGTGAGGCGGAAGACCACTACGGTACAGTTTTCTTAACCTGCTCAATGGCGCTCTTGGGTAGGAAGTCCACCCCGGTACAGTGTTCTGACCCATTTCAATGGCACCGTGGGTCGGGAGTTCACCACGGTACAGTGTTCTGATCCTGTTCAATGGGACTGTGAGGTCGGGAGTCCACCACGGTAGTGTTCTGACCCTGCTCAATGGCACTGTGACGTCGGGAGTCAACCACGGTAGTGTTCTGACTGCGTTCAATGGCACTGTGACGTCGGGAGTCTACTTTGGTTGTGTTCTGACCCTGTTTAATGGCACTGTGAGGTCTGGAGTCCACTACGGTAATGTTCTGACCCTGTTCAATGGCACTGTGAGGTAGGGAGTCCATCACGGTGGTGTTCTGAACGCGTTCAATGGCACTGTGACGTCGGGCGTCCACCAAGGTACAGTGTAGTGCCAGTGTTCAATGGCACTGTGAGGTCGGGAGTCCACACCGGTACAGTGTTCTGACCCTGTTCATTGGCGCTGTGACGTCGGGAGTCCACTACGGTACATTGTTCTGACCCTGCACAATGGCACTTTTATGTCGGGAGTCCAATACGGTAATGTGCTAACTCTGTTCAATGGATTCTGTGAGGTCGGGAGTCCCCCACGGTAATCTTCTGACCGTGTTCAATGGCACTGTGACGTCGGGAGTCCACTTCGGTGCAGTTTTCTGACCGTGTTCAATGGCACTGTGAGGTCGGGAGTCCACCCCGGTACAGTGTTCTGACCCTGTTCAATGGCACTTTTACGTCGGGAGTCCACCACGGTACAGTGTTCTGACCCTGTTCAATGGCACTCTGAGGTCGAGAGTCCACCCCGGTACAGTGCTCTGACCCTGTTCAATGGCACTGTGACGTCGGGAGTCCACCTCGGTGCAGTGTTCTGACCGTGTTCAATGGCACTGTGAGGTCGGGAGTCCACCCCGGTACAGTGTTCTGACCCTGTTCAATGGCACTTTTACGTCGGGAGTCCACCACGGTACAGTGTTCTGACCCTGTTCAATGGCACTCTGAGGTCGAGAGTCCACCCCGGTACAGTGCTCTGACCCTGTTCAATGGCACTGTGAGGTCGGGAGTCCACCCCGGTACAGTGTTCTGAACCTGTTCAATGGCACTGTGAGGTCGGGAGTCCACCCCGGTACAGTGATCTGACCCTGTTCAATGGCACTCTGAGGTAAGAAGTACACCACGGTGCAGTGTTCTCACCCTGTTCAATGGCACTGTGAGGTAGGGAGTCCACCATGGTAGAGTTTTGACCCTGTTCAATGGCACAGTGAGGTCGGAAGTCCACCCCAGTAGTGTTCTGACTGCAATCAATGGCACTGTGACGTCGGTAGTCCACTACGGTAGTATTCTAACCCTGTTCAATGGCACTGTGACGTCGGGAGTCCACCACGATAGTGTTCTGGCCGTGTTCAATGGCACTGTGACGTCGGGAGTCCACCACGATAGTGTTCTGGCCCTGTTCAATGGCACTGTGACGTCGGGAGTCAACCACGGTAATGTTTTGACCCTGTTCAATGGTGCCGTGAGGTCAGGAGTCCACCAGGGTAGTGTTCTGACCGTATTCAATGGCACTGTGACGTCGGTAGTCCACCACGATAATGTTCTGACCGTGTTCAAAGGCAGTGTGACGTCGGGAGTCCACCACGGTGCAGTGTTCTGACCGTGTTCAATGGTACTGTAAGGTCGGGAGTCCACCCCGGTACAGTTCTCTGACCCTGTTCAATGGCACTCTGAGGTCTGGAGTCCACCACGGTATAGTGTTCTGACCCTGAAATATGGCACTGTTAGTTCGGCAGTCCACCCCGGTAAAGTGTTCTGACCGTGTTCAATGGCACTGTGACGTCGGGAGTCCACCACGGTGCAGTGTTCTGACGCTGCTCAATGGCACTGTTAGGTCGGCGGTCCACCACGGTAGTGTTCTGACCGTGTTCAATGGCACTGTGACGTCGGGAGTCCACCACGGTACAGTGTTCTGACCATATTCAATGGCAATGTGAGGATGGGTGTCCACCACGGTACAGTGTTCTGACCCATTTTAATGCCACTGGGAGGTCGGGAGTCCTCCCACGGTAGTGTTCTGACCCTGCTCAATGGCACTGTGTCGTCGGGAGTGCAATACGGTAGTGTTCTAATCCTGTTCAATGGCACTGTGATGTCCGGAGTCCACCACGATAGAGTTCTGGCCGTGTTCAAGGGCACTCTGAGGTCGGGAGTCCACCATGGTAGTGTTCTGACCCTGTTCAGTGGCACTGTGACGTCGGGAGTCCAATAAGGTGCAGTGTTCTGAACCTGTTCAATAGCAACGTGAGTTTAGGAGTGCACCACGGTATCGTTCTGACCGTGTTCAATTGCACTATTAGGTCAAGAGTCCACCCCGGTACTGTTCTGACGCTGCTCAATGGCACTGTGAGTGCGGGAGTCCACCCCGGTACAGTGTGCTGACCCTGTTCAATGGCACTCTTAGGTCGGGAATCCACCCTGGTCCAGTGTTCTGACCCTGCACAATGGCACTTTGAGGTGGGGAGTCAACCCCGGTACAGTGTTCTGACACTGCTAAATTGCACTGTTAGGTCGGCAGTCCACCACGGTAGTGTTCTGACCGTGTTTAATGGCACTGTGACTTCGGGGGTCCACCACGGTACAGTGTTCTGACCTTGTTCAATGGCAATGTATGGTCGGGTGTCCACCACGGTAGTGTTCTGACTTAGCTCAATGGTACTGTGACGTCGGGAGTGCACTACAGTGGCGTACTAACCCTGTTCAATGGCACTGTGACGTCGGGAGTCCACCCGGTAGTGTTATGACCCTGTTCAATGGTACTGTGAATTCGGAAATCCACCACGGTAATGTTCTCACCGCGTTCAATGGCACTGTGACGTCGGGAGTCCATCACGGTGCAGTGTTCTGACACTGTTCATTGGCACTGTGACGTCGAGTGTCCACTACGGTAGTGTTCTTACCCTGTTCAATGGCACTGTGACTTCGGGAGTCCACCACGGTAGTGTTCTGACCGCGTTCAATGGCACTGTGACTACGGGAGTCCACCCCGGTAGTGTTCTGACCCTGTTCAATGGAACTGTGACGTCGGGAGTCCACTACGGTAGTGTTCTAACCAAGTTCAATAGCACTGTGACGCCGGGAGTCCACCACGATATTGTTCTGACCGTGTTCAATGGCACTGTGTCGTCGGTAGTCCACTACGGTAGTGTTCTAAGACTGTTCAATGGCACTGTGACGTAGGGAGTCCACCGCGATAATGTTCTGGCCGTGTTCAATGGCACTGTGAGGTCGGAAGTACACCACGGTACAGTGTTCTGACACTGTTCAATGGCACTGTGACGTCGGGAGTCCACCACTGTAGTGTTCTGACCGTATTCAATGGCACTGTGACGTCGGGTGTCCACCACGGTGCAGTGTTCTGACCGTGTTCAATGGCACTGTGAGGTCGGCAGTCCACCCCGGTACAGTGTTCTGACCCTGTTCAATGGCACTGTGAGGTCTGGAGTCCACCACGATGCAGTGTTCTGACCCTGTTAATGGCACTGTTAGTTCGGCAGTCCTCCCCGGTACAGTGTTCTGCCCTTGTTCAATGGCACTGTAAGGTCGGGAGTCCACCACGGTGCAGTGTTCTGACCCTGTTCAATGGCACTGTGAGGTCGGGAGTCCACCACGGTAGTCACCTGGCCGTGTTCAATGGCACTGTGTGGTCGGGAGTCCACCACGGTAATGTTCTGACCGTCATCAATGGCTCTGTGAGATTTTGGAGTCCACCCTGGTGTAGTGTTCAGACCCTGCTCAATGGCACTGTGAAGTGTGGAATTTACCACGGTGCAGTGTTCTGACCCTGCTCAATGGCACTGTGAGTGCGGGAGTCCACCCCGGTACAGTGTACCGACCCTGCTCAATGGCACTGTTAGGTCGGGAGTCCACCCCGGTTGTGTTCTGACCCTGCTCAATTGCACTGTTAGGTCGGCAGTCCACCACGGTAGTGTTCCGACCGTATTCAATGGCACTGTGAGGTCGGGAGTTTACCACTGTACAGTGTTCTGACGCTGCTCAAAGGCACTGTGAGGTCGAGAGTTCACCAAGGTACAGTGTTCTGACCGTGCTCAATGGCACTGTGAGGTCGGGATTCCATCACGGTACAGTGTTGCGACCCTGTTCAATGGCACTCTGAGGTCGGGAGTCCACCCAGGTAGTGTTCTGACCGTGTTCAATGGCGCTGTGACGTCGGCAGTCCACCACGGTAATGTTCTGACCCTGTTTTAATGGCACTGTGAGGTAGGGAGTTCACCAAGGTAGTATTCTGACCGCGTTCAATGGCACTGAGACGTCAAGCGTCCACCAAGGTACAGTGTAGTGACCGTGTTCAATGGAACTGTGAGGTCCGGAGTCCACTACTGTAGTGTTCTGACCCTGCTCAATGGCACTGTGAGGTCGGGAGTCCACCCCGGTGTAGTGTTCTGGCCCTGCTCAATGGCACTGTGAGGTCGGGAGTCCACCCTAGTAGTGGTCTGCCCCTGCTCAATGGCACTGTGAGGTCGGGAGTCCACCCCGGTACAGTGTTCTGACCCTGCTCAATTGCACTGTTAGGTCGACAGTCCACCCCAGTAGTGTTCTGACCGTGTTCAATGGCACTGTGACGTCGGGTGTCCACCACGTAACAGTGTTCTGACCTTGTTCAATGGGAATGGGAGGTGGGGTGTCCACCACGGTACAGTGTTCTGACCCTGCTCAATGGTACTGTGAGGTCGGGAGTCCACCACGGTACAGTGTTCTGACCCATTTCAATGGCACTGTGAGGTCGGGAGTCCACTACGGTAGTGTTCTAACCCTGTTCAATGGTACTGTGACGTCGGTAAGCCACCACAATAGTGTTCTGGCCGTGTTCAATGGCATTCTGAGGTCGGGAGTCCACCACGGTAGTGTTCTGACCCTGTTCAATGGCACTGTGGCGACGGGAGTCCACTACTGTGCAGTGTTCTGACCCTGTTCAATGGCAATGTGAGGTCGGGAGTCCACCACGGTATCGTTCTGACCGTGTTCAATGGCACTGTAAGGTCAAGAGTCCACCCTGGTAGTGTTATGACCCTGTTCAATGGCACTGTGTAGTCGGGAATCCACCACGGTAGTGTTCTCACCGCGTTCAATGGCACTGTGAGGTCGGGAGTCCACCCTGGTACAGTGTTCAGACCCTTTTCAATGGCACTGTGACGTCGGGAGTCCACTACGGTAGTGTTCTAACCCTGTTCAATGGCACTGTTAGTTCGGCAGTCCACCCCGGTACAGTGTTCAACCGTTTTCAATGGCACTGTGACTTCGGGAGTCCACCACGGTGCAGTGTTCTGACCCTGTTCAATGGCACTGTGAGATCGGGAGTCCACCACGGAAGTCTTTTGACCGTGTTCAGTTACACTGTGAGGTCGGAAGTCCACCAAGGTTGTGTTCTGATCGTGTTCAATGGCACTGTGAGATTTTGTAGTCCACCCCGGTGTAGTTTTCAGACCCTGCTCATTGGCACTGTAAGGTCGGACTCCACCACGGTGCAGTGTTCTGACCCTGCTCAATGGCACTGTGAGGTCGGGAGTCCACCCCGGTACAGTGTGCTGACCCTGTTCGATGGCGAATTAGGTCGGGAATCCACCCCGGTCCAGTATTCTGACCCTGCTCAATAGCACTGTGAGTTGGGCAGTCCACCCCGGTACAGTGTGCTGACCCTGCTCAATGGCACTGTTAGGTCGTTATTCCACCACGGTTGTGTTCTGACCGTGTTCAATGGCTCTGTGACGTCGGGAGTCCACAACGGTACGGTGTTCTGACGTTGTTCAATGGCAATAAGTGGTCGGGTATCCACCACGGTACAGTGTTCTGACCCTGCTCAATGGCACTGTGAGTTCGGGAGTGCACTACGGTAGTGTTCTAACCCTGTTCAATGGCACTGTGACGTCAGGAGTCCACCACTATAGTGTTCTGGACGTGTTCAATGGCACTCTCAGGTCGGGAGTCCACCACGGTAGTGTTCTGACCCTGTTCAATGGCACTGTGACGTCGGGACTGTTTTGACACTGTTCAATGGCAATGTGAGGTCCGGAGTCCACCACGGTATCGTTCTGACCGTGTTCAATGGCACTGTAAACTCAAGAGTCCACCCCGGTAGTGTTATGACCCTGTTCAAGGCTACTGTGAAGTCGGGTATCCACTACGGTAGTTTTCTAACCCTGTTTAATGGAACTGTGACTTCAGGAGTCCACCACGGTAGTGTTCTCACTGCGTTTAATGGCAAAGTTACGTCGGGAGTCCACCACGGTCGAGTGTTCTGAACCTGCTCAATGGCACTGTGAGGTCGGGAGTTCACCACGGTACAGTGTTCTGACCCTGTTCAATGGCACTGTGACGTCGGGAGTCCACTACGGTAGTGTTCTAACCCTGTTCAATGGAACTGTGACGTCAGGAGTCCACCACGGTAGTGTTCTGACTGCGTTCAATGGCACTGTGACGTCGGGAGTCTACTTTGGTTGCGTTCTGACCCTGTTTAATGGCACTGTGAGGTCTGGAGTCCACTACGGTAATGTTCTGACCCTGCTCAATGGCACTGTGAGGTCGGGAGTCCACCACGGTAATGTTCTGACCGTGGTAAATAGCACTGTGAGGTTGGGAGTTCACCACGGTAATGTTCTGACCGCGTTTAATGGCACTGTGAGGTCGGGAGTCCACCACGGTAGTCTTCTGACCGTGTGCAATGGCACTGTGAGATTTTGGAGTCCACCCGGTGTAGTGTTCAGACCCTGCTCAATGGCACTGTAAGGTCGGGAGTCTACCACGGTGCAGTGTTCTGACCCTGCTCAATGGCACCGTGAGTGCGGCAGTCCAAATCGGTACAGTGTGCTGACCCTGTTCAATGGCACTTTTATGTCGGGAATCCACCTCGGTCCAGTGTTTTGATCCTGCTCAATGGCACTGTGTGGTGGGGAGTCCACACCGGTACAGCGTTCTGACCCTGCTCAATGGCACTGCTAGGTCGGCAGTCCACCCCGGTAATGTTCTGACCCTGCTCAATGGCACTGTTAGGTCGGCAGTCCACCACGGTAGTGTTCTGACCGTGTTCAATGGCACTGTGACGTCGGAAGTCCACCACGGTACAGTGTTCTGACCTTGTTCAATGGCAATATGAGGTCGGGTGTCCACCACGGTACAGTGTTCTGACCCATTTTAATGGCACTGTGAGGTCGGGAGTCCACCACGGTAGTGTTCTGACCCTGCTCAATGGCACTTTGTCGTCGGGAGTGCAATACGGTAGTGTTCTAATCCTGTTCAATGGCACTGTGATGTCAGGAGTCCACCACGATAGTGTTCTGGCCGTGTTCAATGGCACTCTGAGGTCGGGAGTCCACCATGGTAGTGGTCTGACCATGTTCAGTGGCACTGTGACGTCGGGAGTCCACTAAGGTGCAGTGTTCTGAACCTGTTCAATAGCAACGTGAAATCGGGAGTGCACCACGGTATCGTTCTGACCGTGTTCAATGGCACTATAAGGTCAAGAGTCCACTCCGGTACTGTTCTGACCCTGCTCAATGGCACTGTGAGGTCGGGAGTCCAGCACGGTACAGTGTTCTGAAACTGCGCAAAGGAACTCTTAGGTAGGTAGTCCACCCCGGTACAGTGTTCTGACCCATTTCAATGGCACTGTGAGGTCGGGAGTTCACCACGGTACAGTGTTCTGACCCTGTTCAATGGCACTGTGGGATCGGGAGTCCACCACGGTAGTGTACTGACTTTGCTCAATGGCACTGTGACGTCGGGAGTGCACTACAGTAGCGTTCTAACCCTGTTCAATGGCACTGTGAATTCGGAAATAGACCAGTAAGGTTCTCACCGCGTTCAATGCCACTGTGACCTCGGGAGTTCACCACGGTGCAGTGTTCTGACGCTGTTCAATGGCACTGTGAAGTCGAGAGTCCACTACGGTAGTGTTTTTACCCTGTTCAATGGCACTGTGACGTCGGGAGTCAACCACGGTAGTGTTCTGACCGCGTTCAATGGCACTGTGACTACGGGAGTCCACCCCGGTAGTGTTCTGACCCTGTTCAATGGCACTGTGACGTCGGGAGTCTACTACGGTAGTGTTCTAAGCCTGTTCAATGGCACTGTGGCGTCGGGAGTCCACCACGATAGTGTTCCGACCGTGTTCAATGGCACTGTGACGTCGGTAGTCCACTACGGTAGTGTTCTAAGCCTGTTCAATGGCACTGTGGCGTCGGGATTCCACCACGATAGTGTTCTGGCCGTGTTCAATGGCACTGTGAGGTGGGAAGTACACCACGGTACAATGTTTTGACCCTGTTCAATGGCACTGTGACGTCGGGAGTCCACCACGGTAATGTTCCTACCCTGTTCAATGGTACTGTGACGTCGGTAGTCCACCACGATAATGTTCTGACCGTGTTCAATAGCACTGTGACGTCGGGAGTCCACCACGGTGCAGTGTTCTGGCCCTGTTCAATGGCACCGTTAGTTCGGCAGTCCTCCCCAGTACAGTGTTCTGCCCGTGTTCAATGGCACTGTGGCGTCGGGAGTCCACAACGGTGCACTGTTCTGACCCTGTTCAATGGCACTGTGAGGTCGGGAGTCCACCACGGTAGTCACCTGACCGTGTTCAATGGCACTGTGAGGTCGGGAGTCCTCCACGGTAGTGCTACGACCCTGCTCAATGGCACTGTGAGGTCGGGAGTCCACTACGGTAGTGTTCTGACCCTGCTCAATTGCACTGTGAGGTCCGGAGTGCACCACGGTAATGTTCTGACCGTGGTAAATGGCACAGTGAGGTCGGGAGTTTAACACGGTCATGTTCTGACCGCGTTCAATGGCACTGTGAGGTCGGGAGTCAACCACGTTAGTGTTCTGACCGCGTTCAATAGCACTGTGAGATTTTGGAGTCCACCCCGGTGTAGTGATCAGACCCTGCTCAATGGTACTGTGAGGTCGGGAGTCCACCCCGGTGTAGTGTCCTGACCCTGCTCAATAGCACTGTGAGATCGGGGGTCCACACCTGTACAGTGTTCTGACCCTGTTCAATGGCACTGTGAGGTCGGGAGTTCACCACTGTACAGTGTTCTGACCCTGCTCAAAGGCACTGTGAGGTCGGGAGCTCACCACGGTACAGTGTTCTGACCGTGCTCAACAGCACTGTGAGGTCGGGATTCCATCACGGTAATGTTCTGACCCTGTTTTAATGGCACTGTGAGGTAGGGAGTCCACCATGGTAATGCCCTGACCGCGTTCAATGGCACTGTGACGTCGGGCGTATGCCAAGGTACAGTGTAGTCACCGTGTTCAATGGCACTGTGCGGTCGGGAGTCCACTACGGTAGTGTTCTGACCCCTCTCAATAGCACTGTGAGGTCGGAAGTCCACCCCGGTAGTGTTCTGACCATGTTCAATGGCACTGTGAGGTCGGGAGTCCACCCCGGTGTAGTGTTCTGGCCCTGCTCAATGGCACTGTGAGGTCGGGAGTCCACCCCAGTAGTGTTCTTCCCCTGCTCAATGGCACTGTGAGGTCGGGAGTCCAACCCGGTACAGTGTTCTGACCCATTTCAATGGCAATTTAAGGTCGGGAGTCCACCACGGTAGTGTTCTGACCCTGCTCAATGTCACTGTGACGTCGGGAGTTCACTACGGTAGTGTTCTAACCCTGTTCAATGGCACTGTGACGTCGGGGGCCACCACAATAGTGTTCTGGCCGTGTTCAATGGCACTCTGAGGTCGGGAGTCCACCACGGTAGTATTCTGACCCTGTTCAATGGCACTGTGAGGTCGGGAGTCCACTACAGTGCAGGGTTCTGACCCTGTTCAAAGGCCATGTGAGTTAGGGAGTCCACCACGGTATCGTTCTGACCTTGTTCAATGGCACTGTAAGGTAAAGAGTCCAACCCGGTAGTGTTATGACCCTGTTCAATAGCACTGTAAAGTCGGTAATCCACCACGGTAGAGTTCTCACCGCGTTCAACGGCACTGTGAGTTCAAGAGTCCACTCTGGTACAGTGGTCTGACCCTGTTCAATGGCACTGTGACGTCGGGAGTCCACTAAGGTGCAGTGTTCTGAACCTGTTCAATAGCAACGTGAAATCGGGAGTGCACCACGGTATCGTTCTGACCGTGTTCAATGGCACTATAAGGTCAAGAGTCCACCCCGGTACTGTTCTGACCCTGCTCAATGGCACTGTGAGGTCGGGAGTCCAGCACGTGACAGTGTTCTGAAACTGCGCAAAGGAACTCTTAGGTAGGTAGTCCACCCCGGTACAGTGTTCTGACCCATTTCAATGGCACTGTGAGGTCGGAAGTTCACCACGGTACAGTGTTCTGACCCTGTTCAATGGCACTGTGGGATCGGGAGTCCACCACGGTAGTGTACTGACTTTGCTCAATGGCACTGTGACGTCGGGAGTGCACTATAGTAGCATTCTAACACTGTTCAATGGCACTGTGACGTCGGGAGTCCACCCCGGTAGTGTTATGACCCCGTTCAATGGCACTGTGAATTCGGAAATAGACCAGTAATGTTCTCACCGCGTTCAATGCCACTGTGACGTCGGGAGTTCACCACGGTGCAGTGTTCTGACCCTGTTCAATGGCACTGTGACGTCGAGAGTCCACTACGGTAGTGTTTTTACCCTGTTCAATGGCACTGTGACGTCGGGAGTCAACCACGGTAGTGTTCCGACCCTGCTCAATGGCGCTGTTTGGTCGGCATTTCACCACGGTAGTGTTCTGACCGTGTTCAATGGCACTGTGACGTCTTTAATCCACCACGGTACAGTGTTCTGACCTTGTTCAATGGCAATTTGAGGTCGGGTGTCCACTACGCTACAGTGTTCTGACCCTGCTCAATGGCACTGTGAGGTCGGGAGTCCACCACAATGCAGTGATCTGAACCTGCTCAATGGCACTCTTAGGTAAGGAGTTCACCCCGGTACAGTGTTCTGACCCTGTTCAATGGCACTGTGAGGTCGGGAGTTCACCACTGTACAGTGTTCTGACCCTGTTCAATGGCACTGTGAAATCGGGAATTCACCACGGTAGTGTTCTGACCCTGCTCAATGGCACTGTGACGTCCGGAGTGCACTACGGTAGTGTTCTTATCCTGTTCAATGGAACTGTGACGTCGGGAGTCCACCACGATAGTGTTCTGGCAGTGTTCAATGGCACTCTGAGGTCGGGAGTCCACCATGGTATCGTTCTGACTGTGTTCAATGGCACTGTAACGTCAAGAGTCCACCCCGGTAGTGTTATGACCCTGCTCAATGGCACTGTGTAGAAGGTCATCCACCACGTTAGTGTTCTCACCGCGTTCAATGGCACTGTGACGTCGGGAGTATCTACCACGGTGTAGTGTTCTGACCCTGTTCAATGGCACTGTGAAGTCGGGAGTTCACTACGGTAGTGTTCAAACCCTGTTCAATGGCACTGTGCTGTCGGAATCCACCCCGGTAGTGTTCTAACCCTGTTCAATGGCACAGTGACGTCGGGAGTCCACTACGGTAGTGATCTAGCCCTGTTCAATGACACTGTGACGCCTGGAGTCCACCACGATAGTGTTCTGACCCTGTTCAATGGCACTGTGACATCGGGAGTGCACCACGGTAATGTTCTGACCCTGTTCAATGGCAGTGTGACGTCAGGAGGCCACCACGGTGGTGTTCTGACCGCGTTCAATGGCACTGTGACGTCGGGAGTCCACCACGGTAGTGTTCTGACCCTGTTCAATGGCACTGTGACGTCGTGAGTCCACTACGGTAGTCATCTAGTCATGTTCAATAGCACTGTGACGCCGGGAGTCCACCACGATAGTGTTCTGACCCTGCTCAATGGCACTGTTAGGTCGGCAGTCCACCACGGTATTGTTCTGACCGTGTTCAATGGCACTGTGACGTCGGGAGTCCACCACGGTACAGTGTTCTGACCTTGTTCAATGGCACTGTGACGTCGGTAGTCCACTACGGTAGTGTTCTAAGCCTGTTCAATGGCACTGTGGCGTCGGGATTCCACCACGATAGTGTTCTGGCCGTGTTCAATGGCACTGTGAGGTGGGAAGTACACCACGGTACAATGTTTTGACCCTGTTCAATGGCACTGTGACGTCGGGAGTCCACCACGGTAATGTTCCTACCCTGTTCAATGGTACTGTGACGTCGGTAGTCCACCACGATAATGTTCTGACCGTGTTCAATAGCACTGTGACGTCGGGAGTCCACCACGGTGCAGTGTTCTGGCCCTGTTCAATGGCACCGTTAGTTCGGCAGTCCTCCCCAGTACAGTGTTCTGCCCGTGTTCAATGGCACTGTGGCGTCGGGAGTCCACAACGGTGCACTGTTCTGACCCTGTTCAATGGCACTGTGAGGTCGGGAGTCCACCACGGTAGTCACCTGACCGTGTTCAATGGCACTGTGAGGTCGGGAGTCCTCCACGGTAGTGCTACGACCCTGCTCAATGGCACTGTGAGGTCGGGAGTCCACTACGGTAGTGTTCTGACCCTGCTCAATTGCACTGTGAGGTCCGGAGTGCACCACGGTAATGTTCTGACCGTGGTAAATGGCACAGTGAGGTCGGGAGTTTAACACGGTCATGTTCTGACCGCGTTCAATGGCACTGTGAGGTCGGGAGTCAACCACGTTAGTGTTCTGACCGCGTTCAATAGCACTGTGAGATTTTGGAGTCCACCCCGGTGTAGTGATCAGACCCTGCTCAATGGTACTGTGAGGTCGGGAGTCCACCCCGGTGTAGTGTCCTGACCCTGCTCAATAGCACTGTGAGATCGGGAGTCCACCACGGTAGTGTTCTGACCCTGCTCAATGGCACTGTTAGGTCGGCAGTCCCCCACGGAAGTGTTCTGACCGTGTTCAATGGCACTGTGACGTCGGGAGTCCACCACGGTACAGTGTTCTGACCTTGTTCAATGGCAATGTGAGGTCGGGTGTCCACCACGGTACAGTGCTCTGACCCATTTCATTGGCACTGTGAGGTCAGGAGTCCACCACGGTAGTGTTCTGACCCTGCTTAATGGCACTGTGTCGTCGGAAGAGCACTACGGTAGTGTTCTAACCCTGTTCAATGGCACTGTGATGTCACGAGTCCACCACGCTAGTGTTCTGGCCGTGTTCAACGGCACTCTGAGGTCGGGAGTCCCCCACGGTAGTGTTCTGACCATGTTCAGTGGCACTGCGACGTCGGGAGTCCACTACGGTGCAGTGTTCTGACCCTGTTCAATGGCAATGTGAGTTCGGGAGTGCACCACATTATCGTTCTGACCGTGTTCAATGGCACTTTAAGGTCAAGAGTCCACCCCGGTAGTGTTCTGACCCTGCTCAATGGCACTGTGAGGTCGGGAGTCCAGCACGGTACAGTGTTCTGAACTTGCGCAAAGGCATTCTTAGGTAGGGAGTCAACCCCGGTACAGTGTTCTGACCCATTTCAATGGCACTGTGAGGTCGGGACCTCACCACTGTACAGTGTTCTGACCCTGTTCAATGGCACTGTGAGAACGGGAGTCCACCACGGTAGTGTTCTGACTTTGCTCAATGGCACTGTGACGTCGGGAGTGCACTACAGTAGCGTTCTAACCCTGTTAAATGGCACTGTGACGTCGGGAGTCCACCATGAAATTGTTCTGGCCGTGTTCAATGGCACTCTGCGGTCGAGGGTCCACCACGGTAGTGTTCTGACCCTGTTCAATGGCACTGTGACGTCGGGAGTCCACTACGGTGCAGTGTTCTGACCATGTTCAATGGCAATGTGAGGTCGGGAGTCCACCACGGTATCGTTCTATCCGTGCTCAATGGCACTGTAAGGTCAAGAGTCCACCCCGGTAGTGTTATGACCCTGTTCAATGGCACTCTGAAGTCGGAAATCCACCACGGTAATGTTCTCACCGCGTTCAATGGCACTGTGAGGTCGGGAGTTCACCAAGGTACAGTGGTCTGACCCTGTTGAATGGCACTGTGATGTCGGGAGTCCACCACGGTGCAGTGTTCTGACTTTGTTCAATGGCATTGTGACGTCGCGAGTCCACTACGGTATTGTTCTTACCCTGTTAAATGGCACTGTGACTACGGGAGTCCACCCCGGTAGTGTTCTGACCCTGTTCAATGGCACTGTGACGTCGGGAGTCCACTACGGTAGTGTTCTAACCCTGTTCAATAGAACTCTGACGCCGGGAGTCCACCACGATAGTGTTCTGACCGGGTTCAATGGCACTGTGATGTCGGTTGTCCACTACGGTAGTGTTCTAAGCCTGTTCAATGGCACTGTGAAGTCGGGAGTCCACCACGATAGTGTTCTGGCCGTGTTCAAAGGCACTGTAAGCTCGGAAGTACACCACGGTACAGTGTTCTGACCCTGTTCAATGGCACTGTGACGTCGGGAGTCCACCACGGTAATGTTCTGACCCTCTTCAATGGTACTGTGAGGTCGGGAGTCCACCACTGTAGTGTTCTGACCGTATTCAATGGCACTGTGACGTCGGTAGTCCACCACGATAATGTTCTGACCGTGTTCAATGGCACTGTGAGGTCGGGAGTCCACCCCGGTACAGTGTTCTGACCGTGTTCAATGGCACTGTGAGGTCGGGAGTCCACCACGGTACTGTTCTGAGCGTCATCAATGGAACTGTGAGATTTTGGAGTCCACTCCGGTGTAGTGTTCAGACCCTGCTCAATGGCACTGTGAAGTCTGGAGTTTACCACGGAGCAGTGTTCTGACCCTGCTCAAAGGCACTGTGAGTGCGGGAGTCCACCCCGGTTCAGTGTGCTGACCCTGTTCAATAGCACTTTTTGGTCGGGAATCCACCCCGGTCCAACCCCCCAGGGGCCTACTGCGGTAGGTACGGGTTAGGCGCACCCGGGGTCCCGAGCCACCTTGACTCCCTCTGTGGGCAACCTCAGAGTGGTGAGGGAGCCAGAAGGTCAAAATGCCCACCCACGTGTAGGCCGTGCGTGGAGACCCGTGTCGGTGAAGAGGAATATCCTGGTTGGTTGAGGGTTGCGTACCTGAGCCTGGGCTTCTGTCTTTCAGTAACTGGGGAGGGTGCGCAGCCTAATACACCGCTTTGGTTTCTGATTTGCCTAAACGGGAGGCTAGGGACTAACCCACCCCTAGTCAATCGGCCAGGACTAGGTATTACACCGAACTCCAGGGTGAGTGGGACGGCGAGCCCGCTATATCCCCTGTGTAGCCCTGTCACCCCAGTGGGGTGACCCCTCGTTGGGCTCCGTGGTGGGTGGGGAGCACTGGGGGATGAATTTATACCATTTTTTCTATGGCACCAAAACAAAAACCCCTTAATAAAGAAGTTGGAAAGGAAGTAGTCGAGTCATGTGGTCCTCGCTACTTGGTCATTCATAGGACAGAGGAAGGTAAGAAGTTCCTTACGGTGAGCCCTTTTACTATCCAAAAGGGTCTCGATGCCATTGCTGGTCCTGTTAAATCCTGCGTTCGAGCTCGCAATGGTACACTTCTTGTCGAAGCCAACTCCGCCTCGCAAGCTGCAAGAATACTTAAAGCCACCATGTTAGCCAGCTATCCAGTGAAGGTCGAGGTGCACAAGTCGCTGAACTCCTCCCGCGGTGTAATAACAACCCGCGCGTTGGACGGTTTGTCAATTGAGGAGATCCAAGAAAATCTTGCGACTCAGGGTGTCTCAGCTGTTTATCGGGTACAACGTAAGATCAACGGTGAATTCCTGCCTACTCGTACCCTGTTTCTTACTTTTGATCGGGTTGATCTGCCTCAAAAGATTAGGGCAGGGTATGAAGCCATCGAAGTTAGGCCTTATATACCCAATCCGCTGAGGTGCTTTAAATGCCAACGTTTTGGTCACACTAGTGAGTTGTGTACCGGCAAGTCCACCTGCGTCCACTGCGGTGACATCTCCCACGATGGGGCTTGTGCTTCAGCTCCATCGTGTGTGAACTGTAACGGGGAACACCCATCTAGTTCCCGAGACTGCCCCCGTTTTGCAGAGGAACGAGCGATCCAGGAGATACGGGTGAAAGAGAAGGTGTCCTTCTTGGAAGCCCGGAAGCTCCTGCGACTCCGCCAACCCTCTGCCCCGAGGTCCGGTACCTATAGCTCAGTTGCAGCTAAACCGGTACCGCGTCGGGAAATCGCAACACAGACCGGCGATATGAACGGGGCTACAATTGCGGAAAAGGTTATTTTAGCCCAAGCGCTGCCAAAGCCTTCGGCACCTACACCCAAGTTGGTATCAACATCTGCCAAATCCGCTAGCTTACAGAATAGTCCTGCACAGTTGTCACCGAAAGCCTCGACCTCTGGAACTAAAGTTGGTAAATTCACGACGTCTTCTGCCCCGGAAAAACAGTTTAAGACCAAGTATGTACGACAAGACTTCTTGAAAGAGAATGTGCAATCTATTACCAAGTCATCTAAAGGTAAGAAAAGTTCACGCAACTCCACACGTGTATCCTCCTCTGAAGGGTCATCTGGGGAGGAGGGCGTGAATCGGCGACGGCCGTCTTCGCCGATCAGCACATCCAATCGGTTCGAACTACTTGGACCTAAAACTGCTCTTGAAAAAGGGACCTCCCTTGTGGAGGAGATGGACCAGGAGGATTCTGCCGCCACTGCCAGAGGGACAGTGCGGAAACGGCAGGATCGTGCTCCTGAAAATAGTACTAGCCCAACGCCTAAGAAGAACAAATTGAACCGACCAGCTAATCCCAATCTGCAGAAGCGTCTTTCGATTTGAAACTTATCCCATAATATACTCAATGGCTATCCTCCATTGGAACATACGCGGAATTCGACCACATCGACCAGAGCTTGACTTGTTGCTGCGCCAGCATGAACCCTTGGCAGTATGTTTACAAGAGACGAAGCTCCGTCCACAGGACACCGTTACCATCAGGCAGTACTCCTCCGTACGATGTGATTTATCCCCGGAGGACGGTGTCCCGGCACATGGGGGCACTATGATGCTTATTCGAGATGATATTTTTGCCAACTCTGTACCCATACAATCTGCAATCCAGTCCGTTGCTGTCAGCATTAAGCTACCCTCCGCTTCATTCACCATTTGCAGTATCTATTTGCCTCCATCTGCGGACCTCTCGCACAGCGACTTAGAACACCTCATTTCGCAGTTGCCACCACCCTTTTTATTGGTAGGCGACGTCAATGCCCATCACCCTCTTTGGGGCTCTCCTCGGGCTTGTGCGAGAGGTACGCTACTTAAAGACTTCTTGGATAGTCAGAATCTTGCTCTCTTGAACACCGGAGAGCCCACCTTTCTATCTGACGCATTTCATAGTTTTTCACACATTGACATTGCAATTTGTTCCCCTCAGCTGGCAGTCACCTTATGCTGGAATATCATCTCGGATTTGCATTCTAGTGACCACTTTCCTTGTCGTATTAGTGTCTTGACACCCGTTGTATGTTCCACCCGTTTACCTAGTTGGCGCCTAGACCACGCCAGCTGGGAACTGTACTCCCACTTGGCTGAATTTAGCTACGAAGAGCACGACTCTGTGAACCACTTGGTCGAACATCTTACAGGGACCATTCTTTCTGCTGCTGAGCAATCCATTCCGCGTTCGACTGGCTACAGCCGTCGATTTCCGGTACCTTGGTGGACCGCTGACTGTCGGGATGCTATTCGCGCTCGCAGACGAGCTCTACGGGTTTTCCAGCGTTTTCCTACACTGGATAACCTGATACACTATAAACGGATGCGTGCACATTCTAGGCGGGTTATTAAGGATAGCAAAAAGATGTCATGGAATAAATTCGTGGGTTCCTTTAATCGACATACACCTTCCTCTGTCGTATGGGATAAGTTAAGACGTGTGGCTGGGAAACCGAACCATATGCCCATCGCCGGTCTCAAAACACCTACCGGAGCTGTTGTTGATACATTTGACGTGGCGAATTCTTTAGGCAGTGCTTTCGCTGAGGTGTCTAGCTCAGGCAACTATTCCCCTGAGTTTCTTACAGTTAAGAACCAGGTGGAATCTCAAGAATTCTCGTTTCTTTCTGGCAACCTTGAGGATTATAATCGCCTTTTCACCCTGGCAGAGCTAGACAATGCACTCTCCTCTTCACGACACTCAGCACCAGGTCCAGATGGTATCCACGTCCAAATGTTGCAACATCTCTCTCCTGATGGCAAAGATTTCCTACTCGAGGTCTATAATCGTGTCTGGGTTGATGGCATTTTTCCAGACAAGTGGCGGGAGGCCACCATCATACCCATTCTTAAACCTGGAAAGGACCGCCATCTTCCTTCCAGTTACCGTCCTATTTCCCTCACCAGTTGCGTTTGCAAGGTGATGGAACGCATGATCAATGGACGGTTGGTGTGGTGGCTGGAATCCCACAATCTTCTGACGAACATCCAGTGTGGCTTTCGACGACGACGTTCAACTGCTGACCACCTTGTCTCTCTGTCAACTCAGATTATGGACGGGTTTCTTAAGAACAGCCCCACAGTTGGGATATTTTTTGACCTCGAGAAGGCCTACGACACGTGTTGGCGGGCGGGAATATTGCGTTCTCTGCACAACTGGAACATACGTGGACGCCTACCGTTGGTCATTCAGGAGTTTATGCGGGACCGCGTTTTTCGAGTGAGGGTGGGTTCGGTTTTTTCTAACCATTTTATTCAAGAGAACGGTGTGCCGCAGGGCTCGGTACTCAGCGTGACTCTATTTGCTATTGCGATAAATTCCATATCACTATGTGTGCCTCAAGGTGTCTCTTCCTGTTTATTCGTGGACGACTTTGCCATCTTCTGTACTTCTCAGCGTACACCGTTTTTGGAACGCCGTCTCCAGCGGTGTTTGGACAATCTCTATGCATGGAGCTCGAAACACGGTTTTCGTTTCTCCGCTGAGAAGACAGTCTGCGTTAACTTCTGGCGCCGTAAGTGGCATATGCCGCCGTCTCTTCGACTCGGGCCAGATTTACTTCCTTTCGCAGACGAGGCGAGATTCCTTGGTTTGATCTTCGATCGGAAACTTTGTTGGGCACCACAAATAGCACAGCTTAGAGCACGATGTGACCGTTCTCTAAATCTTTTACGGATACTAAGTGGCAAGTCTTGGGGTGCGGATCGGACGACATTGCTCCGTCTTTATCGTGCTGTTATTCGTTCGAAGTTGGACTATGGCAGCATTGTGTATTCTTCAGCTCGACCTTCAGTGCTCAGAAGGTTAGACACAGTCCATAACCAGGGCATCCGTGTGGCCGTTGGAGCTTTTCCAACGAGCCCAGTTGTTAGCCTCTACGCCGAATCGGGAGAACCTCCTCTGCGTTGTCGGCGTGATGTCCTGCTTGCTAATTATGGCTGTGGGCTGAAGTGTATGCCTGGGCATCCAACTTATCACGCGTTTTTCTCCCCTGAGCTGCACGAGCGATACTGCCTCCGCTCTCTGAGCCCCAGGCCAGCAGGTTTTCGTTTCCGTGAGCTTCTACGCCAGCACCATGTTGACATTCCTCGGCTGTTATCCAAGGGAGAGAGTATACACCCCCCTTGGTTACGCGCTACCTCCCATGTCGATCTCGGGATGACGCTCTACGGGAAATCTGTTACGCCTCTTGATAGTATTCGTCGTTGCTTTTTAGAATTTTTATCCAAATACAGTGGCCGTATTTGTATTTACACCGATGGTAGTAAGAGCCCCGACGGTGTTGGATGTGCCTTTGTAACTGGCACCGCAACTTCTACTTACGGTTTGCCTAGTTGCACATCTATATATTCTGCCGAGCTATATGCTATTTATCAAGCCCTTCTGTATATTCGACGTCGAAAATTAGGTGACTGCCTTATTCTTAGTGATTCCCTTAGTGCCCTTCAGAGCATTCGTGAGCTGTACAATTACCATCCTTTGGTGCAGCGCATCCAGGACGTTCTCCACATTTTGCACGCTTCTGGCTTTAATGTGGAGTGCGCATGGATTCCTGGACACGTTGGCTTGCCAGGGAATGACACGGCGGATTTGGCAGCGAAATCGGCAGTCACAGCGCCCAGTGTTACGATTACCCATTCAACAGCAGAAGATTTTAGAGTGGCTGTACGGAGAGCCGTTTTTTCGACTTGGCATGCGGAGTGGTCGGCTCTCCGTGGTAATAAGCTGCGAGAGGTGAAGGACCTCCCTGTCAACTGGGTAACCTCCTCTCGTTTATTCCGCCGGGAGGAGGTAGTACTAGCTCGGCTAAGAATTGGCCACTGTATTTTTACTCACAGTTACCTTTTTAAACGTGAACCTGCTCCTGTCTGTGCGCTCTGTGGGGAGGCACAGACAGTTCGTCATGTGTTGCTGGAGTGTGGTCACCTGGCACACATTCGGTCATCTATGGGCATGCCGGCCTCTCTTGCCGAGGTCCTGGCAGATGACCCAAGAGCAGTGGACAGGGTTTTTAAATTTTTAGCCAAACTTTCTTTTACCTTGAGGTTTTAGTGTGATAGCGGTTTTTTTAAACTCTTTTGGTTTTAATGTGTTGATTTTAGATGGAGTTTTATATCCAGCTCTGGTTAGAGGGCTGGACGTTTCTGTTACTTCCGTTTCAACTGTGTTAGCTCTTTTATTTGTGTTTACTTTTTTGTTTGGTATTTTCTTACTGGCTATTGCCAAGTTTTAATCGTAAGGGCGCTTATGACCTCGGCAGTTGAGCGCCCTTAAACACCATCATCATCATCATCATCACCCCGGTCCAATGTTCTGACCCTGCTCAATGGCACTGTGAGGTGGGGAGTCCACCCCGGTACAGTGTTCTGACCCTGCTCAATGGCACTGTTAGGTCGGGAGTCCACACCGGTTGTGTTCTGACCGTGCTCAATGGCACTGTTAGGTCGGCAGTCCACCACGGTAGTGTTCTGACTGTGTTCAATGGCACTGTGACATCGGGAGTCCATCACGGTAGTGTTCTGACCTTGCTCAATGGCACTGTGAGGTTGGGAGTCCACCAGGGTACAGAGTTCTGAACCTGCTCAATGGCACTCTTAGGTAGGGAGTCCACCACGGTACAGTGTTCTGACCCATTTCAATGGCACTGTGAGGTGGAAGTTCACCACGATACAGTGGTCTGACCCTGTTGAATGGCACTGTGATGTCGGGAGTCCACCACGGTAGTGTTATGACCCTTTTCAATGGCACTGTGAAGTCGGGAATCCGCCACGATAGTGTTCTCACCGCGTTCAATGGCATTATGACGTCGGGAGTCCACCACGGTGCAGTGTTCTGACCCTGTTCAATGGCACTTTGACATCGGGAGTCCACTACGGTAATGTTCCGACCGCGATCAATGGTACTGTGACGTCGGTAGTCCACTATGGTAGTGTTCTAACCTTGTTCAAAGGCACTGTGACGCCGGGAGTCCACCACGATAGTGTTGTGACCGTGTTCAATGGCACTGTGACGTCGGGAGTCCACCACGGTAATGTTCTGACCCTGCTCAATGGCACTGTGAGGTCGGGAGTCCACAACGGTAGTGTTCTGTTCAATGGCACTGTGAGGTCGGCAGTCCACCACGGTAATGTTCTGACCGTGGTAAACGGCACTGTGAGGTCGGGAGTCCAACACGGTAGTGTTCTGACCGCGTTCAATGGCACTGTGACGTCGGGCGTCCACCAGGGTAGAGTGTAGTGACCTGTCCAATGGCACTGTGAGGTCGGGAGTCCACCAGGGTAGAGTGTAGTGACCTGTTCAATGGCATTGTGAGGTCGGGAGTCCACCACGGTAGTGCTCTGACCCTGCTCAATGACACTGTGAGGTCGGGAATCCACCCCGGTAGTGTTCTGACCGTGTTCAATGCAACTGTGAGGTCGGGAGTCCACACCGATGTAGTGTTCTGACCGTAATCAATGGCACTGTGACGTCGGTAGTCCACCTCGATAATGTTCTGACCGTGTTCAATGGCACTGTGACGTCGGGAGTCCACCACGGTGCGGTGTTCTCACCGCGTTCAATGGCACTGTGACGTCGGGAGTATCTACCACGGTGCAGTGTTCTGACCCTGTTCAATGGCACTGTGACGTCGGGAGTTCACTACGGTAGTGTTCAAACCCTGTTCAATGGCACTGTGCTGTCGGGAGTCCCCCCCGGTAGTGTTCTAACCCTGTTCAATGGCACAGTGACGTCGGGAGTCCACTACGGTAGTGATCTAGCCCTGTTCAATGACACTGTGACGCCTGGAGTCCACCACGATAGTGTTCTGACCCTGTTCAATGGCACTGTGACATCGGGAGTGCACCACGGTAATGTTCTGACCCTGTTCAATGGCAGTGTGACGTCAGGAGGCCACCACGGTGGTGTTCTGACCGCGTTCAATGGCACTGTGACGTCGGGAGTCCACCAAGGTAGTGTTCTGACCCTGCTCAATGGCACTGTTAGGTCGGCAGTCCACCACGGTATTGTTCTGACCGTGTTCAATGGCACTGTGACGTCGGGAGTCCACCACGGTACAGTGTTCTGACCTTGTTCAATGGCACTGTGATGATGATGATGATGATGATGATGGTGTTTAAGGGCGCTCAACTGCCGAGGTCATAAGCGCCCTTACGATTAAAACTTGGCAATAGCCAGTAAGAAAATACCAAACAAAAAAGTAAACACAAATAAAAGAGCTAACACAGTTGAAACGGAAGTAACAGAAACGTCCAGCCCTCTAACCAGAGCTGGATATAAAACTCCATCTAAAATCAACACATTAAAACCAAAAGAGTTTAAAAAAACCGCTATCACACTAAAAACCTCAAGGTAAAAGAAAGTTTGGCTAAAAATTTAAAAACCCTGTCCACTGCTCTTGGGTCATCTGCCAGGACCTCGGCAAGAGAGGCCGGCATGCCCATAGATGACCGAATGTGTGCCAGGTGACCACACTCCAGCAACACATGACGAACTGTCTGTGCCTCCCCACAGAGCGCACAGACAGGAGCAGGTTCACGTTTAAAAAGGTAACTGTGAGTAAAAATACAGTGGCCAATTCTTAGCCGAGCTAGTACTACCTCCTCCCGGCGGAATAAACGAGAGGAGGTTACCCAGTTGACAGGGAGGTCCTTCACCTCTCGCAGCTTATTACCACGGAGAGCCGACCACTCCGCATGCCAAGTCGAAAAAACGGCTCTCCGTACAGCCACTCTAAAATCTTCTGCTGTTGAATGGGTAATCGTAACACTGGGCGCTGTGACTGCCGATTTCGCTGCCAAATCCGCCGTGTCATTCCCTGGCAAGCCAACGTGTCCAGGAATCCATGCGCACTCCACATTAAAACCACAAGCGTGCAAAATGTGGAGAACGTCCTGGATGCGCTGCACCAAAGGATGGTAATTGTACAGCTCACGAATGCTCTGAAGGGCACTAAGGGAATCACTAAGAATAAGGCAGTCAGCTAATTTTCGACGTCGAATATACAGAAGGGCTTGATAAATAGCATATAGCTCGGCAGAATATATAGATGTGCAACTAGGCAAACCGTAAGTAGAAGTTGCGGTGCCAGTTACAAAGGCACATCCAACACCGTCGGGGCTCTTACTATCATCGGTGTAAATACAAATACGGCCACTGTATTTGGATAAAAATTCTAAAAAGCAACGACGAATACTATCAAGAGGCGTAACAGATTTCCCGTAGAGCGTCATCCCGAGATCGACATGGGAGGTAGCGCGTAACCAAGGGGGGTGTATATTCTCTCCCTTGGATAACAGCCGAGGAATGTCAACATGGTGCTGGCGTAGAAGCTCACGGAAACGAAAACCTGCTGGCCTGGGGCTCAGAGAGCGGAGGCAGTATCGCTCGTGCAGCTCAGGGGAGAAAAACGCGTGATAAGTTGGATGCCCAGGCATACACTTCAGCCCACAGCCATAATTAGCAAGCAGGACATCACGCCGACAACGCAGAGGAGGTTCTCCCGATTCGGCGTAGAGGCTAACAACTGGGCTCGTTGGAAAAGCTCCAACGGCCACACGGATGCCCTGGTTATGGACTGTGTCTAACCTTCTGAGCACTGAAGGTCGAGCTGAAGAATACACAATGCTGCCATAGTCCAACTTCGAACGAATCACAGCACGATAAAGACGGAGCAATGTTGTCCGATCCGCACCCCAAGATGATGATGATGATGGTGTTTAAGGGCGCTCAACTGCCGAGGTCATAAGCGCCCTTACGATTAAAACTTGGCAATAGCCAGTAAGAAAATACCAAACAAAAAAGTAAACACAAATAAAAGAGCTAACACAGTTGAAACGGAAGTAACAGAAACGTCCAGCCCTCTAACCAGAGCTGGATATAAAACTCCATCTAAAATCAACACATTAAAACCAAAAGAGTTTAAAAAAACCGCTATCACACTAAAACCTCAAGGTAAAAGAAAGTTTTGCTAAAAATTTAAAAACCCTCTCCACTGCTCTTGGGTCATCTGCCAGGACCTCGGCAAGAGAGGCCGGCATGCCCATAGATGACCGAATGTGTGCCAGGTGACCACACTCCAGCAACACATGACGAACTGTCTGTGCCTCCCCACAGAGCGCACAGACAGGAGCAGGTTCACGTTTAAAAAGGTAACTGTGAGTAAAAATACAGTGGCCAATTCTTAGCCGAGCTAGTACTACCTCCTCCCGGCGGAATAAACGAGAGGAGGTTACCCAGTTGACAGGGAGGTCCTTCACCTCTCGCAGCTTATTACCACGGAGAGCCGACCACTCCGCATGCCAAGTCGAAAAAACGGCTCTCCGTACAGCCACTCTAAAATCTTCTGCTGTTGAATGGGTAATCGTAACACTGGGCGCTGTGACTGCCGATTTCGCTGCCAAATCCGCCGTGTCATTCCCTGGCAAGCCAACGTGTCCAGGAATCCATGCGCACTCCACATTAAAGCCAGAAGCGTGCAAAATGTGGAGAACGTCCTGGATGCGCTGCACCAAAGGATGGTAATTGTACAGCTCACGAATGCTCTGAAGGGCACTAAGGGAATCACTAAGAATAAGGCAGTCACCTAATTTTCGACGTCGAATATACAGAAGGGCTTGATAAATAGCATATAGCTCGGCAGAATATATAGATGTGCAACTAGGCAAACCGTAAGTAGAAGTTGCGGTGCCAGTTACAAAGGCACATCCAACACCGTCGGGGCTCTTACTACCATCGGTGTAAATACAAATACGGCCACTGTATTTGGATAAAAATTCTAAAAAGCAACGACGAATACTATCAAGAGGCGTAACAGATTTCCCGTAGAGCGTCATCCCGAGATCGACATGGGAGGTAGCGCGTAACCAAGGGGGGTGTATACTCTCTCCCTTGGATAACAGCCGAGGAATGTCAACATGGTGCTGGCGTAGAAGCTCACGGAAACGAAAACCTGCTGGCCTGGGGCTCAGAGAGCGGAGGCAGTATCGCTCGTGCAGCTCAGGGGAGAAAAACGCGTGATAAGTTGGATGCCCAGGCATACACTTCAGCCCACAGCCATAGTTAGCAAGCAGGACATCACGCCGACAACGCAGAGGAGGTTCTCCCGATTCGGCGTAGAGGCTAACAACTGGGCTCGTTGGAAAAGCTCCAACGGCCACACGGATGCCCTGGTTATGGACTGTGTCTAACCTTCTGAGCACTGAAGGTCGAGCTGAAGAATACACAATGCTGCCATAGTCCAACTTCGAACGAATCACAGCACGATAAAGACGGAGCAATGTCGTCCGATCCGCACCCCAAGACTTGCCACTTAGTATCCGTAAAAGATTTAGAGAACGGTCACATCGTGCTCTAAGCTGTGCTATTTGTGGTGCCCAACAAAGTTTCCGATCGAAGATCAAACCAAGGAATCTCGCCTCGTCTGCGAAAGGAAGTAAATCTGGCCCGAGTCGAAGAGACGGCGGCATATGCCACTTACGGCGCCAGAAGTTAACGCAGACTGTCTTCTCAGCGGAGAAACGAAAACCGTGTTTCGAGCTCCATGCATAGAGATTGTCCAAACACCGCTGGAGACGGCGTTCCAAAAACGGTGTACGCTGAGAAGTACAGAAGATGGCAAAGTCGTCCACGAATAAACAGGAAGAGACACCTTGAGGCACACATAGTGATATGGAATTTATCGCAATAGCAAATAGAGTCACGCTGAGTACCGAGCCCTGCGGCACTCCGTTCTCTTGAATAAAATGGTTAGAAAAAACCGAACCCACCCTCACTCGAAAAACGCGGTCCCGCATAAACTCCTGAATGACCGACGGTAGGCGTCCACGTATGTTCCAGTTGTGCAGAGAACGCAATATTCCCGCCCGCCAACACGTGTCGTAGGCCTTCTCGAGGTCAAAAAATATCCCAACTGTGGGGCTGTTCTTAAGAAACCCGTCCATAATCTGAGTTGACAGAGAGACAAGGTGGTCAGCAGTTGAACGTCGTCGTCGAAAGCCACACTGGATGTTCGTCAGAAGATTGTGGGATTCCAGCCACCACACCAACCGTCCATTTATCATGCGTTCCATCACCTTGCAAACGCAACTGGTGAGGGAAATAGGACGGTAACTGGAAGGAAGATGGCGGTCCTTTCCAGGTTTAAGAATGGGTATGATGGTGGCCTCCCGCCACTTGTCTGGAAAAATGCCATCAACCCAGACACGATTATAGACCTCGAGTAGGAAATCTTTGCCATCAGGAGAGAGATGTTGCAACATTTGGACGTGGATACCATCTGGACCTGGTGCTGAGTGTCGTGAAGAGGAGAGTGCATTGTCTAGCTCTGCCAGGGTGAAAAGGCGATTATAATCCTCAAGGTTGCCAGAAAGAAACGGGAATTCTTGAGATTCCACCTGGTTCTTAACTGTAAGAAACTCAGGGGAATAGTTGCCTGAGCTAGACACCTGAGCGAAAGCACTGCCTAAAGTATTCGCCACGTCAAATGTATCAACAACAGCTCCGGTAGGTGTTTTGAGACCGGCGATGGGCATATGGTTCGGTTTCCCAGCCACACGTCTTAACTTATCCCATACGACAGAGGAAGGTGTATGTCGATTAAAGGAACCCACGAATTTATTCCATGACATCTTTTTGCTATCCTTAATAACCCGCCTAGAATGTGCACGCATCCGTTTATAGTGTATCAGGTTATCCAGTGTAGGAAAACGCTGGAAAACCCGTAGAGCTCGTCTGCGAGCGCGAATAGCATCCCGACAGTCATCGGTCCACCAAGGTACCGGAAATCGACGGCTGTAGCCAGTCGAACGCGGAATGGATTGCTCAGCAGCAGAAAGAATGGTGCCTGTAAGATGTTCGACCAAGTGGTTCACAGAGTCGTGCTCTTCGTAGCTAAATTCAGCCAAGTGGGAGTACAGTTCCCAGCTGGCGTGGTCTAGGCGCCAACTAGGTAAACGGGTGGAACATACAACGGGTGTCAAGACACTAATACGACAAGGAAAGTGGTCACTAGAATGCAAATCCGAGATGATATTCCAGCATAAGGTGACTGCCAGCTGAGGGGAACAAATTGCAATGTCAATGTGTGAAAAACTATGAAATGCGTCAGATAGAAAGGTGGGCTCTCCGGTGTTCAAGAGAGCAAGATTCTGATTATCCAAGAAATCTTTAAGTAGCGTACCTCTCGCACAAGCCCGAGGAGAGCCCCAAAGAGGGTGATGGGCATTCACGTCGCCTACCAATAAAAAGGGTGGTGGCAACTGCGAAATGAGGTGTTCTAAGTCGCTGTGCGAGAGGTCCGCAGATGGAGGCAAATAGATACTGCAAATGGTGAATGAAGCGGAGGGTAGCTTAATGCTGACTGCAACGGACTGGATTGCAGATTGTATGGGTACGGAGTTGGCAAAAATATCATCTCGAATAAGCATCATAGTGCCCCCATGTGCCGGGACACCGTCCTCCGGGGATAAATCACATCGTACGGAGGAGTACTGCCTGATGGTAACGGTGTCCTGTGGACGGAGCTTCGTCTCTTGTAAACATACAGCCAAGGGTTCATGCTGGCGCAGCAACAAGTCAAGCTCTGGTCGATGTGGTCGAATTCCGCGTATGTTCCAATGGAGGATAGCCATTGAGTATATTATGGGATAAGTTTCAAATCGAAAGACGCTTCTGCAGATTGGGATTAGCTGGTCGGTTCAATTTGTTCTTCTTAGGCGTTGGGCTGGTACTATTTTCAGGAGCACGATCCTGCCGTTTCCGCACTGTCCCTCTGGCAGTGGCGGCAGAATCCTCCTGGTCCATCTCCTCCACAAGGGAGGTCCCTTTTTCAAGAGCAGTTTTCGGTCCAAGTAGTTCGAACCGATTGGATGTGCTGATCGGCGAAGACGGCCGTCGCCGATTCACGCCCTCCTCCCCAGATGACCCTTCAGAGGAGGATACACGTGTGGAGTTGCGTGAACTTTTCTTACCTTTAGATGACTTGGTAATAGATTGCACATTTTCTTTCAAAAAGTCTTGTCGTACATACTTGGTCTTAAACTGTCTTTCTGGGGCAGAAGACGTCGTGAATTTAATAGCTTTAGTTCCGGAGGTCGAGGCTTTCGGTGACAACTGTGCAGGACTATTCTGTAAGCTGGCGGATTTGGCAGATGTTGATACCAACTTGGGTGTAGGTGCCGAAGGCTTTGGCAGCGCTTGGGCTAAAATAACCTTTTCCGCAATTGTAGCCCCGTTCATATCGCCGGTCTGTGTTGCGATTTCCCGACGCGGTACCGGTTTAGCTGCAACTGAGCTATAGGTACCGGACCTCGGGGCAGAGGGTTGGCGGAGTCGCAGGAGCTTCCGGGCTTCCAAGAAGGACACCTTCTCTTTCACCCGTATCTCCTGGATCGCTCGTTCCTCTGCAAAACGGGGGCAGTCTCGGGAACTAGATGGGTGTTCACCGTTACAGTTCACACACGATGGAGCTGAAGCACAAGCCCCATCGTGGGAGGTGTCACCGCAGTGGACGCAGGTGGACTTGCCGGTACACAACTCACTAGTGTGACCAAAACGTTGGCATTTAAAGCACCTCAGCGGATTGGGTATATAAGGCCTAACTTCGATGGCTTCATACCCTGCTCTAATCTTTTGAGGCAGATCAACCCGATCAAAAGTAAGAAACAGGGTACGAGTAGGCAGGAATTCACCGTTGATCTTACGTTGTACCCGATAAACAGCTGAGACACCCTGAGTCGCAAGATTTTCTTGGATCTCCTCAATGGACAAACCGTCCAACGCGCGTGTTGTTACTACACCGCGGGAGGAGTTCAGCGACTTGTGCACCTCGACCTTCACTGGATAGCTGGCTAACGTGGTGGCTTTAAGTATCCTTGCAGCTTGCGAGGCGGAGTTGGCTTCGACAAGAAGTGTACCGTTACGAGCTCGAACGCAAGATTTGACCGGACCAGCAATGGCATCGAGACCCTTTTGGATAGTAAAAGGGCTCACCGTAAGGAACTTCTTACCTTCCTCTGTCCTATGAATAACCAAGTAGCGAGGACCACATGACTCGACTACTTCCTTTCCAACGTTTGCATTTAAAATAAGGGGTTTTGGTTTTGGTGCCATAAAAAAATGGTATAAATTCATCCCCCAGTGCTCCCCACCCACCACGGAGCCCAACGAGGGGTCACCCCACTGGGGTGACAGGGCTACACAGGGGATATAGCGGGCTCGCCGTCCCACTCACCCTGGAGTTCGGTGTAATACCTAGTCCTGGCCGATTGACTAGGGGTGGGTTAGTCCCTAGCCTCCCGTTTAGGCAAATCAGAGACCAAAGCGGTGTATTAGGTTGCGCACCCTCCCCAGTTACTGAAAGACAGAAGCCCAGGCTCAGGTACGCAACCCTCAACCAACCAGGATATTCCTCTTCACCGACACGGGTCTCCACGCACGGCCTACACGTGGGTGGGCATTTTCACCTACTGACTCCCTCACCACTCTGAGGTTGCCCACAGAGGGAGTCAAGGTGGCTCGGGACCCCGGGTGCGCCTAACCCGTACCTACCGTAGTAGGCCCCTGGGGGGTCCGCACCCCAAGACTTGCCACTTAGTATCCGTAAAAGATTTAGAGAACGGTCACATCGTGCTCTAAGCTGTGCTATTTGTGGTGCCCAACAAAGTTTCCGATCGAAGATCAAACCAAGGGATCTCGCCTCGTCTGCGAAAGGAAGTAAATCTGGCCCGAGTCGAAGAGACGGCGGCATATGCCACTTACGGCGCCAGAAGTTAACGCAGACTGTCTTCTCAGCGGAGAAACGAAAACCGTGTTTCGAGCTCCATGCATAGAGATTGTCCAAACACCGCTGGAGACGGCGTTCCAAAAACGGTGTACGCTGAGAAGTACAGAAGATGGCAAAGTCGTCCACGAATAAACAGGAAGAGACACCTTGAGGCACACATAGTGATATGGAATTTATCGCAATAGCAAATAGAGTCACGCTGAGTACCGAGCCCTGCGGCACTCCGTTCTCTTGAATAAAATGGTTAGAAAGAACCGAACCCACCCTCACTCGAAAAACGCGGTCCCGCATAAACTCCTGAATGACCAACGGTAGGCGTCCACTTATGTTCCAGTTATGCAGAGAACGCAATATTCCCGCCCGCCAACACGTGTCGTAGGCCTTCTCGAGGTCAAAAAAATATCCCAACTGTGGGGCTGTTCTTAAGAAACCCGTCCATAATCTGAGTTGACAGAGAGACAAGGTGGTCAGCAGTTGAACGTCGTCGTCGAAAGCCACACTGGATGTTCGTCAGAAGATTGTGGGATTCCAGCCACCACACCAACCGTCCATTGATCATGCGTTCCATCACCTTGCAAACGCAACTGGTGAGGGAAATAGGACGGTAACTGGAAGGAAGATGGCGGTCCTTTCCAGGTTTAAGAATGGGTATGATGGTGGCCTCCCGCCACTTGTCTGGAAAAATGCCATCAACCCAGACACGATTATAGACCTCGAGTAGGAAATCTTTGCCATCAGGAGAGAGATGTTGCAACATTTGGACGTGGATACCATCTGGGCCTGGTGCTGAGTGTCGTGAAGAGGAGAGTGCATTGTCTAGCTCTGCCAGGGTGAAAAGGCGATTATAATCCTCAAGGTTGCCAGAAAGAAACGAGAATTCTTGAGATTCCACCTGTTTCTTAATTGTAACAAACTCAGGGGAATAATTGCCTGAGCTAGGCACCTGAGCAAAAGCACTGCCTAAAGTATTCGCCACGTCAAATGTATCAACAACAGCTCCGGTAGGTGTTTTGAGACCGGCGATGGGCATATGGTTCGGTTTCCCAGCCACACGTCTTAACTTATCCAATACGACAGAGGAAGGTGTATGTCGATTAAAGGAACCCACGAATTTATTCCATGACATCTTTTTGCTATCCTTAATAACCCGCCTAGAATGTGCACGCATCCGTTTATAGTGTATCAGGTTATCCAGTGTAGGAAAACGCTGGAAAACCCGTAGAGCTCGTCTGCGAGCGCGAATAGCATCCCGACAGTCAGCGGTCCACCAAGGTACCGGAAATCGACGGCTGTAGCCAGTCGAACGCGGAATGGATTGCTCAGCAGCAGAAAGAATGGTCCCTGTAAGATGTTCGACCAAGTGGTTCACAGAGTCGTGCTCTTCGTAGCTAAATTCAGCCAAGTGGGATTACAGTTCCCAGCTGGCGTGGTCTAGGCGCCAACTAGGTAAACGGGTGGAACATACAACGGGTGTCAAGACACTAATACGACAAGGAAAGTGGTTACTAGAATGCAAATCCGAGATGATATTCCAGCATAAGGTGACTGCCAGCTGAGGGGAACAAATTGCAATGTCAATGTGTGAAAAACTATGAAATGCGTCAGATAGAAAGGTGGGCTCTCCGGTGTTCAAGAGAGCAAGATTCTGACTATCCAAGAAGTCTTTAAGTAGCGTACCTCTCGCACAAGCCCGAGGAGAGCCCCAAAGAGGGTGATGGGCATTCACGTCGCCTACCAATAAAAAGGGTGGTGGCAACTGCGAAATGAGGTGTTCTAAGTCGCTGTGCGAGAGGTCCGCAGATGGAGGCAAATAGATACTGCAAATGGTGAATGAAGCGGAGGGTAGCTTAATGCTGACAGCAACGGACTGGATTGCAGATTGTATGGGTGCGGAGTTGGCAAAAACATCAACTCGAATAAGCATCATAGTGCCCCCATGTGCCGGGACACCGTCCTCCGGGGATAAATCACATCGTACGGAGGAGTACTGCCTGATGGTAACGGTGTCCTGTGGGCGGAGCTTCGTCTCTTGTAAGCATACAGCCAAGGGTTCACGTTGGTGCAGCAACAAGTCAAGCTCTGGTCGATGTGGTCGAATTCCGCGTATGTTCCAATGGAGGATAGCCATTGAGTATATTATGGGATAAGTTTCAAATCGAAAGACGCTTCTGCAGATTGGGATTAGCTGGTCGGTTCAATTTGTTCTTCTTAGGCGCTGGGCTAGTACTATTTTCAGGAGCACGATCCTGCCGTTTCCGCACTGTCCCTCTGGCAGTGGCGGCAGAATCCTCCTGGTCCATCTCCTCCACAAGGGAGGTCCCTTTTTCAAGAGCAGTTTTAGGTCCAAGTAGTTCGAACCGATTGGATGTGCTGATCGGCGAAGACGGCCGTCGCCGATTCACGCCCTCCTCCCCAGATAGCCCTTCAGAGGAGGATACACGTGTGGAGTTGCGTGAACTTTTCTTACCTTTAGATGACTTGGTAATAGATTGCACATTCTCTTTCAAGAAGTCTTGTCGTACATACTTGGTCTTAAACTGTTTTTCCGGGGCAGAAGACGTCGTGAATTTACCAACTTTAGTTCCAGAGGTCGAGGCTTTCGGTGACAACTGTGCAGGACTATTCTGTAAGCTAGCGGATTTGGCAGATGTTGATACCAACTTGGGTGTAGGTGCCGAAGGCTTTGGTAGCGCTTGGGCTAAAATAACCTTTTTTGCAATTGTAGCCCCGTTCATATCGCCGGTCTGTGTTGCGATTTCCCGACGCGGTACCGGTTTAGCTGCAACTGAGCTATAGGTACCGGACCTCGGGGCAGAGGGTTGGCGGAGTCGCAGGAGCTTACGGGCTTCCAAGAAGGACACCTTCTCTTTCACCCGTATCTCCTGGATCGCTCGTTCCTCTGCAAAACGGGGGCAGTCTCGGGAACTAGATGGGTGTTCCCCGTTACAGTTCACACACGATGGAGCTGAAGCACAAGCCCCATCGTGGGAGATGTCACCGCAGTGGACGCAGGTGGACTTGCCGGTACACAACTCACTAGTGTGACCAAAACGTTGGCATTTAAAGCACCTCAGCGGATTGGGTATATAAGGCCTAACTTCGATGGCTTCATACCCTGCTCTAATCTTTTGAGGCAGATCAACCCGATCAAAAGTAAGAAACAGGGTACGAGTAGGCAGGAATTCACCGTTGATCTTACGTTGTACCCGATAAACAGCTGAGACACCCTGAGTCGCTAGATTTTCTTGGATCTCCTCAATAGACAAACCGTCCAACGCGCGGGTTGTTACTACACCGCGGGAGGAGTTCAGCGACTTGTGCACCTCGACCTTCACTGGATAGCTGGCTAACATGGTGGCTTTGAGTATCCTTGCAGCTTGCGAGGCGGAGTTGGCTTCGACAAGAAGTGTACCATTGCGAGCTCGAACGCAGGATTTAACAGGACCAGCAATGGCATCGAGACCCTTTTGGATAGTAAAAGGGCTCACCGTCAGGAACTTCTTACCTTCCTCTGTCCTATGAATAACCAAGTAGCGAGGACCACATGACTCGACTACTTCCTTTCCAACGTCTTTATTAAGGGGTTTTAATTTTGGTGCCATAGAAAAAATGGTATAAATTCATCCCCCAGTGCTCCCCACCCACCACGGAGCCCAACGAGGGGTTACCCCACTGGGGTGACAGGGCTACACAGGGGATATAGCGGGCTCGCCGTCCCACTCACCCTGGAGTTCGGTGTAATACCTAGTCCTGGCCGATTGACTAGGGGTGGGTTAGTCCCTAGCCTCCCGTTTAGGCAAATCAGAAACCAAAGCGGTGTATTAGGCTGCGCACCCTCCCCAGTTACTGAAAGACAGAAGCCCAGGCTCAGGTACGCAACCCTCAACCAACCAGGATATTCCTCTTCACCGACACGGGTCTCCACGCACGGCCTACACGTGGGTGGGCATTTTTACCTTCTGGCTCCCTCACCACTCTGAGGTTGCCCACAGAGGGAGTCAAGGTGGCTCGGGACCCCGGGTGCGCCTAACCCGTACCTACCGTAGTAGGCCCCTGGGGGGGCCACCACGGTAGTGTTCTGACCGTGTTCAATGGCACTGTGACGTCTTTAGTCCACCACGGTACAGTGTTTTGACCTTGTTCAATGGCAATTTGAGGTCGGGTGTCCACTACGGTACAGCGTTCTGACCCTGCTCAATGGCCCTGTGAGGTCGGGAGTCCACCACAATACAGTGTTCTGTTCCTGCTAAATGGCACTCTTAGGTAGGGAGTCCACACATATACAGTGTTCTGATCCTGTTCAATGGCACTGTGAGGTCGGGAGTACACCACGGTACAGTGTTCTGACCCGGCTCAATGGCACTGTGACGTCAGGAGTGCACTACGGTAGTGTTCTAATACTGTTCAATTGCACTGTGACGTCGGGAGTCCACCACGATAGTGTTCTGGCCGTGTTCAATGGCACTCTGAGGTCGGCAGTCCACCACGGTATCGTTCTGACCGTGTTCAATGGTACTGTAAGGTAAAGAGTCCACCCCGGTAATGTTATGACCCTGTTCAATGGCACTGTGTAGTCGGTAATCCACCACGTTAGTGTTCTCACCGCGTTCAATGGCACTGTGACGTAGGGAGGCTACCACGGTGCAGTGTTCTGACCCTGTTCAATGGCACTGTGACGTCGGGAGTTCACTACGGTAGTGTTCTAACCCTGTTCAATGGCACTGTGACGTCGGGAGTCCACCACGGTAGTTTTCTGACCGCGTTCAATGGCACTGTGACGTCGAGAGTCCACCCCGGTAGTGTTCTGACACTGTTTAATGGCGCTGTGACGTCGGGAGTCCACTACGGTAGTGATCTAGCCCTGTTCAATAGCACTGTGACGCCGGGAGTCCACCACGACAGTGTTCTGACCGTGTTCAATTGCACTGTGACGTTGGGAGTCCACCACGGTAGTGTTCTGACCGCGTTTCATGGCACTGTGAGGTCGGGAGTCCACTACGGTAGTGTTCTGACCCTGTTCAATGGCACTGTGGCGTCGGGAGTCCACTACGGTAGTGATCTAGCCATGTTCAATAGCACTGTGACGCCGGGAGTCAACCACGATAGTGTTCTGACCGTGTTCAATGGCACTGTGACGTCGGGAGTCCCCCACGGTAATGTTCTGACCCTGTTCAATGGCACTGTGAGGTCGGGAGTCCACTACGGTAGTGTTCTGACCCTGCTCAATGGCACAGTGTGGTCCGCAGTCCAACACGGTAATGTTCTGACCGCGGTAAATGGCACTGTGAGGTCGGAAGTCAAACACGGTAATGTTCTGACCGCGTTCAATGGCACTGTGAGGTCGGGAGTCCACCACGTTAGTGTTCTGACCGCGTTCAATGGCACTGTGACGTCGGGCGTCCACCACGGTAGAGTATAGTGACCGTGTTCAATGGCACTGTGAGGTGGGGACTCCACCACGGTAGTGCTCTGACCCTTCTCAATGGCACTGTGAGGTCGGGTGTCCACCGCGGTAGTGTTCTGACCGTGGTTAATGGCACTGTGAGGTCTTGAGTCCACCCCAGTGTAGTGTTCTGACCCTGCTCAATGTCACTGTGAGATCGGGGGTCAACCCCTGTACAGTGTTCTGACCCTGTTCAATGGCACTGTAAGGTCGGGAGTTCACCAGTGTACAGTGTTCTGACCCTGCTCAAAGGCACTGTGAGGTCGGGAGTTCACCACGGTACAGTGTTCTGACCCTGTTCAATGGCACTCTGAGGTCGGGAGTCCACCACGGTACAGTGTTCTAACCTTGTTCAATGGCAATAAGTGGTCGGGTATCCACCACGGTACAGTGTTCTGACCCTGCTCAATGGAACTGTGAGGTCGGGATACCACCACGGTACAGTGTTCTATATCCTGCTCAATGACACTCTTAGGTAGGGAGTCCACCCCGGTACAATGTTCTGACCCTGTTCAATGGCACTGTGAGGTCGGGAGTTCACCACGGTACAGTGTTCTGACCCTGTTGAATAGCACTGTGATGTCGGGAGTCCACCACCGTAGTGTTCTGACCCTGCTCAATGGCACTGTGACGTAGGGAGTCCACTACGGTAGTGTTCTAACCCTGTTCAATGGCACTGTGACGTCGGGAGTCCACCACGGTAGTGTTCTGACCGCGTTCAATGGCACTGTGACGTCGGGAGTCCACTACGGTACTATTCAAACCCTGTTCAAAAGCACTTTGACGCCCGGAGTCCACATCGATAGTGTTATGACCGTGTTCAATGGCACTGTGACGTCGGGAGTCCACCACGGTAATGGTCTGACCCTGTTCAATGGCACTGTGAGGTCTGGAGTCCACTACGGTAGTGTTCTGACCCTGCTCAATGGCACTGTGAGATCGGGAGTCCACCACGGTAATGTTGTGACAGTGGTAAATAGTACTTGGAGATTTTGGAGTCCACCACGGTGTAGTGTTCAGACCCTGCTCAATGGCACTGTTAGGTCGGGAGTCCACCCCGGAAGTGTTCTGACCCTGCTCTATGGCACTGTTAGGTCTGCAGTCCACCACGGTAGTGTTCTGACCGTGTTCAATGGCACTGTGACGTCGGGAGTCCACCACGGTACAGTGTTCTGACCTTGTTCAATGGCAATGTGAGGTCGGGTGTCCACCACGGCACAGTGTTCTGACCCATTTCAATGGCACTGTGAGGTCGGAAGTCCACCACGGTAGTGTTCTGACCCTGCTCAATGGCACTGTGACGTCGGGAGTGTACTACGGTAGTGTTCTAACCCTGTTCAATCGCACTGTGATGTCAAGAGTCCACCACGATAGTGTTCTGGCCGTGTTCAATGGCACTCTGAGGTCGAGGGTCCACCACGGTGGTGTTCTGACCCTGTTCAATGGCACTGTGACGTCGGGCGTCCACCACGGTAATGTTCTGACTGCGGTAAATGGCACTGTGAGGTCGGGAGTAAAACACTGTAATGTTCTGACCGCGTTCAATGGCATTGTGAGGTCGGGAGTCCACCACGTTAGTGTTCTGACCGCGTTCAATGGCACTGTGACATCGGGCGTCCACCACGGTAGAGTGTAGTGACCGTGTTCAATGGCACTGTGAGGTCGGGAGTCCACCACGGTAGTGCTCTGACCCTGCTCAATGGCACTGTGAGGCCGGGAGTCCACCCCGGTAGTGTTCTGACCGTGGTTAATGGCACTGTGAGGTCGGGAGTCCACCCCGGTGTAGTGTCCTGACCCTGCTCAATGGCACTGTGAGATCGGGGGTCCACCCCTGTACAGTGTTCCGACCCTGTTCAATGGCACTGTAAGGTCGGGAGTTCACCACTGTACAGTGTTCTGACCCTGCTCAAAGGCACTGTGAGGTCGGGAGTTCACCACGGTACAGTACTCTGACCGTGCTCAATGGCACTGTGAGCTCCGGATTCCATCACGGTACAGTGTTCTGAACCTGTTCAATGGCACTCTGAGGTCGGAAGTCCACCCAGGTAGTGTTCTGACCGTGTTCAATGGCGCTGTGACGTCGGGAGTCCACCACGGTAATGTTCTGAACCTGTTTTAATGGCACTATGAGGTAGGGAGTCCACCATGGTAGTGTTCTGACCGCGTTCAATGGCACTGTGACGTCGGGCGTCCACCAAGGTACAGTGTAGTGACAGTGTTCAATGGCACTGTGCGGTCAGGAGTCCACTACGGTAGTGTTCTGACCCTGCTCAATAGCACTGTGAGATCGGAAGTCCACCCCGGTAGTGTTTACCGTGTTCAATGGCACTGTGAGGTCGGTGGTGATGGTGATGGTGTTTAAGGGCGCTCAACTGCCGAGGTCATAAACTTGGCAATAGCCAGTAAGAAAATACCAAACAAAAAAGTAAACACAAATAAAAGAGCTAACACAGTTGAAACGGAAGTAACAGAAACGTCCAGCCCTCTAACCAGAGCTGGCTATAAAACTCCATCTAAAATCAACACATTAAAACCAAAAGAGTTTAAAAAACCGCTATCACACTAAAACGTCAAGGTAAAAGAAAGTTTTGCTAAAAATTTAAAAACCCTGTCCACTGCTCTTGGGTCATCTGCCAGGACCTCAGCAAGAGAGGCCGGCATGCCCATAGATGACCGAATGTGTGCCAGGTGACCACACTCCAGCAACACATGACGAACTGTCTGTGCCTCCCCACAGAGCGCACAGACAGGAGCAGGTTCACATTTAAAAAGATAACTGTGAGTAAAAATACAGTGGCCAATTCTTAGCCGAGCTAGTGCTACCTCCTCCCGGCGGAATAAACGAGAGGAGGTTACCCAATTGACAGGGAGGTCCTTCACCTCTCGCAGCTTATTACCACGGAGAGCCGACCACTCCGCATGCCAAGTCGAAAAAACGGCTCTCCGTACAGCCACTCTAAAATCTTCTGCTGTTGAATGGGTAATCGTAACAGTGGGCGCTGTGACTGCCGATTTCGCTGCCAAATCCGCCGTGTCATTCCCTGGCAAGCCAACGTGTCCAGGAATCCATGCGCACTCCACATTAAAACCAGAAGCGTGCAAAATGTGGAGAACGTCCTGGATGCGCTGCACCAAAGGATGGTAATTGTACAGCTCACGAATGCTCTGAAGGGCACTAAGGGAATCACTAAGAATAAGGCAGTCACCTAATTTTCGACGTCGAATATACAGAAGGGCTTGATAAATAGCATATAGCTCGGCAGAATATATAGATGTGCAACTAGGCAAACCGTAAGTAGAAGTTGCGGTGCCAGTTACAAAGGCACATCCAACACCGTCGGGGCTCTTACTACCATCGGTGTAAATACAAATACGGCCACTGTATTTGGATAAAAATTCTAAAAAGCAACGACGAATACTATCAAGAGGCGTAACAGATTTCCCGTAGAGCGTCATCCCGAGATCGACATGGGAGGTAGCGCGTAACCAAGGGGGGTGTATACTCTCTCCCTTGGATAACAGCCGAGGAATGTCAACATGGTGCTGGCGTAGAAGCTCACGGAAGCGAAAACCTGCTGGCCTGGGGCTCAGAGAGCGGAGGCAGTATCGCTCGTGCAGCTCAGGGGAGAAAAACGCGTGATAAGTTGGATGCCCAGGCATACACTTCAGCCCACAGCCATAATTAGCAAGCAGGACATCACGCCGACAACGCAGAGGAGGTTCTCCCGATTCGGCGTAGAGGCTAACAACTGGGCTCGTTGGAAAAGCTCCAACGGCCACACGGATGCCCTGGTTATGGACTGTGTCTAACCTTCTGAGCACTGAAGGTCGAGCTGAAGAATACACAATGCTGCCATAGTCCAACTTCGAACGAATCACAGCACGATAAAGACGGAGCAATGTCGTCCGATCCGCACCCCAAGACTTGCCACTTAGTATCCGTAAAAGATTTAGAGAACGGTCACATCGTGCTCTAAGCTGTGCTATTTGTGGTGCCCAACAAAGTTTCCGATCGAAGATCAAACCAAGGAATCTCGCCTCGTCTGCGAAAGGAAGTAAATCTGGCCCGAGTCGAAGAGACGGCGGCATTTGCCACTTACGGCGCCAGAAGTTAACGCAGACTGTCTTCTCAGCGGAGAAACGAAAACCGTGTTTCGAGCTCCAAGCATAGAGATTGTCCAAACACCGCTGGAGACGGCGTTCCAAAAACGGTGTACGCTGAGAAGTACAGAAGATAGCAAAGTCGTCCACGAATAAACAGGAAGAGACACCTTGAGGCACACATAGTGATATGGAATTTATCGCAATAGCAAATAGAGTCACGCTGAGTACCGAGCCCTGCGGCACTCCGTTCTCTTGAATAAAATGGTTAGAAAAAACCGAGCCCACCCTCACTCGAAAAACGCGGTCCTGCATAAACTCCTGAATGACCAACGGTAGGCGTCCACGTATGTTCCAGTTGTGTAGAGTACGCAGTATTCCCGCCCGCCAACACGTGTCGTAGGCCTTCTCGAGGTCAAAAAATATCCCAACTGTGGTGCTGTTCTTAAGAACCCCGTCCATAATCTGAGTTGACAGAGAGACAAGGTGGTCAGCTGTTGAACGTCGTCGTCGAAAGCCACACTGGATGTTCGTCAGAAGATTGTGGGATTCCAGCCACCACACCAACCGTCCATTGATCATGCGTTCCATCACCTTGCACACGCAACTGGTGAGGGAAATAGGACGGTAACTGGAAGGAAGATGGCGGTCCTTTCCAGGTTTAAGAATGGGTATGATGGTGGCCTCCCGCCACTTGTCTGGAAAAATGCCATCAACCTAGACACGATTATAGACCTCGAGTAGGAAATCTTTGCCATCAGGAGAGAGATGTTGCAACATTTGGACGTGGATACCATCTGGACCTGGTGCTGAGTGTCGTGAAGAGGAGAGTGCATTGTCTAGCTCTGCCAGGGTGAAAAGGCGATTATAATCCTCAAGGTTGCCAGAAAGAAACGAACATTCTTGAGATTCCACCTGATTCTTAATTGTAAGAAACTCAGGGGAATAATTGCTTGAGCTAGACACCTGAGCAAAATCACTGCCTAAAGTATTCGCCACGTCAAATGTATCAACAACAGCTCCGGTAGGTGTTTTGAGACCGGCGATGGGCATATGGTTCGGTTTCCCAGCCACACGTCTTAACTTATCCCATACGACAGAGGAAGGTGTATGTCGATTAAAGGAACCCACGAATTTATTCCATGACATCTTTTTGCTATCCTTAATAACCCGCCTAGAATGTGCACGCATCCGTTTATAGTGTATCAGGTTATCCAGTGTAGGAAAACGCTGGAAAACCCGTAGAGCTCGTCTGCGAGCGCGAATAGCATCCCGACAGTCATCGGTCCACCAAGGTACCGGAAATCGACGGCTGTAGCCAGTCGAACGCGGAATGGATTGCTCAGCAGCAGAAAGAATGGTCCCTGTAAGATGTTCGACCAAGTGGTTCACAGAGTCGTGCTCTTCGTAGCTAAATTCAGCCAAGTGGGAGTACAGTTCCCAGCTGGCGTGGTCTAGGCGCCAACTAGGTAAACGGGTGGAACATACAACGGGTGTCAAGACACTAATACGACAAGGAAAGTAGTCACTAGAATGCAAATCCGAGATGATATTCCAGCATAAGGTGACTGCCAGCTGAGGGGAACAAATTGCAATGTCAATGTGTGAAAAACTATGAAATGCGTCAGATAGAAAGGTGGGCTCTCCGGTGTTCAAGAGAGCAAGATTCTGACTATCCAAGAAATCTTTAAGTAGCGTACCTCTCGCACAAGCCCGAGGAGAGCCCCAAAGAGGGTGATGGGCATTCACGTCGCCTACCAATAAAAAGGGGGGTGGCAACTGCGAAATGAGGTGTTCTAAGTCGCTGTGCGAGAGGTCCGCAGATGGAGGCAAATAGATACTGCAAATGGTGAATGAAGCGGAGGGTAGCTTAATGCTGACAGCAACGGACTGGATTGCAGATTGTATGGGTACGGAGTTGGCAAAAATATCATCTCGAATAAGCATCATAGTGCCCCCATGTGCCGGGACACCGTCCTCCGGGGATAAATGACATCGTACGGAGGAGTACTGCCTGATGGTAACGGTGTCCTGTGGACGGAGCTTCGTCTCTTGTAAACATACAGCCAAGGGTTCATGCTGGCGCAGCAACAAGTCAAGCTCTGGTCGATGTGGTCGAATTCCGCGTATGTTCCAATGGAGGATAGCCATTGAGTATATTATGGGATAAGTTTCAAATCGAAAGACGCTTCTGCAGATTGGGATTAGCTGGTCGGTTCAATTTGTTCTTCTTAGGCGTTGGGCTAGTACTATTTTCAGGAGCACGATCCTGCCGTTTCCGCACTGTCCCTCTGGCAGTGGCGGCAGAATCCTCCTGGTCCATCTCCTCCACAAGGGAGGTCCCTTTTTCAAGAGCAGTTTTCGGTCCAAGTAGTTCGAACCGATTGGATGTGCTGATCCGCGAAGACGGACGTCGCCGATTCACGCCCTCCTCCCCAGATGACCCTTCAGAGGAGGATACACGTGTGGAGTTGCGTGAACTTTTCTTACCTTTAGATGACTTGGTAATAGATTGCACATTCTCTTTCAAAAAGTCTTGTCGTACATACTTGGTCTTAAACTGTTTTTCCGGGGCAGAAGACGTCGTGAATTTACCAACCTTAGTTCCCGAGGTCGAGGCTTTCGGTGACAAGTGTGCAGGACTATTCTGTAAGCTGGCGGATTTGGCAGATGTTGATACCAACTTGGGTGAAGGTGCCGGAGGCTTTGGCAGCGCTTGGGCTAAAAAGACCTTTTCCGCAATTGTAGCCCCGTTCATATCGCCGGTCTGTGTTGCGATTTCCCGACGCGGTACCGGTTTAGCTGCAACTGAGCTATAGGTACCGGACCTCGGGGCAGAGGGTTGGCGGAGTCGCAGGAGCTTCCGGGCTTCCAAGAAGGACACCTTCTCTTTCACCCGTATCTCCTGGATCGCTCGTTCCTCTGCAAAACGGGGGCAGTCTCGGGAACTAGATGGGTGTTCCCCGTTACAGTTCACACACGATGGAGCTGAAGCACAAGCCCCATCGTGGGAGGTGTCACCGCAGTGGACGCAGGTGGACTTGCCGGTACACAACTCACTAGTGTGACCAAAACGTTGGCATTTAAAGCACCTCAGCGGATTGGGTATATAAGGCCTAACTTCGATGGCTTCATACCCTGCTCTAATCTTTTGAGGCAGATCAACCCGATCAAAAGTAAGAAACAGGGTACGAGTAGGCAGGAATTCACCGTTGATCTTACGTTGTACCCGATAAACAGCTGAGACACCCTGAGTCGCTAGATTTTCTTGGATCTCCTCAATAGACAAACCGTCCAACGCGCGGGTTGTTACTACACCGCGGGAGGAGTTCAGCGACTTGTGCACCTCGACCTTCACTGGATAGCTGGCTAACATGGTGGCTTTAAGAATCCTTGCAGCTTGCGAGGCGGAGTTGGCTTCGACAAGAAGTGTACCATTGCGAGCTCGAACGCAGGATTTAACAGGACCAGCAATGGCATCGAGACCCTTTTGGATAGTAAAAGGGCTCACCGTAAAGAATTTTTTACCTTCCTCTGTCCTATGAATAACCAAGTAGCGAGGACCACATGACTCGACTACTTCCTTTCCAACGTCTTTATTAAGGGGTTTTAATTTTGGTGCCATAGAATAAATGGTATAAATTCATCCCCCAGTGTTCCCCACCCACCACGGAGCCCAACGAGGGGTCACCCCACTGGGGTGACAGGGCTACACAGGGGATATAGCGGGCTCGCCGTCCCACTCACCCTGGAGTTCGGTGTAATACCTAGTCCTGGCCGATTGACTAGGGGTGGGTTAGTCCCTAGCCTCCCGTTTAGGCAAATCAGAAACCAAAGCGGTGTATTAGGCTGCGCACCCTCCCCAGTTACTGAAAGACAGAAGCCCAGGCTCAGGTACGCAACCCTCAACCAACCAGGATATTCCTTTTCACCGACACGGGTCTCCACGCACGGCCTACACGTGGGTGGGCATTTTGACCTACTGACTCCCTCACCACTCTGAGGTTGCCCACAGAGGGAGTCAAGGTGGCTCGGGACGCCGGGTGCGCCTAACCCGTACCTACCGTAGTAGGCCCCTGGGGGGGGGTGTTTTCTGATTATACATGACAGCGTGTAAGATATTAATGCGAGATATCCCATTGTACTCCCTCATGTCTGACACATTGTCACTGAAGAAGATCCCCAAAGTCTTTGTTCGCTGCACAACAGGAATACCTAAAGCTGTAGTATCTGGAGGCCGTATGCCAACCGCTAATATCTCAGACTACCGCAAATAAAATGTCATGCTAGTACTATTCTCATAGTGCTCTAAACAATCCCTCAATTGAAGAACATCTTGGTGTGTGGTAACCATCACAGTAGCGTCATCTGCATATGCTGGCACCGCAAGTTGCTGCCCATACCCATCGATTCCAGTAAGAATAGATTGCAGCCGTCGAAGCAACGGATCAACATACAGGGCGAACAACATCATGGACATGGGATAATCTTGGCAAACGGAGCGTTTAACTGGTATAGCCGCCGTTAAAAATCCATTGCAGAGTACTTTGGAGGACGCAACAGTATACGGAGATCTGACTAGGTTTGCAAGTTTTTGAGGCGTGTTCAAAACCTCCAGTTATTTCCATAGCCCCTCGTGAACAAAACTGTGGAAGGCTTTTTCAAGGTCTAAGTTTGTGATAGCAGCAGACTTCTCGTCCTGTGTACAATGCAACATACAGTCTCTCACAGCAGCTAACGTATGGTGAATGGTCCCAACCTGGAACTCACTAATCATATGTGGGAGTGTGTTTTGCTAACGAGCACCAATGATTTTCACAAATAATGTGATTGGTCGAAAATCCTGTGGTGTCTGCGGTCGAGCACTCTTCGGAATCTGCACGATTATACCATCCGCAAAAGCGGGTGGCACGCTCTCTGCATCCCACATTACCTGGAATACTTGAAGCACTTCCTTCCGAATATAAGGCCAGCAGTGCTTGTAAAATTCATATTGCAGGCCATCAGGTCCAGGGGATGCATGCATTTGGATGCCTGATGCCGCAATTGGTATTGAATCCTGCTGCAACTCTTCCGGGACAACTGGAAGAAAGTCGGACATATACCTCTCTGCGGTGTGGGAGTAATCTGTGGGTCCTGACAATCGTTGTCTGTAGAAATCTTGTACTGCTTGAAGAATTCCTGGCGTGGTGGAAACTCGGGCACCACCCACATCTAGTTCCGTGATAAGCTTCTGGCGACTATGTTTACGCTCCTTTGCCAGGTGGTAAAAGCTTCCCTTTTCCCCATGTACTATCTCCGCTGAATACACTATAGCCAAATTCCCCTGTAGTTCTCGTGTTTTTCGAGCCTTGGTGTGTTCTTTGACGCCTTTCACAAGTCATTGTACATCTTCAACTTGCTGCTGGCGTACGTGAAGTTCATGAAGGACTTGGATATAAAAATCCATGGTTTCCCTCCTAGTCATAGCGCGATAGCAAGCTGCAGCTCGAAAGAAGGATCGTAACACAGGTTTGGCTTTACACGCCCACCAAGAGGCTTTATTCGGTGCTAGCAGAAAGGATTCCCGCAGGCGGGACTAACAGTCTTGGAAATCGGATAACACTTCCTCATCCGTAAGAAAGGAGCAGTTAAGCTTCCAGTAACCTCTGCCTCTGCTACAGCTTGTAACCCTGCCTTGAATAGCATGAATGAGTGCATTATGGTCACTAAAGGATATGGGCACAATTTCCGTGCGATGACTGCGTGGTATCAGCTTAGCCGAAACTTACATACGGTCCAGCCTCGAAGCTGATGGTCGTCTCACGAAGGTAAATTGGATTGCGTCGCCGTGCAGACGCTCCCAAGTGTCCCTCAGGATCAGTTGTTCCACCAATTGCTGCAAGGTGATACACTCACTGAAGGCTCCGCGTTGATCTTTAGCCACCAGAGTACAGTTAAAATCACTCCCAACCACAAAGGGTGCTCCGGATGGTATATGCGGCAGGAGATCTTGCCGAAAAGAATCTTCTCGTTGTTTCCTTTTATTATTACCAGCAGGGGCATCGTTCTCTAATATAGCCGAAATAGCCCTACCGGAAGGATGGTGCTCAAAGCTGTGTACATGTAGTCCTTGCCGGTAAACAATCGCTGTACCAGTACCCTCTGGTCCAAAATTAGTCTCGTAATCGAAGCCATACAAGAAGTCCAGATTACAAATATTCACCTCTTGTAAAAAACATATCTATGTCATTAATGATCAAGAAGTCCCGTAAAAGAGTTTGTTTAACCACCTATCGCAAGCCGTTAACGTTAAGCGAAGCCCAGATTTGCAGACCTAGAGGCATCCAAATGGAGAGGAGTTGTATCGGAGACGGCTCTAGATGAGAAGTGCCAGTAATCACCACAGAACCAAAGCACCTCAGTTATGAGTTTCCAGGTACGCGTCATCCTTAGTAAGTTTAGACGAGCGTTGGAGATCCTCAAAACTATCTCTGTCATCCGCTGCCGGCCGCTTACCAGATTCTAGGTCCTTCACATTGCCACGCGTCTGAGTGCAACTTAACAAGTGTGGCATGTCCTGCGATGACTGTGCGCCGAGATACATTCGCCCTCCAATCGCTGGTACTGGCCTCGTAGCCGAGGATCAAGGCTAGACAGGGAAGAATAGCCCTTCTGCCGCAAGTGCGATATCTCACTCGCCGACAACTCCACCTCTTCATCACTGAAAACTTCCATGGCTTCGTCCTGAGAATCGGCCAATATAGCAGCTCCGGAAGGGGTTTCCAACAGTTTCCGTGGCTCATCAATGGGTGTGGAGTGTCTATCCTCGTTTACATGTTCGGGCTTCTCAGCAAACAGCGGTGTCTCCTTCACTGTCGGAATGTTACTGTCGGCAATTGACGGTTGCCGTAAGGCATTCACAGAAGTCAGTTCCACGGCAGAGATGGTAATGGACGGTGGTTCCTAGTCTCCAGCAGCAGAAGATGTGACAGCACCCACCGCCTCGCTGAAAGTGACCGGTCGATTCCTGGGATTTATGGGAAGCCACGTTGGACGAAGCTGCTTTCAAATGTGCAGTGACATTACTCAGGTGACAAGCTTGTGTTGACCGATAAAACTGATGGCCACCAAACTAGCTGGTATATTACGTTTCAACCCCATCTTCACTGCATGTACGCCATTATTGGACGGTAGAAAATACGGGGAACCCCATTTTTCTCGGCGAATGTCCTACACTGTACCGCGTTTACTTAGTTCCTGTGATAACACTGTGAGTGGCATCTCGGAGGGCAAGTTAAACACTCGAACATTAACTGTTTGCTGGTCACCAAGTGTAATTTTCACGTTGGTGATTTCACCGGAGGCATACGTAAAATGCTGCTTATCCTTATAACGAGCCAGAAGATTATCATACAATACCACTGATATCAGTTCCACATAGATCGCTCTTTCTCTGGTATGAAGCTGGAGAGCATCCGTTTGCAGTCCCAACAAGTTTACTAGCCACTTGTGGATTTCTAATGCACCGGGTTTACTCGCCGTTGTGTCAAACTGAATTTTGATAGTATTTACACGTTTGTAAACTGCCACGATTACCGCTGAAGACTCAGAAAATGATTATGAAAAGGCCGGTGTGTACGCGCTACAGACACTGGAACTGTAGCAGCACACAAACAGAACAACTCTCGCTAGTAGAAACCGGTTACACACACACACACAGCGGGCAGACAACCTCACGGTACGCCAGCCGCTACCAGCCTGTTGGCTTGAGGTTTGTGTTACATTTAGTAGAAACCTGCAAGCGCCGGCACTCTTGATGTAAGCAAAGGTTTGGATGACGCTAGTTGCTCTTGCTGTCTTCCAGCCCCTGCGGTAAAACAATCATGCAGGGTCGGATTGAGGGCTGCCTTCCGAAAATACTTGGGATTCACATTACCAAATGAATGTTCAACATTTTGAAGCTTGGATTAAGAACACACTTTTGAAAAAGATTCCTCCTAAGAGTGTTAGATAATGCTAATTATCATTCCCGGCTAAAGATCAACATTTCCACCGTGTCTAGCAGAAAAGACAAACTGATGAGATTAATGTTTTTTCACACAAACCGTGTGTATGACAGGAGTTGGGTAGAAAGAGTCAGACTGAATAATTCAATGCCATAGCCGGGATTTGGACCACGGATCTCCCGAACTCTAGCCTGTTGCTCTACCACTAAGCTACCATGGCAACATGTCAGCATAGCATTGATTTCTGAACTGACTTACATGTATCCCGGCAAAGCAAAAGGTGATCTCAACCCCAATGGTGACCAGCTAGAGATCCATGGTTCAAATCCAAGCTATGGCATTGCATTTTTCAGTCTCACTCCACCTATCCAAAATTATGAGATTCATGGAAGAACATAATTTAGTTTTACCCAGTCCAGTTCCTATAAAAGTCATGCCTTGGGAGAACATTCAGGAAGTCACTGTACGAAAGGTTATCACCATATCATTGTTGACTCAATTCGACTGAGCTGCGTAAGAAAGTGCAATGTGACTCCTTCTATAAGTGACAGTGTGTGCAAGGTGTTGAAAGAATGTGTACTGTTTGAGAAAAGTTTAATCGGCTAAAATTGAAATCAATAATATGAAATATCTCGAAAATGATTAACTACAAAAAAATCTGATGTGTTCCAATCACATGCCTTTCCCTACATCTCTGCAACAAATTATTGTAAAAAAACTTATGCCTCTATTTACGTCATGTTAATCGAGAAACAATTAGCAGAAACAGTTTTATTACTTGTTTCCTTGTGAGTAGAAGCGAAATAAGGGAGTACCATAGGTTAAAGTGATAGTCTTATTACCTGTTTCCTTATGAGTAGAAGGGAAATAAGGGAGTACCATAGGTTAAAGTGATAGTTTTATTACTTGTTTCCTTGTAAGTAGAAGCGAAATAAGAGTACCATAGGTTAAAGTGATAGTCTTATTACTTGTTTCCTTGTAAGTAGAAGGGAAATAAGGGAGTACCATAGGTTAAAGTGATAGTCTTATAACCTGTTTCCTTGTAAGTAGAAGGGAAATAAGGGAGTACCATAGGTTAAAGTGATAGTCTTATTACCTGTTTCCTTGTGAGTAGAAGGAAAATAAGGGAGTACCATAGGTTAAAGCGATAGTCTTATTACTTGTTTCCTTGTAAGTAGAAGGGAAATAAGAGAGTACCATAGGTTAAAGTGATAGTCTTATTACTTGTTTCCTTGTAAGTAGAAGGGAAATAAGGGAGTACCATAGGTTAAAGTGATAGTCTTATTACTTGTTTCCTTGTAAGTAGAAGGGAAATAAGAGAGTACCATAGGTTAAAGTGATAGTCTTATTACTTGTTTCCTTGTAAGTATGAGGGAAATAAGAGAGTACCATAGGTTAAAGTGATAGTCTTATTACTTGTTTCCTTGTAAGTAGAAGCGAAATAAGAGAGTACCATAGGTTAAAGTGATAGTCTTATTACTTGTTTCCTTGTAAGTAGAAGGGAAATAAGGGAGTACCATAGGTTAAAGTGATAGTCTTATTACCTGTTTCCTTGTAAGTAGAAGGGAAATAAGGGAGTACCATAGGTTAAAGTGATAGTCTTATTACCTGTTTCCTTGTGAGTAGAAGGGAAATAAGGGAGTACCATAGGTTAAAGTGATAGTCTTATTACTTGTTTCCTTGTAAGTAGAAGCGAAATAAGAGAGTACCATAGGTTAAAGTGATAGTCTTATTACTTGTTTCCTTGTAAGTAGAAGGGAAATAAGGGTGTACCATAGGTTAAAGTGATAGTCTTATTACCTGTTTCCTTGTGAGTAGGAGGGAAATAAGGGAGTACCATAGGTTAAAGTGATAGTCTTATTACTTGTTTCCTTGTAAGTAGAAGAGAAATAAGGGAGTACCATAGGTTAAAGTGATAGTCTTATTACCTGTTTCCTTGTAAGTAGAAGGGAAATAAGGGAGTACAATAGGTTAAAGTGATAGTCTTATTACCTGTTTCCTTGTAAGTAGAAGAGAAATAAGGGAGTACCATAGGTTAAAGTGATAGTCTTATTACTTGTTTCTTTGTAAGTAGAAGCGAAATAAGGGAGTATCATAGATTAAAGTGACAGTCAAAAGCTGGTTGCTATGTGACTGAAGTTCCTTTCTTTGTATGGACAGGAGTTGACAAATTCCTGTATGAGAAAAATATAACTTTTTCAAAGCTGGAAACAAAAACAAAGGATATCTCAAAAACGATCAACGTCATGAAAAAAATTACATAAGATAAATTATGTGTTTTAAAGTGCTCAACATTTTTTGTGTGGTAAGTTTTGTCCATCTGTTACAGTTTAGCAGTCATGCAAAGTTCCATAAAATTCATCCATAATAAAGCAGTCTTCAGAAAATTCAAGATTTTATTTGTGATGTAAATATCTTTAATATACGATATTTTAATCAAAATCGTCAGTGCCATTTCTAAGCATATCAAATTATTCGAGAAAAGTTCCAAGTAAAGGGTCGTTGGGAAAGGAGGGATTTTCTTGAAAATCTTCGTGTCGCATCCTTGGAGGATATCAAACTTAAATACCAAGTTTGGTATTTGACGGTCTTTTCGTTTTTGAGCTATGCTATCCGCAGACATACAGACACACACGAGCACAAACACACGGACCTTTTACCAAAAATGCTCCTCTTTTTAGATTCAGGGGACCCAAAATATGTAGTTCCAGGGAAATCTTGATATGGAATTTTTGGGTGCAATGCAATACCTTCTCTATACACTATGTACATAGTACATTAAGAGAAAGTAAAAATAAAATGTATATGACATAAATTGTATGCTGTAACGAGATCTATGTTTCTTGTGTAGTAAGTTTATGTATTTCTCTTAGGGTTTGCCAGTTATACAAAAGTTATCCAGAATGAAGAGGTGCTCATTCCCAGAAAACGCAAGATATACATTTCACTTGTCATTAAAATATCTTATACACATGTAAATCGTTAGAGCCGTTTTTAAGAACATCAATTTTTTCTAAAAGTATTCCATATAAATGGTAATTGGGGTATTGGAATTTTCTTAATAATCTTCGTGTCGTATCTTTAGAAGGTACCAAAATTAAATTCCCACATACAGACACACGCATGTTTTAAAAATATCTTTTTTATTCAAGGGTGTCAAAATATGTATTTCCGTTGAAATCTCGGTATGGAATTTTAGTACTATACAATACTTTCTCTATACACTGTAAATAGCACGTGAAGAGAAAGTTAGAATGTGTATTACATGAGATCTATATTTTTACTTTCTCTACACGTACTATGCACATAGTGTATAGAGAAGGTATTGTATACCACCCAAAAATTCGATACCGAGATTTCACCAGAAATACACGTTTTCTGTCCTCCTGAATCCAAAACAAGCATTTTGGAAAAAGGTCCCTCTGTGTGCGTGTCTGTGTGTGTGTGTGTGTGTGTGTGTGTGTGTGACTGTGTGTCTGTGGACAGCATAGCTCAAAAATAAAGAGGCCGTTAAATACCAAACTTGGTATTTAAGTTTGATATCCTCCAAGGATGCGACACGAAGATTTTCAAGAAAATCCTCCCACCCCAACTACCCTTTACATGGAAACTTTTTCGAAAATTTTGATTTTCTCAAAAATGGCTCTAACGATTTTGGTTAACATATCAATAATTAAATGTATTTACCTGACAAATAATATGTATATCCTGAATTTTCTGGGAATAGCCTCTGAAGACTACTTTATTCTGGAGGAATTTTACATAACTGCTAAACCTTAAGAAATGGACAAAACCGTACCACACAAAAAATGTAGAACACATTAAAACACACAACTTATGTTATATAATTTTTTTCGAGGACTTGATCGGTTTTGAGGTATTCCTTGATTTTGGTTTCAGCTTTGAAAAACTTATACTTTTCTCAAACAGGAATTTTTCAATCCGTGTCTATACAAACAAAGGAACTTCAGTCACATAGTAACCAGCTTTTGACTTCACTTTAATCTATGATATTCCCATATTTAGCTTCTACTTACAAGGAAGCAAGTAATAAGGCATTTCTGCTAATCTTTCTCGATTAGCTTGAAATAAATAGGAGAATAAGCTTATTAACAATAAAGTCATGTGAATGGAACACATCAGATTTTGTTGTGTAGTAATTTTTGTGCATCTCTTACTGTTTACTAGTTATGCAAAATCCAGCAAAGTTTATCCGTAATATAGAGATCTTCAAAGGATATTCCCAAAAAATTCAAGATATGCATTTTTCATGTAAGTATCTTTAATATACAGTATTTAAGCACACCATTAGAGTAATTTTTGAGAAAATTAAAACTTTTGAAAAATGTTTAAGTAGCCGGTAATTTGGGGTAATCTTCGAGTCGCATCCTTGCAATATACTTAACTTACATAGCAAGTTTTGTATTTTACCGATTTCTCGTTTTTGAGTTATTGTGTTCACAGCTACGCGAACACACTGACACACATGGCCTTTTTCTTGATACATGGGATCTTAAAACGTCTATTTCCGGTATGGAATTTTTGGGTGAATGCAATAGTTTCTCTATGCAATATATACATAGTTTGTGTAGGAAAGTAAAGACAAGTGCCTGTATATTGTAAACACTCGTGTTTTTTTTGTTTGTTTTTTTTGTTAAGAAACAGTAACGGAGTCTGATCAGGACTCCGGTACTGTATCCCTATTTACATTTCCCCCCGTAGGTTTTACTGATTACTGGTTTTACTGTTTCTTTTACAAACATATACACATTGCACAAACATATAACACCCATGCCCAAGGCGGGACTCGAACCCACGATCTGTTTTGGTTCTCTCGCGATATAGCAGCAGGCTGAAGCTTGCACCAGTTGCAGGTGGGCACCGTTAGTTTATAGTAACGGTCTGTGTTCCACCCTCCAGAGCGCAGCACCTTGCGCCTAAATCCCCCTGTTAAGTTAAAACCAGTGCAGAAATGGACGCCAATGTATCTTTATAAGCAAATATACATGCTTTGAATAAAATAATACAATTAAGTTTTAAAATAATTGAGCATTGTTTCAATATTTGTTTTTAGTTTTAAATATTAGTGATATAATGCGTTTTTCTGAACTGTTGTTTCTTTCAATTTCTATTGCACATCTAGGAATTGTCGCTAAATTGCTAGTATTAGTCTCTGTGCTTCGTGGAATAGTATACAAGCATCTCTTCTAACATTTCCCAGGAAATATTAGACATAGGCTTGCTCTGATCTTTTGTCTGCAACTTGCGTCTTTCGTTTTTCATTGTATTAATGATATTAGTACAACACAGTATCCCGATGAGGTTTGACAGCTCCAAGACGATATGTACACAAGGTATAATTGTTTTGTTTGCAAGAGAAAGGGGCCAGCAGGAGGAAGAAGAGCCTGCAAGACAGGGACTGTATGCCGACGATATGGAGCCTCCTGAATATCGTCCTGTGCCTTTTTCCTCGACTAGCGTCACCGGAATGGGAATGTTCGGCCGTTATGCAGGTAAGACATGTGCAGCAAGGAAGGAGTCTTTAGCAACATGTAAGACTCAAACTTTGAAATTCCAAACTAATAATGATAGCTTTTTGAAATTTATAACCACACAGAGCTTGGACCCTGGCAAGAGTATGTCCCTGCGCGTGAGTGCGTGCGTGTGTCTGCATGTATGTATATAAGTATGTAAGTTATTTACTTTATCTTGCCCATATTTACAATGTACATAGTGGATAGACAAGGAATTGTATTGCACCCAAATTTTGATAGCGTGATTTCACCAGAAAAATGTGTTTTGGGGTATTCTGAGACAGAAAAAAGCATTTTCAGAAAAAGGCCTGTGTGTGTCTGTGTGTCTGGGTCTGTGGACAGCATAGCTCTAAAACGAAAAAATTGTTAAATACCAAACTTGGTATTTAGGTTTAGTATATCCCAGGATACGAAATAAAGACTTTTCAAGAAAATCCCCCGACCACAAACTACCCTTTACATGAAAAACTTTTCGAAAATGGTAATTTTCTCAATAATGGCACTAAAGACTTTGATTAACATCCCCTATACGAGGGTTGGGACAAAAGTGATGACTACTTTTTAATTCCTTGAAGAAACCAGTTCGCTGAGATCCAGCCGAAAGAACAAGGTGTTAACTACATGTGTGGAAAACGAAGAGCACTGAATATTGTAACATACTAATTTATTACGGTAGTATACAGGGCCATATAGCCTTCACGGTGCAAACAGAGTACACATACAGTTGACAAACCTGGGCCATATAGCCTTCACGGTGCAAACACAGTACACATACAGTTGACAAACCTGGCCCATATAGCGTTCACGGTGCAAACACAGTACACATACAGTTGACAAAGCTGGGCCATATAGCCTTCACGGTGCAAACACAGTACACATACAGTTGACAAACCTGGGCCATATAGCCTTCACGGTGAATACAGTACACATAGAGTTGACAAACCTAGGCCATATAGCCTTCACGGTGCAAACACAGTACACATACAGTTGACAAACCTAGGCCATATAGCCCTCACGGTGCAAACAAAGTACACATACAGTTGACAGACCAGCGCCATATGGCCTTCGCGGTGCAAACATGGTACACATACAGTTGACAAACCTGGTCCATATGGCCTTCACGGTGCAAACACAGTACACATACGGTTGACATTCCTGGTCCATATGGCCTTCACGGTGCAAACACAGTACACATACAGTCGAAAAACCTGGTCCATATGGACTACACGCTGCAGACACACTACACATACAGTTGACAATCCTGGTCCATATGGCTTTCACGGTCCAAACACAGTACACAGACAGTTGACAAACCTGGTCCATATGGCCTTCACGGTGCAAACACAGTACACATACAGTTGACAAACCTGAGCCATATAGCCTTCACGGTGCAAACACAGTACACATAGAGTTGAAAAACCTGGGCAATATTGTCTTCCTGGTGCAAACACAGTACACATACCGTTGACAAACCTGGGCCATATGGCCTTTACGGTGCATACAGAGTACACATACAGTTGATAAACCAGGGCCATGTTGCCTTCACGGTGCAAAAACAGTACACATTCAGTTGGCATACCTGGCCATTATAGCCTTCACGGTGCAAACACAGTACACATACAGTAGACAAAGCTGGGTCATTTAGCCTTCACGGTGCAAACACAGTACGCATACTGTTGACAAACCAGGGCCATATGGCCTTCACGGTGCAAACACATACACATACAGTTAACAAACCTGGTTCATTTGGCCTTCACGGTGCAAAAACAGTACACATACGGTTGACAATCCTGGTCCATAAGGCCTTACGGTGCAAACACGGTACATATACAGTTGACAAACCTGGTCCATATAGCCTTCAAGGTGCAAAATCAGTACACATACAGTTGACAAACCAGTGCCATATAGCCTTCACGGAGCAAACACATACACATACAGTTGACAAACCTGGGCCATATAGCCTTCACGGTGCAAACACAGTACGCATACAGTTGACAAACCTAGGTCATATGGCCTTCCCGGTGCAAACATAGTACACATACAGTTGACAAACCTGGGCCAAATAGCCTTCAAGGTGCAAACACAGTACACATACAGTTGACAAACCTGGGCCATATAGCCCTCATGGTGCAAACACAGTACACATAGAGTTGACAATCCTGGGGCATATAGCCTTCACCGTTCAAACACAGTACACATACAGTTGACTAACCTGGGCCATATAGCCTTCACGGTGCAAACACAGTACGCATACAGTTAACAAACCTAGGTCATATGGCCTTCACGGTGCAAATACAGTACACATACAGTAGACAAACCTGGGCCATATAGACTTCACGGTGCAAACACAGTACACATACAGTTGACAAACCAGGGCCATATGCCCTTCACGGTGAACACAGTACACATACAGTTGAAACACCTGGTCCATATGGCCTTCACGGTGCGAACACAGTACACATACGGTTGAAAATCCAGGTCCATATGGCCTTCACGATGCAAACACATTACACATACATTTGGCAAACCTGGTCCATATGGCCTTCACGGTGCAAACACAGTACACATACAGTTGACAAACCAGGGCTATATAGCCTTCACGGTGCAAACACAGTACACATTCAGTTGACAAACCTGGCCAAATGGCCTTCACGGTGCAAACACAGTACACATACAGTTGACAAACCTGGGCTATATGGCCTTCACGGTCCAAACACAGTACACATACAGTTGACAAACCTGGGCCATATAGCCCTCACGTTTCAAGCACATTACACATACAGTTGACAAACCTGGGCCATATACCCTCACGGTGCAAACACAGTACACATACAGATGACAAACCTGGGCCATATGGCCTTCACGTTGCAAACACAGTACACATAGTGTTGACAGACCTGGGCCATATGGCCTTCACGGTGCAAACACAGTAAACATACAGTTGAAAAATCTGGGCCATATGGCCTTCACGGTGCAAACACAGTACACATCCAGTTGACAGTCCTGGGCCATATGGCCTTCTCGGTGCAATTACGGTACACATACAGTTGACAAACCTGGGCCATACAGCATTCAGGGTGCAAACACAGTACACATACAGTTGACAAATCTGGGCCATATAGCCTTCACGGTGCAAACACAATACACATATAGTTGACAAACCTGGGCCATATAGCCTTCATGGTGCAAACACAGTACACGTACAGTTGACAAACCCGGGCCATATGGCCTTCACGGTGTAAACACAGTACACATACAGATGACAAACCTGGGCCAAATAGCCTTCAAGGTGCAAACACAGTACACATAGAGTTGACAATCCTGGGGCATATAGCCTTCACCGTTCAAACACAGTACACAAACAGTTGACAAACCTGGGCCATATGGTCTTCACGGTGCAAATACAGTACACATACAAATGACAAACCTGGACCATATAGCCTTCACGGTGCAAACACAGTACACATACAGTTGACAAACCTGCGCCATATGGCCTTCACGGTGCAAATACAGTACACATACAGTAGACAAAACTGGGCCATATAGACTTCACGGTGCAAACACAGTACACATACAGTTGACAAACCAGGGCCATATGGCCTTCAGGGTGAACACAGTACACATACAGTTGAAACACCAGGTCCATATGGCCTTCACGGTGCGAACACAGTACACATACGGTTAAAAATCCAGGTCCATTTGGCCTTCACGGTGCAAACACAGTACACATACAGTTGGCAAACCTGGTCCACATGGCCTTCACGGTGCAAACACAGTACACATACAGTTGTCAAACCACGGCTATATAGCCTTCACGGTGCAAACACAGTACACATAGAGTTGACAAAACTGGGCTATATGGCCTTCACGGTGCAAACACAGTGCACATAGAGTTGAGAAACCTTGGCCATATAGCCCTCACGTTTCAAGCACAGTACACATACAGTTGACAAACCTGGGCCATATACCCTCACGGTGCAAACACAGTACACATACAGTTGATAAACCTGGGCCATATGGCCTTCACGGTGCAAACACAGTACACATACTGTTGACAAACCTGGGCCATATGGCCTTCACGGTGCAAACACAGTACACATCCAGTTGACAGTCCTGGGCCATATGGCCTTCTCGGTGCAAATACGGTACACATACAGTTGACAAACCTGGGCCATACAGCATTCAGGGTGCAAACACAGTACTCATACAGTTCACAAACCTGGGCCATATGGCCTTCACGGTGCAAACACAATACACATACAGTTGACAAACCTGAGGCATATGGCCTTCACGGCGCAAACACAGTACAAATACAGTTGACAAACCCGGGCCATATGGCCTTCACGGTGCAAACACAGTACACATACAGTTGACGAACTTGGGTCATATGGCCTTCGCGGTGCAAACACAGTACACATACCGTTGAAAAACCACGGCCATATGGCACTCACGGTGAAACCACAGTACACATACAGTTGACAAACCAGAGCCATATAGCCTTCACAGTGCAAACACAGTACACATACAGTAGACAAACCTGGGCATTATAGCCTTCACGGTGCAAACACAGTACACATACAGTTGACAAACCAGCGCCATGTGGCCTTCGCGGTGCAAACATAGTACACATACAGTTGACAAACCTGGTCCATATGGCCTTCACGGTGCAAACACAGTACACATACGGTTGACAATCCTGGTCCATATGGCCTTCAAGGTGCAAACACAGTACACATACAGTCGAAAAACCTGGTCCATATGGACTTCACGGTGCAAACACAGTACACATACAGTTGACAATCCTGGTACATATGGCCTTCACGGTCCAAACACGGTACATATACAGTTGACAAACCTGGTCCATATGGCCTTCACGGTGCAAACACAGTACACATACAGTTGACAAACCTGGGCCATATAGCCTTCACGGTGCAAACACAGTACACATAGAGTTGAAAAACCTGGGCAATATGGTCTTCATGGTGCAAACACAGTAAACATACCGTTGACAAACCTGGGCCCTATGGCCTTTACGGTGCATACAGAGTACACATACAGTTGATAAACCAGGGCCATGTTGCCTTCACGGTGCAAAAACAGTACACATTCAGTTGGCATACCTGGCAATTATAGCCTTCACGGTGCAAACACAGTACACATACAGTAGACAAAGCTGGGTCATTTAGCCTTCACGGTGCAAACATAGTACAAATAAGGTTAAAAAACCAGGGCCATATGTCCTTCACGGTACAAACACAGTACACATACAGTTGAAAAACCTGTGTATATGGCCTTCACGGTGCAAACACAGTACACATACGGTTGACAATCCTGGTCCGTATGGCCTTCACGATGCAAACACGGTACACATACAGTTGACAGACCTGGTGCATATGGCCTTCACTGTACAAACACAGTACACATACACTTGACAAACCTGGGCCATATAGCCTTCACGGTGCAAACACAGTACGCATACTGTTGACAAACCAGGGCCATATGGCCTTCACGGTGCAAACACAGTACACATACAGTTAACAAACCTGGTTCATTTGGCCTTCACGGTGCAAACACAGTACACATACGGTTGACAATCCTGGTCCATAAGGCCTTACGGTGCAAACACGGTACATATACAGTTGACAAACCTGGTCCATATAGCATTCACGGTGCGAACACAGTACACATACACTTGACAAACCTGGTCCATATGGCCTTCAAGGTGCAAAATCACTGCACATACTGTTGACAAACCAGTGCCATATAGCCTTCACCGTGCAAACACAGTACACATACAGTTGACAAACCTGAGCCATATAGCCTTCACGGTGCAAACACAGTACGCATACAGTTGACAAACCTAGGTCATTTGGTCTTCCCGGTGCAAACATAGTACACATACAGTTGACAAACCTGGGACAAATAGCCTTCAAGGTGCAAACACAGTGCACATACAGTTGACAAACCTGGGCCATATAGCCATCATGGTGCAAACACACTACACATAGAGTTGACAATCCTGGGGCATATAGCCTTCACCGTTCAAACACAGTACACATACAGTTGACAAACCTGGGCCATATAGCCTTCACGGTGCAAACACAGTACGCATACAGTTGACAAACCTAGGTCATATGGCCTTCAATGTGCAAATACAGTACACATACAGTAGACAAACCTGGGCCATATAGACTTCACGGTGCAAACACAGTACACATACAGTTGACAAACCAGGGCCATATGCCCTTCACGGTGAACACAGTACACATACAGTTGAAACACCTGGTTCTAATGGCCTTCTCGGTGCGAACACAGTACACATACGGTTGAAAATCCAGGTCCATATGGCCTTCACGGTGCAAACACAGTACACATACAGTTGACAATCCTGGTACATATGGCCTTCACGGTGCAAACACAGTACACATACAGTTGACAAACCTGGGCCATATAGCCTTCACGGTGCAAACACAGTACACACAGAGTTGAAAAACCTGGGCAATATGGTCTTCATGGTGCAAACACAGTAAACATACCGTTGACAAACCTGGGCCCTATGGCCTTTACGGTGCATACAGAGTACACATACAGTTGATAAACCAGGGCCATGTTGCCTTCACGGTGCAAAAACAGTACACATTCAGTTGGCATACCTGGCAATTATAGCCTTCACGGTGCAAACACAGTACACATACAGTAGACAAAGCTGGGTCATTTAGCCTTCACGGTGCAAACATAGTACAAATAAGGTTAAAAAACCAGGGCCATATGTCCTTCACGGTACAAACACAGTACACATACAGTTGAAAAACCTGTGTATATGGCCTTCACGGTGCAAACACAGTACACATACGGTTGACAATCCTGGTCCGTATGGCCTTCACGATGCAAACACGGTACACATACAGTTGACAGACCTGGTGCATATGGCCTTCACTGTACAAACACAGTACACATACACTTGACAAACCTGGGCCATATAGCCTTCACGGTGCAAACACAGTACGCATACTGTTGACAAACCAGGGCCATATGGCCTTCACGGTGCAAACACAGTACACATACAGTTAACAAACCTGGTTCATTTGGCCTTCACGGTGCAAACACAGTACACATACGGTTGACAATCCTGGTCCATAAGGCCTTACGGTGCAAACACGGTACATATACAGTTGACAAACCTGGTCCATATAGCCTTCACGGTGCGACCACAGTACACATACACTTGACAAACCTGGTCCATATGGCCTTCAAGGTGCAAAATCACTACACATACTGTTGACAAACCAGTGCCATATAGCCTTCACCGTGCAAACACAGTACACATACAGTTGACAAACCTGGGCCATATAGCCTTCACGGTGCAAACACAGTACGCATACAGTTGACAAACCTAGGTCATATGGCCTTCCCGGTGCAAACATAGTACACATACAGTTGACAAACCTGGGACAAATAGCCTTCAAGGTGCAAACACAGTGCACATACAGTTGACAAACCTGGGCCATATAGCCCTCATGGTGCAAACACACTACACATAGAGTTGACAATCCTGGGGCATATAGCCTTCACCGTTCAAACACAGTACACATACAGTTGACAAACCTGGGCCATATAGCCTTCACGGTGCAAACACAGTACGCATACAGTTGACAAACCTAGATCATATGGCCTTCACGGTGCAAATACAGTACACATACAGTAGACAAACCTGGGCCATATAGACTTCACGGTGCAAACACAGTACACATACAGTTGACAAACCAGGGCCATATGCCCTTCACGGTGAACACAGTACACATACAGTTGAAACACCTGGTTCTAATGGCCTTCTCGGTGCGAACACAGTACACATACGGTTGAAAATCCAGGTCCATATGGCCTTCACGGTGCAAACACAGTACACATACAGTTGGCAAACCTGGTCCATATGGCCTTCACGGTGCAAACACAGTACACATACAGTTGACAAACCAGGGCTATATAGCCTTCACGGTGCAAACACAGTACACATTCAGTTGACAAACCTGGACAAATGGCCTTCACGGTGCAAACACAGTACACATACAGTTGACAAACCTGGGCTATATGGCCTTCACGGTGCAAACACAGTACACATACAGTTGACAAACCTGGGCCATATAGCCCTCACGTTTCAAGCACAGTACACATAGTGTTGACAAACCTGGGCCATATGGCCTTCACGGTGCAAACACAGTACACATACAGTTGAAAAATCTAGGCCATATGGCCTTCTCAATGCAAACACAGTACATATCCAGTTGACAGTCCTGGGCCATATGGCCTTCTCTGTGCAATTACGGTACACATATAGTTGACAAACCTGGGCCATACAGCATTCAGGGTGCAAACACACTACACATACAGTTGACAAATCTGCGCCATATAGCCTTCACGGTACAAACACAATACACATACAGTTGACAAACCTGGGCCATATAGCCTTCATGGTGCAAACACAGTACACGTACAGTTGACAAACCCGGGCCATATGGCCTTCACGGTGTAAACACAGTACACATACAGATGACAAACCTGGGCCACATGGCCTTCACGGTGCACACACAGTACACATATAATCGAAAAACCTGGCCCATATGGCCTTCACGCTGCAAATAAAGTACACATACAGTTGACAAACTTGGGCCATATAGGCTTCACGGTGCAAACACAGTACACATACAGTTCACAAACCTGGGCCATAACGCCTTCACAGTGCAAACACACTACACATACAGTTGATAAACCAGGGCCATATAGCCTTCACGGTGAAAGCACAGTCTACATAAAGTTGACAAACATGGGCTATAAAGCCTTCACGGGGCAAACACAGTACACATACAGTTGACAAACCTGGCCCATATAGCCTTCACGGTGCAAACACAGTACACATACAGTTGACAAAGCTGGGCCATATAGCCTTCACGGTGCAAACACAGTACACATACAGTTGACAAACCTGGGCCATATAGCCCTCACGGTGCAAACACAGTACACATACAGTTGACAAACCTGGGCCATATGGCCTTTACGGTGCTAACAGAGTACACATACAGTTGATAAACCAGGGCTATGTTGCCTTCACGGTGCAAAAACGGTACACATTCAGTTGGCATACCTGGCCCATATAGCCTTCACGGTGCAAACACAGTACACATACAGTAGACAAAGCTGTGTCATTTAGCCTTCACGGTGCAGACACATTACAGATAAGGTTAAAAAACAGGGCCATATGGCCTTCAGCGTACAAACACAGTACACATACATTTGAAAAACCTGTCTATATGGCCTTCACGGTGCAAACACAGTACACATACGGTTGACAATCCTGGTCCGTATGGCCTTCACGATGCAAACACGGTACACATACAGTTGACAAACCTGGTGCATATGGCCTTCACTGTACAAACACAGTACACATACAGTTGACAAACCTGGGCCATATAGCCTTCACGGTGCAAACACAGTACACATACAGTTAACAAACCTGGTTCATTTGGCCTTCACGGTGCAAACACAGTACACATACGGTTGACAATCCTGGTCCATAAGGCCCTCACGGTGCAAACACAGTACATATACAGTTGACAAACCTGGTGCATATAGCCTTCACGGTGCGAACACAGTACACATACACTTGATAAACCTGGTCCATATGGCCTTCAAGGTGCAAAATCAGTACACATACAGTTGACAAACATGGGCCATATAGCCTTCACGGTGCAAACACATTACGCATACAGTTGACAAACCTAGGTCATATGGCCTTCCCGGTGCAAACATAGTACACATACAGTTGACAAACCTGGGCCAAATAGCCTTCAAGGTGCAAACACAGTACACATACAGTTGACAAACCTGGGCCATATAGCCCTCATGGTGCAAACACAGTACACAAGGAGTTGACAATCCTGGGGCATATAGCCTTCACCGTTCAAACACAGTACACATACAGTAGACAAGCCTGAGCCATATGGCCTTCACGGCGCAAACACAGTACTAATACAGTTGACAAACCCGGGCCATATGGCCTTCACGGTGCAAACACAGTACACATACAGTTGACAAACTTGGGTCATATGGCCTTCACGGTGCAAACACAGTACACATACCGTTGAAAAACCACGGCTATATGGCACTCATGGTGCAACCACAGTACACATATAGTTGACAAACCAGAGCCATTGGGCCTTCACGGTGCAAAAACAGTACACATTCAGTTGACAAACCTGACCCATATAGCCTTCACGGTGCAAACACACTACACATACAGTAGACAAACCTGGGCATTATAGCGTTCACGGTGCAAACACAGTACACATACAGTTGACAAACCAGCGCCATATGGACTTCGCAGTGCAAACATGGTACACATACAGTTGACAAACCTGGTGCATATGGCCTTCACGGTGCAAACACAGTACACATACGGTTGACAATCCTGGTCCATATGGCCTTACGGTGCAAACACATTACACATACAGTCGATAAACCTGGTCCATATGGCCTTCATGGTGCAAACACAGTACACATACAGTTGACAATCCTGGTCCATATGGCCTTCACGGTCCAAACACAGTACACAGACAGTTGACAAACCAGGTCCATATGGCCTTCACGGTGCAAACACAGTACACATACAGTTGACAAACCTGGGCCATATAGCCTTCACGGTGCAAACACAGTGCACATAGAGTTGACAAACCTGGTCAATATGGTCTTCATGGTGCAAACACAGTAAAGATACCGTTGACAAACCAGGGCCATATGGCCTTTACTGTGCAAACAGAGTACACATACAGTTGATAAACCAGGGCCATGTTGCCTTCACGGTGCAAAAACAGTACACATTCAGTTGGCATACCTGGCCATTATAGCCTTCACGGTGCAAAACCAGTACACATACAGTAGACAAAGCTGGGTCACTTAGCCTTCACGGTGCAAACACAGTACACATAAGGTTAAAAAACCAGGGTCATATGGCCTTCACGGTACAAACACAGTACCCATACAGATGACAAACCTGGGCCATATGGCCTTCACGGTGCAAACACAGTACACATATAGTCGACAAACCTGGGCCATATGGCCTTCACGCTGCAAATAAAGTACACATACAGTTGACAAACTTGGGCCATATAGGCTTCACGGTGCAAACACAGTACACATACAGTTCACAAACCTGGGCCATATAGCCTTCACGGTGCATACACAGTACACATACAGTTCACAAGCATGGGCCATAACGCCTTCACAGTGCAAACACACTACACATACAGTTGATAAACCAGGGCCACATAGCCTTCACGGTGAAAGCACAGTCTACATAAAGTTGACAAACATGGGCCATATAGCCTTCACGGTGCAAACACAGTACACATACAGTTGACAAAGCTGGGCCATATAGCCTTCACGGTGCAAACACAGTACACATACAGTTGACAAACCTGGGCCATATAGCCTTCACGGTGAATACAGTAAACATACAGTTTACATCCCTAGGCCATATAGCCCTCACGGTGCAAACACAGTACACATAGAGTTGACAAACCTAGGCCATATAGCCTTCACGGTGCAAACACAGTACACATACAGTTGACTAACCTAGGCCATATAGCCCTCACGGTGAAAACACAGTACACATACAGTTGACAAAACTGGGCCATATGGCCTTTACAGGGCTAACAGAGTACACATACAGTTGATAAACCAGGGCCATGTTGCCTTCACGGTGCAAAAACAGTACACATTCAGTTGGCATACCTGGCACATATAGCCTTCACGGTGCAAACACAGTACACGTACAGTAGACAAAGCTGGGTCATTTAGCCTTCACGGTGCAGACACAATACACATAAGGTTAAAAAACAGGGCCATATGGCCTTCAGGGTACAAACACAGTACACATACAGTTGAAAAACCTGTCTATATGGCCTTCACGGTGCAAACACAGTACACATACGGTTGACAATCCTGGTCCGTATGTCCTTCACGATGCAAACACGGTACACATAGAGTTGACAAACCTGGTGCATATGGCCTTCACTGTACAAACACAGTACACATACAGTTGACAAACCTGGGCCATATAGCCTTCACGGTGCAAACACAGTACGCATACTGTGGACAAACCAGGGCCATAAGGCCTTCACGGTGCAAACACAGTACACATACAGTTAACAAACCTGGTTCATTTGGCCTTCACGGTGCAAACACAGTACACATACGGTTGACAATCCTGGTCCATAAGGCCTTCACGGTGCAAACACAGTACATATATAGTTGACAAACCTGGTGCATATAGCCTTCACGGTGCGAACACAGTACACATACACTTGATAAACCTGGTCCATATGGCCTTCAAGGTGCAAAATCAGTACACATACAGTTGACAAACCAGGGCCATATTGCCTTTACGGTGCAAACACAGTACACATACAGTTGACAAACCTGGGCCATATAGCCTTCACGGTGCAAACACAGTACGCATACAGTTGACAAACCTAGGACATATGGCCTTCCCGGTGCAAACATAGTACACATACAGTTGACAAACCTGGGCCAAATAGCCTTCAAGGCGCAAACACAGTACACATACAGTTGACAAACCTGGGCCATATAGCCCTCATGGTGCAAACACAGTACACAAGGAGTTGACAATCCTGGGGCATATAGCCTTCACCGTTCAAACACAGTACACATACAGTAGACAAGCCTGAGCCATATGGCCTTCACGGCGCAAAAACAGTACTAATACAGATGACAAACCCGGGCCATATGGCCTTCACGGTGCAAACACAGTACACATACAGTTGACAAACTTGGGTCATATGGCCTTCACGGTGCAAACACAGTACACATACCGTTGAAAAACCACGGCTATATGGCACTCACGGTGCAACCACAGTACACATATAGTTGACAAACCAGAGCCATTGGGCCTTCACGGTGCAAAAACAGTACACATTCAGTTGACAAACCTGACCCATATAGCCTTCACGGTGCAAACACACTACACATACAGTAGACAAACCTGGGCATTATAGCCTTCACCGTGCAAACACAGTACACATACAGTTGACAAACCAGCGCCATATGGCCTTCGCAGTGCAAACATGGTACACATACAGTTGACAAAACTGGTCCATATGGCCTTCACGGTGCAAACACAGTACACATACAGTTGACAAACCTGGGCCATATAGCCTTCACGGTGCAAACACAGTGCACATAGAGTTGACAAACCTAGTCAATATGGTCTTCATGGTGCAAACACAGTAAAGATACCGTTGACAAACCAGGGCCATATGGCCTTTACGGTGCAAACAGAGTACACATACAGTTGATAAACCAGGGCCATGTTGCCTTCACGGTGCAAAAACAGTACACATTCAGTTGGCATACCTGGCCATTATAGCCTTCACGGTGCAAAACCAGTACACATTCAGTATACAAAGCTGGGTCACTTAGCCTTCACGGTGCAAACACAGTACACATAAGGTTAAAAAACCAGGGTCATATGGCCTTCACGGTGCAAACACAGTACACATATAGTCGACAAACCTGGGCCATATGGCCTTCACGCTGCAAATAACGTACACATACAGTTGACAAACTTTGGCCATATAGGCTTCACGGTGCAAACACAGTACACATACAGTTCACAAAACTGGGCCATATAGCCTTCACGGTGCAAACACAGTACACATACAGTTCACAAACATGGGCCATAACGCCTTCACAGTGCAAACACACTACACATACAGTTGATAAACCAGGGCCATATAGCCTTCACGGTGAAAGCACAGTACACATACAGTTGACAAAGCTGGGCCATATAGGCTTCACGGTGCAAACACAGTACACATACAGTTGACAAACCTGGGCCATATAGTCTTCACGGTGAATACAGTAAACATACAGTTTACATCCCTAGGCCATATAGCCCTCACGGTGCAAACACAGTACACATAGAGTTGACAAACCTAGGCCATATAGCCTTCACGGTGCAAACACAGTACACATACAGTTGATTAACCTAGGCCATATAGCCCTCACGGTGAAAACACAGTACACATACAGTTGACAAAACTGGGCCATATGGCCTTTACAGTGCTAACAGAGTACACATACAGTTGATAAACCAGGGCCATCTTGCCTTCACGGTGCAAAAACAGTACACATTCAGTTGGCATACCTGGCCCATATAGCCTTCACGGTGCAAACACAGTACACATACAGTGGACAAAGCTGGGTCATTTAGCCTTCACGGTGCAGACACAATACACATAAGGTTAAAAAACAGGGCCATATGGCCTTCAGGGTACAAACACAGTACACATACAGTTGAAAAACCTGTCTATATGGCCTTCACGGTGCAAACACAGTACACATACGGTTGACAATCCTGGTCCGTATGGCCTTCACGATGAAACACGGTACACATACAGTTGACAAACCTGGTGCATATGGCCTTCACTGTACAAACACAGTACACATACAGTTGACAAACCTGGGCCATATAGCCTTCACGGTGCAAACACAGTACGCATACTGTGGACAAACCAGGGCCATATGGCCTTCACGGTGCAAACACAGTACACATACAGTTAACAAACCTGGTTCATTTGGCCTTCACGGTGCAAACACAGTACACATACGGTTGACAATCCTGCTCCATAAGGCCTTCACGGTGCAAACACAGTACATATACACTTGACAAACCTGGTCCATATGGCCTTCAAGGTGCAAAATCAGTACACATACAGTTGACAAACCAGGGCCATATAGCCTTCACGGTGCAAACACAGTACGCATACAGTTGACAAACCTAGGTCATATGGCCTTCCCGGTGCAAACATAGTACACATACAGTTGACAAACCTGGGCCAAATAGCCTTCAAGGTGCAAACACAGTACACATACCGTTGACAAACCCGGGCCATATAGCCCTCATGGTGCAAACACAGTACACATGGAGTTGACAATCCTGGGATATATAGCCTTCACCGTTCAAACACAGTACACATACAGTTGACAAACCTGAGCCATATGGCCTTCACGGTGCAAACATAGTACACATACAGTTGACAAACTTGGGTCATATGGCCTTCACGGTGCAAACACAGTACACATACCGTTGAAAAACCACGGCCATATGGCACTCACGGTGCAACCACAGTACACATACAGTTGACAAACCAGAGCCATATAGCCTTCACGGTGCAAAAACAGTACACATACAGTTGACAAACCAGCGCCATATGGCCTTCGCAGTGCAAACATGGTACACATACAGTTGACAAAGCTGGACCATATAGCCTTCACGGTGCAAACACAGTACACATACAGTTGACAAACCTGGGCCATATAGCCTTCACGGTGAATACAGTAAACATACAGTTTACATCCCTAGGCCATATAGCCCTCACGGTGCAAACACAGTACACATAGAGTTGACAAACCTAGGCCATATAGCCTTCACGGTGCAAACACAGTACACATACAGTTGACAAACCTAGGCCATATAGCCCTCACGGTGACAACACAGTACACATACAGTTGACAAAACTGGGCAATATGGTCTTCATGGTGCAAAATCAGTACACATACAGTTGACAAACCAGGGCCATATAGCCTTCACGGTGCAAACACAGTACACATGCAGATGACAAACCTGGGCCATATAGCCTTCACGGTGCAAACACAGTACGCATACAGTTGACAAACCTAGGTCATATGGCCTTCCCGGTGCAAACATAGTACACATACAGTTGACAAACCGGGCCAAATAGCCTTCAAGGTGCAAACACAGTACACATACAGTTGACAAACCTGGGCCATATAGCCCTCATGGTGCAAACACAGTACACATGGATTTGACAATCCTGGGATATATAGCCTTCACCGTTCAAACACAGTACATATACAGTTGACAAACCTGAGCCATATGGCCTTCACGGCGCAAACACAGTACAAATACAGTTGAGAAACGCGGGCCATATGGCCTTCACGGTGCAAACATAGTACACATACAGTTGACAAACTTGGGTCATATGGCCTTCACGGTGCAAACACAGTACACATACCGTTGAAAAACCACGGCCATATGGCACTCACGGTGCAACCACAGTACAAATACAGTTGACAAACCAGAGCCATATAGCCTTCACGGTGCAAAAACAGTACACATACAGTTAACAAACCTGGCCCATATAGCCTTCACGGTGCAAACACAGTACACAAACAGTTGACAAACCAGGGTCATATAGCCTTCACGGTGCAAACATAGGACACATACGGTTGACAAACCTGGGCCATATAGCCCTCACGGTGCAAACACAGTACACATACAATTAACAAACCTGATCCATATGGCCTGCACGGTGCAAATACAGTACACATACAGTTGACAATCCAGGGCCATATAGCCTTCACGGTGCAAACACAGTACACATACAGTTGACAAACCTGGTCCATATGGCCGTCACGGTGCAAACACAGTACACAACCAGTTGACAAACCTGGTCCATATGGCCTTCACGGTGCAAACACAGTACACATACAGTTGACAAACCTGGGCCATATAGCCTTTACGGTGCAAACACAGTACACATACAGTTGACAATCCTGGGCCATGTAGCCTTCACGAAGCAAACACGGTCCACATAGAATTGACAAACCTGGGCCATATGGCCTTCACGGAGCAATCATAGTACACATACAGTTGACAAACCTGGGCCATATAGCCTTCACCGTGCAAACACAGTACACATACAGTTGAAAAACCAGGGCCACATGGCCTTCAAGGTGCAAGCACAGTACACATACAGTTGACAATCCTAGGCCATATAGCCCTCACGGCGAAAACACAGTACACATTCAGTTCACAAACCAGGGCAACATAGCCTTCACGGTGCAGACACATTAGACATAGAGTTGACAAACCTGGGCTATAAAGCCTATACGGTCCAAACACAATACACATACAGTTGACAAACCTGATCCATATGGCCTGCACGGTGCACACACAGTACACATACAGTTGACAAACCTGGGGCATATGGCCTTTACGGTGAAACACGGTACACATACAGTCGACAAACCTGAGCCATATAGCCTTCACGGTGCAAACACAGTCCACATACAGTTGACAATCCTGGGCCATATAGCCTTCACGGTGCAAACACAGTACACATACAGTTGACAAACCTGGGCCATATAGTCCTTATTGTTCAAACACAGTACACATACATTTGACAAACATGGGCCATATAGCCCACACGGTGCAAACACAGTACACATACAGTTGACAAACCTGGGCCAATGGCCTTCACGGTGCAAACACAGTACACATACAGTTGACAAACATGGGCCATATAGCCCACACGGTGCAAACAAATTACACATACTTTTACAAACCTGGGCCATATGGCCTTCACGGTGCAAACATGGTACACATACAGTTGATGATGATGATGATGATGATGGTGTTTAAGGGCGCTCAACTGCCGAGGTCATAAGCGCCCTTATGATTAAAACTTGGCAATAGCCAGTAAGAAAATACCAAACAAAAAAGTAAACACAAATAAAAGAGCTAACACAGTTGAAACGGAAGTAACAGAAACGTCCAGCCCTCTAACCAGAGCTGGATATAAAACTCCATCTAAAATCAACACATTAAAACCAAAAGAGTTTAAAAAACCGCTATCACACTAAAACGTCAAGGTAAAAGAAAGTTTTGCTAAAAATTTAAAAACCCTGTCCACTGCTCTTGGGTCATCTGCCAGGACCTCAGCAAGAGAGGCCGGCATGCCCATAGATGACCGAATGTGTGCCAGGTGACCACACTCCAGCAACACATGACGAACTGTCTGTGCCTCCCCACAGAGCGCACAGACAGGAGCAGGTTCACGTTTAAAAAGGTAACTGTGAGTAAAAATACAGTGGCCAATTCTTAGCCGAGCTAGTACTACCTCCTCCCGGCGGAATAAACGAGAGGAGGTTACCCAGTTGACAGGGAGGTCCTTCACCTCTCGCAGCTTATTACCACGGAGAGCCGACCACTCCGCATGCCAAGTCGAAAAAACGGCTCTCCGTACAGCCACTCTAAAATCTTCTGCTGTTGAATGGGTAATCGTAACACTGGGCGCTGTGACTGCCGATTTCGCTGCCAAATCCGCCGTGTCATTCCCTGGCAAGCCAACGTGTCCAGGAATCCATGCGCACTCCACATTAAAACCAGAAGCGTGCAAAATGTGGAGAACGTCCTGGATGCGCTGCACCAAAGGATGGTAATTGTACAGCTCACGAATGCTCTGAAGGGCACTAAGGGAATCACTAAGAATAAGGCAGTCACCTAATTTTCGACGTCGAATATACAGAAGGGCTTGATAAATAGCATATAGCTCGGCAGAATATATAGATGTGCAACTAGGCAAACCGTAAGTAGAAGTTGCGGTGCCAGTTACAAAGGCACATCCAACACCGTCGGGGCTCTTACTACCATCGGTGTAAATACAAATACGGCCACTGTATTTGGATAAAAATTCTAAAAAGCAACGACGAATACTATCAAGAGGCGTAACAGATTTCCCGTAGAGCGTCATCCCGAGATCGACATGGGAGGTAGCGCGTAACCAAGGGGGGTGTATACTCTCTCCCTTGGATAACAGCCGAGGAATGTCAACATGGTGCTGGCGTAGAAGCTCACGGAAACGAAAACCTGCTGGCCTGGGGCTCAGAGAGCGGAGGCAGTATCGCTCGTGCAGCTCAGGGGAGAAAAACGCGTGATAAGTTGGATGCCCAGGCATACACTTCAGCCCACAGCCATAATTAGCAAGCAGGACATCACGCCGACAACGCAGAGGAGGTTCTCCCGATTCGGCGTAGAGGCTAACAACTGGGCTCGTTGGAAAAGCTCCAACGGCCACACGGATGCCCTGGTTATGGACTGTGTCTAACCTTCTGAGCACTGAAGGTCGAGCTGAAGAATACACGATGCTGCCATAGTCCAACTTCGAACGAATCACAGCACGATAAAGACTGAGCAATGTCGTCCGATCCGCACCCCAAGACTTGCCACTTAGTATCCGTAAAAGATTTAGAGAACGGTCACATCGTGCTCTAAGCTGTGCTATTTGTGGTGCCCAACAAAGTTTCCGATCGAAGATCAAACCAAGGAATCTCGCCTCGTCTGCGAAAGGAAGTAAATCTGGCCCGAGTCGAAGAGACGGCGGCATATGCCACTTACGGCGCCAGAAGTTAACGCAGACTGTCTTCTCAGCGGAGAAACGAAAACCGTGTTTCGAGCTCCATGCATAGAGATTGTCCAAACACCGCTGGAGACGGCGTTCCAAAAACGGTGTACGCTGAGACGTACAGAAGATGGCAAAGTCGTCCACGAATAAACAGGAAGAGACACCTTGAGGCACACATAGTGATATGGAATTTATCGCAATAGCAAATAGAGTCACGCTGAGTACCGAGCCCTGCGGCACTCCGTTCTCTTGAATAAAATGGTTAGAAAAAACCGAACCCACCCTCACTCGAAAAACGCGGTCCCGCATAAACTCCTGAATGACCAACGGTAGGCGTCCACGTATGTTCCAGTTGTGCAGAGAACGCAATATTCCCGCCCGCCAACACGTGTCGTAGGCCTTCTCGAGGTCAAAAAATATCCCAACTGTGGGGCTGTTCTTAAGAAACCCGTCCATAATCTGAGTTGACAGAGCGACAAGGTGGTCAGCAGTTGAACGTCGTCGTCGAAAGCCACACTGGATGTTCGTCAGAAGATTGTGGGATTCCAGCCACCACACCAACCGTCCATTGATCATGCGTTCCATCACCTTGCAAACGCAACTGGTGAGGGAAATAGGACGGTAACTGGAAGGAAGATGGCGGTCCTTTCCAGGTTTAAGAATGGGTATGATGGTGGCCTCCCGCCACTTGTCTGGAAAAATGCCATCAACCCAGACACGATTATAGACCTCGAGTAGGAAATCTTTGCCATCAGGAGAGAGATGTTGCAACATTTGAACGTGGATACCATCTGGACCTGGTGCTGAGTGTCGTGAAGAGGAGAGTGCATTGTCTAGCTCTGCCAGGGTGAAAAGGCGATTATAATCCTCAAGGTTGCCAGAAAGAAACGAGAATTCTTGAGATTCCACCTGGTTCTTAACTGTAAGAAACTCAGGGGAATAGTTGCCTGAGCTAGACACCTCAGCGAAAGCACTGCCTAAAGTATTCGCCACGTCAAATGTATCAACAACAGCTCCGGTAGGTGTTTTGAGACCGGCGATGGGCATATGGTTCGGTTTCCCAGCCACACGTCTTAACTTATCCCATACGACAGAGGAAGGTGTATGTCGATTAAAGGAACCCACGAATTTATTCCATGACATCTTTTTGCTATCCTTAATAACCCGCCTAGAATGTGCACGCATCCGTTTATAGTGTATCAGGTTATCCAGTGTAGGAAAACGCTGGAAAACCCGTAGAGCTCGTCTGCGAGCGCGAATAGCATCCCGACAGTCAGCGGTCCACCAAGGTACCGGAAATCGACGGCTGTAGCCAGTCGAACGCGGAATGGATTGCTCAGCAGCAGAAAGAATGGTCCCTGTAAGATGTTCGACCAAGTGGTTCACAGAGTCGTGCTCTTCGTAGCTAAATTTAGCCAAGTGGGAGTACAGTTCCCAGCTGGCGTGGTCTAGGCGCCAACTAGGTAAACGGGTGGAACATACAACGGGTGTCAAGACACTAATACGACAAGGAAAGTGGTCACTAGAATGCAAATCCGAGACGATATTCCAGCATAAGGTGACTGCCAGCTGAGGGGAACAAATTGCAATGTCAATGTGTGAAAAACTATGAAATGCGTCAGATAGAAAGGTGGGCTCTCCGGTGTTCAAGAGAGCAAGATTTTGACTATCCAAGAAGTCTTTAAGTAGCGTACCTCTCGCACAAGCCCGAGAGGAGCCCCAAAGAGGGTGATGGGCATTCACGTCGCCTACCAATAAAAAGGGTGGTGGCAACTGTGAAATGAGTTGTTCTAAGTCGCTGTGCGAGAGGTCCGCAGATGGAGGCAAATAGATACTGCAAATGGTGAATGAAGCGGAGGGTAGCTTAATGCTGACAGCAACGGACTGGATTGCAGATTGTATGGGTACGGAGTTGGCAAAAATATCATCTCGAATAAGCATCATAGTGCCCCCATGTGCCGGGACACCGTCCTCCGGGGATAAATCACATCGTACGGAGGAGTACTGCCTGATGGTAACGGTGTCCTGTGGACGGAGCTTCGTCTCTTGTAAACATACAGCCAAGGGTTCATGCTGGCGCAGCAACAAGTCAAGCTCTGGTCGATGTGGTCGAATTCCGCGTATGTTCCAATGGAGGATAGCCATTGAGTATATTATGGGATAAGTTTCAAATCGAAAGACGCTTCTGCAGATTGGGATTAGCTGGTCGGTTCAATTTGTTCTTCTTAGGCGTTGGGCTAGTACTATTTTCAGGAGCACGATCCTGCCGTTTCCGCACTGTCCCTCTGGCAGTGGCGGCAGAATCCTCCTGGTCCATCTCCTCCACAAGGGAGGTCCCTTTTTCAAGAGCAGTTTTCGGTCCAAGTAGTTCGAACCGATTTGATGTGCTGATCGGCGAAGACGGCCGTCGCCGATTCACGCCCTCCTCCCCAGATGACCCTTCAGAGGAGGATACACGTGTGGAGTTGCGTGAACTTTTCTTACCTTTAGATGACTTGGTAATAGATTGCACATTCTCTTTCAAAAAGTCTTGTCGTACATACTTGGTCTTAAACTGTTTTTCTGGGGCAGAAGACGTCGTGAATTTAATAGCTTTAGTTCCGGAGGTCGAGGCTTTAGGTGACAAGTGTGCAGGACTATTCTGTAAGCTGGCGGATTTGGCAGATGTTGATACCAACTTCGGTGTAGGTGCCGAAGGCTTTGGCAGCGCTTGGGCTAAAATAACCTTTTCCGCAATTGTAGCCCCGTTCATATCGCCGGTCTGTGTTGCGATTTCCCGACGCGGTACCGGTTTAGCTGCAACTGAGCTATAGGTACCGGACCTCGGGGCAGAGGGTTGGCGGAGTCGCAGGAGCTTCCGGGCTTCCAAGAAGGACACCTTCTCTTTCACCCGTATCTCCTGGATCGCTCGTTCCTCTGCAAAACGGGGGCAGTCTCGGGAACTAGATGGGTGTTCCCCGTTACAGTTCACACACGATGGAGCTGAAGCACAGGCCCCATCGTGGGAGATGTCACCGCAGTGGACGCAGGTGGACTTGCCGGTACACAACTCACTTGTGTGACCAAAACGTTGGCATTTAAAGCACCTCAGGGGATTGGGTATATAAGGCCTAACTTCGATGGCTTCATACCCTGCTCTAATCTTTTGAGGCAGATCAACCCGATCAAAAGTAAGAAACAGGGTACGAGTAGGCAGGAATTCACCGTTGATCTTACGTTGTACCCGATAAACAGCTGAGACACCCTGAGTCGCAAGATTTTCTTTGATCTCCTCAATGGACAAACCGTCCAACGCGCTGGTTGTTATTACACCGCGAGAGGAGTTCAGCGACTTGTGCACCTCGACCTTCACTGGATAGCTGGCTAACGTGGTGGCTTTAAGTATCCTTGCAGCTTGCGAGGCGGAGTTGGCTTCGACAAGAAGTGTACCGTTACGAGCTCGAACGCAAGATTTGACCGGACCAGCAATGGCATCGAGACCCTTTTGGATAGTAAAAGGGCTCACCGTAAGGAACTTCTTACCTTCCTCTGTCCTATGAATAACCAAGTAGCGAGGACCACATGACTCGACTACTTCCTTTCCAACGTCTTTATTAAGGGGTTTTTGTTTTGGTGCCATAGAAAAAATGGTATAAATTCATCCCCCAGTGCTCCCCACCCACCACGGAGCCCAACGAGGGGTCACCCCACTGGGGTGACAGGGCTACACAGGGGATATAGCGGGCTCGCCGTCCCACTCACCCTGGAGTTCGGTGTAATACCTAGTCCTGGCCGATTGACTAGGGGTGGGTTAGTCCCTAGCCTCCCGTTTAGGCAAATCAGAAACCAAAGCGGTGTATTAGGCTGCGCACCCTCCCCAGTTACTGAAAGACAGAAGCCCAGGCTCAGGTACGCAACCCTCAACCAACCAGGATATTCCTCTTCACCGACACGGGTCTCCACGCACGGCCTACACGTGGGTGGGCATTTTGACCTTCTGGCTCCCTCACCACTCTGAGGTTGCCCACAGAGGGAGTCAAGGTGGCTCGGGACCCCGGGTGCGCCTAACCCGTACCTACCGTAGTAGGCCCCTGGGGGGACATACAGTTGACAAACCAGGGCCATATAGCCTTCACGGTGCAAACTCAGTAGACATAGAGTTGACAAACCTGGGCCATAAAGCCTTTACGGTGCGAACACAGTACACATACAGTTGACAAATCTGGCCATATGGCCTTTACGGTGCAAACACAGTATACTTACGGTTGACAAACCTGGGCCATATGGCCTTCACGGTGCAAACACAGTACACATAGAGTTGACAAACCTGGGCCATACAGCCCTCACGGTGCAAACGCAGTACACATACAATTGACAAACCTGATCCATATGGCCTGCACGGTGCAAACACGGTACACATACAGTTGACAAACGTGAGCCATATAGCCTTCACGGTGCAAACACAGTACACATACAGTTGACAACCTGGGCCATGTAGCCTTCACGGTGCAAACACAGTACACATACAGTTGACAAACGTGGGCCCTATAGCCCGCATGGTTCAAGCACAGTACACATACATTTGAAAAACCTGGGCCATATAACCCACACGGTGCAAACACAGTACACATACAGTTGACAAACCTGGGCCAATGGCCTTCACGGTGAAAACACAGTACACATACAGTGGACAAACCTGGGCCATATTGCCTTCACGGTGCAAACACAGTATACATACTGGTTACAAACCTGGGTCATATGGCCTTCACGTTGCAAACACAGTACACATACAGTTGACAAACCTGGGCCATATGGCCTTCCCGGTGCAAACACAGTACACATACAGTTGACAAACCTGGGTCATATGGCCTTCACGGTGCAAACACGGTACACATACAGTTGACAAACCTGGGCCATATAGCATTCAGGATGCCAACACAGTACACATACAGTTGATAAAACCTGGGGCATTTAGCCTTCACGGATCAAACACAGTACACATACAGTTTACAAACTTCGGCTAAATAGCCTTTATGGTGCAAAAACAGTACACGTACAGTAGACAAACCCGGGCCATATAGCCTTCACGGTGCAAACACAGCACACAAACAGTTGACAAACCAGGGCCATATAGCCTTCACGGTGCAAACATAGTACACATACGGTTGTCAAACCTGGGCCATACAGCCCTCACGGTGCAAACACAGTACACATACAATTGACAAAACTGATCCATATGGCTTGCACGGTGCAAATACAGTACACATACAGTTGACAAACCAGGGCCATATAGCCTTCACGGTGCAAACACAGTACACATACACTTGACAAACCAGGGTCATATAGCCTACACGTTGCAAACACAATATACATACAGTTGACAAACCTGGTCCATATGGCCTTCACGGTGCTAACACAGTACACAACCAGTTGACAAACCTGGTCCATATGGCCTTCACGGTGCAAACACAGTACACATACAGTTGACAAACCTGGGCCATATAGCCTTTACGGTGCAAACACAGTACACATACAGTTGACAATCCTGGGCCATGTAGCCTTCACGAAGCAAACACAGTCCACATAGAATTGACAAACCTGCGCCATATGGCCTTAACGGTGCAATCATAGTACACATACAGTTGACAAACCTGGGCCATATAGCCTTCACCGTGCAAACACAGTACACATACAGTTGAAAAACCAGGGCCACATGGCCTTCAAGGTGCAAGCACAGTACACATACATTTGACAATCCTAGGCCATATAGCCCTCACGGTGAAAACACAGTACACATTCAGTTCACTAACCAGGGCAACATAGCCTTCACGGTGCAGACACATTAGACATAGAGTTGACAAACCTGGGCCATAAAGCCTATACGGTCCAAACACAATACACATACAGTTGACAAATCTGGTCATATGGCCTTCAGGGTGCAAACACAGTATACATACGGTTGACAAACCTGGGCCATGTGGCCTTCACGGTGCAAACACGGTAAACATACAGTTGACAATCCTGGACCATATAGCCCTCACGGTGAGACCACAGTTCAAATACAATTGGCAAACCTGATCCATATGGCCTGCACGGTGCAAACACAGTACACATACAGTTGACAAACCAGGGCCATATAGCCTTCACGGTGCAAACACAGTACACATACAGGTGACAAGCCTGAGCCATATAGCCTTCACGGTGCAAACACAGTACACATACAATTGACAAACCTGGGACATATGGCCTTCACGGTGCAAACACAGTACACATACAGATGACAAACCTGGGCCATATAGCCCTCACGGTTCAAGCGCAGTACACATACAGTTGACAAACCTGGCCATACAGCCCACACGGTGCAAACACATTACACATACAGTTGATAAATCTTGGCGATATGGCCTTCAGGGTGCAAACACAGTACACATACAGTTGACAAACCTGGGCCATATGACCTTCACGGTGCAAACACATTACACATACTGTTTACAAACCTGGGCCATATGGCCTTCACGGTGCAAACACAGTACACATACAGTTGACAAACCTGGGCCATATGGCCTTCACGGTGCAAACACGGTACACATACAGTTGACAAACCTGGGCTATAAGGCATTCAGTTTGCAAACGCAGTGCACTTACAGTTGACAAACCTGGGCCATATAGCCTTCACGGTGCAAACACAGTACACATACAGTTGACAAACTTGGGCCAAATAGTCTTCATGGTGCAAAAACAGTACACGTAGAGTAGACAAACCCGGGCCATATGGCCCTCACGGTGCAAACACAGTACACATACAGATGACAAACCCGGGCCATATGGCCATCACGGTGCAAACACAGTACACCTTCAGTTGACAAACCAGGGCAACATAGCCTTCACGGTGTAAACACAGTAGACATAGAGGTTACAAACCTGGGCCATAAAACCTTTACGGTGCAAACACAGTACACATACAGTTGACAAATCTGGCCATATGGCCTTCACGGTACAAACACAGTATACATACGGTTGACAAACGTGGGGCATATGGCCTTCACGGTGCAAACACAGTACACAACCAGTTGACAAACCTGGTCAATATGGCCTTCACGGTACAAACACAGTACACATACAGTTGACAAACCTGGGCCATATAGCATTTACAGTCCAAACACAGTACACATACAGTTGACAAATCCTGGGCCATATAGCCTTCACGGTGCAAAAACAGTCCACATAGAGTTGACAAACCTGGGTCATATGGCCATCACGGTGCAATCACAGTAGACATACAGCTGACAAACCTGGGCCATATAGCCTTCACGGTGCAAACACAGTACACATACAGTTGAAAAACCAGAGCCACATTGGCCTTCACGGTGCAAACACAGTAAACATACAATTGACAAACCTGGGCCATATAGACTTCACGGTGCAAACACAGTACACATTCAGTTGACAAACCAGGGCAACATAGCTTTTACGGTGCACACGCAGTACACATACAGTTGACAAATCTGGTCATATAGCCTTCGCGGTGCAAACACAGTATACATAAGGTTGACAAACCTGGGCCATATGGCCTTCACACTGCAAACACAGTACACATAGAGTTGACAAACCAGGGCCATATAGCCATCACGGTACAAACACAGTACACATACAGTTGACAAACCAGGGCCATATAGCCTCTTCGGTGCAAATACAGTACACATACGGTTGAAAATCATGGGCCATATAGCCTTCACGGTGCAAACACAGTACACTAACAATTGACAAACCTGATCCATATGGCCTGCACGGTGTAAACACATTACACATACAGTTGACAAACCAGGGCCATATAGCCTTCACGGTGCAAACACAGTACACATACAGTTGACAAACCAGGGTCATATAGCCTACACGGTGCAAACACAGTATACATACAGTTGACAAACCTGGTCCATATGGCCTTCACGGTGCAAACACAGTACACAACCAATTGACAAACCTGGTCCATATGGCCTTCACGGTGCAAACACAGTACACATACAGTTGACAAACCTGGGCCATATAGCCTTTACGGTGCAAACACAGTACACATGCAGTTGACAATCCTGCGCCATATAGCCTTCACGGTGCAAACACAGTATACATACGGTTGACAAACCTTGGCCATATAGCCTTTACGGTGCAAACACAGTACACATACAGTTGTCAATCCTGGGCCATATAGCCTTCACGGTGCAAACACAGTCCACATAGAGTTGACAAACCTGGGCCATATGGCCTTCACGGTGCAAACACAGTACACAACCAGTTGACAAACCTGGTCCATATGGCCTTCACGGTGTAAACACAGTACACATACAGTTGACAAACCTGGGCCATATAGCCTTTACGGTGCAAACACAGTACACATACAGTTGACAATCCTGGGCCATATAGCCTTCACGGTGCTAACACCGTACACATAGAGTTGACAAACCTGGACCATATGGCCTTCACGGTGCAATCACAGTACACAAAAAGTTGACAAACCTGGGCCATATAGCCTTCACGGTGCAAACACAGTATACATACGGTTGACAAACCTGGGCCATATAGCCTTCACGGTGCAAACACAGTACACATTCAGTTGACAAACCAGGGCAACATAGCCTTTACGGTGCAAACACAGTACACATACAGTTGACAAACCGGGGTCATATGGCCTTCACGGTGAAACACGCTACACATACAATTGACAAACCTGGGCCATATGGCCTTCACGGTGCAAACACAGTACACGTGTAGTTGACAAACCTGGGCCATATGGCCTTCACGGTGTAAACACGGTACAGATACAGTTGACAAACCTGGGCCATATAGCATTCACGGTGCAAACACAGTACACATACAGTTGACAAACCTGGGCCAAATAGCCTTCATGGTGCAAAAACAGTACACGTAGAGTAGACAAACCCTGGCCATATGGCCTTCACGGTGCAAACACAGTACACATTCAGTTGACAAACCAGGGCAACATAGCCTTCACGGTGCAAATACAGTAGACATAGAGTTGACAAAACTGGGCCATAAAGCCTTTACGGTGCAAACACAGTACACAAAAAGTTGACAAATCTGGCCATATGGCCTTCACGGTGAAAACGCAGTATACTTACGGTTGACAAACCTGGGCCATATGGCCTTCACGGTGCAAACACAGTACACATAGAGTAGACAAACCAGGGCCATATAGCCATCACGGTGCAAATACAGTACACGTACGGCTGAAAAACCTGGACCAAATAGCCTTCACGGTGAAAACACAGTTAACATACAGTTGACAAACCTGGGCCATATAGCCCTCACGGTGCAAACACAGTAGACATACAATTGACAAACCTGATCCATATGGCCTGCACGGTGCACACACAGTACACATAGAGTTGACAAACCTGGGGCATATGGCCTTCCCGGTGAAACACGGTACACATACAGTTGACAAACCTGAGCCATATAGCCTTCACGGTGCAAACACAGTCCACATACAGTTGACAAACGTGGGCCAAATAGCTTTCATGGTCCAAAAACAGTACACGTAGAGTAGACAAACCCGGGCCATATGGCCTTCACGGTGCAAATACAGTTCACATACAGATAACAAATCCGGGCCATATGGCCTTCACGGTGCAAACACAGTATACATTCAGTTGACAAAGCAGGGCAACATAGCCTTCACGGTGCAAACTCAGTAGACATAGAGTTGACAAACCTGAGCCATAAAGCCTTTACGGTGCGAACACAGTACACATACAGTTGACAAATCTGGCCATATGGCCTTTACGGTGCAAACACAGTATACTTACGGTTGACAAACCTGGGCAATATGGCCTTCACGGTGCAAACACAGTACACATAGAGTTGACAAACCTGGGCCATATAGCCTTCACGGTGAAACACGGTACACATATAGTTGACAAACGCGAGCCATATAGCCTTCACGGTGCAAACACAGTACACATACAGTTGACAAACCTGGGCCATATAGCCTTCACGGTGCAAACACAGTACACATACAGTTGACAAACGTGGGCCCTATAGACCGCATGGTTCAAGCACAGTACACATACATTTGAAAAACCTGGGCCATATAACCCACACGGTGCAAACACAGTACACATACAGTTGACAAACCTGGGCCAATGGCCTTCACGGTGAAAACACAGTACACATACAGTGGACAAACCTGGGCCATATGGCCTTCACGGTGCAAACACAGTACACATACTGGTTACAAACCTGGGCCATATGGCCTTCACGTTGCAAACACAGTACACATACAGTTGACAAGCCTGGGCCATATGGCCTTCGCGGTGCAAACACAGTACGCATACAGTTGACAAACCTGGGTCATATGGTCTTCACGGTGCAAACACGGTACACATACAGTTGACAAACCTGGGCCATATAGCATTCAGGATGCCAACACAGTACACATACAGTTGATAAAACCTGGGCCATTTAGCCTCAACGGATCAAACACAGTACACATACAGTTTACAAACTTGGGCTAAATAGCCTTCATGGTGCAAAAACAGTACACGTACAGTAGACAAACCCGGGCCATATGGCCTTCACGGTGCAAACACAGTACACATACAGATGACAAACCCGGGCCATATGGCCTTCACAGTGCAAACACAGTACACATACAGATGACAAACCTGGGCCATATGGCCTTCACGCTGCAAACAAAGTACACATAGAGTACACAAACCTGAGCCATATAGCCTTCACGGTGCAAACACAGTACACATACAGTTGACAAACCTGGGCCTTATAGCCCTCAAGTTGCAAACACAGTACACATACAATTGACAAACCTGATCCGTATGGCCTGCACGGTGCAAACACAGTACACATACAGTTGACAAACCAGGGCCATATGGCCTTCACGGTGCAAACACAGTACACATACAGATGACAAACCCTGGCCATATGGCCTTCACAGTGCAAACACAGTACACATACAGTTGACAAACCAGGGTCATATAGCCTACACATTGCAGACACAGTATACATACAGTTGACAACCCTGGTCCATATGGCCTTCACGGTGCAAACACAGTACATAACCAGTTGACAAACCTGGTCGATGATGATGATGATAATGGTGTTTAAGGGCGCTCAACTGCCGAGGTCATAAGCGCCCTTACGATTAAAACTTGGCAATAGGCAGTAAGAAAAATACCAAAAAAAAGAAGGAAAAAACACAAGTAAAAGAGCTAACACAGTTGAACGGAAGTAACAGAACGGCCCAGCCCTCTAAACAGAGCTGGATATAAAACACCATCTAAAATCAACACATTAAAACCAAAAGAGTTTAAAAAACCGCTATCACACTAAAACGTCAAGGTAAAAGAAAGTTTTGCTAAAAATTTAAAAACCCTGTCCACTGCTCTTGGGTCATCTGCCAGGACCTCAGCAAGAGAGGTCGGCATGCCCATAGATGACCGAATGTGTGCCAGGTGACCACACTCCAGCAACACATGACGAACTGTCTGTGCCTCCCCACAGAGCGCACAGACAGGAGCAGGTTCACGTTTAAAAAGGTAACTGTGAGTAAAAATACAGTGGCCAATTCTTAGCCGAGCTAGTACTACCTCCTCCCGGCGGAATAAACGAGAGGAGGTTACCCAGTTGACAGGGAGGTCCTTCACCTCTCGCAGCTTATTACCACGGAGAGCCGACCACTCCGCATGCCAAGTCGAAAAAACGGCTCTCCGTACAGCCACTCTAAAATCTTCTGCTGTTGAATGGGTAATCGTAACACTGGGCGCTGTGACTGCCGATTTCGCTGCCAAATCCGCCGTGTCATTCCCTGGCAAGCCAACGTGTCCAGGAATCCATGCGCACTCCACATTAAAACCAGAAGCGTGCAAAATGTGGAGAACGTCCTGGATGCGCTCCACCAAAGGATGGTAATTGTACAGCTCACGAATGCTCTGAAGGGCACTAAGGGAATCACTAAGAATAAGGCAGTCACCTAATTTTCGACGTCGAATATACAGAAGGGCTTGATAAATAACATATAGCTCGGCAGAATATATAGATGTGCAACTAGGCAAACCGTAAGTAGAAGTTGCGGTGCCAGTGACAAAGGCACATCCAACACCGTCGGGGCTCTTACTACCATCGGTGTAAATACAAATACGGCCACTGTATTTGGATAAAAATTCTAAAAAGCAACGACGAATACTATCAAGAGGCGTAACAGATTTCCCGTAGAGCGTCATCCCGAGATCGACATGGGAGGTAGCGCGTAACCAAGGGGGGTGTATACTCTCTCCCTTGGATAACAGCCGAGGAATGTCAACATGGTGCTGGCGTAGAAGCTCACGGAAACGAAAACCTGCTGGCCTGGGGCTCAGAGAGCGGAGGCAGTAGCGCTCGTGCAGCTCAGGGGAGAAAAACGCGTGATAAGTTGGATGCCCAGGCATACACTTCAGCCCACAGCCATAATTAGCAAGCAGGACATCACGCCGACAACGCAGAGGAGGTTCTCCCGATTCGGCGTAGAGGCTAACAACTGGGCTCGTTGGAAAAGCTCCAACGGCCACACGGATGCCCTGGTTATGGACTGTGTCTAACCTTCTGAGCACTGAAGGTCGAGCTGAAGAATACACAATGCTGCCATAGTCCAACTTCGAACGAATCACAGCACGATAAAGACGGAGCAATGTCGTCCGATCCGCACCCCAAGACTTGCCACTTAGTATCCGTAAAAGATTTAGAGAACGGTCACATCGTGCTCTAAGCTGTGCTATTTGTGGTGCCCAACAAAGTTTCCGATCGAAGATCAAACCAAGGAATCTCGCCTCGTCTGCGAAAGGAAGTAAATCTGGCCCGAGTCGAAGAGACGGCGGCATATGCCACTTACGGCGCCAGAAGTTAACGCAGACTGTCTTCTCAGCGGAGAAACGAAAACCGTGTTTCGAGCTCCATGCATAGAGATTGTCCAAACACCGCTGGAGACGGCGTTCCAAAAACGGTGTACGCTGAGAAGTACAGAAGATGGCAAAGTCGTCCACGAATAAACAGGAAGAGACACCTTGAGGCACACATAGTGATATGGAATTTATCGCAATAGCAAATAGAGTCACGCTGAGTACCGAGCCCTGCGGCACTCCGTTCTCTTGAATAAAATGGTTAGAAAAAACCGAACCCACCCTCACGCGGTCCCGCATAAACTCCTGAATGACCAACGGTAGGCGTCCACGTATGTTCCAGTTGTGCAGAGAACGCAATATTCCCGCCCGCCAACACGTGTCGTAGGCCTTCTCGAGGTCAAAAAATATCCCAACTGTGGGGCTGTTCTTAAGAAACCCGTCCATAATCTGAGTTGACAGAGAGACAAGGTGGTCAGCAGTTGAACGTCGTCGTCGAAAGCCACACTGGATGTTCGTCAGAAGATTGTGGGATTCCAGCCACCACACCAACCGTCCATTGATCATGCGTTCCATCACCTTGCAAACGCAACTGGTGAGGGAAATAGGACGGTAACTGGAAGGAAGATGGCGGTCCTTTCCAGGTTTAAGAATGGGTATGATGGTGGCCTCCCGCCACTTGTCTGGAAAAATGCCATCAACCCAGACACGATTATAGACCTCGAGTAGGAAATCTTTGCCATCAGGAGAGAGATGTTGCAACATTTGGACGTGGATACCATCTGGACCTGGTGCTGAGTGTCGTGAAGAGGAGAGTGCATTGTCTAGCTCTGCCAGGGTGAAAAGGCGATTATAATCCTCAAGGTTGCCAGAAAGAAACGAGAATTCTTGAGATTCCACCTGGTTCTTAACTGTAAGAAACTCAGGGGAATAGTTGCCTGAGCTAGACACCTGAGCGAAAGCACTGCCTAAAGTATTCGCCACGTCAAATGTATCAACAACAGCTCCGGTAGGTGTTTTGAGACCGGCGATGGGCATATGGTTCGGTTTCCCAGCCACACGTCTTAACTTATCCCATACGACAGAGGAAGGTGTATGTCGATTAAAGGAACCCACGAATTTATTCCATGACATCTTTTTGCTATCCTTAATAACCCGCCTAGAATGTGCACGCATCCGTTTATAGTGTATCAGGTTATCCAGTGTAGGAAAACGCTGGAAAACCCGTAGAGCTCGTCTGCGAGCGCGAATAGCATCCCGACAGTCAGCGGTCCACCAAGGTACCGGAAATCGACGGCTGTAGCCAGTCGAACGCGGAATGGATTGCTCAGCAGCAGAAAGAATGGTCCCTGTAAGATGTTCGACCAAGTGGTTCACAGAGTCGTGCTCTTCGTAGCTAAATTCAGCCAAGTGGGAGTACAGTTCCCAGCTGGCGTGGTCTAGGCGCCAACTAGGTAAACGGGTGGAACATACAACGGGTGTCAAGACACTAATACGACAAGGAAAGTGGTCACTAGAATGCAAATCCGAGATGATATTCCAGCATAAGGTGACTGCCAGCTGAGGGGAACAAATTGCAATGTCAATGTGTGAAAAACTATGAAATGCGTCAGATAGAAAGGTGGGCTCTCCGGTGTTCAAGAGAGCAAGATTCTGACTATCCAAGAAGTCTTTAAGTAGCGTACCTCTCGCACAAGCCCGAGGAGAGCCCCAAAGAGGGTGATGGGCATTCACGTCGCCTACCAATAAAAAGGGTGGTGGCAACTGCGAAATGAGGTGTTCTAAGTCGCTGTGCTAGAGGTCCGCAGATGGAGGCAAATAGATACTGCAAATGGTGAATGAAGCGGAGGGTAGCTTAATGCTGACAGCAACGGACTGGATTGCAGATTGTATGGGTACGGAGTTGGCAAAAATATCATCTCGAATAAGCATCATAGTGCCCCCATGTGCCGGGACACCGTCCTCCGGGGATAAATCACATCGTACGGAGGAGTACTGCCTGATGGTAACGGTGTCCTGTGGACGGAGCTTCGTCTCTTGTAAACATACAGCCAAGGGTTCATGCTGGCGCAGCAACAAGTCAAGCTCTGGTCGATGTGGTCGAATTCCGCGTATGTTCCAATGGAGGATAGCCATTGAGTATATTATGGGATAAGTTTCAAATCGAAAGACGCTTCTGCAGATTGGGATTAGCTGGTCGGTTCAATTTGTTCTTCTTAGGCGTTGGGCTAGTACTATTTTCAGGAGCACGATCCTGCCGTTTCCGCACTGTCCCTCTGGCAGTGGCGGCAGAATCCTCCTGGTCCATCTCCTCCACAAGGGAGGTCCCTTTTTCAAGAGCAGTTTTAGGTCCAAGTAGTTCGAACCGATTGGATGTGCTGATCGGCGAAGACGGCCGTCGCCGATTCACGCCCTCCTCCCCAGATGACCCTTCAGAGGAGGATACACGTGTGGAGTTGCGTGAACTTTTCTTACCTTTAGATGACTTGGTAATAGATTGCACATTTTCTTTCAAAAAGTCTTGTCGTACATACTTGGTCTTAAACTGTTTTTCTGGGGCAGAAGACGTCGTGAATTTAATAGCTTTAGTTCCGGAGGTCGAGGCTTTCGGTGACAAGTGTGCAGGACTATTCTGTAAGCTGGCGGATTTGGCAGATGTTGATACCAACTTGGGTGTAGGTGCCGAAGGCTTTGGCAGCGCTTGGGCTAAAATAACCTTTTCCGCAATTGTAGCCCCGTTCATATCGCCGGTCTGTGTTGCGATTTCCCGACGCGGTACCGGTTTAGCTGCAACTGAGCTATAGGTACCGGACCTCGGGGCAGAGGGTTGGCGGAGTCGCAGGAGCTTCCGGGCTTCCAAGAAGGACACCTTCTCTTTCACCCGTATCTCCTGGATCGCTCGTTCCTCTGCAAAACGGGGGCAGTCTCGGGAACTAGATGGGTGTTCCCCGGTACAGTTCACACACGATGGAGCTGAAGCACAAGCCCCATCGTGGGAGATGTCACCGCAGTGGACGCAGGTGGACTTGCCGGTACACAACTCACTAGTGTGACCAAAACGTTGGCATTTAAAGCACCTCAGCGGATTGGGTATATAAGGCCTAACTTCGATGGCTTCATACCCTGCTCTAATCTTTTGAGGCAGATCAACCCGATCAAAAGTAAGAAACAGGGTACGAGTAGGCAGGAATTCACCGTTGATCTTACGTTGTACCCGATAAACAGCTGAGACACCCTGAGTCGCAAGATTTTCTTGGATCTCCTCAATGGACAAACCGTCCAACGCGCGGGTTGTTACTACACCGCGGGAGGAGTTCAGCGACTTGTGCACCTCGACCTTCACTGGATAGCTGGCTAACGTGGTGGCTTTAAGTATCCTTGCAGCTTGCGAGGCGGAGTTGGCTTCGACAAGAAGTGTACCGTTGCGAGCTCGAACGCAAGATTTGACCGGACCAGCAATGGCATCGAGACCCTTTTGGATAGTAAAAGGGCTCACCGTAAGGAACTTCTTACCTTCCTCTGTCCTATGAATAACCAAGTAGCGAGGACCACATGACTCGACTACTTCCTTTCCAACGTCTTTATTAAGGGGTTTTAATTTTGGTGCCATAGAATAAATGGTATAAATTCATCCCCCAGTGCTCCCCACCCACCACGGAGCCCAACGAGGAGTCACCCCACTGGGGTGACAGGGCTACACAGGGGATATAGCGGGCTCGCCGTCCCACTCACCCTGGAGTTCGGTGTAATACCTAGTCCTGGCCGATTGACTAGGGGTGGGTTAGTCCCTAGCCTCCCGTTTAGGCAAATCAGAAACCAAAGCGGTGTATTAGGCTGCGCACCCTCCCCAGTTACTGAAAGACAGAAGCCCAGGCTCAGGTACGCAACCCTCAACCAACCAGGATATTCCTTTTCACCGACACGGGTCTCCACGCACGGCCTACACGTGGGTGGGCATTTTGACCTACTGACTCCCTCACCACTCTGAGGTTGCCCACAGAGGCAGTCAAGGTGGCTCGGGACCCCGGGTGCGCCTAACCCGTACCTACCGTAGTAGGCCCCTGGGGGGTAGTTGTATCAAAGCATTGAAGTTACGTCGGGGCTGTCACATGGTTACATTGATGCTGTTTGTTAGTTATATTAAAGCATTGAAGTTACGTTATGGCTGTCACATGGTTACGTCGGCTTTCAAAACGCAACTCTCATAAATACTTAGCTATTGGCGTCCTCAGTAGTGGATAGATAAAGTCAGCATCTAGACTTAATTATATAAAGCTAACTTACAGATAAAAGGGTTATAAGTAAAATACGTGTGAATTGTCGATAAGGAAAGCTCCTAGTAAATAATTGACTTAGCATTTTGTAAGGCAAAGTGCTTGTCTGGTGTCTTCTAGTGACAATAAATTGAAGGAAAAGTAACCTTTGTCTAAGCAATTTCATAAGATCACTCCCCAAGCTACCCTCATTGCTTCCAGCCCGTGATAGTCAAACCAGCATGCTGGCTGAGTTTAGCTGAGGCATCTCAACGGTAGTAGGTCTGCACAACACGAGATACTCCACTACTCATCTGGTAGTGGAGTGAATCTTTAAGCACCGCCAACGTCACCGCACATCTGAGCACGGGGCCATATATACCGCTGCATACTTGGTTCTGTGACGTGGTGCACCTTATAATGCCTCATACTTGGCTCCCAAACACAGGCTAATAACGACTCATACTTGGCTCTGTGACGTGTTGCACTTTATAACTCCTCATACTTGGCTCCCAAACACAGGCTAATAACGAATCATACTTGGCTCTGTGACGTGGTGTACATTATAACGCCTCATACTTAGCTCTGTGACGTGGTGCACATTATAACGCCTCATACTTTGCTGTGTGACATGGTGCACATTATAACGCCTCATACTTGGCTCCCAAACACAGGCTAATAACGACTCATACTTGGCTCTGTGACGTGGTGCACATTATAACGCCTCATACTTGGTTCTGTGACGTGGTGAACATTATAACGCCTCATACTTGGCTCTGTTATGTGTTGCACATTATAACGCCTCTTACTTGGCTCCCAAACATAGGCTAATAACGCCTCTTACTTGGCTCCCAAACATAGGCTAATAACGCCTCATACTTGGCTCTGTGCCGTGGTGCACATTATAACGCCTCATACTTGGCTCTGTGACGTGGTGCACATTATAACGCCTCATACTTGGCTCTGTGACGTGGTGCACATTATAACGCCTCATACTTGGCTCCCAAACACAGGCTAATAGCGACTCATACTTGGCTCTGTGACGTGGTGCACATTATAACGCCTCATACTTGGCTCCCAAACACAGGCTAATAACGCCTCATACTTGGCTCTGTAACGTAGTGCACATTATAACGCCTCATACTTGGCTCCCAAACACAGGCTAATAAGGCCTCATGCTTTGCTCTGTGACGTGGTGCACATTATAACGCCTCATACTTGTCTCTGTGACGTGGTGCACATTATAACGCCTCATACTTTGCTCTGTGACGCGGTGCAAATTATAACGCCTCATACTTGGCTCTGTGACGTGGTGCACATTAAAGGCCTCATACTTGGCGACCGAACGTTGAAGCCCGTACTAAGGCTCCAAGTTATAGAGCAGAGTTTAAGCGTCCAGGAAAAAAAGAACCGTATGTTCAGTAAAGGGGATTCGCAAACAAAACCTATGAAAATGCAACAAAAGTTATTGTTTAACCAAAATTGGAACGCCAAATATTACCTCACGTGATAAAGAGTGAACAGCTATAACGCAATATCCGTATAAAATGTTCCCATTTAGATATGTAATATGAGCTGTAAAATTACTCCGGAGGAAGTAAAACTTTACCCCGAAAGTTAGCAGCCAAGGAATTACAAAAGGTCTCGTTAGCAAAATTAAGGGAAGCAATTAAAGTGGCCGTAGAATTCTTGTCATATAATAGGGCAACAAAAGGAGTGGAAAGAAAATAAATATCCACAAGAGCTAATTGCTGAGATTGTTGTTGAAACTAACTAGTCAGAACGGAGGGGAAGAATGGAAAATTTTACTGGATTTGCGAAAGCAATAAGAAATGGTATGGCCTAGAAACTTGCAAAATGTACACCATCGACTGGGAGTATTTGACTGCCCGGCCTTAGAACTGCAAGGAGTGATACAGCAGACGGCGAAGGTTGCGTAGAAGTACCCGCCAAAGAGTTTTCAAACGGGTGAATTTGTTGCACCAAAAGAAATTAAACAGTTATCTAAATGCAAAAATTAGTTGGAGGCGAAGAAAATTTAGATAAAGTCCTAGAAGAAATATGCAAACCAGAAATAATAAGCTTATACAGTTGAGTTTCTGCATCTGGTAATTGAAAAATGCGAACATGAAGATCAATATTATGGTCATCAAGGGTGACCAAATCCATAGTAGTTTGCGGAACATAAAATTATGACGCTATATATTGTAATTGTATTCTGGAGAAGAAAAAAATCCAAGACCGAACGCTGAAGTTACGTAAATTGTAATTATTTGACATTGCCGCACAAAGAAAGAAAATGAGTTTTACCCCCAGTAAAGGAGAAGAGGAACGGTTGAAATTTGCCACGATGTGGTGGTGATCACACATCACAATCTATTAATTTAAACATAAATTGTAATACTTGAACAGGGTTGTAACATCAATTAGCTTTTGTGCTGGGTGTAAAATCTGTAAGACAAAGGAGAAGAAGCCGGCCGCACTACTTCTGTCGCATTCACGTTTGCGAAGCGGTCGTGTGTTAAATGAAACAGTTGGCAAGCAAGCTGTAATATTGCAAAAGCTCCTCAAGTGACAATGTATGCGGTCAGTATGATATAAGTTTCGAGCTTCATTCGCGTGTTCATCGCACAAAACATGGAATTCGGAAAATTGAAATTCAGAAGTATGTAACAAATCCAGTAACACCACGTTTATTGAAACGTTGAGTGTTTATCCCCTTCCGTGTCAATGTAGGCAACATTGCGGAAGAATCAAATTGCACCCCTTTTATATTTTAAACAAAGCACCAGCTCCTGTTTACGTAATAATTTCACATTAGCAAGCACCATGGTAGCGACCATAAATTATGTATGCCCAAAAGGAATGTTGAGGTCAAAGCCTGTAACTTATGTAATAAGAAATAGAAAAGAAATTCAAAAACCCAAAATATCAAAAATCTAAAGGACAAAGCAGGAATGTGAAAAAAAAATATGTACATAACAACTACAATCATTTTACACAGTTAATATCCTAGAAGTTTAAAAAGACCCAAAAAATATCACAAGGTCCCATTGCTAAAGTTTACTGGAAATGTAACTGCAAATGCAGAAATACGAAAGCGGCAGGAAATTTAAAACGCATAAAGTGAAACAGTGCTTAAAATGGGCTCAACTGGGATAAGATTGCGAAAATTAAGTACAACCTATAATGGCCGCAAAACATGTGTAAGAAACCGGAAATCATGATGTTACTCGTAAAAGCAGTTCTCTGTCAGAAGAATTTAGCGTACTAAGAAAACTAGGCACGCGATTCTGAACATTTATACGCTCTGTTGTCATTTTTTGCTAAAGGCGAACTCTTGCATCGTCTCGCCTGGCTGTTGCGATATGCTGCAGCAAAGAGCTTTTTCCGCTGCTGACCATTGGCGACGGTGGTGAACTGCCAAGCTCAAAAGTTCACAAGTGGCTTGGCGCCTGTCGCGTCCTGGCTCCTTAAGCCTCCCGTCGAGCATCTTCTGCACCTTTGTGTTTTCCTGGGTCCTTCCCTTGGTCACCATCTTTCATCGTACCGCCAAGTTCTTCCACCTTTCCCCCGAGATCTCCTACTTTTTCCTCAACTTCTGCCACGTCGTTCTTCACGCCGCCCGATCATTCGTCGATGTTGGTGCAAAGTTCCATTTTTAGGTTGTCCATTCTCCACTCCATTTTCTCTCTCTCATCTTTTCTAATGCAGTTTCCATTTCGGTTTTCATTTTTTCGACGCCGGTGTTCACAGTTGCTATTTCCTTCCCATCCTGTCATCTTCTACAACAATTTTGGCAGCATCTCTTGCATCTTGGCTTCTTTATCAAACTTCTGACACCAGTATAACAAATGTCTTTATTGACTCAACAATTAGTTACAAATAAAATGTCAAGTTCACTGCTACAAATAAACGACGCGTAGTTAGACAGTTGGCATATGCCATTCTTGGTTCACGCCCCACTCTAGTCACTGATGACTCAGTGCAATTCACAGCATAACAACTCACTGGAATTCTTCCTTCCTTTTATAGGGAGAAAATAGCATCACAGACTTTCTGTAAACTGTCGAAGGTACTAGAAACCAAAGCTTGGTGAAGCATCTCGAATATCCGGAAATATCATGAAGTCGGGAGAAAAACCTCATGTTCCGAAGGATACTGTTCGGCGCGCCATTCTTTACTCATCCAACTGCGATGTCTCACATTCCAGCTCCACCGCCGCATGCCATAGTGAATAAAGGGCATATGGTCTAGGAATTATTGATGACGATTTATTTCACCATTTGGCACATATACAATGCAGTAGGTTTTGTCAGCAAGTCATTAAAATGCATCTTTATTTAAATATTCTTAAATGTTTTAAAAATTAAGTCGCTTGACACTAATTTTAAAAGAGTTTGCATTTACAATTTGTCTTATATTTAAAGGTAGTTTGATATATAATTTCACTCCAAGATGAGATGAGTGTTAAGAGATTTCTGTAACGAAATTTAGGAGGTACAATGATATTTCTACCCCTTGTATTATGGTTGTGTATGTCAGCAAAAATTAACTCATCTGTCTTTAGGAGATGAATAAAAGAGAATCATGCAAATTCGTACAAATATGCCACAGTTAAAATTCCAATTTTTTTTAAAAATAGGTCCACAATTTTGGCGAGAATCACAATTTTTTATTATTCTTCTGGAGCAACAATACTGTTTGGTTTGCCACTGCTACCCCAGAGTCCGACAGCTCTTGTAGTCTTGGTGAAGAAGACAGAAAGGAATGTTACCCCTTGGACTCGCTTGTCTGCCTGCTATATTTGTATGACATCATTGTCGTAGACCACGACTTCGAAGACCATGTTGAGAACTTGGCCAAGATATTGCAAAGGCGGCAAGTTGAATCCAAAGAAGTGTGAACTTGTGCCACATAGTCTCACCATATAGGGTGTCCATTAACCCGGAGAAACCCCGAGCAGTGAGAGAATCACCTAGCCTGAAAGACAAAAGAGAGCTGGGAATTTTCCTTGGCTTATGCAACTGCTACCGCCTATTCGTCAGAGGTTTCTGCGGCATCGCGAAACATCCACTCTTGTGATGAAAGAGCATCAGTCTTACAGTCGGCCTCGTGTTGAAATGGTTACTATACTATCTTCATATAACTAAGGTCGCGGGTTCAACCCGGCGGAGGAGTAAACCTCCTTAGCATGGCTCCCTTCGGAAGGGAAGTAAAGCCGTTGGTCCCGTGTCGTAGATTTAGCGCACTTAAAAGAACCTCAAGCCTGATTAAAAGAGGCCTCTGAGTGGTCTTTCACGCCCAGTATAGAATGGGACACTGAGAACCACATCAGTTAAAGAGCGTCCATAAATAAAGCTCCATTTCCATTTTTATGGGCCTTACACGTGGTCAGAAGAGCCAGACAGCATGTTTCATGAACTTAAGTCACTATTTAACGGTGTGCCTATTTTAGAATTTCCACAACATGGCAGTGACCTTATTGTGGGCAACGATTTCAAAGACACCGGCATTGGAGGCCATGCATCGCAGGTCCAAATTGGCCAGGAGGGTGTTACTACAGCAAGAATTTCTTCAAGTTAGAAAAAAGCTTGTGTGTTACCCAGCGTGGGCTCCTGGTAGTAGTGAAGGCGCTGGAGAACTTTCCCGAGTACCTGTAAGGTCAGACTGAAGACTGACTCACCTCTCACCTCCCTGTTGAGCATCTAGAGCCTGAAGGGTCAAACAGCCCATAATTTTGAGAGGCTATACGACTATCACTACTTGACATCAGAACATCGGAAGGGAAGAACCACGACAGTGAAGCTGTGGTACGGTGACTTGGAGTCACACCTGAGAAAAGTGCAAGCAGGGAGGACATCGCACTCAGGAGTAGTGTGTACAAGTTTTACTAGGCCCGGTGGGATTCATTGAAGATAAAGGAACGGGCATGGGAATCACCTGGTATGAAGACCCAGAGAGAGAGAGAGAGAGAGAGAGAGAGAGAGAGAGAGAGCTGATCCTCCCACGGAATAAGGTCAGGATGTTCTGAAGGAAGTACATGCGGAAACTTTGGGTGGACATTTGGAGCACTGCCTAATCATCGACAAGCTTCTTCAACGGTACTACTGGCTGAAACTACGAGCAGACCCTGAATGGTGGTGCCACCGTGTGTGTAATATGCAGCAGTATAACATGGGAACTTTGGAATGCACAGCCATTGATATAGCTGGGCCATTCCCTTTGTCAGACAGGAGCAGCAAGTTTATGTTGGTCTGCATGGATTACTTCACCAGGTGACCCCATCTCTAGCGAGAAAGCCAAGACCATCGCGAACTGCCTCACAAAAGAACTGGTTTGTCACTATGGGATAACATTGCAGTGATCAGGGTACCAGTTTGAGTCTAGCCTGATGATGAGAGAGATATTGGAACGTCTTGGTGTGCACAAGATGTCTCCATACACAGTCAGAGTGACACATCAAGGCTCTAGAAGAACATTTGAGGAGGACTTTGGTCAATCACCAGAGAGATGAGATGATGATGATAATTGGTGTTTAAGGGCGCTCAACTGCCGAGGTCATAAGCGCCCTTATGATTAAAACTTGGCAATACGCAGTAAGAAAATTCCAAACAAAAAAGTAAACACAAGTAAAAGAGCTAACACAGTTGAAACGGAAGTAACAGAACTGTCCAGCCCTCTAATTAGAGCTGGATATAAAACTCCATCTAAAATCAACACATTAAAATTAAAAGAGTTTAAAAAAAAAAAAAAACTGCTATCACACTAAAACGACAAGGTAAAAGAAAGTTTTGATAAAAATTTAAAAACCCTGTCCACTGCTCTTGGGTCATCTGCCAGGACCTCAGCAAGAGAGCCCGGCATGCCCATAGATGACCGAATGTGTGCCAGGTGACCACACTCCAGCAACACATGACGAACTGTTTGTGCCTCCCCACAGAGCGCACAGACAGGAGCAGGTTCACGTTTAAAAACGTAACTGTGAGTAAAAATACAGTGGCCAATTCTTAGCCGAGCTAGTACTACCTCCTCCCGGCGGAATAAACGAGAGGAGGTTACCCAGTTGACAGGGAGGTCCTTCACCTCTCGCAGCTTATTACCACGGAGAGCCGACCACTCCGCATGCCAAGTCGAAAAAACGGCTCTCCGTACAGCCACTCTAAAATCTTCTGCTGTTGAATGGGTAATCGTAACACTGGGCGCTGTGACTGCCGATTTCGCTGCCAAATCCGCCGTGTCATTCCCTGGCAAGCCAACGTGTCCAGGAATCCATGCGCACTCCACATTAAAACCAGAAGCGTGCAAAATGTGGAGAACGTCCTGGATGCGTTGCACCAAAGGATGGTAATTGTACAGCTCACGAATGCTCTGAAGTGCACTAAGGGAATCACTAAGAATAAGGCAGTCACCTAATTTTCGACGTCGAATATACAGAAGGGCTTGATAAATAGCATATAGCTCGGCAGAATATATAGATGTGCAACTAGGCAAACCGTAAGTAGAAGTTGCGGTGCCAGTGACAAAGGCACATCCAACACCGTCGGGGCTCTTACTACCATCGGTGTAAATACAAATACGGCCACTGTATTTGGATAAAAATTCTAAAAAGCAACGACGAATACTATCAAGAGACGTAACAGATTTCCCGTAGAGCGTCATCCCGAGATCGACATGGGAGCTAGCGCGTAACCAAGGGGGGTGTATACTCTCTCCCTTGGATAACAGCCGAGGAATGTCAACATGGTGGTGGCGTAGAAGCTCACGGAAACGAAAACCGGCTGGCCTGGGGCTCAGAGAGCGGAGGCAGTATCGCTCGTTCAGCTCAGAGGAGAAAAACGCGTGATAAGTTGGATGCCGAAGCATACACTTCAGCCCACAGCCATAATTAGCAAGCAGGACATCACGCCGACAACGCAGAGGAGGTTCTCCCGATTCGGCGTAGAGGCTAACGACTGGGCTCGTTGGAAAAGCTCCAACGGCCACACGGATGCCCTGGTTATGGACTGTGTCTAACCTTCTGAGCACTGAAGGTCGAGCTGAAGAATACACAATGCTGCCATAGTCCAACTTCGAACGAATCACAGCACGATAAAGACGGAGCAATGCCGTCCGATCCGCACCCCAAGATTTGCCACTAAGTATCCGTAAAAGATTTAGAGAACGGTCACATCGTGCTCTAAGCTGTGCTATTTGTGGTGCCCAACAAAGTTTCCGATCGAAGATCAAACCAAGGAATCTCGCCTCGTCTGCGAAAGGAAGTAAATCTGGCCCGAGTCGAAGAGACGGCGGCATTTGCCACTTACGGCGCCAGAAGTTAACGCAGACTGTCTTCTCAGCGGAGAAACGAAAACCGTGTTTCGAGCTCCAAGCATAGAGATTGTCCAAACACCGCTGGAGACGGCGTTCCAAAAACGGTGTACGCTGAGAAGTACAGAAGATGGCAAAGTCGTCCACGATTAAACAGGAAGAGACACCTTGAGGCACACATAGTGATATGGAATATATCGCAATAGCAAATAGAGTCACACTGAGTACCGAGCCCTGCGGCACTCCGTTCTCTTGAATAAAATGGTTAGAAAAAACGGAGCCCACCCTTACTCGAAAAACGCGGTCCCGCATAAACTCCTGAATGACCAACGGTAGGCGTCCACGTATGTTCCAGTTGTGTAGAGTACGCAATATTCCCGCCCGCCAACACGTGTCGTAGGCCTTCTCGAGGTCAAAGAATATCCCAACTGTGGGGCTGTTCTTAAGAAACCCGTCCATAATCTGAGTTGACAGAGAGACAAGGTGGTCAGCAGTTGAACGTCGTCGTCGAAAGCCACACTGGATGTTCGTCAGAAGATTGTGGGATTCCAGCCACCACACCAACCGTCCATTGATGATGCGTTCCATCACCTTGCACACGCAACTGGTGAGGGAAATAGGACGGTAACTGGAAGGCAGATGGCGGTGCTTTCCAGGTTTAAGAATGGGTATGATGGTGGCCTCCCGCCACTTGTCTGGAAAAATGCCATCAACCCAGACACGATTATAGAACTCGAGTAGGAAATCTTTGCCATCAGGAGAGAGATGTTGCAACATTTGGACGTGGATACCATCTGGACCTGGTGCTGAGTGTCGTGAAGAGGAGAGTGCATTGTCTAGCTCTGCCAGGGTGAAAAGGCGATTATAATCCTCAAGGTTGCCAGAAAGAAACGAGAATTCTTGAGATTCCACCTGATTCTTAATTGTAAGAAGCTCAGGGGAATAATTGCCTGAGCTAGACACCTGAGCAAAAGCACTGCCTAAAGTATTTGCCACGTCAAATGTATCAACAACAGCTCCGGTAGGTGTTTTGAGACCGGCGATGGGCATATGGTTCGGTTTCCCAGCCACACGTCTTAACTTATCCCATACGACAGAGGAAGGTGTATGTCGATTAAAGGAACCCACGAATTTATTCCATGACATCTTTTTGCTATCCTTAATAACCCGCCTAGAATGTGCACGCATCCGTTTATAGTGTATCAGGTTATCCAGTGTAGGAAAACGCTGGAAAACCCGTAGAGCTCGTCTGCGAGCGCGAATAGCATCCCGACAGTCATCGGTCCACCAAGGTACCGGAAATCGACGGCTGTAGCCAGTCGAACGCGGAATGGATTGCTCAGCAGCAGAAAGAATGGTCCCTGTGAGATGTTCGACTAAGTGGTTCACAGAGTCGTGCTCTTCGTAGCTAAATTCAGCCAAGTGGGAGTACAGTTCCCAGCTGGCGTGGTCTAGGCGCCAACTAGGTAAACGGGTGGAACATACAACGGGTGTCAAGACACTAATACGACAAGGAAAGTGGTCACTAGAATGCAAATCCGAGATGATATTCCAGCATAAGGTGACTGCCAGCTGAGGGGAACAAATTGCAATGTCAATGTGTGAAAAACTATGAAATGCGTCAGATAGAAAGGTGGGCTCTCCGGTGTTCAAGAGAGCAAGATTATGACTATCCAAGAAGTCTTTAAGTAGCGTACCTCTCGCACAAGCCCGAGGAGAGCCCCAAAGAGGGTGATGGGCATTCACGTCGCCTACCAATAAAAAGGGTGGTGGCAACTGCGAAATGAGGTGTTCTAAGTCGCTGTGCTAGAGGTCCGCAGATGGAGGCAAATAGATACTGCAAATGGTGAATGAAGCGGAGGGTAGCTTAATGCTGACAGCAACGGACTGGATTGCAGATTGTATGGGTACGGAGTTGGCAAAAATATCATCTCGAATAAGCATCATAGTGCCCCCATGTGCCGGGACACCGTCCTCCGGGGATAAATCACATCGTACGGAGGAGTACTGCCTGATGGTAACGGTGTCCTGTGGACGGAGCTTCGTCTCTTGTAAACATACAGCCAAGGGTTCATGCTGGCGCAGCAACAAGTCAAGCTCTGGTCGATGTGGTCGAATTCCGCGTATGTTCCAATGGAGGATAGCCATTGAGTATATTATGGGATAAGTTTCAAATCGAAAGACGCTTCTGCAGATTGGGATTAGCTGGTCGGTTCAATTTGTTCTTCTTAGGCGTTGGGCTAGTACTATTTTCAGGAGCACGATCCTGCCGTTTCCGCACTGTCCCTCTGGCAGTGGCGGCAGAATCCTCCTGGTCCATCTCCTCCACAAGGGAGGTCCCTTTTTCAAGAGCAGTTTTAGGTCCAAGTAGTTCGAACCGATTGGATGTGCTGATCGGCGAAGACGGCCGTCGCCGATTCACGCCCTCCTCCCCAGATGACCCTTCAGAGGAGGATACACGTGTGGAGTTGCGTGAACTTTTCTTACCTTTAGATGACTTGGTAATAGATTGCACATTTTCTTTCAAAAAGTCTTGTCGTACATACTTGGTCTTAAACTGTTTTTCTGGGGCAGAAGACGTCGTGAATTTAATAGCTTTAGTTCCGGAGGTCGAGGCTTTCGGTGACAAGTGTGCAGGACTATTCTGTAAGCTGGCGGATTTGGCAGATGTTGATACCAACTTGGGTGTAGGTGCCGAAGGCTTTGGCAGCGCTTGGGCTAAAATAACCTTTTCCGCAATTGTAGCCCCGTTCATATCGCCGGTCTGTGTTGCGATTTCCCGACGCGGTACCGGTTTAGCTGCAACTGAGCTATAGGTACCGGACCTCGGGGCAGAGGGTTGGCGGAGTCGCAGGAGCTTCCGGGCTTCCAAGAAGGACACCTTCTCTTTCACCCGTATCTCCTGGATCGCTCGTTCCTCTGCAAAACGGGGGCAGTCTCGGGAACTAGATGGGTGTTCCCCGGTACAGTTCACACACGATGGAGCTGAAGCACAAGCCCCATCGTGGGAGATGTCACCGCAGTGGACGCAGGTGGACTTGCCGGTACACAACTCACTAGTGTGACCAAAACGTTGGCATTTAAAGCACCTCAGCGGATTGGGTATATAAGGCCTAACTTCGATGGCTTCATACCCTGCTCTAATCTTTTGAGGCAGATCAACCCGATCAAAAGTAAGAAACAGGGTACGAGTAGGCAGGAATTCACCGTTGATCTTACGTTGTACCCGATAAACAGCTGAGACACCCTGAGTCGCAAGATTTTCTTGGATCTCCTCAATGGACAAACCGTCCAACGCGCGGGTTGTTACTACACCGCGGGAGGAGTTCAGCGACTTGTGCACCTCGACCTTCACTGGATAGCTGGCTAACGTGGTGGCTTTAAGTATCCTTGCAGCTTGCGAGGCGGAGTTGGCTTCGACAAGAAGTGTACCGTTGCGAGCTCGAACGCAAGATTTGACCGGACCAGCAATGGCATCGAGACCCTTTTGGATAGTAAAAGGGCTCACCGTAAGGAACTTCTTACCTTCCTCTGTCCTATGAATAACCAAGTAGCGAGGACCACATGACTCGACTACTTCCTTTCCAACGTTTGCATTTAAAATAAGGGGTTTTGGTTTTGGTGCCATAAAAAAATGGTATAAATTCATCCCCAGTGCTCCCCACCCACCACGGAGCCCAACGAGGGGTCACCCCACTGGGGTGACAGGGCTACACAGGGGATATAGCGGGCCCGCCGTCCCACTCACCCTGGAGTTCGGTGTAATACCTAGTCCTGGCCGATTGACTAGGGGTGGGTTAGTCCCTAGCCTCCCGTTTAGGCAAATCAGAAACCAAAGCGGTGTATTAGGCTGCGCACCCTCCCCAGTTACTGAAAGACAGAAGCCCAGGCTCAGGTATGCAACCCTCAACCAACCAGGATATTCCTCTTCACCGACACGGGTCTCCACGCACGGCCTACACGTGGGTGGGCATTTTGACCTTCTGGCTCCCTCACCACTCTGAGGTTGCCCACAGAGGGAGTCAAGGTGGCTTGGGACCCCGGGTGCGCCTAACCCGTACCTACCGTAGTAGGCCCCTGGGGGGGGGGAGATGAGATGTGAAGGTGTCACGTTTCATGCTGGACTGCAGCTCTTCAATCCACACACCAGCCAATTTGGTCTTTGGCAAGGAACTCATCTGAGCTAGAACAATCAGCAGTGGACTACGTCGAGACTCTCAGAGAATGACATGCAAGAGATGGCACATGGACGCATCCAGCCGAGGTGATTTGGTGTGGCTATTTCTCCCTACCCGGACCATAGGAAGCTTCGACAACGACAGAGGTTAAGAGGATACATGATGTCGTCTAAAGACTGTTGCCATGTTGCTGGTTGTGACGAATGGAGCAGTGTGACTATACCTGCGGCCGTAATCGCCGAACGTCATAACTAATTGTTGTTATCCATTGTTACACTGCGTTAGACGCGTGTGGCGGTGGCAATTTCTTTTGACTTCGAAATTGTGATTGTTACACCTGTGCGAGCGGACTCTGTTATCTGATGTGGAAACCCGCATTGCTTCGTCTGAGTCAGTTGGCAGGTGAACTGCTTCTAGAAGCTATCCAGGAACGTGATCGCCAGGTGTTAAATATGAGGTTCGTGGCAAGTAATAAATGCAGCCAGAGCAAACGTCGAAAAGAAAATATTTACGAAAGCATTGAACACTTATTATTTTTGATCAGATTTTGACTGTAAATAGTTTGTAGAACAAATAAAGAATTGTTTGCTTATTTATTTGTTTCTTTGAGAAAAAGTAACGTTGATCCAAAGCAGTCAACCTCGCAAAATTATACTATGAATGTTTACTACAAATATAAAACAAGGAGGAAAAGTTCATTATATTGATGTGATACTACTTCCTACCTCATTTAAATGCCTTAAGGGGACTGAGATTTGCTTTTTTAACGATTTTATTCAAATGTGTCGATTTTTTAATTTTTGGTGCAAAAACCTTACTACACTTTAAAGCTCATATTTGACTCTCCTAGGACAGATTAACAAATATTTTGCACGCCATTTTAAAAAGTTGAACTGCTTAAATGACAATGCCAGACTTTAAGGCAATTTTTTCTTAAGTTTAGATTTTTCGTATTCTCCTATATTCAAAGTCAATTTTCTCCCACAAAAATGCTGCTACAAGTGTGAAAATGTTTCCCGACGTACTTCATGATATGTACAATAAAATAATGCATTGGAATTTTGATATTTTATGTAGTTTAATTTCGAATAAGTAATTAATCTAACCAGACTCTTCTTTTTCATTTTGTATGTGTTTTAAGAAAACTTATGAAACATTTTTTGAGGATTGAGCAGTACATATATTTGCCGGAGAACTTGTATTTTGAGTTTAGTTAGTAAGATTGATATACATTAATAGATCTAGAACGACGTTACGTTTTGTGCTCAAACTTGATATAGATACTTATTACTTTCTCTACTATGTACATAAGTCTATAGAAAAGGTGCACCAAAAAATTCGATACCAAGATTTCACCGGAAATATATGTTTTAGGGTCCCCTGTATCCAAAAAAAAAAAGTATTTTCAGAAAAAGGTCCGTGTGTGTGTCCGTGAGTCTGTGAACACGATAACTCAAAAACGAAAAGCCGGTAAAATACCAAACTTGGTATTTAAGTGTAGTATCTTCCAGGGATGCAACACGAAGATTTTGAGAAAAATCCCCGAACGCAAACTACCTTTTACATGGAACGTTTTTCGGAAATTTTGATTTTAACAAAAATGGCTCTAACGATTTTTATTAAAATGTCGTATATTAAATATATTTACCTGACAAATAAAATGTATATCCTGTAAATGTAGAGCACATTAAAACATACAATTTATGTTGTATACATTTTTTTCGTGGAGTTGATCGTTTTTGAGATATTCCTTGTTTTTGGTTTCAGCTTTGAAAAACTTACACTTTTCTCATACAGCAATTTGTCAATTCGTGTCCATGCAAACAAAGGAACTTCAGTCACATAGCGACCAGCTTTTGACTATTACTTTAACTTATTGTACTCCCTTATTTCGACTCTACTTACAAGGAACCAAGTAATAAGACTATTTCTGCTCATTTTATCTCGATTAGCATGAAGTAAATAGAAGCATAGGGTCTTTAACAATAATTTGTTGCAGAGATGTAGAGAAAGTCATGTGAGTGGAACACATCAGATTTTTTTTTTTTTTGTTAGTAATGCATGAGAAAGAAATCAGAGCTTTTGCTCTAATGCTTTAGAAAATGACTTCGGTATCTCCTTAAGGGTAAGAGCAGACTATAGTCAACAGTGATGGACATTGTCGAATAAAAACTATCGAAATAATCTATATAATTTTACTCCGTTCCTGTCAAATATTCAGTTCTGAAGTTGTTACTATTTTATTGATTACTTGATAATCGATAGCCCCAATTAAGTTTCAACTCTTTTCTTCGATGAACCTGTCGCAGCTCTTTCGTCTACCTTGGAGTCGGTCTGAATTAGTGCCAGTAAAATGCTTTAAAAACAAGCGTGTACATACCTCTTTGTTGTTCTATGTTACCCCGGTTATGCTCATCCACAAGTTTGACTCTTACTGAGTGGAGAAAGAATGACTGGGGTAGACTCACAAACAGGAGTACTTCACATAAGATTCCTCAGAATTTAATGTTGTTATTATTGAGGCACTATTCCGTCGAGCGACTTCCGACACAGTTCTTGTAAATGTAGAAATATATGCTTATAACTAGTGCTATTTCTTCTGCTTACAAAGTTCTCATTTCTACGGTCATCGATAATTACAGCGTACTTCCCTATTACGCGATATGGGATTGACACATCAACTACACTATTTCACGTAAGAATGTCACATACTCGAGAACCAACACTGCAACATACAGCATACATCATATTTCCTTGTGTGCGCACCGCTTATATACCTAAAATATCCAATCTTAGAGCTCATTTCTGATTGGTTGCAAAGTAGCGCGAAAATAAAGTTGTCACGTGGTTAATTTTAGTAGTTAACTGTATTAGACTCACGTGACCGCTCTTTATAATGGAAGAGTCCCGAGCTGCTAACTTTTAGAGAAAAGAACTGTCTCTATAAAACTCCCTGTTACTTGGACCTCTAATGCGCTAAAACCTTGTTCATACAAAAGCATTATTGTTTCTGGATTGACAAAAGAAGTACCTTGGCATATGCAATAACAACTTCTGTTTTGTGTTCTGCAGTCTTCGCTACTGAAGCAGATATATTTCCTATGTTGCAAAACAAGAATTAAAATAATAAAATACAAAGCGTGCTAATATACTGTTGCAACATGCCGGTTCCATTCCGCAGAGTATAACGTAGCTAGTTACTCTTCTACTTGCTTTATTAAATGTTTTAATAATGAGTTAAAGCATGACTAAAGGATGCTGCACACTAACAAACAAATAAAAACATGCAATTGGTCTACAGGGTAGATAGTTTGGTTAAACAAGTACATTAATATTGGTGATTTTGCCGGAGAGGCTGTCCTATCATGCGGATGATGTTAGTGCATGTGTTGCTGAAAGATGGTGGCTTGTAAACAAACACCAGCAGAAGCTAAAGTTGCTATTTATGTCTTTTTTCCGTGTTTTTTATTCTTATTGTCGCTGTAAAATTAAAGTCTAATCGCGACTACAATAAATGTTAAAAATTACAATATCTCAACCAACTTAGAAACATACAATTATAAACTGATTATATAAAATTATAGAATTTTATTTCTTTTATAAAGTTTACAATACTATGGCAGACTGTTGGATCATTCAAGGCCACTGAGACATGAGCAGAGCTCCATACTGAAGCCGGTGCAGAAAGGGCACTCTGAAACTACATGCTGAAGTGTGAGATTCTTGGCAAGGGATGAGTACTTGCCACACGTCATGACGTGTAACACACATTACTGTTGGAGGATACACTGTTCAGTTTGCCAGTATGACTTCCATTGTTTACATGTGTCATTCTTGAGCAGCTTTGGAAGGTCATGATGCGCAACTTTGAGGCCAGTCAGCTTTGGAGAGTGATTTGTTGCTTCTTTAGCTGCTTCATTAGCTTTCTCATTGCCGGATATACGTGCTATGTGAAAAAAATTGTGTTTTTTAAATGCTGTGCTTCTCAGCGTGAAACACCGCTTAATTTTGCTCAGAGGCCTCTTTTATCAGGCTTTAGGTTCTTTTACGTGCCGTAAATCTACCACACGGGACCAACGGCTTTACTTCCCTTCCGAAGGTAGTCATGCTAAGGATTTTTACGCCCGAAAAAAGCCAATGTTCTCCGCCGGGTTTGAACCTGCGACCTTGAGTATATGAAGTTAACATGGTAACCACTACACCACATGCCAATATCACATCTTTATTACATTCTATTAGTTTATTATACAGCACTAATATTTTTTCCTTGCACTAAGGAGTTTCTGGGAACATCTGTTTAAGAGCTAGAATTGCACTCATGGAGTCAGTGAAGATTATATACCAACATAGTTCCGTTTTCGTTATGTATTCCAGGGCAAAGCTAATGGCAGAAGAATATAGTGAGGTAATTCGGAAGGCTCGGGGTATACCACAGCACAATCACATCTTGCATTTATTTTGGAACTATCGGCAAATATAGGTATAAAGTTTTGATGAGTGCCATAAATTTCGTGAAACATTCGCCGGTGTTGAGAAATAACTGTATGCTGTTTATTATATTTGGCTAGCATGGTGATGATAGTGGGGGAAAAATGGAAATGGCGTCTTATTTATTGACGCTTTTTAACTGCTGTGGTTCTCAGAGTCCCATTCTAATTTGGGCGTGAAAGACCGCTTAAGTTTGCTCAGGGACCTCTCTGTCAGTCTTGAGGTTTTTTTACGTGCCGTAAATCTACGACACGGGACCAACGGCTTTACTTCCCTTCCGAAGGAAGTCATGCTAAGGAGTTTTACACCCCAAAAAAAAAAAAAAACCATCTTCCCCCGCTGGGTTTGAACCCGCGACTTTGTGTATATGAAGTTAGCATGGTAACCATTACACCACGAGGCGATCTGATAGTGGGGGTTTTGGGTTTCCAAGATATATTGCTGAAACATTTTACATTTATTATATAAGGAAAACTTAAATTCATTTCAAGCAAATATCTTAAACTTCTATAGCAATTGAAATATTATTGTTATTAGAAGGGAACAGATGTGGGAAAACGGCTGAGTCTGGTAAGGCAGCAATATTTGGAGCATACAATAAACTCCTTCTATGCACGGACTGTTCGTTAGTCATTATTTGTAAACTGTCAGTAGGACTTGTGTGAAAGGCTCACAGCGCAATCCTAAGGGCAGAAGACTGAATGCATGTTCAGCGCAATGTAACCAGCTGAACTATATATGCCATGTAACCATAATCAAGCTTAGGTCGTATTATCATTCTGTATGTACCAGTAAGATACCAAAATCTACTCCCCAGTTTTTTTACTGGTAACACTTTCAAAATATTCAGTCACCTTGAAGTACTTTGAGATGTCACATCTAGGTTAACCTTTCATCAAATTGCAAATGCTATTGACAGTTGATAGGCGGTGATTGTTCGTCTCTTATGGAATCGGTTTTCTATATCTAGAGAAACCATGCATTGACTTTTTAGAAGTGCCACTCCAAGTTTTGAGATTCTGGTGGGTCAATTGTAGTAACTCTTTCTTTGTCGCCAGCGTAGAAATACGGTGGTCAAAGGCATGGCGCTACCTTATTGAAGCCACAAAAAATGGTGTCACGCTTAAGACAGACCCATGTGGTGTGCCATTTTCTAAATCAAGAGGTTGAGATAGAGAACCATTAGCTCTTACTCCATCCGTGTAAATTGCAGAGAATTGTGGATGAAATAGATCATGTTTCAATTGATATTTAATTCCATTAGAGACTGAATGATGTAACTTCGCAAGATGATGTCTATACGTTAAGACTGACTAAAATCACATGCTGCCGATTACTAAAAGCTTCAGTTACTTCAGATTCAAGTATGAACAGATTATCTGTTATAAAACAATTTTGACGATAGCCGGTTTCTATGTTGCTAAGCAAGTTATTAGTTTCCAAAAACTAACACAGTCTTGTCGTAATTATATTTTCAAGCAGTTTGCAGATGTTGCATGTTAAGGAAATTGATCGATATTTTATAGGTAAAGACTGGTCATTATTTGGTTTCGGATATACGCCATTGATGAACGAAGCAATTTTGTGTTTCAACCATATGTAGTTGAATATGTTGTGTATTTTTTGGTACATCTTTTATCATTTCATATGGAATGTTGCCCGGGCCTGGGCAAGTTCGAAGAGCTTCCAATATTTCATTAAGGCATACTTTTTTCGTTGATTGGTTTGTTTCGACAACATTCACGTCATCAAATCACAGCATGGTTTTAGTCTGAAAAACTTCAGAACTACAATCAGTCTTTTGAGATATCGGAGAAAGATTTACTCAAGTATCTGCGATAATATGTGAATCTGTAATCGGTGTATCAGAATGTGGTATCAAAAGATGAGAAGTCCTATTTAAAGTTCTGGTATCACAAAAGGGTCAAATCTTACGCCACATTTCAGATTGTTAAAGGAAGCCAACCAGGATTTTTTTTTTTTTTTTTTTTTGCTATGCTTGACAGTTTAACGGGCCGTTGCGCGATGTCACCTAAAAGCGATTTTGTTGTCAGTAGAAGGGTTACGTTTATACTTATAGTATGCTTTATTCTTTAGTTTAATAGCTTCTCTGTATTGTTGATTCAACCAAGGGACGTGGCTCTGAACTGAAACACAAAAACTGATTGGAATACAAAGTTCAGCCTAGCCTAGCAGTAGAAAAAAGATCGACAATAGTATCGATAGGCATACTGGAAATGGTTTCTGGTTGTGGAAGTTTGTCTACAGGAACATGGAGAAGATCTTTAAATTGTAACCAGTTTCCTTTATGGAAGTTCCAAGATCGATGACGTATATACGGGTTAGGAGTATAGTCAACTATAATGGTGTTTTGAAAATTATCACTTGGATAAGGTGTTGAGCACAGCGAGGGATCGATGTTGCTAAACGAGTTGTAGACAACGCCGCAATGAATAGGACCGGGAGAATTTGAAAATGATCACTTGCATAAGGTGTTGAGCACAGCGAGGGATCGATGTTGCTAAACGAGTTGTAGACAACGCAGCAATGAATAGGACCGGGAGAATTTGAAAATGATCACTTCCATAAGGTGTTGAGCACAGCGAGAGATCGATGTTGCTAAACGAGTTGTAGACAACGCAGCAATGAATAGGACCGGAAGAATTTGAAAATGATCACTTGCATAAGGTGTTGAGCAAAGCGAGGGATCAATGTTGCTAAACGAGTTGTAGACAACGCAGCAATGAATAGGACCGGGAGAATTTGAAAATGATCACTTGCATAAGGTGTTGAGCACGACGAGAGATCGATGTTGCTAAACGAGTTGTAGACAACGCAGCAATGAATAGGACCGGGAGAATTTGAAAATGATCACTTGCATAAGGTGTTGAGCAAAGCGAGAGATCGATGTTGCTAAACGAGTTGTAGACAACGCAGCAATGAATAGGACCGGGAGAATTTGAAAATGATCACTTGCATAAGGTGTTGAGCAAAGCGAGAGATCGATGTTGCTAAACGAGTTGTAGACAACGCAGCAATGAATAGGACCGGGAGAATTTGAAAATGATCACTTCCATAAGGTGTTGAGCACAGCGAGAGATCGATGTTGCTAAACGAGTTGTAGACAACGCAGCAATGAATAGGACCGGGAGAATTTAAAATGATCACTTACATAAGGTGTTGAGCACAACGGGAGATCGATGTTGCTAAACGAGTTGTAGACAACGCAGCAATGAATAAGACCAGGAGAATTTGAAAATGATCACTTACATAAGGTGTTGAGCAAAGCGAGAGATCGATGTTGCTAAACGAGTTGTAGACAACGCAGCAATGAATAGGACCGGGAGAATTTGAAAATGATCACTTGCATAAGGTGTTGAGCAAAGCGAGAGTTCGATGTTGCTAAACGAGTTGTAGACAACGCAGCAATGAATAGGACCGGGAGAATTTAAAATGATCACTTACATAAGGTGTTGAGCACAACGGGAGATCGATGTTGCTAAACGAGTTGTAGACAACGCAGCAATGAATAAGACCAGGAGAATTTGAAAATGATCACTTACATAAGGTGTTGAGCAAAGCGAGAGATCGATGTTGCTAAACGAGTTGTAGACAACGCAGCAAAGAATAGGACCGGGAGAATTTGAAAATGATCACTTGCATAAGGTGTTGAGCAAAGCGAGAGTTCGATGTTGCTAAACGAGTTGTAGACAACGCAGCAATGAATAGGACCGGGAGAATTTAAAATGACTAAGTCAAAGGTACGAGATATATAAATGTCTCAATAATCTTGTCACGACGATCAGTGATGTTACTATCCCAGAGTAGGTTCTGGCTGTTCAAATCACCAAGTATAACATACGGTTGAGGCAATAAAATCAATAACCAGGCTGTTGCAGAAACAAATGGATGTAGTAAAGAACACCGACACTGTCATCGCCTCCAGGTATGTTTTGATGGATACTTCTTTACGAGCAATATTGTTACTAATGTATATAACATCGCTGGCAAGGCGATTATGTTTATGGCCAGAATTATTTTTAGAGAAGCTATGTTTTCGTGCTCAAAATTAGTTTCTTGCAAACAACTAATGATAGATTGATGTGTATTTATAAGAAATTGTAAAAATTTCAATTGGGAGAAATAAAAATTAATATTTCACTGGATTATATCCCATGTATTATTCATGGCACCAAGTCGTACTACTTCTGGTCCTCAGAGATGACCGGTGGTGTCAAAGCACGTCTCCGATTGCAGCCAGCAGTTTCTGGTCCATGTTTGTAGCTCTATTCTTAAGACAATTACTCCTCAGATGTGGGTGCAATTTACGCAACATTTAGCTAGCCCTTCTAGGTCTGAAGTGTAATTTAATGCTAGTTTTGCGATATCTGCTGACTGTTTAGCATTGTCATAAAAGCTTGATAACTGAGCAAAGTCGAGTATATATTCATTTGGATTTTCCTCTAAGAGACTCTTTACAGATGAAAGTGATTCTCTAACAGTCGTAAACGTTTTTTCCTGAGAGTTTTGTTTCCTTAGCAGGAGGTTTACCTCTAGCGCTAATACCGGGTTTATCGTCAGGTGGCTCATCTTGTTGTTTGGTGTGTCCGTGGACCTCTGCTATCCCCTGAGAAGTAGTATTCTCAGAGGAGGAAATTGCTCGTTCTGTGTTTTCATTGGCGCACTAGCTACTACGGAACTGAAGGAGTTGCAGTTGCTGATGTACCAGGACTAACAGGTTGTTCATTAGGATTAAATGTAAGTGGGTTCTGCTGAAGGCCAGAGCAGGGAGTCTGATTAGGACCTACAGAAGCACTGGTCTGGTAGGTCAGTAGTTTCCCTTGGACCATTGTTGCACTGACGGGCCAAGTGCCCTTCCGCCTAGCATATGAAGCAAATGGGTTTATCAGAAGATTCATCACCCATTTATTAGTGACCTCGAAATTGATCCGAAAACTTTCAGTCCAAATCTTCAGAGCGTGCATACAACGGTCGCCAACCCCCCAGGGGCCTACTACGGTAGGTACGGGTTAGGCGCACCCGGGGTCCCGAGCCACCTTGACTCCCTCTGTGGGCAACCTCAGAGTGGTGAGGGAGCCAGAAGGTCAAAATGCCCACCCACGTGTAGGCCGTGCGTGGAGACCCGTGTCGGTGAAGAGGAATATCCTGGTTGGTTGAGGGTTGCGTACCTGAGCCTGGGCTTCTGTCTTTCAGTAACTGGGGAGGGTGCGCAGCCTAATACACCGCTTTGGTTTCTGATTTGCCTAAACGGGAGGCTAGGGACTAACCCACCCCTAGTCAATCGGCCAGGACTAGGTATTACACCGAACTCCAGGGTGAGTGGGACGGCGAGCCCGCTATATCCCCTGTGTAGCCCTGTCACCCCAGTGGGGTGACCCCTCGTTGGGCTCCGTGGTGGGTGGGGAGCACTGGGGGATGAATTTATACCATTTTTTCTATGGCACCAAAACAAAAACCCCTTAATAAAGAAGTTGGAAAGGAAGTAGTCGAGTCATGTGGTCCTCGCTACTTGGTCATTCATAGGACAGAGGAAGGTAAGAAGTTCCTTACGGTGAGCCCTTTTACTATCCAAAAGGGTCTCGATGCCATTGCTGGTCCTGTTAAATCCTGCGTTCGAGCTCGCAATGGTACACTTCTTGTCGAAGCCAACTCCGCCTCGCAAGCTGCAAGAATACTTAAAGCCACCATGTTAGCCAGCTATCCAGTGAAGGTCGAGGTGCACAAGTCGCTGAACTCCTCCCGCGGTGTAATAACAACCCGCGCGTTGGACGGTTTGTCAATTGAGGAGATCCAAGAAAATCTTGCGACTCAGGGTGTCTCAGCTGTTTATCGGGTACAACGTAAGATCAACGGTGAATTCCTGCCTACTCGTACCCTGTTTCTTACTTTTGATCGGGTTGATCTGCCTCAAAAGATTAGGGCAGGGTATGAAGCCATCGAAGTTAGGCCTTATATACCCAATCCGCTGAGGTGCTTTAAATGCCAACGTTTTGGTCACACTAGTGAGTTGTGTACCGGCAAGTCCACCTGCGTCCACTGCGGTGACATCTCCCACGATGGGGCTTGTGCTTCAGCTCCATCGTGTGTGAACTGTAACGGGGAACACCCATCTAGTTCCCGAGACTGCCCCCGTTTTGCAGAGGAACGAGCGATCCAGGAGATACGGGTGAAAGAGAAGGTGTCCTTCTTGGAAGCCCGGAAGCTCCTGCGACTCCGCCAACCCTCTGCCCCGAGGTCCGGTACCTATAGCTCAGTTGCAGCTAAACCGGTACCGCGTCGGGAAATCGCAACACAGACCGGCGATATGAACGGGGCTACAATTGCGGAAAAGGTTATTTTAGCCCAAGCGCTGCCAAAGCCTTCGGCACCTACACCCAAGTTGGTATCAACATCTGCCAAATCCGCTAGCTTACAGAATAGTCCTGCACAGTTGTCACCGAAAGCCTCGACCTCTGGAACTAAAGTTGGTAAATTCACGACGTCTTCTGCCCCGGAAAAACAGTTTAAGACCAAGTATGTACGACAAGACTTCTTGAAAGAGAATGTGCAATCTATTACCAAGTCATCTAAAGGTAAGAAAAGTTCACGCAACTCCACACGTGTATCCTCCTCTGAAGGGTCATCTGGGGAGGAGGGCGTGAATCGGCGACGGCCGTCTTCGCCGATCAGCACATCCAATCGGTTCGAACTACTTGGACCTAAAACTGCTCTTGAAAAAGGGACCTCCCTTGTGGAGGAGATGGACCAGGAGGATTCTGCCGCCACTGCCAGAGGGACAGTGCGGAAACGGCAGGATCGTGCTCCTGAAAATAGTACTAGCCCAACGCCTAAGAAGAACAAATTGAACCGACCAGCTAATCCCAATCTGCAGAAGCGTCTTTCGATTTGAAACTTATCCCATAATATACTCAATGGCTATCCTCCATTGGAACATACGCGGAATTCGACCACATCGACCAGAGCTTGACTTGTTGCTGCGCCAGCATGAACCCTTGGCAGTATGTTTACAAGAGACGAAGCTCCGTCCACAGGACACCGTTACCATCAGGCAGTACTCCTCCGTACGATGTGATTTATCCCCGGAGGACGGTGTCCCGGCACATGGGGGCACTATGATGCTTATTCGAGATGATATTTTTGCCAACTCCGTACCCATACAATCTGCAATCCAGTCCGTTGCTGTCAGCATTAAGCTACCCTCCGCTTCATTCACCATTTGCAGTATCTATTTGCCTCCATCTGCGGACCTCTCGCACAGCGACTTAGAACACCTCATTTCGCAGTTGCCACCACCCTTTTTATTGGTAGGCGACGTCAATGCCCATCACCCTCTTTGGGGCTCTCCTCGGGCTTGTGCGAGAGGTACGCTACTTAAAGACTTCTTGGATAGTCAGAATCTTGCTCTCTTGAACACCGGAGAGCCCACCTTTCTATCTGACGCATTTCATAGTTTTTCACACATTGACATTGCAATTTGTTCCCCTCAGCTGGCAGTCACCTTATGCTGGAATATCATCTCGGATTTGCATTCTAGTGACCACTTTCCTTGTCGTATTAGTGTCTTGACACCCGTTGTATGTTCCACCCGTTTACCTAGTTGGCGCCTAGACCACGCCAGCTGGGAACTGTACTCCCACTTGGCTGAATTTAGCTACGAAGAGCACGACTCTGTGAACCACTTGGTCGAACATCTTACAGGGACCATTCTTTCTGCTGCTGAGCAATCCATTCCGCGTTCGACTGGCTACAGCCGTCGATTTCCGGTACCTTGGTGGACCGCTGACTGTCGGGATGCTATTCGCGCTCGCAGACGAGCTCTACGGGTTTTCCAGCGTTTTCCTACACTGGATAACCTGATACACTATAAACGGATGCGTGCACATTCTAGGCGGGTTATTAAGGATAGCAAAAAGATGTCATGGAATAAATTCGTGGGTTCCTTTAATCGACATACACCTTCCTCTGTCGTATGGGATAAGTTAAGACGTGTGGCTGGGAAACCGAACCATATGCCCATCGCCGGTCTCAAAACACCTACCGGAGCTGTTGTTGATACATTTGACGTGGCGAATTCTTTAGGCAGTGCTTTCGCTGAGGTGTCTAGCTCAGGCAACTATTCCCCTGAGTTTCTTACAGTTAAGAACCAGGTGGAATCTCAAGAATTCTCGTTTCTTTCTGGCAACCTTGAGGATTATAATCGCCTTTTCACCCTGGCAGAGCTAGACAATGCACTCTCCTCTTCACGACACTCAGCACCAGGTCCAGATGGTATCCACATCCAAATGTTGCAACATCTCTCTCCTGATGGCAAAGATTTCCTACTCGAGGTCTATAATCGTGTCTGGGTTGATGGCATTTTTCCAGACAAGTGGCGGGAGGCCACTATCATACCCATTCTTAAACCTGGAAAGGACCGCCATCTTCCTTCCAGTTACCGTCCTATTTCCCTCACCAGTTGCGTTTGCAAGGTGATGGAACGCATGATCAATGGACGGTTGGTGTGGTGGCTGGAATCCCACAATCTTCTGACGAACATCCAGTGTGGCTTTCGACGACGACGTTCAACTGCTGACCACCTTGTCTCTCTGTCAACTCAGATTATGGACGGGTTTCTTAAGAACAGCCCCACAGTTGGGATATTTTTTGACCTCGAGAAGGCCTACGACACGTGTTGGCGGGCGGGAATATTGCGTTCTCTGCACAACTGGAACATACGTGGACGCCTACCGTTGGTCATTCAGGAGTTTATGCGGGACCGCGTTTTTCGAGTGAGGGTGGGTTCGGTTTTTTCTAACCATTTTATTCAAGAGAACGGTGTGCCGCAGGGCTCGGTACTCAGCGTGACTCTATTTGCTATTGCGATAAATTCCATATCACTATGTGTGCCTCAAGGTGTCTCTTCCTGTTTATTCGTGGACGACTTTGCCATCTTCTGTACTTCTCAGCGTACACCGTTTTTGGAACGCCGTCTCCAGCGGTGTTTGGACAATCTCTATGCATGGAGCTCGAAACACGGTTTTCGTTTCTCCGCTGAGAAGACAGTCTGCGTTAACTTCTGGCGCCGTAAGTGGCATATGCCGCCGTCTCTTCGACTCGGGCCAGATTTACTTCCTTTCGCAGACGAGGCGAGATTCCTTGGTTTGATCTTCGATCGGAAACTTTGTTGGGCACCACAAATAGCACAGCTTAGAGCACGATGTGACCGTTCTCTAAATCTTTTACGGATACTAAGTGGCAAGTCTTGGGGTGCGGATCGGACGACATTGCTCCGTCTTTATCGTGCTGTTATTCGTTCGAAGTTGGACTATGGCAGCATTGTGTATTCTTCAGCTCGACCTTCAGTGCTCAGAAGGTTAGACACAGTCCATAACCAGGGCATCCGTGTGGCCGTTGGAGCTTTTCCAACGAGCCCAGTTGTTAGCCTCTACGCCGAATCGGGAGAACCTCCTCTGCGTTGTCGGCGTGATGTCCTGCTTGCTAATTATGGCTGTGGGCTGAAGTGTATGCCTGGGCATCCAACTTATCACGCGTTTTTCTCCCCTGAGCTGCACGAGCGATACTGCCTCCGCTCTCTGAGCCCCAGGCCAGCAGGTTTTCGTTTCCGTGAGCTTCTACGCCAGCACCATGTTGACATTCCTCGGCTGTTATCCAAGGGAGAGAGTATACACCCCCCTTGGTTACGCGCTACCTCCCATGTCGATCTCGGGATGACACTCTACGGGAAATCTGTTACGCCTCTTGATAGTATTCGTCGTTGCTTTTTAGAATTTTTATCCAAATACAGTGGCCGTATTTGTATTTACACCGATGGTAGTAAGAGCCCCGACGGTGTTGGATGTGCCTTTGTAACTGGCACCGCAACTTCTACTTACGGTTTGCCTAGTTGCACATCTATATATTCTGCCGAGCTATATGCTATTTATCAAGCCCTTCTGTATATTCGACGTCGAAAATTAGGTGACTGCCTTATTCTTAGTGATTCCCTTAGTGCCCTTCAGAGCATTCGTGAGCTGTACAATTACCATCCTTTGGTGCAGCGCATCCAGGACGTTCTCCACATTTTGCACGCTTCTGGCTTTAATGTGGAGTGCGCATGGATTCCTGGACACGTTGGCTTGCCAGGGAATGACACGGCGGATTTGGCAGCGAAATCGGCAGTCACAGCGCCCAGTGTTACGATTACCCATTCAACAGCAGAAGATTTTAGAGTGGCTGTACGGAGAGCCGTTTTTTCGACTTGGCATGCGGAGTGGTCGGCTCTCCGTGGTAATAAGCTGCGAGAGGTGAAGGACCTCCCTGTCAACTGGGTAACCTCCTCTCGTTTATTCCGCCGGGAGGAGGTAGTACTAGCTCGGCTAAGAATTGGCCACTGTATTTTTACTCACAGTTACCTTTTTAAACGTGAACCTGCTCCTGTCTGTGCGCTCTGTGGGGAGGCACAGACAGTTCGTCATGTGTTGCTGGAGTGTGGTCACCTGGCACACATTCGGTCATCTATGGGCATGCCGGCCTCTCTTGCCGAGGTCCTGGCAGATGACCCAAGAGCAGTGGACAGGGTTTTTAAATTTTTAGCCAAACTTTCTTTTACCTTGAGGTTTTAGTGTGATAGCGGTTTTTTTAAACTCTTTTGGTTTTAATGTGTTGATTTTAGATGGAGTTTTATATCCAGCTCTGGTTAGAGGGCTGGACGTTTCTGTTACTTCCGTTTCAACTGTGTTAGCTCTTTTATTTGTGTTTACTTTTTTGTTTGGTATTTTCTTACTGGCTATTGCCAAGTTTTAATCGTAAGGGCGCTTATGACCTCGGCAGTTGAGCGCCCTTAAACACCATCATCATCATCATCAACGGTCGCCAAAATCTTAGTATGTGGGAAAAGCGAGGGTTACTGATTCCCGCTGTGATGTCGGTGATGGCGGATGTAGGTTGAATACTGTGAAATAGCAAATACTTCTCGCGGTGAGGTATTACTAGGCATACGTTAGATAACATGACCCTTTTGTATTTAGTTATCCGTGGTCTAAGCTCCAGCATTATGTTGTTAATTGGATAGCACTAAGATCCCCAGCTATCGTTTACTTGCTAAGAACATACATATTCTATTATTAGATAAGCGGGATACAAATCGCACGCTTGTTTGGTCAGTGAGTCTACCTATTGCAAATATATAATCTTTGATTGAGCTGCTGTCAATAACTATTACTTGTTCTTTAGTGGGTCCACAATTTCAGAATAACTTTTAGTTGGGTTAACAGTAGCACATTGTATTTCATTAACATGTTGTTACCTGAGACACAATCTGAAGTTCACAGCAACCTCAGCTGTCCAAGTCACCTTTGCCCGGGTGCTGTCTTCAAATACACGTAATCAACACAACTATTCTTCAGAAAGCACGTATAACTATTATTGTTTTGTAGGAAACACTAAATGATTGTGTTGAAGGGAAAATAAATAAAAACAATTCACAGTTTACATCATTAATAGAAGGCATGGCCTACTATGTGTTTCCGTATTTTATAACTAATTAATAACCACAAAAGTGGTTGTTCGGTGTTAAAATTGTGAAACATAAAAGTTTATAATGTAGATACCATGATAAGTATACATTAAATTCCTCAATTCAGCCCATAATAATAATAATAACAATAATAATAATAACAATAATAATTAAGTAGCGAATACCGCAATTACAGATCAAGAACTAAATATTACATTCTTATTAAATATATCATTCATATAATCATACTGTGATGAAATAATATTTAGCGCATTCATTTAACCTCAAATGAAATTGCAAAACTTTGCGGCGTTATTGTCTTTGAGTCACGTTGGGACGCCTAGTATGCGACAATATAGTTGTCTTTGTGTCACATATGCGTCATTAAGCGTACTCTCTTACCAATCACTTTTAGCAGGTCACTCCACCTACCTGTTATGGTGGATGCCTCAGCTTTGGTCAATCTCCGCTGACGTCGGCCGGCAGGCGTGAAATTTCACTCCTCAGGCTGATGTGACAATGCGGGTAGTTAGGAGTTATCCGTTGAAATATTATAACACTCTTTAACTTTGACATCTTAATTTATTCGTCACTAGAATCGTTTTATCTATTCAGACAAGCACTTTGCCTCATACACTAAGTTACTCTTATTTCTATCACATCCTATAACTTTCTATCTTCGAAGACTGAACTTTACTTTGTAAAATTAATAACTTAACATCACGTTATGCGCCTATGACGTATATAGCAACCGACCTTCATATTGTATAGCAACCGAACTTGACATTGAGTGTCCCAACAGCCTTCAAACTGTTACTTATTTAGTAAAACATGGTGTAATGGCTGCGTCATTTCCATTGGTCAGAAAGACCGCGAACTTGGCGTCTAAGTATCCCATAACGCATTTCTCCTTACCCATTATGCATTATAAACACCAAGTGACTACCTCAATACAATGAAGAAAAACTCACTTCTTAAACATTTAAGGCTTCCCCAAATCGCTTTCACTTATTACTCTGTTGCTCACACATGCATAAAGAAGAACGTGACTTATACCAGGTTTCCACCTCACTAAACAATCTCCCTTTATGCGCCGACCTTGTTTCGTAAACAGCCTAAGCTGTGCTTGCTTCCATGTAGCTGTCTACAGATATTAAGAAATGTTTTATTTGTACATTAAATAATAATAATAATAATAATAATAATAGCAATAATAATAACGATTTCAACTTTTACCAAATAAGCTCATTATATATGGCTTTCATTTCAAAGCTTCTGTTTAAATCACATTTTGTTTACATGTAATGTAACAAAAATATGTCAACTTAAATCTGAAGCTTAAAACTAATCTAAATTTCATTTTAGGTTTCACCCCCTCCCTTCCAGTCAACCCCACTTTCAAATTTAAAATGACACCCCTATATTTATTTTTATACTAAATTTGAAACAGTATTCAATTGTTTATTCATTTCGTTCACTTTTTTTTTTACATATTTTGCCTGGTATCCTGACAAGGGTCACATTTTTTTTTTTGCTAGATCAAATGCTCAAAATGTACTCCGTTGTTGGCTAAAGAGTAATACAGACTTTATGGAACTTCTGACGAAATGTCTGACTAGTTTCATTACTAGTCGGATTACATTCTTGGGTTATTCTATTTCTCAGTTATTGAATATTCTCAGGCGGAAGAGTATAAGCAACTGGTTTGAAATGAATCCATAGTCCTTCCTATGGCGTCAAGCGACGTCAGATGTGGGGATCTCGCTGGCCATTGTTGCGATGGTATTGCATAGTTTGAGGCACTACGTCCTGTTTAAAATACAAGTTGTGTTCGCCCACACCTAGTTTCCATAACTGGCTTGGTTTTCTAGTGACAGTGTGATACCTGGATGAATTTTCTCGTATGTTCAGATGCAATTCTTCAGTCAGGTTTCCTTCAATGAAAATCGGGAGAGGGGAGTGAAACCTAAATGAAATTTAGATGAATTTTAAGCTTCCTCCTGAATATCTAATTTGGCGTGTTTTAATTTAAGTTGTTTAAATTAAATGTAATTTAAATAAATTACTATTTCTACAGAATAATTTTAAAAGAAAGCTCTGTATATATTTATTTAAACAACAAAAAACTCCTTTATATACTTGAGCGTGCTCTTCTGATTGAGAAACTGTGTTTTTTCCCCACAATTCTATTGTAATGCATTTGGGTGTAATTCCTAGAGAATAAATGAAAAAAAATAATATTTTAAAATTAAAGTATAATTTGCAGTATAGCATATTTACATTATTTCGTAAAATCCTTTTCCAGGTTTATACAACCTTCAAGCCCCTAAGATGGAACTCAAGCCATTATATAGATAAAGCCATCTTAGAGGCTTAATAATCTGTATTAAGTTCATTATTTGCATAGTTTCGTTATGTATGAAACTGAGTATTTAAGAACTGCAACTGAATACCCTCAGTAATGAACAGCACTATTACATTATTCCAAGCTTACATAACATCTGCTCAACTTTAGTCCACCAGTTTCAGTATAATTATTTAATTTAAAAATATAGTAGAGAACTCGGCGATCCCATTAGAGTCTAAGTATTAGAATTATTTACAGGTTAATTGTCAATATTAAAGTCTCTTATATATGTTTTACGGAGGTTATTTAGTTATTATAGCTAGATCACAGAATAAAAACTAAAGAGGTCAAAAGTCGGTATTTATTTTATCTAACTATATTGGCAGTTTAATTTCCCAGAAATAATTGTTCATATTTAAAATGAATAACAAGTCTACATCGTTTATAGTTTCAGACCTTTCAGAAATCTCCCATTCGAGGATTCCCTAATACATAATAATTACTGATAGCAGGAGGATATATTTGCTCTTCACCTGATTTTCCACCAATTCATTCAAGAGTGATTAATCTATAAATAAATTCCATTGAATCGGGGTTAGAACCCAGATCGTTAGGAAAAAAAAGGTTTATAATCTTAATGCAGTTAGGCTAAATGCACTTTACGCCGTTAATATAAATGATAAGGCAATGCAGACACACAAAAATTACAGAAGGCATTGAAAGTTCGAGAGTTCAAAGCAGACCGCATCACCATACTACTCAAACTTTGTCCTAACTATCCAGGAGGGCTGGTTCCTGGAATAATCAACCTTGAAACATTATTATAATTGGGACTCAGAGTTTCAAAAAATCGGGAACGCATATCTGTAAGAGTTCGAAAGCTGTAAGGGTATTCGAATGAGAGGCAAATATCACAAAGAAAAAGTAAACACATTAGTATGTTAAACAATGGAATAGATTTAAAATGAGGAGTTTAACGGACAAAAGTAATTTTATTTTACCCGTAATATAAGTCAATATTAATTAATAAAATATGCCAGTTTTAATGTTAAACGAATTCCTTCATTTGTCTTTGAAAGGAAATGTGTAATGCAGCTACCTCCGGAAATGTTGATAAACATATAATAGAGAGGAAAACAAATTTTCAAGGGCGCTAATAAGCAATAGAGAGTAGAGAAACACATGTGAGTGTAATCATTTTTTATCTTATTTCCTACAACATATATTCAGGCAACGCATTTTCAATCTGGAGAATAGTATTCAGCAAAAAGCTCATTTTGTAGGTGTGTGTGTGTGTGTGTGTGTGTGCACGGTACGTTCAGAAACACGGTAGGTATCATCGGTTGGATGCGCAGTGAACTTCTGTGCTGATGACGTCAGCTGGCGTAGCGGTCGCTGGTTGCTCTCGTTACAATGGCAGTGTTTATGAGGATTTTTATTGTTTAAGTTTCCTCAGAGTGTTGAATTTAATCAAAAAGGAATTATACCTGTGCAGTTGCTTCCTGCCACACCATCAGGTATTTCTTACTATAGGTTCCCTAAAAATATTGAGTTAAGATATAAATGGGTTCAGTTATGTAGAAAGGATGATCGTTTCTCTCCAGATAATTTGTTCCATACATTTTGACGAGGAAGATTGTGAACGAAATTTGAAAGCGGAGCTCCTCAAACTTGCTCTAAAAAAAAGCACTGCTGCACCACATATAAATTTTCCCAATGACTTGTATGAGAAACTTAACAGTTGTAAGAAAACAAAACAAACCACCTTCTAAACAGAGACGCAAAGAAAATAGTAAATGCTCTGTTAGAAGAAACAAACAGCAATTCGGAATAAATATAGAAAATATCTCGGAAAATTTTGTCCCCCTCGTCATTTAACACAGCATCTTCAAATAAAGGGGATATTAAATCGGAAGTCGAAACTTTTTTTTTTTTTTTTTTTTTTTTTTTTTTGGTAGTGTTTAACGCCCGCTTTAACTACTTATGGCACCGCAGGCGGTATGGAAGTCGAAACACTTAGAAGTCACAATTTAGGAGTAGAGCAGAAAGTAATACTTTTGGAAAATGAATTGCAAAGCCACTAACCGAAATATATAAGTTAAAGGTGTTGGACGTGCATTCCAGCAAATATTTTCAGCAGCAAGATTTGCTGATGACACTTCAAAGGCAATCACTTTGAGATCCATGTCTAAGAAGGCATATGACTATGTGAGAGAATGTCTTAAATATCCTCTACGAAGTTCAGTAACCATCAAAAGACGCTTGGCCCAGTTCGTCATATCACCAGGATCATTAAATTAAGTGTGTGCATATTGTAAAAGAAAGCAAAATGTGTTAGTGAGTTTGAGAAGGACCGCGTTCTAAGCTTTGTTGAGATGAAATTGAAATCCGATTTTTGTATTTACAACACAGTAGACACAATTCACGGTCCGCACAATTATCCGCGATTACTGGTTCTACGCAGCTTAGCAGGAAAGTGAGAACAATCAATATATTACAACAAAAGAATTCCTAACAGAAATGGTCGAAACGACAGGTTTCCGGTCTGTGTTATTGTGGGATCGTTACTCTCTGAACTTGGAACTATAAGAGAGAAATCCTACATGATGCATCCTGTTAGAGAAGCTGAAAATCACCAGAAGTCTTTTTCTTTTTTGACTTAATGGTAAGGAAGTCACGAAAGAGGTTTTCGCAAAGCTCTGTGATGCTCAAAACTGCAATGACGTACAGTACACTCATAAATTGTCACAATCTCATGTGTTACAGGCAACGGCAGAGGAACTACTGTCAGCAACGGCTTTCCCAGTTTGTATTCATTATTAACCATGGTTTTCATGTACTGAACTCTAGAATCCAAAATGATCTTACAAACAAAATGAAGAGTGCATACGGTATGAATTTGGATGCACAAAATGAAGCCCTACCTAAATTGGGACGTGTACTTTCATGGGCAAATTTTGCTTTCTGAAAGGATTTCTGATCTCTATCTACAGCTTACGTGGCTTGTTTGAAGAATTAAAACCTGAAGGGTACACATATCTTTAGGCATCAAAATGTAACCAAGATGTAATTGAGAGCTGTTATTCTCAAATCAGGGGCCTAGTTAGATTTTATGATCATCCTTTACCAAGCACCCTGAATCAGACGCAATTGCTCCGAGGTTGCTAAGTCTGAGAATTATGCTACATATAATCAGCGAAATTGAATGTGATGATAAGGAGAGGGAATATGGGGATGATCAGATCTTTCCCTGCAACTACATCACATACAAGAAGACAGTACAACTTTTAGAAATGCTTGCAGGCTATATAGCAGATGGATTAAAAGAATCAAAACTAGATGAAATTGCTTCGCTGTATGGGATATATATATATATATATATATATATATATATATATATATACTTACTTTCCTGCAGATAAATTGTGGCTTTCGGCACTTTCAAGGGGGAGACTAAGTAAAGCGACTTTACTCCATCATTAGTCTCGAGCAAGATTTCTGACTTTCATACAAGTGGCTTAAGTAAATATCCAAAGTAATGAAGACGCTCATTGATAAATTAACTTGCATATAGAACAATATGGCATAAACTGTGTTGTTGGAACGTGCACATTTATTAGAAAGAGAGAATCAGAGAAATGGAAAATACTCGGAAACAAACGCATTCATTTGGCGAGAAAGAAATTAAACGAAACGGGCTGCAACTGAATAAATAAACGCAAACATAGGCAGAAAACACACATTAAACAGATCGGGTAATATATTTTATTGTACACTCTTTTTTTCGCCGCAATACTCAACTAAATGTAGCTTTAAATTGTGATAGATTGCAGTTATCAAACAAGAATTCCACCAACAACTGGGGGCAACATTTAGCGAGCTTTACACATAGGAACATATGCCGAGCCTTTATAGTTAATATTTTAAACAATTGCTCCTTTATCTTCAATATTTTAATTCTAACGTTAGAGCTGAACAAGGTTATCTGTCTTATTGGTGATTTATTTGAAGAGGAAAATGTGAATTTGTAACTTTAGACAGCATCATATCTGAAAGCATGCCGTGACTAGTAAGTACATACACCGCATGACGTCACGGCCAGCGTGTGCGAGAGAGAAACTTGCGCGTGATACCTACCGTATTACTCAACGTGCCGTGTTTGATATGAATAATCACAATGGAATGTTTATTTCTCAGAATCAGTGACAGGTATCCCAATGGTGAAAGTACCTGAGATACGTGAAGATTACCTTGAAGACATGCCGGTTGAAACCTGTCCAAGATGTCACCAAGCTACAGTTCCTCAAGTTGGAATCAGTTATTATTGCTGTGCTCACGTCTGCGCTATTATAATGTGAGTTGCACTTTTTCTACTATATTCCTAGTTTCCCAATTAGAAAATCCTGTCCGAGAAGAAGCTGCAAATGGGACGCGGGCTCGCTTAGATGAGGGATTAAGTTTATCCCTGGATATTCACCTTTGTCCGTTTGGGAACACATTGCTAGGGACCACTTCCATGACGGAGAGGGAGTGATGTCACAGAAATGTGTTCACATAGATATGATAAAACCTTTTACAGTGTAATATAACATCTTTGATCACATCTAGCTGTGACATACTTGTGTGATAAAAGTTATACCCACCATCACATCTGTCATTATTACATAAAATGGTACACATTACGTACAGCCAAACTGTAATTTCCTGAAATGTTGTATAACTTAAAACATAAACATTAGGTCGTGAGTTCGAGGACTTACGCGGATAAGGTTTTTGTCGGGGTTTTCCCTTATCCTATGAAGACGAATGTCGAGTAACTTTAAGCTCCATGGACCCCGAGATCATTTGAGCATCATTTCATAAATTTAATTCATCGTCCGATATGTCCTAACATGTTAAAGGACGCTAAACTAAAAAAAAAAAAAAATATGTAAACAGAAGCATGACACTGAAAAACATAGAAGAAGCCATTAGGGAAATATACGAAGTGAAGGATATACTGCGAATATCTGAGGAATCAATTAAATAGATTGAAAAGTCAATATTTAGAAGAAAATGAATGCTGTTATTGCAACCGTTTAATTACTATTTGACTGCTGTGTTTGTTATTAACATTCATAAGTGCAGTATCAATATTCTCTAACAACTTTTCTTTTAGACGTTGTTTTAGGTTAGGCTGGGTGAAATTATTGCACATGAGTTTAGTAAAATTATTTATATATATGCAACACATATTTTTACACAAGGACGAAAACCACTTTTACAACGCGTGGTGTCTAATTTTGGGTATCGTTTTCAAAAGTGCACAATTATTTCACGTAGTGTAATGCACCCAACAGCTTCAAATGTGTTCACATCATGTGATAAGGGTGAAATACAGGCCTAAAGGTTGCAAAAGTAGAAAATATTCAATCTAAAGTTTCATGGCTGGTTTATGGTTGCGGCAAGGGTAGGGCAAGGCTTTCCATTTGTGAAACGAGTAGCAGTAGCAGTAGCAGTAGGAGTAGTAGTAGTAATAGTAGTAGTAGTAGTAGTAGTAGTAGTAGTAGTAGTAGTAGTAGTAGTAGTAGTAGTAGTAGTAGTAGAAGACCGAGGAAACCTTTGCCCCAGATGGTATATTATATTATTTTACAGCATGCACCTTTACAAGTGGTTCGTCTGGGTGGCTCAGTTGCTTAGGCGCTGACCTTCTGATCCCGAGGTCAAGGGTTCAAAACCCAGTAAGACGGATAGTTTATAAACGCCCTTAAAAGTGACAGCCCCGTGTCAGTAGCTTTACTGGTATGTTAAAAAAAAAAAAAAAAAAAAACCTTCTGCGGAATGAAATTGCGGCACACCGGTGGGGCTGATGTGATTATAGCAACTGCCATCGTCGTTAACGAAACAAATATTTATTTCTCTTTTATTACAAGCAATGATACTGCATACTATTTGCATGACTTTCTTGTTTTTTAAATTAGTATTCCAAATAGACTTTCACTGTTCATATAAGAAAATCAAAATCTTACAGATATATATCCTCTTCTAATTAAACACATACACAATAAGATTAATCCTATAGATAAACCATGATTGAAAAATAGGAATATAATTCTCAGGCTTAACATTAATTCTCAAAACGAATGTATTATTTTAAAGCATCCTTTGATAAGGACTCATTCCATGTGTGTTATAAGCTTATAAAGTGCTTAATATCCTCTGTCTACTTGACAATGACTATGCGTCACATAGTGAACAATTGTTCAGGCATGAAGAACTCAAGTGCTGTACCCTTTGTTATTCACTTTCCATGGTTCTGGCTCTTCCGTGTTCAGTTTTCATCGAGATGAAGCAACATGTCACATTAATCAATGCATTACCTTCTCTACACGTATTATGTACATAGTGTGTAGAGGAGATACCGAGATTTCACAGCAAATACATGTTTTGGGACACCTGAATCCAGAAAAAGCATTTTTATGAAATGTCTTGTGTGTGTGTGTGTGTGTGTGTGTGTGTGTGTGTGGGGGGGGGGCAGCCAAACTTATATTTAAATTCAGTATCTTCCAAGGATTAGACACGAAGATTTTGGAGAAAATTCCCCCACCGCTAACCATCTTTTACGTGGAAAAAGTTGCGAATTGTTTGTTTTTCTCAAAAATGGCTTTACCCATGTTGATTAAAATCTCTTATGTTTAAGATATACACATGACGAATAAAATGTATATTTTGACTTTCCTTGGAATAACTTCTGAAGATCTCTTTATTCTGGATGAATGTTGCATTGTTGGTAAACCATAAGAGATAAACAAAAACGGGGTATACAAGAGCTGTACATCTCCTTAAAACTCACAGTCTATATCTTGTACATTAAGTATTTCGAGATATTCCTTGTTATTCATTTCAGTTTTAAAATACTTAAACTTTTCTCATACTGGAACTTATTAACTACTGGCCACGGACTTCAATCCCATAGCAACCACATTTAAAAACATTCGATTGTCAATTTAGCCTAGTGTACTCCCTTACTTCCTTTCTGCTTATAAGGAATAGGCAATAACACCGTTTCTGATATTGCTTATCTCGATTAACATGAAGTAGAAACAAGAATGAGTTTATTAACAATAATTTGTTAAGAGATGTAGAGAAAGTCATGTGAATGAAGCACATCAGATGTTTTTTTTAATGCACAAAATCTTCGGTCAAACAAAGGTTACTGGCAAATAACGCAAGTGTATAGTGGTAATGCAATGAACTGGTCTTGAGTGAGGAAAGGGCGCATAATTTACGAATAATTAAGGATGAAGCAGGGCTTTTTCTTGATTTCTACATTCAATGCGTGCAATAACTGTAGTACCGACCTACATACGCTTTACTCGCTGCGTCACCCTCCATGGTGTAGTGGTTACTATGCTAATTTCGCGGGTTCAAGCCCGGCGGAGGACAATGGATTTTTTTTCGGGCGTAAAAATCCTTAGCATGGCTTCTTTCGGAAGGGAAGTAAAGCCGTGGGTTCCGTGTCGTAGATTTACGGCACGTAAAAGAACTTCAAGCCTGATAAGAGAGGCCCCTGAGTAAAATTAAGCGATCTTTCACGCCCAATATAGAATGGGACGCTGAGAACCAAAGCAGTTAAAGAGCGTTCATAAATAACACGCCATTTGATTCTTGTTTACTCGCTGCTACAAAAGTTCAGTAACTATGTACTTAGCATAGCGCCACCCAACAGAGGATGCTATAGTTAAGTCGAGTAACGCGGAACATTTTCACGTGTTGTCCTTTGAGAGCTTTACTCCAACTTGTATCGTTTGTCAAAATCTGGGGTCATATAAACGTCTGAGATTCTCTCCATTGATGACTTTCCACGTGTCACTTGACGACACATTAAATGTTTATTCTCCGTCCCTTGGACATAGTGTCTTCTTGCACTAAGATCCCAAAAGACGCTGAGCGCACTAACAAAAGATCTCTGAGTAGCACAAAAGTTTTATCTTCCAAAATACGACCCTAGCTTGCTATATGCACACATGTAATAATTGATTCCCTAATGTATTTCCAAATGTGGAAAACACTGTCTGATATATGCTCCTATGGACAGGGGAATTTCCATTAAGTTAATGAAACCTGTTTGTTCATACTTCCTTCAGTTCATCGTTGTCTTTTTGAGAATGAATCATATGCTACCCTTTCCACACACAAACACCTTCTCACTAACATAATATAACAGTCTTCTTGAGCTGCCTCTTTATTAAAACCTAAATATTTTAAAGACTTTGCCCTTGAACCTTTTTCTTTTAAAATAAGCCTAACATCGGTGCTTAGGACTACTTATTCTTCGTCAACACAACCCATTTACGGCAGGAATGGGTTCGAGGCACGCGGGGTCCCGAACCATATGTGACTACCTCGTGTGACAGCCCCCCCCGGAGCCAACTACGGCAGGAACGGGTTCGAGGCACGCGGGGTCCCGAGCCATATGTAACTACCTCGTGTGACAGCCCCCTCCCGGAGCCAAATAAGGCAGGAACGGGTTCGAGGCACGCGGGGTCCCGAGCCAAATTTGACAACCTCGTGTGGCAGCCTCCGTCAACACAACCCCCCCCCCCGGAGCCAACTACGGCAGGAACGGGTTCAAGGCACGCGGGGCCCCGAGCCATATGTGAATACCTTGTGTGACAGCCCCCCCCCGGAGCCAACTACGGCAGGAACAAGTTCGAGGCACGCGGGGTCCCGAGCCATATGTGACTACCTCGTCTGGCAGCCTCCGTCCACACAACCCCCACCCCCGGAGCCAACTACGGCAGGAACGGGTTCGAGGCACGCGGGGTCTGGAGCCATATGTGACTACCTCGTGTGGCAGCCTCCGTCCACACAACCACCACCCCCGGAGCCAACTACGGCAGGAACAAGTTCGAAGCACGCGGGGTCCCGAGCCATATGTGACTACCTCGTGTGGCAGCCTCCGTCAACACAACCTCCACCCCCGGAGTCAACTACGGCAGCATCGGGTTCGACACACGCGGGGTCCCCAGCCATATGTGACTACCTCGTGCGACAGCCCCCCCCGGAGCCTACTACGGCAGCAACGGGTTCAAAGCACGCGGGGTCCCGAGCCAAATTTGACTACTCGTGTGGCAGCCTCCGTCAACACAACCCCCACCCCCGGAGCCAACTATGGCAGGAACGGGTTCGAGGCACGCGGGGTCCTGAGCCATATGTGACTACCTCGTGTGGCAGCCTCCGTCAACACAACCCCCACCCCCGGAGCCAACTACGGCAGGAACGGTTTCGAGGCACGCGGGGTCCCGAGCCATATGTAACTACCTCGTGTGACAGCCCCCCCCGGAGCCAACTAAGGCAGGAACGGGTTCGAGGCACGCGGGGTCCAGAGCCAAATTTGACAACCTCGTGTGGCAGCCTCCGTCAACACAACCCCCACCCCCGGAGCCAAATACGGCAGGAACGGGTTCGAGGCACGCGGGGTCCCGAGCCATATGTAGCTACCTCGTGTGACCGGCCCCCCGGAGCCAACTACGGCAGGAACGGATTCGACGCACGCGGGGTCCCGAACCTAATTTGACTACTCGTGTGGCAGCCTTCGTCAACACAACCCCCACCCCGGAGCAAACTCGGAAGGAACGGGTTCGACGCACGCGGGGTCCCGAGGCATATGTGACTACCTTGTGTGACAGCCACCCCAGAGCCAACTACGGCAGGAACAGGTTCGAGACACGCGACTTTCCGAGCCATATGTGACAACCTCGTGTGACAGCCTCCGTCAACACAACCTCCACCCCCGGAGCCAACTACAGCAGGAATGGGTTCGACGCACGCGGGGTCCCGAACCATATTTAACTACCTCGTGTGACAGCCCCCCCCGGAGCCAACTACGGCAGGAACGGGTTCGAGGCACGCGGGGTCCCGAGCCATATTTAACTACCTCGTGTGACAGCCCCCCCCGGAGCCAACTACGGCAGGAACGGGTTCGAGGCACGCGGGGTCCCGAGCCATATGTAACTACCTCGTGTGACAGCCCCCCCCCCGGAGCCAACTACGGCAGGAATGGGTTCGAGGCACGCGGGGTCCCGAGACATATGTGACAACCTCGTGTTACAGCCCCCCCGGAGCCACTACGGCAGGAACGGGTTCGAGGCACGCGGGGTCCCGAGCCAAATATGACAACCTCGTGTGACAGCCCCCCCTGGAGCCAACTACGGCAGGAACGGGTTCGACGCACGCGGGGTCCCGAGACATATGTGACTACCTCGTGTGACAGCCCCCCCCCGGAGCGAAATAAGGCAGGAACGGGTTCGAGGCACGTGGGGTCCCGAGCCAAATTTGACAACCTCGTGTGGCAGCCTCCGTCAACACAAACCCCCCCCCCGGAGCCAACTACGGCAGGAACGGGAACAAGGCACGCGGGGACCCGAGCCATATGTGAATACCTTGTGTGACAGACCCCCCCGGAGCCAACTACAGCCGGAACAAGTTCGAAGCACGCGGGGTCCCGAGCCATATGTGACAACTTCGTGTGACAGCCTCCGTCAACACAACCTCCACCCCCGGAGCCCACTACGGCAGGAACGGGTTCAAGGCACGCGGGGCCCCGAGCCATATGTGAATACCTTGTGTGACAGCCCCCCCCCGGAGCCAACTACGGCAGGAACAAGTTCGAAGCACGCGGGGTCCCGAGCCATATGTGACAACCTCGTGTGACAGCCTCCGTCAACACAACCTCCACCCCCGGAGCCAACTACGGCAGGATCGGGTTCAAGGCACGCGGGGTTCCGAGCCATATGTGACTACCTCGTCTGGCATCCTCCGTCCACACAACCCCCACCCCTGGAGCCAACTACGGCAGGAACGGGTTCGAGGCACGTGGGGTCCCGAGCCATATGTGACTACCTCGTGTGACAGCCCCACCCCGGAGCCAACTACGGCAGGAAGGGGTTCGAGGCACGCGGGGTCCCGAGACATATGTGACAACCTCGTGTTACAGCCCCTCCCGGAGCCAACTACGGCAGGAACGGGTTCGAGGCACGCGGGGTCCCGAGCCAAATGTGACAACCTCGTGTGACAGCCCCCCCCCCGGAGACAACTATGGCAGGAACGGGTTCGACGCACGCGGGGTCCCGAGCCAAATGTGACTACCTCGTGTGACAGACCCCCCCCCGGAGCGAAATAAGGCAGGGACGGGTTCGAGGCACGCGGGGTCCCGAGCCAAATTAGACAACCTCGTGTGGCAGCCTCCGTCAACACAATCCCCCCCCCGGAGCCAACTACGGCAGGAACGGGTTCACGGCACGCGGGGCCCCGAGCCATATGTGAATACCTTGTGTCACAGCCCCCCCGGAGCCAACTACGGTAGGAACAAGTTCGAGGCACGCGGGGTTCCGAGCCATATGTGACAACCTCGTGTGGCAGCCTCCGTCAACACAACCTCCACCCCCGGAGTCAACTACGCAAGCATCAGGTTCGAGGCACGCGGGGTCTCGAACCATATGTGACTACCACGTGCGACATCCCCCCCCGCAGCCAACTACGGCAGGAACGGGTTCAAGGCACGCGGGGTCCCGAGCCATATGTAACTACCTCGTGTGACAGCCCCCCCGGAACCAACTACGGCAGGAACGTGTTCGAGGCACGCGGGGTCCCGAGCCAAATTTGACAACCTCGTGTGGCAGCCTCCGTCAACACAACCCCCAACCCCGGAGCCATCTACTGCAGGAACGGGTTCGAGGCACGCGGGGTCCCTAGCCACATGTGACTAACTCGTGTGGCAGCCTCCGTCAACACAACCCCCAGCCCCGGAACCAACTACGGCAGGAACGGTTTTGAGGCACGCAGATTCCCGTGCCATATTTGACTACCTCGTGTGACAGCCCCCCCCCCGGAGCCATACTACGGCAGGAACGGGTTAGAGGCACGCGGGGTCTCGAGCCATATGTAACTACCTCGTGTGACAGCCCCCCCGGAGCCAACTAAGGCAGGAACGGGTTCGAGGCACGCGGGGTCCCGAGCCAAATTTTACAACCTCGTGTGACAGCCTTCCGTCAACACAACCCCCAGCCCCGGAGCCAACTACGGCAGGAACGGGTTCGAGGCACGCGGGGTCCCGAGCCAAATTTGACTACTCGTGTGGCAGCCGCCGTCAACACAACCCCCACACCCGGAACCAAATACGGCAGGAACGGGTTCAAGGCACGCGGGGTACCGAGGCAAATCTAACAACCTCGTATGGCAGCCTTCGTCGACAAAACCCCCACCCATGGAGCCAACTACGGCAGAAACGAGTTCGGGGCTCGCGGGGTCCCGAGCCATATGTGGCTACCTCGTGTGACAGCCCCCCCGAAGCCAACTACGGCAGGAACGTATTCGACGCACGCGGGGTCCCGAGCCTAATTTGACTACTCGTGTGGCAGCCTTCGTCAACACAAACCCCACCCCCGGAGCCAACTCGGAAGGAACGGGTACGAAGCACGCGGGGTCCCGAGGCATATGTGACTACCTTGTGTGACAGCCACCCCGGAGCCAACTACGGCAGGAACAGGTTCGAGGCACGCGGGGTCTGGAGCCAAATTTCACAACCTCGTGTGGCAGCCTCCGTCAACACAACACCCACCCCCGGAGCCAACTACGGCAGGAACGGGTTCGAGGCACGCGGGGTCCCGAGCCAAATTTGACTATTCGTGTGGCAGCCTCCGTCAACACAACCCCCACCCCCGGAGCCAACTACGGCAGGAACGGGTTCGAGGCACGCGGGGTCCCGAGCCATATGTGACTTCCTCGTGTGAATGCCCCCCCCGGAGCCAACTACGGCAGGAACGCGTTCGACGAACGCTGGATCCCGAGCCAAATTTTACTACTCGTGTGGCAGCCTCCGTCAAGACAACGCCCACCCCGGAGCCAACTCGGCAGGAACGGATTCGACGCACGCGGGGTCCCGAGCCAAATTTCACTACTCGTGTGGCAGCCTCTGCCAACACAACCTCCCCACCCCGGAGCCAACTCATAAGAACGGGTTCGACGCACGCGGGGTACCGAACCAAATTTGACTACTTGTGTGGCAGCCTCCGTCAAAACAACCCCCACCCCCGGAGCCAACTACGGCAGAAACGGGTTCGAGGCACGCGGAGTCCCGAGCCAAATGTGACTAACTCGTGTGGCAGCCCCCCCGGAGCCAACTACGGCAGGAACGGGTTTGACGCACGCGGGGTCCCGAGCCAAATTTGACTACTCGTGTGACAGCCTCCGACAACACAACCCCCCCAACCCGGAGCCAACTACGGCAGGAACGGGTACGACGCACGTAGGGTCCGGAGCCAAATGTTACTACTCGTGTGGCAACCTTTGTCAACACAACCCCCACCCCCGGAGCCAACTACGGAAGAACGGTTTCGACGCACGCGGGGTCCCGAGCCATATGTGACTACCTTGTGTGACAGCCCCCCCCGTAGCCAAATACGGCTTGAACGGGTTCGACGCACGCGGGGTCCCGAGTCAAATGTGACTACTCGTGTGGCAGCCTCCGTCAACACAACCCCCACCCCCGGAGCCAACTACGGTAGGAACGGTTTCGAGGCACGCGGTGTCCGAGCCAAATGTTACTACTCGTGTGGCAGCCTCCGTCAACACAACCCCCCCTTCCCCGGAGCCAACTACGGCAGAAACGGGTTCGAGGCACGCGGGGTCCCGAGCCAAATGTGACTACCCGTGTGGCAGCCTCCGTCAACACAACCCCCACCCCCGGAGCCAACTACGGCAGGAACGGTTTCGAGGCACGCGGGGTCCCGAGCCATATGTAACTACCTCGTGTGACAGCCCCCTCCGGAGCCAACTAAGGCAGGAACGGGTTCGAGGCACGCGGGGTCCCGAGCCAAATTTGACTACTCGTGTGGCAGCCTCCGTCAACACAACCGCCACCCCCGGAGCCAAATACGGCAGGAACGGGTTCGAGGCACGCGGGGTCCCGAGCCATATGTAGCTACCTCGTGTGACCGGCCCCCCGGAGCCAACTACGGCAGGAACGGATTCGACGCACGCGGGGTCCCGAACCTAATTTGACTACTCGTGTGGCAGCCTTCGTCAACACAACCCCCACCCCCGGAGCAAACTCGGAAGGAACGGGTTCGACGCACGCGGGGTCCCGAGGCATATGTGACTACCTTGTGTGACAGCCACCCCAGAGCCAACTACGGCAGGAACAGGTTCGAGACACGCGACTTTCCGAGCCATATGTGACAACCTCGTGTGACAGCCTTCGTCAACACAACCTCCACCCCCGGAGCCAACTACAGCAGGAATGGGTTCGACGCACGCGGGGTCCCGAACCATATGTGACTACGTCGTGTGACAACCCCCCCCCCCCGGAGCCAACTACGGCAGGATAGGGTTCGAGGCACGCGGGGTCCCGAGCCATATTTAACTACCTCGTGTGACAGCCCCCCCCGGAGCCAACTACGGCAGGAACGGGTTCGAGGCACGCGGGGTCCCGAGACATATGTGACAACCTCGTGTTACAGCCCCCCGGAGCCAACTACGGCAGGAACGGGTTCGAGGCACGCGGGGTCCCGAGCCAAATATGACAACCTCGTGTGACAGCCCCCCTTGGAGCCAACTACGGCAGGAACGGGTTCGACGCACGCGGGGTCCCGAGCCAAATGTGACTACCTCGTGTGACAGCCACCCCGGAGCGAAATAAGGCAGGAACGGGTTCGAGGCACGTGGGGTCCCGAGCCAAATTTGACAAACTCGTGTGACAGCCTCCGTCAACACTACCTCCACCCCCGGAGCCAACTACGCCAGGAACGGGTTCAAGGCACGCGGAGTCCCGAGCCATATGTAACTACCTCGTGTGACAGCCCCCCCGGAACCAACTACGGCAGGAACGTGTTCGAGGCACGCGGGGTCCCGAGCCAAATTTGACAACCTCGTGTGGCAGCCTCCGTCAACACAACCCCCAACCCCGGAGCCATCTACTGCAGGAACGGGTTCGAGGCACGCGGGGTCCCTAGCCACATGTGACTAACTCGTGTGGCAGCCTCCGTCAACACAACCCCCAGCCCCGGAACCAACTACGGCAGGAACGGTTTTGAGGCACGCAGATTCCCGTGCCATATTTGACTACCTCGTGTGACAGCCCCCCCCCGGAGCCATACTACGGCAGGAACGGGTTAGAGGCACGCGGGGTCTCGAGCCATATGTAACTACCTCGTGTGACAGCCCCCCCGGAGCCAACTAAGGCAGGAACGGGTTCGAGGCACGCGGGGTCCCGAGCCAAATTTTACAACCTCGTGTGACAGCCTTCCGTCAACACAACCCCCAGCCCCGGAGCCAACTACGGCAGGAACGGGTTCGAGGCACGCGGGGTCCCGAGCCAAATTTGACTACTCGTGTGGCAGCCGCCGTCAACACAACCCCCACACCCGGAACCAAATACGGCAGGAACGGGTTCAAGGCACGCGGGGTACCGAGGCAAATCTAACAACCTCGTATGGCAGCCTTCGTCGACAAAACCCCCACCCATGGAGCCAACTACGGCAGAAACGAGTTCGGGGCTCGCGGGGTCCCGAGCCATATGTGGCTACCTCGTGTGACAGCCCCCCCGAAGCCAACTACGGCAGGAACGTATTCGACGCACGCGGGGTCCCGAGCCTAATTTGACTACTCGTGTGGCAGCCTTCGTCAACACAAACCCCACCCCCGGAGCCAACTCGGAAGGAACGGGTACGAAGCACGCGGGGTCCCGAGGCATATGTGACTACCTTGTGTGACAGCCACCCCGGAGCCAACTACGGCAGGAACAGGTTCGAGGCACGCGGGGTCTGGAGCCAAATTTCACAACCTCGTGTGGCAGCCTCCGTCAACACAACACCCACCCCCGGAGCCAACTACGGCAGGAACGGGTTCGAGGCACGCGGGGTCCCGAGCCAAATTTGACTATTCGTGTGGCAGCCTCCGTCAACACAACCCCCACCCCCGGAGCCAACTACGGCAGGAACGGGTTCGAGGCACGCGGGGTCCCGAGCCATATGTGACTTCCTCGTGTGAATGCCCCCCCCGGAGCCAACTACGGCAGGAACGCGTTCGACGAACGCTGGATCCCGAGCCAAATTTTACTACTCGTGTGGCAGCCTCCGTCAAGACAACGCCCACCCCGGAGCCAACTCGGCAGGAACGGATTCGACGCACGCGGGGTCCCGAGCCAAATTTCACTACTCGTGTGGCAGCCTCTGCCAACACAACCTCCCCACCCCGGAGCCAACTCATAAGAACGGGTTCGACGCACGCGGGGTACCGAACCAAATTTGACTACTTGTGTGGCAGCCTCCGTCAAAACAACCCCCACCCCCGGAGCCAACTACGGCAGAAACGGGTTCGAGGCACGCGGAGTCCCGAGCCAAATGTGACTAACTCGTGTGGCAGCCCCCCCGGAGCCAACTACGGCAGGAACGGGTTTGACGCACGCGGGGTCCCGAGCCAAATTTGACTACTCGTGTGACAGCCTCCGACAACACAACCCCCCCAACCCGGAGCCAACTACGGCAGGAACGGGTACGACGCACGTAGGGTCCGGAGCCAAATGTTACTACTCGTGTGGCAACCTTTGTCAACACAACCCCCACCCCCGGAGCCAACTACGGAAGAACGGTTTCGACGCACGCGGGGTCCCGAGCCATATGTGACTACCTTGTGTGACAGCCCCCCCCGTAGCCAAATACGGCTTGAACGGGTTCGACGCACGCGGGGTCCCGAGTCAAATGTGACTACTCGTGTGGCAGCCTCCGTCAACACAACCCCCACCCCCGGAGCCAACTACGGTAGGAACGGTTTCGAGGCACGCGGTGTCCGAGCCAAATGTTACTACTCGTGTGGCAGCCTCCGTCAACACAACCCCCCCTTCCCCGGAGCCAACTACGGCAGAAACGGGTTCGAGGCACGCGGGGTCCCGAGCCAAATGTGACTACCCGTGTGGCAGCCTCCGTCAACACAACCCCCACCCCCGGAGCCAACTACGGCAGGAACGGTTTCGAGGCACGCGGGGTCCCGAGCCATATGTAACTACCTCGTGTGACAGCCCCCTCCGGAGCCAACTAAGGCAGGAACGGGTTCGAGGCACGCGGGGTCCCGAGCCAAATTTGACTACTCGTGTGGCAGCCTCCGTCAACACAACCGCCACCCCCGGAGCCAAATACGGCAGGAACGGGTTCGAGGCACGCGGGGTCCCGAGCCATATGTAGCTACCTCGTGTGACCGGCCCCCCGGAGCCAACTACGGCAGGAACGGATTCGACGCACGCGGGGTCCCGAACCTAATTTGACTACTCGTGTGGCAGCCTTCGTCAACACAACCCCCACCCCCGGAGCAAACTCGGAAGGAACGGGTTCGACGCACGCGGGGTCCCGAGGCATATGTGACTACCTTGTGTGACAGCCACCCCAGAGCCAACTACGGCAGGAACAGGTTCGAGACACGCGACTTTCCGAGCCATATGTGACAACCTCGTGTGACAGCCTTCGTCAACACAACCTCCACCCCCGGAGCCAACTACAGCAGGAATGCGTTCGACGCACGCGGGGTCCCGAACCATATGTGACTACGTCGTGTGACAACCCCCCCCCCCGGAGCCAACTACGGCAGGATAGGGTTCGAGGCACGCGGGGTCCCGAGCCATATTTAACTACCTCGTGTGACAGCCCCCCCCGGAGCCAACTACGGCAGGAACGGGTTCGAGGCACGCGGGGTCCCGAGACATATGTGACAACCTCGTGTTACAGCCCCCCGGAGCCAACTACGGCAGGAACGGGTTCGAGGCACGCGGGGTCCCGAGCCAAATATGACAACCTCGTGTGACAGCCCCCCTTGGAGCCAACTACGGCAGGAACGGGTTCGACGCACGCGGGGTCCCGAGCCAAATGTGACTACCTCGTGTGACAGCCACCCCGGAGCGAAATAAGGCAGGAACGGGTTCGAGGCACGTGGGGTCCCGAGCCAAATTTGACAAACTCGTGTGACAGCCTCCGTCAACACTACCTCCACCCCCGGAGCCAACTACGCCAGGAACGGGTTCAAGGCACGCGGAGTCCCGAGCCATATGTAACTACCTCGTGTGACAGCCCCCCCGGAACCAACTACGGCAGGAACGTGTTCGAGGCACGCGGGGTCCCGAGCCAAATTTGACAACCTCGTGTGGCAGCCTCCGTCAACACAACCCCCAACCCCGGAGCCATCTACTGCAGGAACGGGTTCGAGGCACGCGGGGTCCCTAGCCACATGTGACTAACTCGTGTGGCAGCCTCCGTCAACACAACCCCCAGCCCCGGAACCAACTACGGCAGGAACGGTTTTGAGGCACGCAGATTCCCGTGCCATATTTGACTACCTCGTGTGACAGCCCCCCCCCGGAGCCATACTACGGCAGGAACGGGTTAGAGGCACGCGGGGTCTCGAGCCATATGTAACTACCTCGTGTGACAGCCCCCCCGGAGCCAACTAAGGCAGGAACGGGTTCGAGGCACGCGGGGTCCCGAGCCAAATTTTACAACCTCGTGTGACAGCCTTCCGTCAACACAACCCCCAGCCCCGGAGCCAACTACGGCAGGAACGGGTTCGAGGCACGCGGGGTCCCGAGCCAAATTTGACTACTCGTGTGGCAGCCGCCGTCAACACAACCCCCACACCCGGAACCAAATACGGCAGGAACGGGTTCAAGGCACGCGGGGTACCGAGGCAAATCTAACAACCTCGTATGGCAGCCTTCGTCGACAAAACCCCCACCCATGGAGCCAACTACGGCAGAAACGAGTTCGGGGCTCGCGGGGTCCCGAGCCATATGTGAATACCTTGTGTGACAGCCCCCCCCGGAGCCAACTACGGCAGGAACAAGTTCGAAGCACGCGGGGTCCCGAGCCATATGTGACAACCTCGTGTGACAGCCTCCGTCAACACAACCTCCACCCCCGGAGCCAACTACGGCAGGATCGGGTTCAAGGCACGCGGGGTCCCGAGCCATATGTGACTACCTCGTCTGGCATCCTCCGTCCTCACAACCCCCACCCCTGGAGCCAACTACGGCAGGAACGGGTTCGAGGCACGTGGGGTCCCGAGCCATATGTGACTACCTCGTGTGACAGCCCCACCCCGGAGCCAACTACGGCAGGAAGGGGTTCGAGGCACGCGGGGTCCCGAGACATATGTGACAACCTCGTGTTACAGCCCCTCCCGGAGCCAACTACGGCAGGAACGGGTTCGAGGCACGCGGGGTCCCGAGCCAAATGTGACAACCTCGTGTGACAGCCCCCCCCTGAGACAACTATGGCAGAAACGGGTTCGACGCACGCGGGGTCCCGAGCCAAATGTGACTACCTCGTGTGACAGACCCCCCCCGGAGCGAAATAAGGCAGGGACGGGTTCGAGGCACGCGGGGTCCCGAGCCAAATTAGACAACCTCGTGTGGCAGCCTCCGTCAACACAACCCCCCCCCGGAGCCAACTACGGTAGGAACAAGTTCGAGGCACGCGGGGTTCCGAGCCATATGTGACAACCTCGTGTGACAGCCTCCGTCAACACAACCTCCACCCCCAGAGCCAACTTCGGCAGGAACGGGTTCAAGGCACGCGGGGTCCCGAGCCATATGTGACTACCTCGTGTGGCAGCCTCCGTCAACACAACCTCCACCCCCGGAGTCAACTACGCAAGCATCAGGTTCGAGGCACGCGGGGTCCCGAACCATATGTGACTACCACGTGCGACATCCCCCCCCGGAGCCAACTACGGCAGGAACGGGTTCAAGGCACGCGGGGTCCCGAGCCATATGTAACTACCTCATGTGACAGCCCCCCCGGAACCAACTACGGCAGGAACGTGTTCGAGGCACGCGGGGTCCCGAGCCAAATTTGACAACCTCGTGTGGCAGCCTCCGTCAACACAACTCCCAACCCCGGAGCCATCTACTGCAGGAACGGGTTCGAGGCACGCGGGGTCCCTAGCCACATGTGACTAACTCGTGTGGCAGCCTCCGTCAACACAACCCCCACCCCCGGAACCAACTACGGCAGGAACGGTTTTGAGGCACGCAGATTCCCGTGCCATATTTGACTACCTCGTGTGACAGCCCACCCCCCCAGAGCCAACTACGGAAGGAACGGGTTCAAGGCACGCGGGGTCTCGAGCCATATGTAACTACCTCGTGTGACAGCCCCCCCGGAGCCAACTAAGGCAGGAACGGGTTCGAGGCACGCGGGGTCCCGAGCCAAATTTGACAACCTCGTGTGACAGCCTTCCGTCAACACAACCCCCAGCCCCGGAGCCAACTACGGCAGGAACGGGTTCGAGGCACGCGGGGTCCCGAGCCAAATTTAACTACTCGTGTGGCAGCCTCCGTCAACACAACCCCCACACCCGGAACCAAATACGGCAGGAACGGGTTCAAGGCACGCGGGGTACCGAGGCAAATCTAACAACCTCGTGTGGCAGCCTTCGTCGACAAAACCCCCACCCATTGAGCCAACTACGGCAGAAACGAGTTCGAGGCTCGCGGGGTCCCGAGCCATATGTGGCTACCTCGTGTGACTGGCCCCCCGAAGCCAACTACGGCAGGAACGTATTCGACGCACGCGGGGTCCCGAGCCTAATTTGACTACTCGTGTGGCAGCCTTCGTCAACACAAACCCCACCCCAGGAGCCAACTCGGAAGGAACGGGTACGAAGCACGCGGGGTCCCGAGGCATATGTGACTACCTTGTGTGACAGCCACCCCGGAGCCAACTACAGCAGGAACAGGTTCGAGGCACGCGGGGTCTGGAGCCAAATTTCACAACCTCGTGTGGCAGCCTCCGTCAACACAACCCCCACCCCCGGAGCCAACTACGGCAGAAACGGGTTCGACGCACACAGGGTCCCGAGCTATATGTGACTACCTCGTGTGACAGCCCCCCCGGAGCCAACTACGGCAGGAACGGGTACGACGCACGCGGGGTCCGGAGCCAAATGTGACTACTCGTGTGGCAGCCTTTGTCAACACAACCCCCACCCCCGGAGCCAACTACGGAAGAACGGTTTCGACGCACGCGGGGTCCCGAGCCATATGTGACTACCTTGTGTGACAGCCCCCCCCGTAGCCAAATACGGCTTGCACGGGTTTTACGCACGCGGGGTCCCGAGTCAAATGTGACTACTCGTGTGGCAGCCTCCGTCAACACAACCCCCACCCCCGGAGCCAACTACGGCAGGAACGGTTTCGAGGCACGCGGTGTCCGAGCCAAATGTTACTACTCGTGTGGCAGCCTCCGTCAACACAACCCCCCCTTCCCCGGAGGCAACTACGGCAGAAACGGGTTCGAGGCACGCGGGGTCCCGAGCCAAATGTGACTACCCGTGTGGCAGCCTCCGTCAACACAACCCCCACCCCCGGAGCCAACTACGGCAGGAACGGTTTCGAGGCACGCGGGGTCCCTAGCCATATGTAACTACCTCGTGTGACAGCCCCCTCCGGAGCCAACTAAGGCAGGAACGGGTTCGAGGCACGCGGGGTCCCGAGCCAAATTTGACTACTCGTGTGGCAGCCTCCGTCAAAACAACCCCCACCCCCGGAGCCAAATACGGCAGGAACGGGTTCGAGGCACGCGGGGTCCCAAGCCATATGTAGCTAACTCGTGTGACCGGCCCCCCGGAGCCAACTACGGCAGGAACGGATTCGACGCACGCGGGGTCCCGAACCTAATTTGACTACTCGTGTGGCAGCCTTCGTCAACACAACCCCCACCCCCGGAGCAAACTCGGAAGGAACGGGTTCGACGCACGCGGGGTCCCGAGGCATATGTGACTACCTTGTGTGACAGCCACCCCAGAGCCAACTACGGCAGGAACAGGTTCGAGACACGCGACTTTCCGAGCCATATGTGACAACCTCGTGTGACAGCCTCCGTCAACACAACCTCCACCCCCGGAGCCAACTACGGCAGGAATGGGTTCGACGCACGCGGGGTCCCGAACCATATGTGACTACGTCGTGTGACAACCCCCCCCCCCCGGAGCCAACTACGGCAGGATAGGGTTCGATGCACGCGGGGTCCCGAGCCATATTTAACTACCTCGTGTGACAGCCCCCCCCGGAGCCAACTACGGCAGGAACGGGTTCGAGGCACGCGGGGTCCCGAGACATATGTGACAACCTCGTGTTACAGCCCCCCCGGAGCCAACTACGGCAGGAACGGGTTCGAGGCACGCGGGGTCCCGAGCCAAATATGACAACCTCGTGTGACAGCCCCCCCTGGAGCCAACTACGGCAGGAACGGGTTCGACGCACGCGGGGTCCTGAGCCAAATGTGACTACCTCGTGTGAGAGCCCCCCCGGAGCGAAATAAGGCAGGAACGGGTTCGAGGCACGTGGGGTCCCGAGCCAAATTTGACAACCTCGTGTAGCAGCCTCCGTCAACACAACCCCCCCCGGAGCCAACTACGGCAGGAACGGGTTCAAGGCACGCGGGGCCCCGAGCCATATGTGAATAGCTTGTGTGACAGCCCCCCCCCGGAGCCAACTAAGGCAGGAACAAGTTCGAAGCACGCGGGGTCCCGAGCCATATGTGACAACCTCGTGTGACAGCCTCCGTCAACACAACCTCCACCCCCGGAGCCCACTACGGCAGGATCGGTTTCAAGGCACGCGGGGTCCCGAGCCATATGTGACTACCTCGTCTGGCATCCTCCGTCCACACAACCCCCACCCCTGGAGCCAACTACGGCAGGAACGGGTTCGAGGCACGTGGGGTCCCGAGCCATATGTGACAACCTCGTGTGACAGCCCCACCCCGGAGCCAACTACGGCAGGAAGGGGTTCGAGGCACGCGGGGTCCCGAGACATATGTGACAACCTCGTGTTACAGCCCCTCCCGGAGCCAACTACGGCAGGAACGGGTTCGAGGCACGTGGGGTCCCGAGCCATATGTAACTACCTCGTGTGACAGCCCCCCCCCCGGAGCCAACTACGGCAGGAACGGGTTTGAGGCACGCGGGGTCCCGAGACATATGTGACAACCTCGTGTTACAGCCCCTCCCGGAGCCAACTACGGCAGGAACGGGTTCGAGGCACGCGGGGTCCCGAGCCAAATGTGACAACCTCGTGTATAAGCCCCCCCCGGAGACAACTATGGCAGGAACGGGTTCGACGCACGCGGGGTCCCGAGCCAAATGTGACTACCTCGTGGACAGACCCCCCCGGAGCGAAATAAGGCAGGGACGGGTTCGAGGCACGCGGGGTCCCGAGCCAAATTAGACAACCTCGTGTGGCAGCCTCCGTCAACACAACCCCCCCCCCGGAGCCAACTACGGCAGGAACGGGTTCACGGCACGCGGGGCCCCGAGCCATATGTGAATACCTTGTGTGACAGCCCCCCCGGAGCTAACTACGGTAGGAACAAGTTCGAGGCACGCGGGGTTCCGAGCCATATGTGACAACCTCGTGTGACAGCGTCCGTCAACACAACCTCCACCCCCAGAGCCAACTTCGGCAGGAACGAGTTCAAGGCACGCGGGGTCCCGAGCCATATGTGACTACCTCGTGTGGCAGCCTCCGTCAACACAACCTCCACCCCCGGAGTCAACTACGCAAGCATCAGGTTCGAGGCACGCGGGGTCCCGAGCCACATGTGACTACCACGTGCGACATCACCCCCCCGGAGCCAACTACGGCAGGAACGGGTTCAAGGCACGCGGGGTCCCGAGCCATATGTAACTACCTCGTGTGTCAGCCCCCCAGGAACCAACTACGGCAGGAACGTGTTCGAGGCACGCGGGGTCCCGAGCCAAATTTGACAACCTCTTGTGGCAGCCTCCGTCAACACAACCCCCAACCCCGGAGCCATCTACTGCAGGAACGGGTTCGAGGCACGCGGGGTCCCTAGCCACATGTGACTACCTCGTGTGGCAGCCTCCGTCAACACAACCCCCACACCCGGAACCAACTACGGCAGGAACGGTTTTGAGGCACGCAGATTCCCGTGCCATATTTGACTACCTCGTGTGACAGCCCCCCCGGAGCCAACTACGGCAGGAACGGGTTCAAGGCACGCGGGGTCTCGAGCCATATGTAACTACCTCGTGTGACAGCCCCCCCGGAGCCAACTAAGGCAGGAACGGGTTCGAGGCACGCGGGGTCCCGAGCCAAATTTGACAACCTCGTGTGACAGCCTTCCGTCATCACAACCCCCAGCCCCGGAGCCAACTACGGCAGGAACGGGTGCGAGGCACGCGGTGTCCCGAGCCAAATTTGACTACTCGTGTGGCAGCCTCCGTCAACACAACCCCCACACCCGGAACCAAATACGGCAGGAACGGGTTCAAGGCACGCGGGGTACCGAGGCAAATCTAACAACCTCGTGTGGCAGCCTTCGTCGACAAAACCCCCACCCATGGAGCTAACTACGGCAGAAACGAGTTCGAGGCTCGCGGGGTCCCGAGCCATATGTGGCTACCTCGTGTGACAGCCCCCCCGAAGCCAACTACGGCAGGAACGTATTCGACGCACGCGGGGTCCCGAGCCTAATTTGACTACTCGTGTGGCAGCCTTCGTCAACACAAACCCCACCCCCGGAGCCAACTCGGAAGGAACGGGTACGACGCACGCGGGGTCCCGAGGCATATGTGACTACCTTGTGTGACAGCCACCCCGGAGCCAACTACGGCAGGAACAGGTTCGAGGCACGCGGGGTCTGGAGCCAAATTTCACAACTTCGTGTGGCAGCCTCCGTGAACACAACCCCCACCCCCGGAGCCAACTACGGCAGGAACGGGTTCGAGGCACGCGGGGTCACGAGCCAAATTTGACTATTCGTGTGGCAGCCTCCGTCAGCACAACCCCCACCCCCGGAGCCAACTACGGCAGGAATGGGTTCGACGCACGCGGGGTCCCGAACCATATTTAACTACCTCGTGTGACAGCCCCCCCCCGGAGCCAACTACGGCAGGAACGGGTTCGAGGCACGCGGGGTCCCGAGACATATGTGACAACCTCGTGTTACAGCCCCCCCGGAGCCAACTACGGCAGGAACGGGTTCGAGGCACGCGGGGTCCCGAGCCAAATATGACAACTTCGTGTGACAGCCCCCCCTGGAGCCAACTACGGCAGGAACGGGTTCGACGCACGCGGGGTCCCGAGCCAAATGTGACTACCTCGTGTGACAGCCCCCCCGGAGCGAAATAAGGCAGGAACGGGTTCGAGGCACGAGGGGTCCCGAGCCAAATTTGACAACCTCGTGTGACAGCCTCCGTCAACACAACCTCCACCCCCGGAGCCAACTACGGCAGGAATGGGTTCGACGCACGCGGGGTCCCGAACCATATGTGACTACGTCGTGTGACAACCCCCCCCCCGGAGCCAACTACGGCAGGATAGGGTTCGAGGCACGCGGGTCCCGAGCCATATTTAACTACCTCGTGTGACAGCCCCCCCGGAGCCAACTACGGCAGGAACGGGTTCGAGGCACGCGGGGTCCCGAGACATATGTGACAACCTCGTGTTACAGCCCCCCCGGAGCCAACTACGGCAGGAACGGGTTCGAGGCACGCGGGGTCCCGAGCCAAATATGACAACCTCGTGTAACAGCCCCCCCTGGAGCCAACTACGGCAGGAACGGGTTCGACGCACGCGGGGTCCCGAGCCAAATGTGACTACCTCGTGTGACAGCCCCCCCCCCCGGAGCGAAATAAGGCAGGAACGGGTTCGAGGCACGTGGGGTCCCGAGCCAAATTTGACAACCTCGTGTGGCAGCCTCCGTCAACACAACCCCCCCCCCGGAGCCAACTACGGCAGGAACGGGAACAAGGCACGCGGGGCCCCGAGCCATATGTGAATACCTTGTGTGACAGCCCCCCCCCGGAGCCAACTACAGCAGGAACAAGTTCGAAGCACGCGGGGTCCCGAGCCATATGTGACAACCTCGTGTGACAGCCTCCGTCAACACAACCTCCACCCCCGGAGCCCACTACGGCAGGAACGGGTTCAAGGCACGCGGGGCCCCGAGCCATATGTGAATACCTTGTGTGACAGCCCCCCCCCGGAGCCAACTACGGCAGGAACAAGTTCGAAGCACGCGGGGTCCCGAGCCATATGTGACAACCTCGTGTGACAGCCTCCGTCAACACAACCTCCACCCCCGGAGCCAACTACGGCAGGATCGGGTTCAAGGCACGCGGGGTCCCGAGCCATATGTGACTACCTCGTCTGGCATCCTCCGTCCACACAACCCCCACCCCTGGAGCCAACTACGGCAGGAACGGGTTCGAGGCACGTGGGGTCACGAGCCATATGTGACTACCTCGTGTGACAGCCCCACCCCGGAGCCAACTACGGCAGGAAGGGGTTCGAGGCACGCGGGGTCCCGAGACATATGTGACAACCTCGTGTTACAGCCCCTCCCGGAGCCAACTACGGCAGGAACGGGTTCGAGGCACGCGGGGTCCCGAGCCAAATGTGACAACCTCGTGTGACAGCCCCCCCCCCGGAGACAACTATGGCAGGAACGGGTTCGACGCACGCGGGGTCCCGAGCCAAATGTGACTACCTCGTGTGACAGACCCCCCCCCCGGAGCGAAATAAGGCAGGGACGGGTTCGAGGCACGCGGGGTCCCGAGCCAAATTAGACAACCTCGTGTGGCAGCCTCCGTCAACACAACCCCCCCCCCGGAGCCAACTACGGCAGGAACGGGTTCACGGCACGCGGGGCCCCGAGCCATATGTGAATACCTTGTGTGACAGCCCCCCCGGAGCCAACTACGGTAGGAACAAGTTCGAGGCACGCGGGGTTCCGAGCCATATGTGACAACCTCGTGTGACAGCCTCCGACAACACAACCTCCACCCCCAGAGCCAACTTCGGCAGGAACGGGTTCAAGGCACGCGGGGTCCCGAGCCAAATTAGACAACCTCGTGTGGCAGCCTCCGTCAACACAACCCCCCCCCCGGAGTCAACTACGCAAGCATCAGGTTCGAGGCACGCGGGGTCCCGAACCATATGTGACTACCACGTGCGACATCCCCCCCCCGGAGCCAACTACGGCAGGAACGGGTTCAAGGCACGCGGGGTCCCGAGCCATATGTAACTACCTCGTGTGACAGCCCCCCCGGAACCAACTACGGCAGGAACGTGTTCGAGGCACGCGGGGTCCCGAGCCAAATTTGACAACTTCGTGTGGCAGCCTCCGTCAACACAACCCACAACCCCGGAGCCATCTACTGCAGGAACGGGTTCGAGGCACGCGGTGTCCCTAGCCACATGTGACTAACTCGTGTGGCAGCCTCCGTCAACACAACCCCCACCCCCGGAACCAACTACGGCAGGAACGGTTTTGAGGCACGCAGATTCCCGTGCCATATTTGACTACCTCGTGTGACAGCCCCCATCGGAGCCAACTACGGCAGGAACGGGTTCAAGGCACGCGGGGTCTCGAGCCATATGTAACTACCTCGTGTGACAGCCCCCCCGGAGCCAACTAATGCAGGAACGGGTTCGAGGCACGCGGGGTCCCGAGCCAAATTTGACAACCTCGTGTGACAGCCTTCCGTCAACACAACCCCCAGCCCCGGAGCCAACTACGGCAGGAACGGGTTCGAGGCACGCGGGGTCCCGAGCCAAATTTGACTACTCGTGTGGCAGCCTCCGTCAACACAACCCCCACACCCGGAACCAAATACGGCAGGAACGGGTTCAAGGCACGCGGGGTACCGAGGCAAATCTAACAACCTCGTGTGGCAGCCTTCGTCGACAAAACCCCCACCCATGGAGCCAACTACGGCAGAAACGACTTCGAGGCTCGCGGGGTCCCGAGCCATATGTGGCTACCTCGTGTGACCGGCCCCCCGAAGCCAACTACGGCAGGAACGTATTCGACGCACGCGAGGTCCCGAGCCTAATTTGACTACTCGTGTGGCAGCCTTCGTCAACACAAACCCCACCCCCGGAGCCAACTCGGAAGGAACGGGTACGAAGCACGCGGGGTCCCGAGGCATATGTGTCTACCTTGTGTGACAGCCACCCCGGAGCCAACTACGGCAGGAACAGGTTCGAGGCACGCGGGGTCTGGAGCCAAATTTCACAACCTCGTGTGGCAGCCTCCGTCAACACAACCCCCACCCCCGGAGCCAACTACGGCAGGAACGGGTTCGAGGCACGCGGGGTCCCGAGCCAAATTTGACTATTCGTGTGGCAGCCTCCGTCAACACAACCCCCACCCCCGGAGCCAACTACGGCAGGAACGGGTTCGAGGCACGCGGGGTCCCGAGCCATATGTGACTTCCTCGTGTGAATGCCCCCCCCCGGAGCCAACTACGGCAGGAACGCGTTCGCCGAACGCTGGATCCCGAGCCAAATTTTACTACTCGTGTGGCAGCCTCCGTCAAGACAACGCCCACCCCGGAGCCAACTCGGCAGGAACGGGTTCGACGCACGCGGGGTCCCGAGCCAAATTTCACTACTCGTGTGGCAGCCTCTGCCAACACAACCTCCCCACCCCGGAGGCAACTCATAAGAACGGGTTCGACGCACGCGGGGTACCGAACCAAATTTGACTACTTGTGTGGCAGCCTCCGTCAAAACAACCCCCACCCCCGGAGCCAACTACGGCAGAAACGGGTTCGAGGCACGCGGAGTCCCGAGCCATATGTGACTAACTCGTGTGGCAGCCCCCCCGGAGCCAACTACGGCAGGAACGGGTTTGACGCACGCGGGGTCCCGAGCCAAATTTGACTACTCGTGTGACAGCCTCCGACAACACAACCCCCCCAACCCGGAGCCAACTATGGCAGGAACGGGTTCGACGCACACAGGGTCCCGAGCTATATGTGACTACCTCGTGTGACAGCCCCCCCGGAGCCAACTACGGCAGGAACGGGTACGACGCACGTAGGGTCCGGAGCCAAATGTGACTACTCGTGTGGCAGCCTTTGTCAACACAACCCCCACCCCCGGAGCCAACTACGGAAGAACGGTTTCGACGCACGCGGGGTCCCGAGCCATATGTGACTACCTTGTGTGACAGCCCCCCCCCGTAGCCAAATACGGCTTGCACGGGTTCGACGCACGCGGGGTCCCGAGTCAAATGTGACTACTCGTGTGGCAGCCTCCGTCAACACAACCCCCACCCCCGGAGCCAACTTCGGCAGGAACGGTTTCGAGGCACGCGGTGTCCGAGTCAAATGTTACTACTCGTGTGGCAGCCTCCGTCAACACAACCCCCCCTTCCCCGGAGTCAACTACGGCAGAAACGGGTTCGAGGCACGCGGGGTCCCGAGCCAAATGTGACTACCCGTGTGGCAGCCTCCGTCAACACAACCCCCACCCCCGGAGCCAACTACGGCAGGAACGGTTTCGAGGCACGCGGGGTCCCGAGCCATATGTAACTACCTCGTGTGACAGCCCCCTCCGGAGCCAACTAAGGCAGGAACGGGTTCGAGGCACGCGGGGTCCCGAGCCAAATTTGACTACTCGTGTGGCAGCCTCCGTCAAAACAACCCCCACCCCCGGAGCCAAATACGGCAGGAACGGGTTCGAGGCACGCGGGGTCCCGAGCCATATGTAGCTACCTCGTGTGACCGGCCCCCCGGAGCCAACTACGGCAGGAACGGATTCGACGCACGCGGGGTCCCGAACCTAATTTGACTACTCGTGTGGCAGCCTTCGTCAACACAACCCCCACCCCCGGAGCAAACTCGGAAGGAACGGGTTCGACGCACGCGGGGGCCGAGGCATATATGACTACCTTGTGTGACAGCCACCCCAGAGTCAACTACGGCAGGAACAGGTTCTAGACACGCGACTTTCCGAGCCATATGTGACAACCTCGTGTGACAGCCTTCGTCAACACAACCTCCACCCCCGGAGCCAACTACAGCAGGAATGGGTTCGACGCACGCGGGGTCCCGAACCATATGTGACAACCTCGTGTGACAGCCTCCGTCAACACAACCTCCACCCCCGGAGCCAACTACGGCAGGAACGGGTTCAAGGCACGCGGGGTACCGAGGCAAATCTAACAACCTCGTGTGGCAGCCTTCGTCGACAAAACCCCCACCCATGGAGCTAACTACGGCAGAAACGAGTTCGAGGCTCGCGGGGTCCCGAGCCATATGTGGCTACCTCGTGTGACAGCCCCCCCGAAGCCAACTACGGCAGGAACGTATTCGACGCACGCGGGGTCCCGAGCCTAATTTGACTACTCGTGTGGCAGCCTTCGTCAACACAAACCCCACCCCCGGAGCCAACTCGGAAGGAACGGGTACGACGCACGCGGGGTCCCGAGGCAAATGTGACTACCTTCTGTGACAGCCACCCCGGAGCCAACTACGGCAGGAACAGGTTCGAGGCACGCGGGGTCTGGAGCCAAATTTCACAACCTCGTGTGGCAGCCTCCGTCAACACAACCCCCACCCCCGGAGCCAACTACGGCAGGAACGGGTTCGAGGCACGCGGGGTCACGAGCCAAATTTGACTATTCGTGTGGCAGCCTCCGTCAGCACAACCCCCACCCCCGGAGCCAACTACGGCAGGAACGGGTTCGAGGCACGCGGGGTTCCGAGCCAAATTTGACAACCTCGTATGGCAGCCTTCGTCAACACAACCCCCACCCCCGGAGCCAACTACGGCAGGAACGGTTTCGAGGCACGCGGGGTCCCGAGCCAAATTTGACTATTCGTGTGGCAGCCTCCGTCAACAAAACGCCCACCCCGGAGCCAACTCGGCAGGAACGGGTTCGACGCACGCGGGGTCCCGAGCCAAATTTCACTACTCGTGTGGCAGCCTCTGCCAACACAACCTCCCCACCCCGGAGCCAACTCATAAGAACGGGTTCGACGCACGCGGGGTACCGAACCAAATTTGACTACTTGTGTGGCAGCCTCCGTCAAAACAACCCCACCCCCGGAGCCAACTACGGCAGAAACGGGTTCGAGGCACGCGGAGTCCCGAGCCATATGCGACTAACTCGTGTGGCAGCCCCCCCGGAGCCAACTACGGCAGGAACGGGTTTGACGCACGCGGGGTCCCGAGCCAAATTTGACTACTCGTGTGACAGCCTCCGACAACACAACCCCCCCAACCCGGAGCCAACTATGGCAGGAACGGGTTCGACGCACACAGGGTCCCGAGCTATATGTGACTACCACGTGTGACAGCCCCCCCCGGAGCCAACTACGGCAGCAACGGGTACGACGCACGTAGGGTCCGGAGCCAAATGTGACTACTCGTGTGGCAGCCTTTGTCAACACAACCCCCACCCCCGGAGCCAACTACGGAAGAACGGTTTCGACGCACGCGGGGTCCCGAGCCATATGTGACTACCTTGTGTGACAGCCCCCCCCCCGTAGCCAGATACGGCTTGCACGGGTTCGACGCACGCGGGGTCCCGAGTCAAATGTGACTACTCGTGTGGCAGCCTCCGTCAACACAACCCCCACCCCCGGAGCCAACTACGGCAGGAACGGTTTCGAGGCACGCGGTGTCCGAGCCAAATGTTACTACTCGTGTGGCAGCCTCCGTCAACACAACCCCCCTTCCCCGGAGCCAACTACGGCAGAAACGGGTTCGAGGCACGCGGGGTCCCGAGCCAAATGTGACTACCCGTGTGGCAGCCTCCGTCAACACAACTCCCACACCGGATGATGATGATAATGGTGTTTAAGGGCGCTCAACTGCCGAGGTCATAAGCGCCCTTACGATTAAAACTTGGCAATAGGCAGTAAGAAAAATACAAAAAAAAAAAAAAAAAAAAAGGAAAAAACACAAGTAAAAGAGCTAACACAGTTGAAACGGAAGTAACAGAGCGGTCCAGCCCTCTACACAGAGCTGCATATAAAACTCCATCTAAAATCAACACATTAAAATTAAAAGAGTTTAAAAAAAACTGCTATCACACTAAAACGTCAAGGTAAAAGAAAGTTTTGCGAAAAATTTAAAAACTCTGTCCACTGCTCTTGGGTCATCTGCCAGGACCTCAGCAAGAGAGGCCGGCATGCCCATAGATGACCGAATGTGTGCCAGGTGACCACACTCCAGCAACACATGACGAACTGTCTGTGCCTCCCCACCGAGCGCACATACAGGAGCAGGTTCACGTTTAAAAAGGTAACTGTGAGTAAAAATACAGTGGCCAATTCTTAGCCGAGCTAGTACTACCTCCTCCCGGCGGAATAAACGAGAGGAGGTTACCCAGTTGACAGGGAGGTCCTTCACCTCTCGCAGTTTATTACCACGGAGAGCCGACCACTCCGCATGCCAAGTCGAAAACACGGCTCTCCGTACAGCCACTCTAAAATCTTCTGCTGTTGAATGGGTAATCGTAACACTGGGCGCTGTGACTGCCGATTTCGCTGCCAAATCCGCCGTGTCATTCCCTGGCAAGCCAACGTGTCCAGGAATCCATGCGCACTCCACATTAAAACCAGAAGCGTGCAAAATGTGGAGAACGTCCTGGATGCGCTGCACCAAAGGATGGTAATTGTACAGCTCACGAATGCTCTGAAGGGCACTAAGGGAATCACTAAGAATAAGGCAGTCACCTAATTTTCGACGTCGAATATACAGAAGGGCTTGATAAATAGCATATACCTCGGCAGAATATATAGATGTGCAACTAGGCAAACCGTAAGTAGAAGTTGCGGTGCCAGTTACAAAGGCATATCCAACACTGTCGCGGCTCTTACTACCATCGGTGTAAATACAAATTCGGCCACTGTATTTGGATAAAAATTCTAAAAAACAACGTCGAATACTATCAAGAGGCGTAACAGATTTCCCGTAGAGCGTCATCCCGAGATCGACATGGGAGGTAGCGCGTAACCAAGGGGGGTGTATACTCTCTCCCTTGGATAACAGCCGAGGAATGTCAACATGGTGCTGGCGTAGAAGCTCACGGAAACGAAAACCTGCTGGCCTGGGGCTCAGAGAGCGGAAGCAGTATCGCTCGTGCAGCTCAGGGGAGAAAAACGCGTGATAAGTTGGATGCCCAGGCATACACTTCAGCCCACAGCCATAATTAGCAAGCAGGACATCACGCCGACAACGCAGAGGAGGTTCTCCCGATTCGGCGTAGAGGCTAACAACTGGGCTCGTTGGAAAAGCTCCAACGGCCACACGGATGCCCTGGTTATGGACTGTGTCTAACCTTCTGAGCACTGAAGGTCGAGCTGAAGAATACACAATGCTGCCATAGTCCAACTTCGAACGAATCACAGCACGATAAAGACGGAGCAATGTCGTCCGATCCGCACCCCAGGACTTGCCACTTAGTATCCGTAAAAGATTTAGAGAACGGTCACATCGTGCTCTAAGCTGTGCTATTTGTGGTGCCCAACAAAGTTTCCGATCGAAGATCAAACCAAGGAATCTCGCCTCGTCTGCGAAAGGAAGTAAATCTGGCCCGAGTCGAAGAGACGGCGGCATATGCCACTTACGGCGCCAGAAGTTAACGCAGACTGTCTTCTCAGCGGAGAAACGAAAACCGTGTTTCGAGCTCCATGCATAGAGATTGTCCAAACACCGCTGGAGACGGCGTTCCAAAAACGGTGTACGCTGAGAAGTACAGAAGATGGCAAAGTCGTCCACGAATAAACAGGAAGAGACACCTTGAGGCACACATAGTGATATGGAATTTATCGCAATAGCAAATAGAGTCACGCTGAGTACCGAGCCCTGCGGCACTCCGTTCTCTTGAATAAAATGGTTAGAAAAAACCGAACCCACCCTCACTCGAAAAACGCGGTCCCGCATAAACTCCTGAATGACAAACGGTAGGCGTCCACGTATGTTCCAGTTGTGCAGAGAACGCAATATTCCCGCCCGCCAACACGTGTCGTAGGCCTTCTCGAGGTCAAAAAATATCCCAACTGTGGGGCTGTTCTTAAGAAACCCGTCCATAATCTGAGTTGACAGAGAGACAAGGTGGTCAGCAGTTGAACGTCGTCGTCGAAAGCCACACTGGATGTTCGTTAGAAGATTGTGGGATTCCAGCCACCACACCAACCGTCCATTGATCATGCGTTCCATCACCTTGCACACGCAACTGGTGAGGGAAATAGGACGGTAACTGGAAGGAAGATGGCGGTCCTTTCCAGGTTTAAGAATGGGTATGATGGTGGCCTCCCGCCACTTGTCTGGAAAAATGCCATCAACCCAGACACGATTATAGACCTCGAGTAGGAAATCTTTGCCATCAGGAGAGAGATGTTGCAACATTTGGACGTGGATACCATCTGGACCTGGTGCTGAGTGTCGTGAAGAGGAGAGTGCATTGTCTAGCTCTGCCAGGGTGAAAAGGCGATTATAATCCTCAAGGTTGCCAGAAAGAAACGAGAATTCTTGAGATTCCACCTGGTTCTTAACTGTAAGAAACTCAGGGGAATAGTTGCCTGAGCTAGACACCTCAGCGAAAGCACTGCCTAAAGTATTCGCCACGTCAAATGTATCAACAACAGCTCCGGTAGGTGTTTTGAGACCGGCGATGGGCATATGGTTCGGTTTCCCAGCCAAACGTCTTAACTTATCCCATACGACAGAGGAAGGTGTATGTCGATTAAAGGAACCCACGAATTTATTACATGACATCTTTTTGCTATCCTTAATAACCCGCCTAGAATGTGCACGCATCCGTTTATAGTGTATCAGGTTATCCAGTGTAGGAAAACGCTGGAAAACCAGTAGAGCTCGTCTGCGAGCGCGAATAGCATCCCGACAGTCAGCTGTCCACCAAGGTACCGGAAATCGACGGCTGTAGCCAGTCGAACGCGGAATGGATTGCTCAGCAGCAGAAACAATGGTCCCTGTAAGATGTTCGACCAAGTGGTTCACAGAGTCGTGCTCTTCGTAGCTAAATTCAGCCAAGTGGGAGTACAGTTCCCAGCTGGCGTGGTCTAGGCGCCAACTAGGTAAACGGGTGGAACATACAACGGGTGTCAAGACACTAATACGACAAGGAAAGTGGTCACTAGAATGCAAATCCGAGATGATATTCCAGCATAAGGTGACTGCCAGCTGAGGGGAACAAATTGCAATGTCAATGTGTGAAAAACTATGAAATGCGTCAGATAGAAAGGTGGGCTCTCCGGTGTTCAAGAGAGCAAGATTCTGACTATCCAAGAAGTCTTTAAGTAGCGTACCTCTCGCACAAGCCCGAGTAGAGCCCCAAAGAGGGTGATGGGCATTCACGTCGCCTACCAATAAAAAGGGTGGTGGCAACTGCGAAATGAGGTGTTCTAAGTCGCTGTGCGAGAGGTCCGCAGATGGAGGCAAATAGATACTGCAAATGGTGAATGAAGCGGTGGGTAGCTTAATGCTGACAGCAACGGACTGGATTGCAGATTGTATGGGTACGGAGTTGGCAAAAATATCATCTCGAATAAGCATCATAGTGCCCCCATGTGCCGGGACACCGTCCTCCGGGGATAAATCACATCGTACGGAGCAGTACTGCCTGATGGTAACGGTGTCCTGTGGACGGAGCTTCGTCTCTTGTAAACATACAGCCAAGGGTTCATGCTGGCGCAGCAACAAGTCAAGCTCTGGTCGATGTGGTCGAATTCCGCGTATGTTCCAATGGAGGATAGCCATTGAGTATATTATGGGATAAGTTTCAAATCGAAAGACGCTTCTGCAGATTGGGATTAGCTGGTCGATTCAATTTGTTCTTCTTAGGCGTTGGGCTAGTACTATTTTCAGGAGCACGATCCTGCCGTTTCCGCACTGTCCCTCTGGCAGTGGCGGCAGAATCCTCCTGGTCCATCTCCTCCACAAGGGAGGTCCCTTTTTCAAGAGCAGTTTTAGGTCGAAGTAGTTCGAACCGATTGGATGTGCTGATCGGCGAAGACGGCCGTCGCCGATTCACGCCCTCCTCCCCAGATGACCCTTCAGAGGAGGATACACGTGTGGAGTTGCGTGAACTTTTCTTACCTTTAGATGACTTGGTAATAGATTGCACATTCTCTTTCAAGAAGTCTTGTCGTACATACTTGGTCTTAAACTGTTTTTCCGGGGCAGAAGACGTCGTGAGTTTACCAACTTTAGTTCCAGAGGTCGAGGCTTTCGGTGACAACTGTGCAGGACTATTCTGTAACTAGCGGATTTGGCAGATGTTGATACCAACTTGGGTGTAGGTGCCGAAGGCTTTGGCAGCGCTTGGGCTAAAATAACCTTTTCCGCAATTGTAGCCCCGTTCATATCGCCGGTCTGTGTTGCGATTTCCCGACGCGGTACCGGTTTAGCTGCAACTGCGCTATAGGTACCGGACCTCGGGGCAGAGGGTTGGCGGAGTCGCAGGAGCTTCCGGGCTTCCAAGAAGGACACCTTCTCTTTCACCCGTATCTCCTGGATCGCTCGTTCCTCTGCAAAACGGGGGCAGTCTCGGGAACTAGATGGGTGTTCCCCGTTACAGTTCACACACGATGGAGCTGAAGCACAAGCCCCATCGTAGGAGATGTCACCGCAGTGGACGCAGGTAGACTTGCCGGTACACAACTCACTAGTGTGACCAAAACGTTGGCATTTAAAGCACCTCAGCGGATTGGGTATATAAGGCCTAACTTCGATGGCTTCATACCCTGCCCTAATCTTTTGAGGCAGATCAACCCGATCAAAAGTAAGAAACAGGGTACGAGTAGGCAGGAATTCACCGTTGATCTTACGTTGTACCCGATAAACAGCTGAGACACCCTGAGTCGCAAGATTTTCTTGGATCTCCTCAATGGACAAACCGTCCAACGCGCGGGTTGTTATTACACCGCGGGAGGAGTTCAGCGACTTGTGCACCTCGACCTTCACTGGATAGCTGGCTAACATGGTGGCTTTAAGTATTCTTGCAGCTTGCGAGGCGGAGTTGGCTTCGACAAGAAGTGTACCATTGCGAGCTCGAACGCAGGATTTAACAGGACCAGCAATGGCATCGAGACCCTTTTGGATAGTAAAAGGGCTCACCGTAAGGAACTTCTTACCTTCCTCTGTCCTATGAATAACCAAGTAGCGAGGACCACATGACTCGACTACTTCCTTTCCAACGTCTTTATTTGAAATCGGGGGTTTAAGTTTTGGTGCCATAAATAAAAATTGTATAAATTCATCCCCCAGTGCTCCCCACCCACCACGGAGCCCAACGAGGGGTCACCCCACTGGGGTGACAGGGCTACACAGGGGATATAGCGGGCTCGCCGTCCCACTCACCCTGGAGTTCGGTGTAATACCTAGTCCTGGCCGATTGACTAGGGGTGGGTTAGTCCCTAGCCTCCCGTTTAGGCAAATCAGAAACCAAAGCGGTGTATTAGGCTGCGCACCCTCCCCAGTTACTGAAAGACAGAAGCCCAGGCTCAGGTACGCAACCCTCAACCAACCAGGATATTCCTCTTCACCGACACGGGTCTCCACGCACGGCCTACACGTGGGTGGGCATTTTGACCTTCTGGCTCCCTCACCACTCTGAGGTTGCCCACAGAGGGAGTCAAGGTGGCTCGGGAGCCCGGGTGCGCCTAACCCGTACCTACCGTAGTAGGCCCCTGGGGGGGTTTGGGATGGAGGATTTTTGCTCAAGATGTTCGTGTCGCATCACCAAGTCTGGTATTTTACCGACCTTTCATATTTTATAGTAGTGTTCACAGACACACGGACACACACGGACTTTTTTTTTCTAGAAATGCTGTTAAACTTTCTACGTAGTATGTAGAAAGTATACACAGAAAGTATTGTATTGCTTTCAAAAACTCCATACCGAGATTTCACCGAAAAAAATATGTTTTGAGAACCCCTGACTGCAAAAACAAAACATTTTTTAGAAAAATGTGTGTGTGGGGGTGGGGGGAATTACTATCCTTAGAAATACTATTTAAATTCAGTATTTTAAATGGATGCAACACGAAGATTTTCAAGAAAGTCCCTCACCCCTAACTACCCTTAAATGGAAAACATTTCGAAATTTTTTAGTTTCTCAAAAATGGCCCTAACGATTTTGATTAAAATATGGTATATTAAAGATATTTATATATGAAATAAAATGTATATCTTGAATTTTCTGAGCATATCCTCTGAAGACATGTTTATTGTGAATGAATTTTACGGAATTTTGTATAACTGATAAACAGTAAGAGTTAGACAAAAACTTACTTAACAAAAAATGTGGAGCACATTAAAACACACAATTTATGTCATTTACATTTTTATTGTGAAGTTGGTAGTGTTTGAGATATCCTTTGATATTGGGTTTCAGTTTTAAAATACTTATACTATTCGCATACGGGAAATTGTCAACTCCTGGATTTGAATGCCATAGCAACCACATTTTAAAACATTGGACTGTCGGTTTGGCCTAGTGTACTCCGTTTCACTTCTACTAACGATTAGCTCATTGAAGTAATGGAAGAGTGAATGTATGTTGACAGGTGCTGCTTGTGTTTGTGCCTGTGCTCCTATCTGCCGTACTGTTCCCCGTGCTGTCTCAAGCTGAGCTACTACTGCGAGCACTGCGGGGCCTTCATGGGCTCCAAGCGGGCCACCAAGAAAGGACCTCCAAAATGGGTCAAATGAGACACACATTTTATACAACAATATACCTATTTCATTTATCCCTTTTTGTACCATTTTCTAATGTGCACTCTTCTTTCTTTGTTGTCAAAAATATATTTTAACAATACACATTTTAACATATATATTGTCTTATTAGATTCAGCTATAAGTTATATTGTTTAGATGATAATGATATAATGATACTGGTGATCAAAACAGGAAGAAATTGAGAGAAAAATGAAGCAGAAATGCCGGCTATTTCTTAAAATTATTGTTGACATTCAGGGACCTCATAAGTCTCGCCATCGATCATTTGGGTACAATATACGAAGACCATCCAGAAAATAATAAACGATTCGACGTAACTAAATGACAACAAATGTTATCAATACAAAACTTGATGTACAATGTTACACTACCTCACTCTATTTCTCAACGTAATCTCCAAGACATTTATTGTCACGTGGTACCAGTTTTTCATTGCCGATGTTATACTTTTCTATTGTCAGAGAAGTTATTCGTTTTTTTTTTTTAATGCACAAAATATTCGCCCAATTCAATTTTATAGGCAAATAACGCAAGTGTATAGTGATAATGCAATGAACAAGTCTTCAGTGAGGAAATGGCGCATAATTTACGAGTAATCAAGGAAGAATATAACAGTGTGTACGATAAAGACCGGAGTGGAAGCTCATCAATCGTTATGAAGGAGTTGAAAGCAAATGTTGATAAAAGGATTAACAAAAACAAGTGTTTCACTTTGGACACCGTACATGACTTTTTGCATCGAAAAGATTTCCCAGCCATGAAGACCTCAAAGTGACAGTGACTTCTTGGCTCGTATCTTTAGCGGTGAAACACCGCTACCACGTGACAATAAACGTATTGATAACAATGGAGATTACGTAGAGAAATAGAGTAAGGTAGTGTAATAAAGTTTTGTGTTGATAACTTTCATTATTATTTAGTTATGTCAAATCATCTGTCACTTTCTGGATAACCTTTGTGATATTTTCTTCGTACTTCATCTACCATCCATAATCGATAAGGAATGTATTGCAAGCAATCTAAAATTCCATTCGATGTTAGCTTATGTGTCTGAATACGTGTCTATGAACACCAAAACTGATTGCTACAATCACATAACATTCTCTAGCTCTTCCAAATGCAATCTATCTTTACTGTTTAGTTTGGTTTTTTATTTTGTCTACATCATGCTAATCGAGATTAACAATAGCAGAATTTCTTTTGTCAATTGCTCACTTTAAGCAGTAGAGAAAAAAGAGGATACATTATGCTAAAGCGATAGTAAAATTTTGAGAAGCTGGTCACTATATGAAACAATTGAGATTCGGTTCGTTTGGTTGGTTACGCTTGAGAAAAGTTAGGTAGCTTATAATTGAAACCATTATTTCGAATACGAGAAAACGTATAGCACATAAAGTATGTGTGTTAATAAGATCTACATGATTTGTATACCAAGTTTTTGTCTATCTCTTACGGATTAACCGTTATGAAAAATTCTGCAAAACTCACCAAGAATAAAGCTTCAAAGTGTGCATTTTAATTGGCATGTAAATAGTCTTAATATACGGTATTTTAAACAAAACCGTTTGAGCCAGTTTTGAGAAAAAAAAGTTTCAAAAAAAATTTCCAAGTTAAGGGTTGTTTGTGGTGAAGGATTTTGTTGTAAATCTTCCTGTCCATCCTTGAGAAATACTAAACATAAATAAAAAGTTTCGTTTCGAGCTATGCGGTACACATACACACACATACACATAAAGACCTTTTTCTAAAAATGCCTTTTTCGGACTCAGAATACCTCAAAACATATTCCGGTGAAATCTCGACATCATTTTTTGGTGGAATTAAAATAACTTCTCTATCCACTTTGTACATTATACATACTGGCTAGAGAAAGTAAACATTAGCAGGAATAGTCTTATTTCTTGCTTCCTTGTAAGTAGAATGGAAATAAGAGAGTATACTACGTTAAAAATGATATAATCAAATGATTTAAAAGCTGGTTGCTACATATTTTGTATGGCCAAGAGTTGACAAATTCCTGCTGAAACCAACTTAAGGCTGAAACCAATAAATAGGAATATTTCAAAAATGGTTGCTTCTACAAAAAAAACTCGAATGACCAAATTTGTGTGTTTTAACAAGGTCTAAATTTTTTGCAAAGTAAGATTTTGCCTTTCTCTTACAGTTTTAGAGTTGTGTAAAATTTAGCAAAGTTCATCCCAAATAAAGAGATATTCAGAGTCTATTCGCTGAAAATTCAAGATATACGTTTCGATTGCAATAAAAAATATTTTAAACATACATAAATTTAATTCAAAATTATTAGAGCCAACTTGAAAGAAAAAAACTTCCGAAAATTCTGCCATGTAAAGAGTAGTTTGGGGTGGGGGATATTTTTATTAAAACCTTCCTATCGTAACCTTGGAAGATAGTAAATTAAAATACTAAGTTTGGTATTTAACGGACTTTTGGTTTTTGAGCTATGCTGTCCACACACAGACACACACATGGAAATGGAGATTTTTCTGACACAGGGTACCTCAACACATAGTCTGGTGAAATCTTCATATCGAATTTTTGGGTGGAATAAAATACTCTCCCTGTCCACTATGATACGTGCTAGAGTAACACATGCAACACTCTACCTAAGGTATATTTTACATAGAACGATATTTCTGAAATATAGCTGTAATGATTATCATTAAAATACTATAAGTATGTTTATATGACAAATATATGAATTTTTGTGAATACTCAGTGAATTCTTACATTCCCTTTTTACTTTCTCTTTACGTAAGTACATAGTGTATAGAGAAGGTATTGCACTCCACCCAAAAATTCGATACCGAGATTTCACCGGAAATATACGTTTTAGGTCCCCTGTATCCAAAAAAAAAAACATTTTCACAAAAAGGTGTGTGTGTGTGTGTGTTTGTGTGTCCGTGTGTCTGTGAACACGATAACTCTAAAACGAAAAGTACGTAAAATACCAAACTTGGTATTTATGTTTAGTATCTTCCAGGGATACGACACAAAAATGTTGAGAAAAAATCCACCACTCCAAACTACCCCTTACATGGAACTTGTTTTCGAAAATGTTGACTGTCTCAAAAATGGCTGTAACGATTTTGATTAAACTTTCGTATATTAAAGATATTTACCTGACAAATAAAATTTATATCTTGAATTTTCTTGGAATAGCCTCTGAAGACTACTTTATTCTGGATGAATTTTAGGGAATTTTGAGTAACTGCTAAACCATAAGAGATGGAAAAAAACTTACTACGTGGGAAATGTAGAGCACGTTAAAACACACAATTTATGTAATGTATATTTTTTTCGTGGAGTTATTCCTTTTTGAGACATTCCTTGTTTTTGGTTTCATCTTTAAAAATTTACGCTTTTCTCATACAGGAAATTGTCAACTCCTGTCCATACAAACAAAGGAACTTCAGTCACATAGCAACCAGACTTTGACAATCACTGTTAACTTATGTTACTCTCTTATTTCGCTTCTACTTACAAGGAGGCAACTAATAAGCCGATTTCTGCTATTTTGCCTTCTTTTCTGATTAGCATGAAGAAAATAGAAGCATAAGCTTTTTAACAATCATTTATTACAGAGATGTAGAGAAAGTCATGTGAATGGATCACATCAGATTTTTACTTTCTCTATACGTACTATGTACATAGTCTATAGAGAGGGTATTGCACTCCATCCAAAAATTCGATACCGAGATTTCACCGGAAATATATGTTTTAGGGTCCCCTGTATCCAAAAAAAATGTTCACAAAAAGGCCTGTGTGTCCGTGTGGCTGTGAACACGATAACTCAAAAACGAAAAGTCTGTAAAATTAGTATAAATACAAGGCCTTAAAAATTCAAATATTTGACGGCAAAGCTTTATATTTGAAAGACGATAATGTATGGTGCGTGAATGCATGAAGAAGGTTACACGTATCGGGGCATCCGAAGAATCGGGGAAAAAGAAGTTGATGTGATCGTATGGGGATGATATATAGGAGGGGAAAAAGAAGAACAAGAAGAAAATGCAATTGAGAGTGAAACCTTATAATGAGAAAAAAAAAACTGTCAAAGAAGGTATTCGAATGAGTGTACGTGTATGTGGATGAGTGAGGCAAGAGTAACGAGGTCATCGAACAAGATAGAACAGTTTAAAACTTTGAAAAAAGCATGATGATAAGATGATAATGGTGTTTATGGGCGCTCAACTGCCGAGGCCATAAGCGCCCTTATGATTAAAACTTGGCAATAAGTAAAAGAGCTAACACAGTTGATACGGAAGTAACAGAACGGTCCAGTCCTCTAAACAGAGCTGGATATAAAACTCCATCTAAAATCAACGCATTAAAATCAAAAGAGTTTAAAAAACCGCTATCACACTAAAACGTCAAGGTAAAAGAAAGTTCTGCTAAAAATTTAAAAACCCTGTCCACTGCTCTTGGGTCATCTGCCAGGACCTCAGCAAGAGAGGCCGGCATGCCCATAGATGACCGAATGTGTGCCAGGTGATGATGATAATGGTGTTTAAGAGCGCTCAACTGCCGAGGTCATAAGCGCCCTTACGATTAAAACTTGGCAATAGGCAGTAAGAAAATACCAAAAAAAGGAAAAAAAAAAAAAAGAAAAACACAAGTAAAAGAGCTAACACCGTTGAAACGGAAGTAACAGAACGCTCCAGCCCTCTAAACAGAGCTGGATATAAAACTCCATCTAAAATCAACACATTAAAATTAAAAGAGTTTAAAAAAAAAACTGCTATCACACTAAAACGTCAAGGTAAAAGAAAGTTTTGCTAAAAATTTAAAAACCCTGTCCACTGCTCTTGGGTCATCTGCCAGGACCTCAGCAAGAGAGGCCGGCTTGCCCATAGATGACCGAATGTGTGCCAGGTGACCACACTAAAGCAACACATGACGAACTGTCTGTGCCTCCCCACAGAGCGCACAGACAGGAGCAGGTTCACGTTTAAAAAGGTAACTGTGAGTAAAAATACAGTGGCCAATTCTTAGCCGAGCTAGTACTACCTCCTCCCGGCGGAATAAACGAGAGGAGGTTACCCAGTTGACAGGGAGGTCCTTCACCTCTCGCAGCTTATTACCACGGAGAGCCGACCACTCCGCATGCCAAGTCGAAAAAACGGCTCTCCGTACAGCCACTCTAAAATCTTCTGCTGTTGAATGGGTAATCGTAACACTGGGCGCTGTGACTGCCGATTTCGCTGCCAAATCCACCGTGTCATTCCCTGGCAAGCCAACGTGTCCAGGAATCCATGCGCACTCCACATTAAAACCAGAAGCGTGCAAAATGTGGAGCGCGTCCTGGATGCGCTGCACCAAAGGATGGTAATTGTACAGCTCACGAATGCTCTGAAGGGCACTAAGGGAATCACTAAGAATAAGGCAGTCACCTAATTTTCGACGTCGAATATACAGAAGGGCTTGATAAATAGCATATAGCTCGGCAGAATATATAGATGTGCAACTAGGCAAACCGTAAGTAGAAGTTGCGGTGCCAGTGACAAAGGCACATCCAACACCGTCGGGGCTCTTACTACCATCGGTGTAAATACAAATACGGCCACTGTATTTGGATAAAAATTCTAAAAAGCAACGACGAATACTATCAAGAGGCGTAACAGATTTCCCGTAGAGCGTCATCCCGAGATCGACATGGGTGAGTGAGTGAGTGAGTAGTGTTTAAGGGCCCGTCGACAACTAGGTCATTTGGGCCCGAAGTTAAGAAAAGAAACACACATTAAAAACAAATCTAAAGAAGAAAAGGTAAAATGTGCTAAAAAGCCTTACAAAGGCACACACGAGAAAAGGCACGGGTGATAAAAAAACCAAGCCTAAAAGGTTAAAAAACGAAAAAACACACAAAAAGTGGTCTTATATGGTAAAAGAGTCTAAAAAGTTAAAAAGGCTAAAATTGCACACACGCATGAAACAGGTCAGATGTCTTTGCTGAGGCCAATAGAGGCAACAAAGCGTAGCACCATATCGACGGAATTGGCGTCGTCGCATAAAATGGCAGGTAAGGAGGTACCCAGGCCGATGGATTGCCGTCCACGATGAAATTTCGGACAATCAAGCAACACATGTGCCACAGACAGACGAACATCGCAGGTCTGACATATAGGAGCTGGCTCAGCGCGTAGAAGGTAGCCATGTGTTAGCCGCGTGTGACCGATACGCAGACGCGTAAGGATAACCTCGCGGCGCCGGTTTGGCTGGCAAGATGTGAGCCATGGCTGTACCGTGTCTTTGAGTATGCGAAGCTGTGTACCTGCTAAGTTTTGCCAAGATTGCTGCCAAGCTAAAAGAAGAGACCTGCGAAAGTAACGTGAAGCATCCCCTGAGGGCACAGCCACTTCCGAATAATCCTGCAAGGAGCAGGCAGGCTTGGCAGACCTATCCGCTACCTCATTACTTGCAATACCGAGATGACCTGGAACCCACGTGAAGATGAACTGGTAGCTGCAAGCAATCAATTCAGAAAGGCGAGATTGAATGCGCATAACGAGTGATGAGGAGCCAGTATACTGCTGCAGAGCCTGTAGGGCACTCAAGGAATCGCTGCAAACAAGAAAACTACCAGGTGCTAAAAGCGAGATAAAATCTAGAAAGTAAAAGATAGCGTACAGTTCGGCGGTGAATACCGAACTGGCTTCCGCAAGGCGATAATTCTGTGCTACTCCATTGTAATAAAAGGCACAAACTGTAGCTCCTGCCAGCTGGGAGCCGTCAGTGAATACCGGTGCATATGCCCGGTAATTGCTTAAAAGTTCGTAAAACAGTCGCTGAAATACCTCCGGAGCGGTCGAACGTTTCACAAGGTTGGAGAGGGTCAGGTCGAAACTGGGACGCCTCAGTTGCCAAGCAGGTTCCGGATAAACAAAAACACGCTCCACAGGAGGCAATCTGAGACCCCTATCGGAGAGCAGTTCACGAAACCGAATACCACAGGGGCGCGAAGCAGTGGCGTTCCTCAGATAGCGGTGTGATAATGATAATGGTGTTTAAGGGCGCTCAACTGCCGAGGTCATAAGCGCCCTTATGATTAAAACTTGGCAATAGGCAGTAAGAAAAATACCAAAAAAAGGAAAAACCACAAGTAAAAGAGCTAACCAGTTGAAACTGAAGTAACAGAACGGTCCAGCCCTCTAGACAGAGCTGGATATAAAACTCCATCTAAAATCTACACTTTAAAATTAAAAGAGTTTAAAAAAAAAACTGCTATCACACTAAAACGTCAAGGTAAAGGAAAGTTTTGCTAAAAATTTAAAAACCCTGTCCACTGCTCTTGGGTCATCTGCCAGGACGTCAGCAAGAGAGGCCGGCATGCCCATAGATGACCGAATGTGTGCCAGGTGACCACACTCCAGCAACACATGACGAACTGTCTGTGCCTCCCCACAGAGCGCACAGACAGGAGCAGGTTCACGTTTAAAAAGGTAACTGTGAGTAAAAATACAGTGGCCAATTCTTAGCCGAGCTAGTACTACCTCCTCCCGGCGGAATAAACGAGAGGAGGTTACCCAGTTGACAGGGAGGTCCTTCACCTCTCGCAGCTTATTACCACGGAGAGCCGACCACTCCGCATGCCAAGTCGAAAAAACGGCTCTCCGTACAGCCACTCTAAAATCTTCTGCTGTTGAATGGGTAATCGTAACACTGGGCGCTGTGACTGCCGATTTCGCTGCCAAATCCGCCGTGTCATTCCCTGGCAAGCCAACGTGTCCAGGAATCCATGCGCACTCCACATTAAAGCCAGAAGCGTGCAAAATGTGGAGAACGTCCTGGATGCGCTGCACCAAAGGATGGTAATTGTACAGCTCACGAATGCTCTGAAGGGCACTAAGGGAATCACTAAGAATAAGGCAGTCACCTAATTTTCGACGTCGAATATACAGAAGGGCTTGATAAATAGCATATAGCTCGGCAGAATATATAGATGTGCAACTAGGCAAACCGTAAGTAGAAGTTGCGGTGCCAGTTACAAAGGCACATCCAACACCGTCGGGGCTCTTACTACCATCGGTGTAAATACAAATACGGCCACTGTATTTGGATAAAAATTCTAAAAAGCAACGACGAATACTATCAAGAGGCGTAACAGATTTCCCGTAGAGCGTCATCCCGAGATCGACATGGGAGGTAGCGCGTAACCAAGGGGGGTGTATACTCTCTCCCTTGGATAACAGCCGAGGAATGTCAACATGGTGCTGGCGTAGAAGCTCACGGAAACGAAAACCTGCTGGCCTGGGGCTCAGAGAGCGGAGGCAGTATCGCTCGTGCAGCTCAGGGGAGAAAAACGCGTGATAAGTTGGATGCCCAGGCATACACTTCAGCCCACAGCCATAGTTAGCAAGCAGGACATCACGCCGACAACGCAGAGGAGGTTCTCCCGATTCGGCGTAGAGGCTAACAACTGGGCTCGTTGGAAAAGCTCCAACGGCCACACGGATGCCCTGGTTATGGACTGTGTCTAACCTTCTGAGCACTGAAGGTCGAGCTGAAGAATACACAATGCTGCCATAGTCCAACTTCGAACGAATCACAGCACGATAAAGACGGAGCAATGTCGTCCGATCCGCACCCCAAGACTTGCCACTTAGTATCCGTAAAAGATTTAGAGAACGGTCACATCGTGCTCTAAGCTGTGCTATTTGTGGTGCCCAACAAAGTTTCCGATCGAAGATCAAACCAAGGAATCTCGCCTCGTCTGCGAAAGGAAGTAAATCTGGCCCGAGTCGAAGAGACGGCGGCATATGCCACTTACGGCGCCAGAAGTTAACGCAGACTGTCTTCTCAGCGGAGAAACGAAAACCGTGTTTCGAGCTCCATGCATAGAGATTGTCCAAACACCGCTGGAGACGGCGTTCCAAAAACGGTGTACGCTGAGAAGTACAGAAGATGGCAAAGTCGTCCACGAATAAACAGGAAGAGACACCTTGAGGCACACATAGTGATATGGAATTTATCGCAATAGCAAATAGAGTCACGCTGAGTACCGAGCCCTGCGGCACTCCGTTCTCTTGAATAAAATGGTTAGAAAAAACCGAACCCACCCTCACTCGAAAAACGCGGTCCCGCATAAACTCCTGAATGACCGACGGTAGGCGTCCACGTATGTTCCAGTTGTGCAGAGAACGCAATATTCCCGCCCGCCAACACGTGTCGTAGGCCTTCTCGAGGTCAAAAAATATCCCAACTGTGGGGCTGTTCTTAAGAAACCCGTCCATAATCTGAGTTGACAGAGAGACAAGGTGGTCAGCAGTTGAACGTCGTCGTCGAAAGCCACACTGGATGTTCGTCAGAAGATTGTGGGATTCCAGCCACCACACCAACCGTCCATTTATCATGCGTTCCATCACCTTGCAAACGCAACTGGTGAGGGAAATAGGACGGTAACTGGAAGGAAGATGGCGGTCCTTTCCAGGTTTAAGAATGGGTATGATGGTGGCCTCCCGCCACTTGTCTGGAAAAATGCCATCAACCCAGACACGATTATAGACCTCGAGTAGGAAATCTTTGCCATCAGGAGAGAGATGTTGCAACATTTGGACGTGGATACCATCTGGACCTGGTGCTGAGTGTCGTGAAGAGGAGAGTGCATTGTCTAGCTCTGCCAGGGTGAAAAGGCGATTATAATCCTCAAGGTTGCCAGAAAGAAACGAGAATTCTTGAGATTCCACCTGGTTCTTAACTGTAAGAAACTCAGGGGAATAGTTGCCTGAGCTAGACACCTCAGCGAAAGCACTGCCTAAAGTATTCGCCACGTCAAATGTATCAACAACAGCTCCGGTAGGTGTTTTGAGACCGGCGATGGGCATATGGTTCGGTTTCCCAGCCACACGTCTTAACTTATCCCATACGACAGAGGAAGGTGTATGTCGATTAAAGGAACCCACGAATTTATTCCATGACATCTTTTTGCTATCCTTAATAACCCGCCTAGAATGTGCACGCATCCGTTTATAGTGTATCAGGTTATCCAGTGTAGGAAAACGCTGGAAAACCCGTAGAGCTCGTCTGCGAGCGCGAATAGCATCCCGACAGTCATCGGTCCACCAAGGTACCGGAAATCGACGGCTGTAGCCAGTCGAACGCGGAATGGATTGCTCAGCAGCAGAAAGAATGGTGCCTGTAAGATGTTCGACCAAGTGGTTCACAGAGTCGTGCTCTTCGTAGCTAAATTCAGCCAAGTGGGAGTACAGTTCCCAGCTGGCGTGGTCTAGGCGCCAACTAGGTAAACGGGTGGAACATACAACGGGTGTCAAGACACTAATACGACAAGGAAAGTGGTCACTAGAATGCAAATCCGAGATGATATTCCAGCATAAGGTGACTGCCAGCTGAGGGGAACAAATTGCAATGTCAATGTGTGAAAAACTATGAAATGCGTCAGATAGAAAGGTGGGCTCTCCGGTGTTCAAGAGAGCAAGATTCTGATTATCCAAGAAATCTTTAAGTAGCGTACCTCTCGCACAAGCCCGAGGAGAGCCCCAAAGAGGGTGATGGGCATTCACGTCGCCTACCAATAAAAAGGGTGGTGGCAACTGCGAAATGAGGTGTTCTAAGTCGCTGTGCGAGAGGTCCGCAGATGGAGGCAAATAGATACTGCAAATGGTGAATGAAGCGGAGGGTAGCTTAATGCTGACTGCAACGGACTGGATTGCAGATTGTATGGGTACGGAGTTGGCAAAAATATCATCTCGAATAAGCATCATAGTGCCCCCATGTGCCGGGACACCGTCCTCCGGGGATAAATCACATCGTACGGAGGAGTACTGCCTGATGGTAACGGTGTCCTGTGGACGGAGCTTCGTCTCTTGTAAACATACAGCCAAGGGTTCATGCTGGCGCAGCAACAAGTCAAGCTCTGGTCGATGTGGTCGAATTCCGCGTATGTTCCAATGGAGGATAGCCATTGAGTATATTATGGGATAAGTTTCAAATCGAAAGACGCTTCTGCAGATTGGGATTAGCTGGTCGGTTCAATTTGTTCTTCTTAGGCGTTGGGCTGGTACTATTTTCAGGAGCACGATCCTGCCGTTTCCGCACTGTCCCTCTGGCAGTGGCGGCAGAATCCTCCTGGTCCATCTCCTCCACAAGGGAGGTCCCTTTTTCAAGAGCAGTTTTCGGTCCAAGTAGTTCGAACCGATTGGATGTGCTGATCGGCGAAGACGGCCGTCGCCGATTCACGCCCTCCTCCCCAGATGACCCTTCAGAGGAGGATACACGTGTGGAGTTGCGTGAACTTTTCTTACCTTTAGATGACTTGGTAATAGATTGCACATTTTCTTTCAAAAAGTCTTGTCGTACATACTTGGTCTTAAACTGTCTTTCTGGGGCAGAAGACGTCGTGAATTTAATAGCTTTAGTTCCGGAGGTCGAGGCTTTCGGTGACAACTGTGCAGGATTATTCTGTAAGCTGGCGGATTTGGCAGATGTTGATACCAACTTGGGTGTAGGTGCCGAAGGCTTTGGCAGCGCTTGGGCTAAAATAACCTTTTCCGCAATTGTAGCCCCGTTCATATCGCCGGTCTGTGTTGCGATTTCCCGACGCGGTACCGGTTTAGCTGCAACTGAGCTATAGGTACCGGACCTCGGGGCAGAGGGTTGGCGGAGTCGCAGGAGCTTCCGGGCTTCCAAGAAGGACACCTTCTCTTTCACCCGTATCTCCTGGATCGCTCGTTCCTCTGCAAAACGGGGGCAGTCTCGGGAACTAGATGGGTGTTCACCGTTACAGTTCACACACGATGGAGCTGAAGCACAAGCCCCATCGTGGGAGGTGTCACCGCAGTGGACGCAGGTGGACTTGCCGGTACACAACTCACTAGTGTGACCAAAACGTTGGCATTTAAAGCACCTCAGCGGATTGGGTATATAAGGCCTAACTTCGATGGCTTCATACCCTGCTCTAATCTTTTGAGGCAGATCAACCCGATCAAAAGTAAGAAACAGGGTACGAGTAGGCAGGAATTCACCGTTGATCTTACGTTGTACCCGATAAACAGCTGAGACACCCTGAGTCGCAAGATTTTCTTGGATCTCCTCAATGGACAAACCGTCCAACGCGCGTGTTGTTACTACACCGCGGGAGGAGTTCAGCGACTTGTGCACCTCGACCTTCACTGGATAGCTGGCTAACGTGGTGGCTTTAAGTATCCTTGCAGCTTGCGAGGCGGAGTTGGCTTCGACAAGAAGTGTACCGTTACGAGCTCGAACGCAAGATTTGACCGGACCAGCAATGGCATCGAGACCCTTTTGGATAGTAAAAGGGCTCACCGTAAGGAACTTCTTACCTTCCTCTGTCCTATGAATAACCAAGTAGCGAGGACCACATGACTCGACTACTTCCTTTCCAACGTTTGCATTTAAAATAAGGGGTTTTGGTTTTGGTGCCATAAAAAATGGTATAAATTCATCCCCCAGTGCTCCCCACCCACCACGGAGCCCAACGAGGGGTCACCCCACTGGGGTGACAGGGCTACACAGGGGATATAGCGGGCTCGCCGTCCCACTCACCCTGGAGTTCGGTGTAATACCTAGTCCTGGCCGATTGACTAGGGGTGGGTTAGTCCCTAGCCTCCCGTTTAGGCAAATCAGAAACCAAAGCGGTGTATTAGGCTGCGCACCCTCCCCAGTTACTGAAAGACAGAAGCCCAGGCTCAGGTACGCAACCCTCAACCAACCAGGATATTCCTCTTCACCGACACGGGTCTCCACGCACGGCCTACACGTGGGTGGGCATTTTCACCTACTGACTCCCTCACCACTCTGAGGTTGCCCACAGAGGGAGTCAAGGTGGCTCGGGACCCCGGGTGCGCCTAACCCGTACCTACCGTAGTAGGCCCCTGGGGGGGTGTGCCAGGTGACCACACTCCAGCAACACATGACGAACTGTCTGTGCCTCCCCACAGAGCGCACAGACAGGAGCAGGTTCACGTTTAAAAAGGTAACTGTGTGTAAAAATACAGTGGCCAATTCTTAGACGAGCTAGTACTACCTCCTCCCGGCGGAATAAACGAGAGGAGGTTACCCAGTTGACAGGGAGGTCCTTCACCTCTCGCAGCTTATTACCACGGAGAGCCGACCACTCCGCATGCCAAGTCGAAAAAACGGCTCTCCGTACAGCCACTCTAAAATCTTCTGCTGTTGAATGGGTAATCGTAACACTGGGCGCTGTGACTGCCGATTTCGCTGCCAAATCCGCCGTGTCATTCCCTGGCAAGCCAACGTGTCCAGGAATCCATGCGCACTCCACATTAAAACCAGAAGCGTGCAAAATGTGGAGAACGTCCTGGATGCGCTGCACCAAAGGATGGTAATTGTACAGCTCACGAATGCTCTGGAGGGCACTAAGGGAATCACTAAGAATAAGGCAGTCACCTAATTTTCGACGTCGAATATACAGAAGGGCTTGATAAATAGCATATAGCTCGGCAGAATATATAGATGTGCAACTAGGCAAACCGTAAGTAGAAGTTGCGGTGCCAGTTACAAAGGCACATCCAACACCGTCGGGGCTCTTACTACCATCGGTGTAAATACAAATACGGCCACTGTATTTGGATAAAAATTCTAAAAAGCAACGACGAATACTATCAAGAGGCGTAACAGATTTCCCGTAGAGCGTCATCCCGAGATGGACATGGGAGGTAGCGCGTAACCAAGGGGGGTGTATACTCTCTCCCTTGGATAACAGCCGAGGAATGTCAACATGGTGCTGGCGTAGAAGCTCACGGAAACGAAAACCTGCTGGCCTGGGGCTCAGAGAGCGGAGGCAGTATCGCTCGTGCAGCTCAGGGGAGAAAAACGCGTGATAAGTTGGATGCCCAGGCATACACTTCAGCCCACAGCCATAATTAGCAAGCAGGACATCACGCCGACAACGCAGAGGAGGTTCTCCCGATTCGGCGTAGAGGCTAACAACTGGGCTCGTTGGAAAAGCTCCAACGGCCACACGGATGCCCTGGTTATGGACTGTGTCTAACCTTCTGAGCACTGAAGGTCGAGCTGAAGAATACACAATGCTGCCATAGTCCAACTTCGAACGAATCACAGCACGATAAAGACTGAGCAATGTCGTCCGATCCGCGCCCCAAGACTTGCCACTTAGTATCCGTAAAAGATTTAGAGAACGGTCACATCGTGCTCTAAGCTGTGCTATTTGTGGTGCCCAACAAAGTTTCCGATCGAAGATCAAACCAAGGAATCTCGCCTCGTCTGCGAAAGGAAGTAAATCTGGCCCGAGTCGAAGAGACGGCGGCATATGCCACTTACGGCGCCAGAAGTTAACGCAGACTGTCTTCTCAGCGGAGAAACGAAAACCGTGTTTCGAGCTCCATGCATAGAGATTGTCCAAACACCGCTGGAGACGGCGTTCCAAAAACGGTGTACGCTGAGAAGTACAGAAGATGGCAAAGTCGTCCACGAATAAACAGGAAGAGACACCTTGAGGCACACATAGTGATATGGAATTTATCGCAATAGCAAATAGAGTCACGCTGAGTACCGAGCCCTGCGGCACTCCGTTCTCTTGAATAAAATGGTTAGAAAAAACCGAACCCACCCTCACTCGAAAAACGCGGTCCCGCATAAACTCCTGAATGACCAACGGTAGGCGTCCACGTATGTTCCAGTTGTGCAGAGAACGCAATATTCCCGCCCGCCAACACGTGTCGTAGGCCTTCTCGAGGTCAAAAAATATCCCAACTGTGGGGCTGTTCTTAAGAAACCCGTCCATAATCTGAGTTGACAGAGAGACAAGGTGGTCAGCAGTTGAACGTCGTCGTCGAAAGCCACACTGGATGTTCGTCAGAAGATTGTGGGATTCCAGCCACCACACCAACCGTCCATTGATCATGCGTTCCATCACCTTGCAAACGCAACTGGTGAGGGAAATAGGACGGTAACTGGAAGAAAGATGGCGGTCCTTTCCAGGTTTAAGAATGGGTATGATGGTGGCCTCCCGCCACTTGTCTGGAAAAATGCCATCAACCCAGACACGATTATAGACCTCGAAGAGGAAATCTTTGCCATCAGGAGAGAGATGTTGCAACATTTGGACGTGGATACCATCTGGTCCTGGTGCTGAGTGTCATGAAGAGGAGAGTGCATTGTCTAGCTCTGCCAGGGTGAAAAGGCGATTATAATCCTCAAGGTTGCCAGAAAGAAACGAGAATTCTTGAGATTCCACCTGGTTCTTAACTGTAAGAAACTCAGGGGAATAGTTGCCTGAGCTAGACACCTCAGCGAAAGCACTGCCTAAAGTATTCGCCACGTCAAATGTATCAACAACAGCTCCGGTAGGTGTTTTGAGACCGGCGATGGGCATATGGTTCGGTTTCCCAGCCACACGTCTTAACTTATCCCATACGACAGAGGAAGGTGTATGTCGATTAAAGGAACCCACGAATTTATTCCATGACATCTTTTTGCTATCCTTAATAACCCGCCTAGAATGTGCACGCATCCGTTTATAGTGTATCAGGTTATCCAGTGTAGGAAAACGCTGGAAAACCCGTAGAGCTCGTCTGCGAGCGCGAATATCATCCCGACAGTAAGCGGTCCACCAAGGTACCGGAAATCGACGGCTGTAGCCAGTCGAACGCGGAATGGATTGCTCAGCAGCAGAAAGAATGGTCCCTGTAAGATGTTCGACCAAGTGGTTCACAGAGTCGTGCTCTTCGTAGCTAAATTCAGCCAAGTGGGAGTACAGTTCCCAGCTGGCGTGGTCTAGGCGCCAACTAGGTAAACGGGTGGAACATACAACGGGTGTCAAGACACTAATACGACAAGGAAAGTGGTCACTAGAATGCAAATCCGAGATGATATTCCAGCATAAGGTGACTGCCAGCTGAGGGGAACAAATTGCAATGTCAATGTGTGAAAAACAATGAAATGCGTCAGATAGAAAGGTGGGCTCTCCGGTGTTCAAGAGAGCAAGATTCTGACTATCCAAGAAGTCTTTAAGTAGCGTACCTCTCGCACAAGCCCGAGGAGAGCCCCAAAGAGGGTGATGGGCATTCACGTCGCCTACCAATAAAAAGGGTGGTGGCAACTGCGAAATGAGGTGTTCTAAGTCGCGGTGCGAGAGGTCCGCAGATGGAGGCAAATAGATACTGCAAATGGTGAATGAAGCGGAGGGTAGCTTAATGCTGACAGCAACGGACTGGATTGCAGATTGTATGGGTACGGAGTTGGCAAAAATATCATCTCGAATAAGCATCATTTGCCCCCATGTGCCGGGACACCGTCCTCCGGGGATAAATCACATCGTACGGAGGAGTACTGCCTGATGGTAACGGTGTCCTGTGGACGGAGCTTCGTCTCTTGTAAACATACAGCCAAGGGTTCATGCTGGCGCAGCAACAAGTCAAGCTCTGGTCGATGTGGTCGAATTCCGCGTATGTTCCAATGGAGGATAGCCATTGAGTATATTATGGGATAAGTTTCAAATCGAAAGACGCTTCTGCAGATTGGGATTAGCTGGTCGGTTCAATTTGTTCTTCTTAGGCGTTGGGCTAGTACTATTTTCAGGAGCACGATCCTGCCGTTTCCGCACTGTCCCTCTGGCAGTGGCGGCAGAATCCTCCTGGTCCATCTCCTCCACAAGGGAGGTCCCTTTTTCAAGAGCAGTTTTAGGTCCAAGTAGTTCGAACCGATTGGATGTGCTGATCGGCGAAGACGGCCGTCGCCGATTCACGCCCTCCTCCCCAGATGACCCTTCAGAGGAGGATACACGTGTGGAGTTGCGTGTACTTTTCTTACCTTTAGATGACTTGGTAATAGATTGCACATTCTCTTTCAAAAAGTCTTGTCGGACATACTTGGTCTTAAACTGTTTTTCCGGGGCAGAAGGCGTCGTGAATTTAATAGCTTTAGTTCCGGAGGTCGAGGCTTTCGGTGACAAGTGTGCAGGACTATTCTGTAAGCTAGCGGATTTGGCAGATGTCGATACCAACTTGGGTGTAGGTGCCGAAGGCTTTGGCAGCGCTTGGGCTAAAATAACCTTTTCCGCAATTGTAGCCCCGTTCATATCGCCAGTCTGTGTTGCGATTTCCCGACGCGGTACCGGTTTAGCTGCAACTGAACTATAGGTACCGGACCTCGGGGCAGAGGGTTGGCGGAGTCGCAGGAGCTTCCGGGCTTCCAAGAAGGACACCTTCTCTTTCACCCGTATCTCCTGGATCGCTCGTTCCTCTGCAAAACGGGGGCAGTCTCGGGAACTAGATGGGTGTTCCCCGTTACAGTTCACACACGATAGAGCTGAAGCACAAGCCCCATCGTGGGAGGTGTCACCGCAGTGGACGCAGGTGGATTTGCCGGTACACAACTCACTAGTGTGACCAAAACGTTGGCATTTAAAGCACCTCAGCGGATTGGGTATATAAGGCCTAACTTCGATGGCTTCATACCCTGCTCTAATCTTTTGAGGCAGATCAACCCGATCAAAAGTAAGAAACAGGGTACGAGTAGGCAGGAATTCACCGTTGATCTTACGTTGTACCCGATAAACAGCTGAGACACCCTGAGTCGCAAGATTTTCTTGGATCTCCTCAATGGACAAACCGTCCAACGCGCGGGTTGTTACTACACCGCGGGAGGAGTTCAGCGACTTGTGCACCTCGACCTTCACTGGATAGCTGGCTAACGTGGTGGCTTTAAGTATCCTTGCAGCTTGCGAGGCGGAGTTGGCTTCGACAAGAAGTGTACCGTTGCGAGCTCGAACGCAAGATTTGACCGGACCAGCAATGGCATCGAGACCCTTTTGGATAGTAAAAGGGCTCACCGTAAGGAACTTCTTACCTTCCTCTGTCCTATGAATAACCAAGTAGCGAGGACCACATGACTCGACTACTTCCTTTCCAACGTTTGCATTTAAAATAAGGGGTTTTGGTTTTGGTGCCATAAAAAATGGTATAAATTCATCCCCCAGTGCTCCCCACCCACCACGGAGCCCAACGAGGGGTCACCCCACTGGGGTGACAGGGCTACACAGGGGATAAAGCGGGCTCGCCGTCCCACTCACCCTGGAGTTCGGTGTAATACCTAGTCCTGGCCGATTGACTAGGGGTGGGTTAGTCCCTAGCCTCCCGTTTAGGAGATAGCGGTGTGATGATGATGATGATGATGGTGTTTAAGGGCGCTCAACTGCCGAGGTCATAAGCGCCCTTATGATTAAAACTTGGCAATAGCCAGTAAGAAAATACCAAACAAAAAAGTAAACACAAATAAAAGAGCTAACACAGTTGAAACGGAAGTAACAGAAACGTCCAGCCCTCTAACCAGTGCTGGATATAAAACTCCATCTAAAATCAACACATTAAAACCAAAAGAGTTTAAAAACCCGCTATCACACTAAAACGTCAAGGTAAAAGAAAGTTTTGCTAAAAATTTAAAAATCCTGTCCACTGCTCTTGGGTCATCTGCCAGGACCTCAGCAAGAGAGGCCGGCATGCCCATAGATGACCGAATGTGTGCCAGGTGACCACACTCCAGCAACACATGACGAACTGTCTGTGCCTCCCCACAGAGCGCACAGACAGGAGCAGGTTCACGTTTAAAAAGGTAACTGTGAGTAAAAATACAGTGGCCAATTCTTAGCCGAGCTAGTACTACCTCCTCCCGGCGGAATAAACGAGAGGAGGTTACCCAGTTGACAGGGAGGTCCTTCACCTCTCGCAGCTTATTACCACGGAGAGCCGACCACTCCGCATGCCAAGTCGAAAAAACGGCTCTCCGTACAGCCACTCTAAAATCTTCTGCTGTTGAATGGGTAATCGTAACACTGGGCGCTGTGACTGCCGATTTCGCTGCCAAATCCGCCGTGTCATTCCCTGGCAAGCCAACGTGTCCAGGAATCCATGCGCACTCCACATTAAAACCAGAAGCGTGCAAAATGTGGAGAACGTCCTGGATGCGCTGCACCAAAGGATGGTAATTGTACAGCTCACGAATGCTCTGAAGGGCACTAAGGGAATCACTAAGAATAAGGCAGTCACCTAATTTTCGACGTCGAATATACAGAAGGGCTTGATAAATAGCATATAGCTCGGCAGAATATATAGATGTGCAACTAGGCAAACCGTAAGTAGAAGTTGCGGTGCCAGTTACAAAGGCACATCCAACACCGTCGGGGCTCTTACTACCATCGGTGTAAATACAAATACGGCCACTGTATTTGGATAAAAATTCTAAAAAGCAACGACGAATACTATCAAGAGGCGTAACAGATTTCCCGTAGAGCGTCATCCCGAGATCGACATGGGAGGTAGCGCGTAACCAAGGGGGGTGTATACTCTCTCCCTTGGATAACAGCCGAGGAATGTCAACATGGTGGTGGCGTAGAAGCTCACGGAAACGAAAACCTGCTGGCCTGGGGCTCAGAGAGCGGAGGCAGTATCGCTCGTGCAGCTCAGGGGAGAAAAACGCGTGATAAGTTGGATGCCCAGGCATACACTTCAGCCCACAGCCATAATTAGCAAGCAGGACATCACGCCGACAACGCAGAGGAGGTTCTCCCGATTCGGCGTAGAGGCTAACAACTGGGCTCGTTGGAAAAGCTCCAACGGCCACACGAATGCCCTGGTTATGGACTGTGTCTAACCGTCTGAGCACTGAAGGTCGAGCTGAAGAATACACAATGCTGCCATAGTCCAACTTCGAACGAATCACAGCACGATAAAGACGGAGCAATGTCGTCCGATCCGCACCCCAAGACTTGCCACTTAGTATCCGTAAAAGATTTAGAGAACGGTCACATCGTGCTCTAAGCTGTGCTATTTGTGGTGCCCAACAAAGTTTCCGATCGAAGATCAAACCAAGGAATCTCGCCTCGTCTGCGAAAGGAAGTAAATCTGGCCCGAGTCGAAGAGACGGCGGCATATGCCACTTACGGCGCCAGAAGTTAACGCAGACTGTCTTCTCAGCGGAGAAACGAAAACCGTGTTTCGAGCTCCATGCATAGAGATTGTCCAAACACCGCTGGAGACGGCGTTCCAAAAACGGTGTACGCTGAGAAGTACAGAAGATGGCAAAGTCGTCCACGAATAAACAGGAAGAGACACCTTGAGGCACACATAGTGATATGGAATTTATCGCAATAGCAAATAGAGTCACGCTGAGTACCGAGCCCTGCGGCACTCCGTTCTCTTGAATAAAATGGTTAGAAAAAACCGAACCCACCCTCACTCGAAAAACGCGGTCCCGCATAAACTCCTGAATGACCAACGGTAGGCGTCCACGTATGTTCCAGTTGTGCAGAGAACGCAATATTCCCGCCCGCCAACACGTGTCGTAGGCCTTCTCGAGGTCAAAAAATATCCCAACTGTGGGGCTGTTCTTAAGAAACCCGTCCATAATCTGAGTTGACAGAGAGACAAGGTGGTCAGCAGTTGAACGTCGTCGTCGAAAGCCACACTGGATGTTCGTTAGAAGATTGTGGGATTCCAGCCACCACACCAACCGTCCATTAATCATGCGTTCCATCACCTTGCAAACGCAACTGGTGAGGGAAATAGGACGGTAACTGGAAGGAAGATGGCGGTCCTTTCCAGGTTTAAGAATGGGTATGATGGTGGCCTCCCGCCACTTGTCTGGAAAAATGCCATCAACCCAGACACGATTATAGACCTCGAGTAGGAAATCTTTGCCATCAGGAGAGAGATGTTGCAACATTTGGACGTGGATACCATCTGGACCTGGTGCTGAGTGTCGTGAAGAGGAGAGTGCATTGTCTAGCTCTGCCAGGGTGAAAAGGCGATTATAATCCTCAAGGTTGCCAGAAAGAAACGAGATTTCTTGAGATTCCACCTGGTTCTTAACTGTAAGAAACTCAGGGAATAGTTGCCTGAGCTAGACACCTCAGCGAAAGCACTGCCTAAAGTATTCGCCACGTCAAATGTATCAACAACAGCTCCGGTAGGTGTTTTGAGACCGGCGATGGGCATATGGTTCGGTTTACCAGCCACACGTCTTAACTTATCCCATACGACAGAGGAAGGTGTATGTCGATTAAAGGAACCCACGAATTTATTCCATGACATCTTTTTGCTATCCTTAATAACCCGCCTAGAATGTGCACGCATCCGTTTATAGTGTATCAGGTTATCCAGTGTAGGAAAACGCTGGAAAACCCGTAGAGCTCGTCTGCGAGCGCGAATAGCATCCCGACAGTCAGCGGTCCACCAAGGTACCGGAAATCGACGGCTGTAGCCAGTCGAACGCGGAATGGATTGCTCAGCAGCAGAAAGAATGGTCCCTGTAAGATGTTCGACCAAGTGGTTCACAGAGTCGTGCTCTTCGTAGCTAAATTCAGCCAAGTGGGAGTACAGTTCCCAGCTGGCGTGGTCTAGGCGCCAACTAGGTAAACGGGTGGAACATACAACGGGTGTCAAGACACTAATACGACAAGGAAAGTGGTCACTAGAATGCAAATCCGAGATGATATTCCAGCATAAGGTGACTGCCAGCTGAGGGGAACAAATTGCAATGTCAATGTGTGAAAAACTATGAAATGCGTCAGATAGAAAGGTGGGCTCTCCGGTGTTCAACCCCCCAGGGGCCTACTACGGTAGGTACGGGTTAGGCGCACCCGGGGTCCCGAGCCACCTTGACTCCCTCTGTGGGCAACCTCAGAGTGGTGAGGGAGTCAGTAGGTGAAAATGCCCACCCACGTGTAGGCCGTGCGTGGAGACCCGTGTCGGTGAAGAGGAATATCCTGGTTGGTTGAGGGTTGCGTACCTGAGCCTGGGCTTCTGTCTTTCAGTAACTGGGGAGGGTGCGCAGCCTAATACACCGCTTTGGTTTCTGATTTGCCTAAACGGGAGGCTAGGGACTAACCCACCCCTAGTCAATCGGCCAGGACTAGGTATTACACCGAACTCCAGGGTGAGTGGGACGGCGAGCCCGCTATATCCCCTGTGTAGCCCTGTCACCCCAGTGGGGTGACCCCTCGTTGGGCTCCGTGGTGGGTGGGGAGCACTGGGGGATGAATTTATACCATTTTTTTATGGCACCAAAACCAAAACCCCTTATTTTAAATGCAAACGTTGGAAAGGAAGTAGTCGAGTCATGTGGTCCCCGCTACTTGGTTATTCATAGGACAGAGGAAGGTAAGAAGTTCCTTACGGTGAGCCCTTTTACTATCCAAAAGGGTCTCGATGCCATTGCTGGGTAGGTCAAATCTTGCGTTCGAGCTCGTAACGGTACACTTCTTGTCGAAGCCAACTCCGCCTCGCAAGCTGCAAGGATACTTAAAGCCACCACGTTAGCCAGCTATCCAGTGAAGGTCGAGGTGCACAAGTCGCTGAACTCCTCCCGCGGTGTAGTAACAACCCGCGCGTTGGACGGTTTGTCCATTGAGGAGATCCAAGAAAATCTTGCGACTCAGGGTGTCTCAGCTGTTTATCGGGTACAACGTAAGATCAACGGTGAATTCCTGCCTACTCGTACCCTGTTTCTTACTTTTGATCCGGTTGATCTGCCTCAAAAGATTAGAGCAGGGTATGAAGCCATCGAAGTTAGGCCTTATATACCCAATCCGCTGAGGTGCGTTAAATGCCAACGTTTTGGTCACACTAGTGAGTTGTGTACCGGCAAGTCCACCTGCGTCCACTGCGGTGACACCTCCCACGATGGGGCTTGTGCTTCAGCTCCATCGTGTGTGAACTGTAACGGGGAACACCCATCTAGTTCCCGAGACTGCCCCCGTTTTGCAGAGGAACGAGCGATCCAGGAGATACGGGTGAAAGAGAAGGTGTCCTTCTTGGAAGCCCGGAAGCTCCTGCGACTCCGCCAACCCTCTGCCCCGAGGTCCGGTACCTATAGCTCAGTTGCAGCTAAACCGGTACCGCGTCGGGAAATCGCAACACAGACCGGCGATATGAACGGGGCTACAATTGCGGAAAAGGTTATTTTAGCCCAAGCGCTGCCAAAGCCTTCGGCACCTACACCCAAGTTGGCATCAACATCTGCCAAATCCGCCAGCTTACAGAATAGTCCTGCACACTTGTCACCGAAAGCCTCGACCTCCGGCACTAAAGCTATTAAATTCACGTCTTCTGCCCCGGAAAAACAGTTTAAGACCAAGTATGTCCGACAAGACTTTTTGAAAGAGAATGTGCAATCTATTACCAAGTCATCTAAAGGTAAGAAAAGTACACGCAACTCCACACGTGTATCCTCCTCTGAAGGGTCATCTGGGGAGGAGGGCGTGAATCGGCGACGGCCGTCTTCGCCGATCAGCACATCCAATCGGTTCGAACTACTTGGACCGAAAACTGCTCTTGAAAAAGGGACCTCCCTTGTGGAGGAGATGGACCAGGAGGATTCTACCGCCACTGCCAGAGGGACAGTGCGGAAACGGCAGGATCGTGCTCCTGAAAATAGTACTAGCCCAACGCCTAAGAAGAACAAATTGAACCGACCAGCTAATCCCAATCTGCAGAAGCGTCTTTCGATTTGAAACTTATCCCATAATATACTCAATGGCTATCCTCCATTGGAACATACGCGGAATTCGACCACATCGACCAGAGCTTGACTTGTTGCTGCGCCAGCATGAACCCTTGGCTGTATGTTTACAAGAGACGAAGCTCCGTCCACAGGACACCGTTACCATCAGGCAGTACTCCTCCGTACGATGTGATTTATCCCCGGAGGACGGTGTCCCGGCACATGGGGGCACTATGATGCTTATTCGAGATGATATTTTTGCCAACTCCGTTCCCATACAATCTGCAATCCAGTCCGTTGCTGTCAGCATTAAGCTACCTTCCGCTTCATTCACCATTTGCAGTATCTATTTGCCTCCATCTGCGGACCTCTCGCACAGCGACTTAGAACACCTCATATCGCAGTTGCCAACACCCTTTTTATTGGTAGGCGACGTGAATGCCCATCACCCTCTTTGGGGCTCTCCTCGGGCTTGTGCGAGAGGTACGCTACTTAAAGACTTCTTGGATAGTCAGAATCTTGCTCTCTTGAACACCGGAGAGCCCACCTTTCTATCTGACGCATTTCATAGTTTTTCACACATTGACATTGCAATTTGTTCCCCTCAGCTGGCAGTCACCTTATGCTGGAATATCATCTCGGATTTGCATTCTAGTGACCACTTTCCTTGTCGTATTAGTGTCTTGACACCCGTTGTATGTTCCCCCCGTTTACCTAGTTGGCGCCTAGACCACGCCAGCTGGGAACTGTACTCCCACTTGGCTGAATTTAGCTACGAAGAGCACGACTCTGCTGAACCACTTGGTCGAACATCTCACAGGGACCATTCTTTCTGCTGCTGAGCAATCCATTCCGCGTTCGACTGGCTACAGCCGTCGATTTCCGGTACCTTGGTGGACCGATGACTGTCGGGATGCTATTCGCGCTCGCAGACGGGCTCTACGGGTTTTCCAGCGTTTTCCTACACTGGATAACCTGATACACTATAAACGGATGCGTGCACATTCTAGGCGGGTTATTAAGGATAGCAAAAAGATGTCATGGAATAAATTCGTGGGTTCCTTTAATCGACATACACCTTCCTCTGTCGTATGGGATAAGTTAAGGCGTGTGGCTGGGAAACCGAACCATATGCCCATCGCCGGTCTCAAAACACCTACCGGAGCTGTGGTTGATACTTTTGACGTGGCGAATACTTTAGGCAGTGCTTTTGCTCAGGTGTCTAACTCAGGCAATTATTCCCCTGAGTTTCTTACAATTAAGAATCAGGTGGAATCTCAAGAATTGTCGTTTCTTTCTGGCAACCTTGAGGATTATAATCGCCTTTTCACCCTGGCAGAGCTAGACAATGCACTCTCCTCTTCACGACACTCAGCACCAGGTCCAGATGGTATCCACGTCCAAATGTTGCAACATCTCTCTCCTGATGGCAAAGATTTCCTACTCGAGGTCTATAATCGTGTCTGGGTTGATGGCATTTTTCCAGACAAGTGGCGGGAGGCCACCATCATACCCATTCTTAAACCTGGAAAGGACCGCCATCTGCCTTCCAGTTACCGTCCTATTTCCCTCACCAGTTGCGTGTGCAAGGTGATGGAACGCATGATCAATGGACGGTTGGTGTGGTGGCTGGAATCCCACAATCTTCTGACGAACATCCAGTGTGGCTTTCGACGACGACGTTCAACTGCTGACCACCTTGTCTCTCTGTCAACTCAGATTATGGACGGGTTTCTTAAGAACAGCCCCACAGTTGGGATATTTTTTGACCTCGAGAAGGCCTACGACACGTGTTGGCGGGCGGGAATATTGCGTACTCTACACAACTGGAACATACGTGGACGCCTACCGTTGGTCATTCAGGAGTTTATGCGGGACCGCGTTTTTCGAGTGAGGGTGGGCTCGGTTTTTTCTAACCATTTTATTCAAGAGAACGGAGTGCCGCAAGGCTCGGTACTCAGCGTGACTCTATTTGCTATTGCGATAAATTCCATATCACTATGTGTGCCTCAAGGTGTCTCTTCCTGTTTATTCGTGGACGACTTTGCCATCTTCTGTACTTCTCAGCGTACACCGTTTTTGGAACGCCGTCTCCAGCGGTGTTTGGACAATCTCTATGCTTGGAGCTCGAAACACGGTTTTCGTTTCTCCGCTGAGAAGACAGTCTGCGTTAACTTCTGGCGCCGTAAGTGGCAAATGCCGCCGTCTCTTCGACTCGGGCCAGATTTACTTCCTTTCGCAGACGAGGCGAGATTCCTTGGTTTGATCTTCGATCGGAAACTTTGTTGGGCACCACAAATAGCACAGCTTAGAGCACGATGTGACCGTTCTCTAAATCTTTTACGGATACTAAGTGGCAAATCTTGGGGTGCGGATCGGACGGCATTGCTCCGTCTTTATTGTGCTGTGATTCGTTCGAAGTTGGACTATGGCAGCATTGTGTATTCTTCAGCTCGACCTTCAGTGCTCAGAAGTTTAGACACAGTCCATAACCAGGGCATCCGTGTGGCCGTTGGAGCTTTTCCAACGAGCCCAGTCGTTAGCCTCTACGCCGAATCGGGAGAACCTCCTCTGCGTTGTCGGCGTGATGTCCTTCTTGCTAATTATGGCTGTGGGCTGAAGCGTATGCCTGGGCATCCAACTTATCACGCGTTTTTCTCCTCTGAGCTGCACGAGCGATACTGCCTCCGCTCTCTGAGCCCCAGGCCAGCAGGTTTTCGTTTCCGTGAGCTTCTACGCCAGCACCATGTTGACATTCCTCGGCTGTTATCCAAGGGAGAGAGTATACACCCCCTTGGTTACGCGCTACCTCCCATGTCGATCTCGGGATGACGCTCCACGGGAAATCTGTTACGCCTCTTGATAGTATTCGTCGTTGCTTTTTAGAATTTTTATCCAAATACAGTGGCCGTATTTGTATTTACACCGATGGTAGTAAGAGCCCCGACGGTGTTGGATGTGCCTTTGTCACTGGCACCGCAACTTCTACTTACGGTTTGCCTAGTTGCACATCTATATGCTGCCGAGCTATATGCTATTTATCAAGCCCTTCTGTATATTCGACGTCGAAAATTAGGTGACTGCCTTATTCTTAGTGATTCCCTTAGTGCACTTCAGAGCATTCGTGAGCTGTACAATTACCATCCTTTGGTGCAGCGCATCCAGGACGTTCTCCACATTTTGCACGCTTCTGGTTTTAATGTGGAGTGCGCATGGATTCCTGGACACGTTGGCTTGCCAGGGAATGACACGGCGGATTTGGCAGCGAAATCGGCAGTCACAGCGCCCAGTGTTACGATTACCCATTCAACAGCAGAAGATTTTAGAGTGGCTGTACGGAGAGCCGTTTTTTCGACTTGGCATGCGGAGTGGTCGGCTCTCCGTGGTAATAAGCTGCGAGAGGTGAAGGACCTCCCTGTCAACTGGGTAACCTCCTCTCGTTTATTCCGCCGGGAGGAGGTAGTACTAGCTCGGCTAAGAATTGGCCACTGTATTTTTACTCACAGTTACCTTTTTAAACGTGAACCTGCTCCTGTCTGTGCGCCCTGTGGGGAGGCACAGACAGTTCGTCATGTGTTGCTGGAGTGTGGTCACCTGGCACACATTCGGTCATCTATGGGCATGCCGGCCTCTCTTGCTGAGGTCCTGGCAGATGATCCAAGAGCAGTGGACAGGGTTTTTAAATTTTTAGCAAAACTTTCTTTTACCTTGACGTTTTAGTGTGATAGCAGTTATTTTTAATCTCTTTTAATTTTAATGTGTTGATTTTAGATGGAGTTTTATATCCAGCTCTGTTTAGAGGGCTGGACCGTTCTGTTACTTCCATCTCAACTGTGTTAGCTCTTTTACTTGTGTTTTTTTTTTCCTTTTTTTGGTATTTTCTTACTGCCTATTGCCAAGTTTTAATCGTAAGGGCGCTTATGACCTCGGCAGTTGAGCGCCCTTAAACATCATCATCATCATCCGGTGTTCAAGAGAGCAAGATTCTGACTATCCAAGAAGTCTTTAAGTAGCGTACCTCTCGCACAAGCCCGAGGAGAGCCCCAAAGAGGGTGATGGGCATTCACGTCGCCTACCAATAAAAAGGGTGGTGGCAACTGCGAAATGAGGTGTTCTAAGTCGCTATGCGAGAGGTCCGCAGATGGAGGCAAATAGATACTGCAAATGGTGAATGAAGCGGAGTGTAGCTTAATGCTGACAGCAACGGACTGGATTGCAGATTGTATGGGTACGGAGTTGGCAAAAATATCATCTCGAATAAGCATCATAGTGCCCCCATGTGCCGGGACACCGTCCTCCGGGGATAAATCACATCGTACGGAGGAGTACTGCCTGATGGTAACGGTGTCCTGTGGACGGAGCTTCGTCTCTTGTAAACATACAGCCAAGGGTTCATGCTGGCGCAGCAACAAGTCAAGCTCTGGTCGATGTGGTCGAATTCCGCGTATGTTCCAATGGAGGATAGCCATTGAGTATATTATGGGATAAGTTGCAAATCGAAAGACGCTTCTGCAGATTGGGATTAGCTGGTCGGTTCAATTTGTTCTTCTTAGGCGTTGGGCTAGTACTATTTTCAGGAGCACGATCCTGCCGTTTCCGCACTGTCCCTCTGGCAGTGGCGGCAGAATCCTCCTGGTCCATCTCCTCCACAAGGGAGGTCCCTTTTTCAAGAGCAGTTTTAGCTCCAAGTAGTTCGAACCGATTGGATGTGCTGATCGGCGAAGACGGCCGTCGCCGATTCACGCCCTCCTCCCCAGATGACCCTTCAGAGGAGGATACACGTGTGGAGTTGCGTGAACTTTTCTTACCTTTAGATGACTTGGTAATAGATTGCACATTCTCTTTCAAAAAGTCTTGTCGTACATACTTGGTCTTAAACTGTTTTTCCGGGGCAGAAGACGTCGTGAATTTACCAACTTTAGTTCCAGAGGTCGAGGCTTTCGGTGACAACTGTGCAGGACTATTCTGTAAGCTAGCGGATTTGGCAGATGTTGATACCAACTTGGGTGTAGGTGCCGAAGGCTTTGGCAGCGCTTGGGCTAAAATAACCTTTTCCGCAATTGTAGCCCCGTTCATATCGCCGGTCTGTGTTGCGATTTCCCGACGCGGTACCGGTTTAGCTGCAACTGAGCTATAGGTACCGGACCTCGGGGCAGAGGGTTGGCGGAGTCGCAGGAGCTTCCGGGCTTCCAAGAAGGACACCTCCTCTGTCACCCGTATCTCCTGGATCGCTCGTTCCTCTGCAAAACGGGGGCAGTCTCGGGAACTAGATGGGTGTTCCCCGTTACAGTTCACACACGATGGAGCTGAAGCACAAGCCCCATCGTGGGAGATGTCACCGCAGTGGACGCAGGTGGACTTGCCGGTGCACAACTCACTAGTGTGACCAAAACGTTGGCATTTAAAGCACCTCAGCGGATTGGGTATATAAGGCCTAACTTCGATGGCTTCATACCCTGCTCTAATCTTTTGAGGCAGATCAACCCGATCAAAAGTAAGAAACAGGGTACGAGTAGGCAGGAATTCACCGTTGATCTTACGTTGTACCCGATAAACAGCTGAGACACCCTGAGTCGCTAGATTCTCTTGGATCTCTTCAATAGACAAACCGTCCAACGCGCGGGTTGTTATTACACCGCGGGAGGAGTTCAGCGACTTGTGCACCTCGACCTTCACTGGATAGCTGGCTAACATGGTGGCTTTAAGAATCCTTGCAGCTTGCGAGGCGGAGTTGGCTTCGACAAGAAGTGTACCATTGCGAGCTCGAACGCAGGATTTAACAGGACCAGCAATGGCATCGAGACCCTTTTGGATAGTAAAAGGGCTCACCGTAAGGAACTTCTTACCTTCCTCTGTCCTATGAATAACCAAGTAGCGAGGACCACATGACTCGACTACTTCCTTTCCAACGTCTTTATTTGAAATCAGGGGTTTAAGTTTTGGTGCCATAAAAAAAATTGAATAAATTCATCCCCCAGTGCTCCCCACCCACCACGGAGCCCAACGAGGGGTCACCCCACTGGGGTGACAGGGCTACACAGGGGATATAGCGGGCTCGCCGTCCCACTCACCCTGGAGTTCGGTGTAATACCTAGTCCTGGCCGATTGACTAGGGGTGGGTTAGTCCCTAGCCTCCCGTTTAGGCAAATCAGAAACCAAAGCGGTGTATTAGGCTGCGCACCCTCCCCAGTTACTGAAAGACAGAAGCCCAGGCTCAGGTACGCAACCCTCAACAAACCAGGATATTCCTCTTCACCGACACGGGTCTCCACGCACGGCCTACACGTGGGTGGGCATTTTCACCTACTGACTCCCTCACCACTCTGAGGTTGCCCACAGAGGGAGTCAAGGTGGCTCGGGACCCCGGGTGCGCCTAACCCGTACCTACCGTAGTAGGCCCCTGGGGGGACTCAACTGCGGAGGACATAAGCGCCCTTATGATTAAAACTTGGCAATAGCCAGTAGGAAAATACCAAACAAAAAAGTAAACACAAATAAAAGAGCTAACACAGTTGAAACGGAAGTAACAGAAACGTCCAGCCCTCTAACCAGAGCTGGATATAAAACTCCATCTAAAATTAACACATTAAAACCAAAAGAGTTTAAAAAACCGCTATCACACTAAAACGTCAAGGCAAAAGAAAGTTTTGCTAAAAATTTAAAAACCCTGTCCACTGCTCTTGGGTCATCTGCCAGGACCTCAGCAAGAGAGGCCGGCATGCCCATAGATGACCGAATGTGTGCCAGGTGACCACACTCCAGCAACACATGACGAACTGTCTGTGCCTCCCCACAGAGCGCACAGACAGGAGCAGGTTCACGTTTAAAAAGGTAACTGTGTGTAAAAATACAGTGGCCAATTTAGCCGAGCTAGTACTACCTCCTCCCGGCGGAATAAACGAGAGGAGGTTACCCAGTTGACAGGGAGGTCCTTCACCTCTCGCAGCTTATTACCACGGAGAGCCGACCACTCCGCATGCCAAGTCGAAAAAACGGCTCTCCGTACAGCCACTCTAAAATCTTCTGCTGTTGAATGGGTAATCGTAACACTGGGCGCTGTGACTGCCGATTTCGCTGCCAAATCCGCGGTGTCATTCCCTGGCAAGCCAACGTGTCCAGGAATCCATGCGCACTCCACATTAAAACCATAAGCGTGCAAAATGTGGAGAACGTCCTGGATGCGCTGCACCAAAGGATGGTAATTGTACAGCTCACGAATGCTCTGGAGGGCACTAAGGGAATCACTAAGAATAAGGCAGTCACCTAATTTTCGACGTCGAATATACAGAAGGGCTTGATAAATAGCATATAGCTCGGCAGAATATATAGATGTGCAACTAGGCAAACCGTAAGTAGAAGTTGCGGTGCCAGTTACAAAGGCACATCCAACACCGTTGGGGCTCTTACTACCATCGGTGTAAATACAAATACGGCCACTGTATTTGGATAAAAATTCTAAAAAGCAACGACGAATACTATCAAGAGGCGTAACAGATTTCCCGTAGAGCGTCATCCCGAGATCGACATGGGAGGTAGCGCGTAACCAAGGGGGGTGTATACTCTCTCCCTTGGATATCAGCCGAGGAATGTCAACATGGTGCTGGCGTAGAAGCTCACGGAAACGAAAACCTGCTGGCCTGGGGCTCAGAGAGCGGAGGCAGTATCGCTCGTGCAGCTCAGGGGAGAAAAACGCGTGATAAGTTGGATGCCCAGGCATACACTTCAGCCCACAGCCATAATTAGCAAGCAGGACATCATGCCGACAACGCAGAGGAGGTTCTCCCGATTCGGCGTAGAGGCTAACAACTGGGCTCGTTGGAAAAGCTCCAACGGCCACACGGATGCCCTGGTTATGGACTGTGTCTAACCTTCTGAGCACTGAAGGTCGAGCTGAAGAATACACAATGCTGCCATAACTTCGAACGAATCACAGCACGATAAAGACGGAGCAATGCCGTCCGATCCGCACCCCAAGACTTGCCACTTAGTATCCGTAAAAGATTTAGAGAACGGTCACATCGTGCTCTAAGCTGTGCTATTTGTGGTGCCCAACAAAGTTTCCGATCGAAGATCAAACCAAGGAATCTCGCCTCGTCTGCGAAAGGAAGTAATGTGGCCCGAGTCGAAGAGACGGCGGCATATGCCACTTACGGCGCCAGAAGTTAACGCAGACTGTCTTCTCAGCGGAGAAACGAAAACCGTGTTTCGAGCTCCATGCATAGAGATTGTCCAAACACCGCTGAATACGGCGTTCCAAAAACGGTGTACGCTGACAAGTACAGAAGATGGCAAAGTCGTCCACGAATAAACAGGAAGAGACACCTTGAGGCACACATAGTGATATGGAATTTATCGCAATAGCAAATAGAGTCACGCTGAGTACCGAGCCCTGCGGCACTCCGTTCTCTTGAATAAAATGGTTAGAAAAAACCGAACCCACCCTCACTCGAAAAACGCGGTCCCGCATAAACTCCTGAATGACCAACGGTAGGCGTCCACGTATGTTCCAGTTGTGCAGAGAACGCAATATTCCCGCCCGCCAACACGTGTCGTAGGCCTTCTCGAGGTCAAAAAATATCCCAACTGTGGGGCTGTTCTTAAGAAACCCGTCCATAATCTGAGTTGACAGAGAGACAAGGTGGTCAGCAGTTGAACGTCGTCGTCGAAAGCCACACTGGATGTTCGTCAGAAGATTGTGGGATTCCAGCCATCACACCAACCGTCCATTGATCATGCGTTCCAACACCTTGCAAACGCAACTGGTGAGGGAAATAGGACGGTAACTGGAAGGAAGATGGCGGTCCTTTCCAGGTTTAAAAATGGGTATGATGGTGGCCTCCCGCCACTTGTCTGGAAAAATGCCATCAACCCAGACACGATTATAGACCTCGAGTAGGAAATCTTTGCCATCAGGAGAGAGATGTTGCAACATTTGGACGTGGATACCATCTGGACCTGGTGCTGAGTGTCGTGAAGAGGAGAGTGCATTGTCTAGCTCTGCCAGGGTGAAAAGGCGATTATAATCCTCAAGGTTGCCAGAAAGAAACGAGAATTCTTGAGATTCCACCTGGTTCTTAACTGTAAGAAACTCAGGGGAATAGTTGCCTGAGCTAGACACCTGAGCGAAAGCACTGCCTAAAGTATTCGCCACGTCAAATGTATCAACAACAGCTCCAGTAGGTGTTTTGAGACCGGCGATGGGCATATGGTTCGGTTTCCCAGCCACACGTCTTAACTTATCCCATACGACAGAGGAAGGTGTATGTCGATTAAAGGAACCCACGAATTTATTCCATGACATCTTTTTGCTATCCTTAATAACCCGCCTAGAATGTGCACGCATCCGTTTATAGTGTATCAGGTTATCCAGTGTAGGAAAACGCTGGAAAACCCGTAGAGCTCGTCTGCGAGCGCGAATAGCGTCCCGACAGTCAGCGGTCCACCAAGGTACCGGAAATCGACGGCTGTAGCCAGTCGAACGCGGAATGGATTGCTCAGCAGCAGAAAGAATGGTCCCTGTAAGATGTTCGACCAAGTGGTTCACAGAGTCGTGCTCTTCGTAGCTAAATTCAGCCAAGTGGGAGTACAGTTCCCAGCTGGCGTGGTCTAGGCGCCAACTAGGTAAACGGGTGGAACATACAACGGGTGTCAAGACACTAATACGACAAGGAAAGTGGTCACTTTTGGATAGTAAAAGGGCTCACCGTAAGGAACTTCTTACCTTCCTCTGTCCTATGAATAACCAAGTAGCGAGGACCACATGACTCGACTACTTCCTTTCCAACGTCTGCTTTTAAATTAAGGGGTTTTAGTTTTGGTGCCATAAAATAATGGTATAAATTCATCCCCCAGTGCTCCCCACCCACCACGGAGCCCAACGAGGGGTCACCCCACTGGGGTGACAGGGCTACACAGGGGATATAGCGGGCTCGCCGTCCCACTCACCCTGGAGTTCGGTGTAATACCTAGTCCTGGCCGATTGACTAGGGGTGGGTTAGTCCCTAGCCTCCCGTTTAGGCAAATCAGAAACCAAAGCGGTGTATTAGGCTGCGCACCCTCCCCAGTTACTGAAAGACAGAAGCCCAGGCTCAGGTACGCAACCCTCAACCAACCAGGACCTTTTCACCGACACGGGTCTCCACGCACGGCCTACACGTGGGTGGGCATTTTCACCTACTGACTCCCTCACCACTCTGAGGTTGCCCACAGAGGGAGTCAAGGTGGCTCAGGACCCCGGGTGCGCCTAACCCGTACCTACCGTAGTAGGCCCCTGGGGGGTCTCTGGAAGACATTTTGATGCTCATTACCATCACTAGAATAACTGTTACTGAGAAAAGACTGAATGTAACACCACATTAGAGCATTATCAGGCAACAATCCTGTGTTAGCAACAATTGTTATAGCACATTCTTATTTACATTATAGAGGATTATGTAGTTAGAAGTATCTCTAAGCTGTGATAAATCGTCTAAGTGATTTTAAAAGTCGTTTCGAAACTTATTGGAACTCGAAAACCATGACTCTGAGGAAACAGAAAGTTTCCCAATTGATAGAGCATAAAATTTGACTTATACTGACATCAATAACTCCATTTTCACCAAAATTGGAATTTCACAGAAACCCCACGGCCTTTCCGAACAGCTTTAATTTACCCTAAGAAAAAACGTAGGTACGCACCTAAAATTACTCACCCTGCTCATAAGATATGTAATTCTTCGGGGCCACATTTTTTTCTAAGAATGCGTGCGATTTCAAAAATTCAAATAACTATATTTTATATTTCATGCAAAATGTTTCCCTCCACCTGAGCAAGGAAATTTAATGAAATTCTGATGTGTTTGATTGACAAGATATATTCTGCAACACATAAAATGTGATTTTTCTGTTTACTCCGTGCTAAGTAAGATAAACAGGGGATAGGAAAAGTGGGCGAATCCTTATAACGAGCACGTCTTGGTATCGTTTCTTTGCATAGACTGTAGTTGACAAATTGCCGTCCCTATCAGACAAGGAATATCTCGAAACTACTCAACTCCACACATATAAATTGTGTTTTAACGAGATCTAAGAGTATATTTCTTAGTATCTAAGCTTTTGTCGATGCAAAGTTCAGAAAATTCATCCACAATAAAGAGAATAAAATACATTTTATTTACATCTTTAATATACGGCATTTTAATCAAAATCGTTGCAATCATTTTAAGAAAGTTTTAAGAAAATCAAAATTTTCGAATTTTGTCCATGTAAGGGTAGTTTGGGATGGAGGATTTTTCCTCAAGATGTTCGTGTCGCATCACCAAGTCTGGTATTTTACCGACTTTTCATATTTTATAATAGTGTTCACAGACACACGGACACACACGGACTTTTTTTCTAGAAATGCTGTTAAACTTTCTACGTAGTATGTAGAAAGTATACACAGAAAGTATTGTATTGCTTTCAAAAACTCCATACCGAGATTTCACCGAAAAAAATATGTTTTGAGAACCCCTGACTGCAAAAACAAAACATTTTTTAGAAAAATGTGTGTGTGGGGGGGGGGAATTACTATCCTTAGAAATACTATTTAAATTCAGTATTTTAAATGGATGCAACACGAAGATTTTCAAGAAAGTCCCTCACCCCTAACTACCCTTAAATGGAAAACATTTCGAAATTTTTTAGTTTCTCAAAAATGGCCCTAACGATTTTGATTAAAATATGGTATATTAAAGATATTTATATATGAAATAAAATGTATATCTTGAATTTTCTGAGCATATCCTCTGAAGACATGTTTATTGTGAATGAATTTTACGGAATTTTGTATAACTGATAAACAGTAAGATGATGATGATGATAATGGTGTTTAAGGGCGCTCAACTGCCGAGGTCATAAGCGCCCTTACGATTAAAACTTGGCAATAGGCAGTAAGAAAAATACCAAAAAAAAAAAGGAAAAAACACAAGTAAAAGAGCTAACACAGTTGAAACGGAAGTAACAGAACGGCCCAGCCCTCTAAACAGAGCTGGATATAAAACACCATCTAAAATCAACACATTAAAATTAAAAGAGTTTAAAAAAAAAACTGCTATCACACTAAAACGTCAAGGTAAAAGAAAGTTTTGTTAAAAATTTAAAAACCCTGTCCACTGCTCTTGGGTCATCTGCCAGGACCTCAGCAAGAGAGGCCGGCATGCCCATAGATGACCGAATGTGTGCCAGGTGACCACACTCCAGCAACACATGACGAACTGTCTGTGCCTCCCCACAGAGCGCACAGACAGGAGCAGGTTCACGTTTAAAAAGGTAACTGTGCGTAAAAATACAGTGGCCAATTCTTAGCCGAGCTAGTACTACCTCCTCCCGGCGGAATAAACGAGAGGAGGTTACCCAGTTGATAGCGAGGTCCTTCACCTCTCGCAGCTTATTACCACGGAGAGCCGACCACTCCGCATGCCAAGTCGAAAAAACGGCTCTCCGTACAGCCACTCTAAAATCTTCTGCTGTTGAATGGGTAATCGTAACACTGGGCGCTGTGACTGCCGATTTCGCTGCCAAATCCGCCGTGTCATTCCCTGGCAAGCCAACGTGTCCAGGAATCCATGCGCACTCCACATTAAAACCAAAAGCGTGCAAAATGTGGAGAACGTCCTGGATGCGCTGCACCAAAGGATGGTAATTGTACAGCTCACGAATGCTCTGAAGGGCACTAAGGGAATCACTAAGAATAAGGCAGTCACCTAATTTTCGACGTCGAATATACAGAAGGGCTTGATAAATAGCATATAGCTCGGCAGAATATATAGATGTGCAACTAGGCAAACCGTAAGTAGAAGTTGCGGTGCCAGTTACAAAGGCACATCCAACACCGTCGGGGCTCTTACTACCATCGGTGTAAATACGAATACGGCCACTGTATTTGGATAAAAATTCTAAAAAGCAACGACGAATACTATCAAGAGGCGTAACAGATTTCCCGTAGAGCGTCATCCCGAGATCGACATGGGAGGTAGCGCGTAACCAAGGGGGGTGTATACTCTCTCCCTTGGATAACAGCCGATGATGATGATAATGGTGTTTAAGGGCGCTCAACTGCCGAGGTCATAAGCGCCCTTACGATTAAAACTTGGCAATAGGCAGTAAGAAAAATACCAAAATAAAAAAAGGAAAAAATCACAAGTAAAAGAGCTAACACAGTTCAAACGGAAGTAACAGAAAGGTCCAGCCCTCTAAACAGAGCTGGATATAAAACACCATCTAAAATCAACACATTAAAATTAAAAGAGTTTAAAAAAAAACTGCTATCACACTAAAACGTCAAGGTAAAAGAAAGTTTTGCTAAAAATTTAAAAACCCTGTCCACTGCTCTTGGGTCATCTGCCAGGACCTCAGCAAGAGAGGCCGGCATGCCCATAGATGACCGAATGTGTGCCAGGTGACCACACTCCAGCAACACATGACGAACTGTCTGTGCCTCCCCACAGAGCGCACAGACAGGAGCAGGTTCACGTTTAAAAAGGTAACTGTGCGTAAAAATACAGTGGCCAATTCTTAGCCGAGCTAGTACTACCTCCTCCCGGCGGAATAAACGAGAGGAGGTTACCCAGTTGATAGGGAGGTCCTTCACCTCTCGCAGCTTATTACCACGGAGAGCCGACCACTCCGCATGCCAAGTCGAAAAAACGGCTCTCCGTACAGCCACTCTAAAATCTTCTGCTGTTGAATGGGTAATCGTAACACTGGGCGCTGTGACTGCCGATTTCGCTGCCAAATCCGCCGTGTCATTCCCTGGCAAGCCAACGTGTCCAGGAATCCATGCGCACTCCACATTAAAACCAGAAGCGTGCAAAATGTGGAGAACGTCCTGGATGCGCTGCACCAAAGGATGGGAATTGTACAGCTCACGAATGCTCTGAAGGGCACTAAGGGAATCACTAAGAATAAGGCAGTCACCTAATTTTCGACGTCGAATATACAGAAGGGCTTGATAAATAGCATATAGCTCGGCAGAATATATAGATGTGCAACTAGGCAAGCCGTAAGTAGAAGTTGCGGTGCCAGTTACAAAGGCACATCCAACACCGTCGGGGCTCTTACTACCATCGGTGTAAATACAAATACGGCCACTGTATTTGGATAAAAATTCTAAAAAGCAACGACGAATACTATCAAGAGGCGTAACAGATTTCCCGTAGAGCGTCATCCCGAGATCTACATGGGAGGTAGCGCGTAACCAAGGGGGGTGTATACTCTCTCCCTTGGATAACAGCCGAGGAATGTCAACATGGTGCTGGCGTAGAAGCTCACGGAAACGAAAACCTGCGGGCCTGGGGATCAGAGAGCGGAGGCAGTATCGCTCGTGCAGCTCAGGGGAGAAAAAAGCGTGATAAGTTGGATGCCCAGGCATACACTTCAGCCCACAGCCATAATTAGCAAGCAGGACATCACGCCGACAACGCAGAGGAGGTTCTCCCGATTCGGCGTAGAGGCTAACAACTGGGCTCGTTGGAAAAGCTCCAACGGCCACACGGATGCCCTGGTTATGGACTGTGTCTAACCTTCTGAGCACTGAAGGTCGAACTGAAGAATACACAATGCTGCCATTGTCCAACTTCGAACGAATCACCGCACGATAAAGACGGAGCAATGCCGTCCGATCCGCACCCCAAGACTTGCCACTTAGTATCCGTAAAAGATTTAGAGAACGGTCACATCGTGCTCTAAGCTGTGCTATTTGTGGTGCCCAACAAAGTTTCCGATCGAAGATCAAACCAAGGAATCTCGCCTCGTCTGCGAAAGGAAGTAAATCTGGCCCGAGTCGAAGAGACGGCGGCATTTGCCACTTACGGCGCCAGAAGTTAACGCAGACTGTCTTCTCAGCGGAGAAACGAAAACCGTGTTTCGAGCTCCATGCATAGAGATTGTCCAAACATCGCTGGAGACGGCGTTCCAAAAACGGTGTACGCTGAGAAGTACAGAAGATGGCAAAGTCGTCCACGAATAAACACGAAGAGACACCTTGAGGCACACATAGTGATATGGAATTTATCGCAATAGCAAATAGAGTCACGCTGAGTACCGAGCCCTGCGGCACTCCGTTCTCTTGAATAAAATGGTTAGAAAAAACCGAACCCACCCTCACTCGAAAAACGCGGTCCCGCATAAATTCCTGAATGACCAACGGTAGGCGTCCACGTATGTTCCAGTTGTGCAGAGAACGCAATATTCCCGCCCGCCAACACGTGTCGTAAGCCTTCTCGAGGTCAAAAAATATCCCAACTGTGGGGCTGTTCTTAAGAAACCCGTCCATAATCTGAGTTGACAGAGAGACAAGGTGGTCAGCAGTTGAACGTCGTCGTCGAAAGCCACACTGGATGTTCGTCAGAAGATTGTGGGATTCCAGCCACCACACCAACCGTCCATTGATCATGCGTTCCATCACCTTGCAAACGCAACTGGTGAGGGAAATAGGACGGTAACTGGAAGGAAGATGGCGGTCCTTTCCAGGTTTAAGAATGGGTATGATGGTGGCCTCCCGCCACTTGTCTGGAAAAATGCCATCAACCCAGACACGATTATAGACCTCGAGTAGGAAATCTTTGCCATCAGGAGAGAGATGTTGCAACATTTGGACGTGGATACCATCTGGACCTGGTGCTGAGTGTCGTGAAGAGGAGAGTGCATTGTCTAGCTCTGCCAGGGTGAAAAGGCGATTATAATCCTCAAGGTTGCCAGAAAGAAACGAGAATTCTTGAGATTCCACCTGGTTCTTAACTGTAAGAAACTCAGGGGAACAGTTGCTTGAGCTAGACACCTGAGCGAAAGCACTGCCTAAAGTATTCGCCACGTCAAATGTATCAACAACAGCTCCGGTAGGTGTTTTGAGACCGGCGATGGGCATATGGTTCGGTTTCCCAGCCACACGTCTTAACTTATCCCATACGACAGAGGAAGGTGTATGTCGATTAAAGGAACCCACGAATTTATTCCATGACATCTTTTTGCTATCCTTAATAACCCGCCTAGAATGTGCACGCATCCGTTTATAGTGTATCAGGTTATCCAGTGTAGGAAAACGCTGGAAAACCCGTAGAGCTCGTCTGCGAGCGCTAATAGCATCCCGACAGTCAGTGGTCCATCATGGTACCGGAAATCGACGGCTGTAGCCACTCGAACGCGGAATGGATTGCTCAGCAGCAGAAAGAATAGTCCCTGTAAGATGTTCGACCAAGTGGTTCACAGAGTCGTGCTCTTCGTAGCTAGATTCAGCCAAGTGGGAGTACAGTTCCCAGCTGGCGTGGTCTAGGCGCCAACTAGGTAAACGGGTGGAACATACAACGGGTGTCAAGACACTAATACGACAAGGAAAGTGGTCACTAGAATGCAAATCCGAGATGATATTCCAGCATAAGGTGACTGCCAGCTGAGGGGAACAAATTGCAATGTCAATGTGTGAAAAACTATGAAATGCGTCAGATAGAAAGGTGGGCTCTCCGGGGTTCAAGAGAGCAAGATTCTGACTATCCAAGAAGTCTTTAAGTAGCGTACCTCTTGCACAAGCCCGAGGAGAGCCCCAAAGAGGGTGATGGGCATTCACGTCGCCTACCAATAAAAAGGGTGGTGGCAACTGCGAAATGAGGTGTTCTAAGTCGCTGTGCGAGAGGTTCGCAGATGGAGGCAAATAGATACTGCAAATGGTGAATGAAGCGGAGGGTAGCTTAATGCTGACAGCAACGGACTGGATTGCAGATTGTATGGGTACGGAGTTAGCAAAAATATCATCTCGAATAAGCATCATAGTGCCCCCATGTGCCGGGACACCGTCCTCCGGGGATAAATCACATCGTACGGAGGAGTACTGCCTGATGGTAACGGTGTCCTGTGGACGGAGCTTCGTCTCTTGTAAACATACAGCCAAGGGTTCATGCTGGCGCAGCAACAAGTCAAGCTCTGGTCGATGTGGTCGAATTCCGCGTATGTTCCAATGGAGGATAGCCATTGAGTATATTATGGGATAAGTTTCAAATCGAAAGACGCTTCTGCAGATTGGGATTAGCTGGTCGGTTCAATTTGTTCTTCTTAGGCGTTGGGCTAGTACTATTTTCAGGAGCACGATCCTGCCGTTTCCGCACTGTCCCTCTGGCAGTGGCGGCAGAATCCTCCTGGTCCATCTCCTCCACAAGGGAGGTCCCTTTTTCAAGAGCAGTTTTCGGTCCAAGTAGTTCGAACCGATTTGATGTGCTGATCGGCGAAGACGGCCGTCGCCGATTCACGCCCTCCTCCCCAGATGACCCTTCAGAGGAGGATACACGTGTGGAGTTGCGTGAACTTTTCTTACCTTTAGATGACTTGGTAATAGATTGCACATTCTCTTTCAAAAAGTCTTGTCGTACATACTTGGTCTTAAACTGTTTTTCTGGGGCAGAAGACGTCGTGAATTTAATAGCTTTAGTTCCGGAGGTCGAGGCTTTAGGTGACAAGTGTGCAGGACTATTCTGTAAGCTGGCGGATTTGGCAGATGTTGATACCAACTTCGGTGTAGGTGCCGAAGGCTTTGGCAGCGCTTGGGCTAAAATAACCTTTTCCGCAATTGTAGCCCCGTTCATATCGCCGGTCTGTGTTGCGATTTCCCGACGCGGTACCGGTTTAGCTGCAACTGAGCTATATGTACCGGACCTCGGGGCAGAGGGTTGGCGGAGTCGCAGGTGCTTCCGGGCTTCCAAGAAGGACACCTTCTCTTTCACCCGTATCTCCTGGATCGCTCGTTCCTCTGCAAAACGGGGGCAGTCTCGGGAACTAGATGGGTGTTCCCCGTTACAGTTCACACACGATGGAGCTGAAGCACAGGCCCCATCGTGGGAGATGTCACCGCAGTGGACGCAGGTGGACTTGCCGGTACACAACTCACTTGTGTGACCAAAACGTTGGCATTTAAAGCACCTCAGCGGATTGGGTATATAAGGCCTAACTTCGATGGCTTCATACCCTGCTCTAATCTTTTGAGGCAGATCAACCCGATCAAAAGTAAGAAACAGGGTACGAGTATGCAGGAATTCACCGTTGATCTTACGTTGTACCCGATAAATAGCTGAGACACCCTGAGTCGCAGGATTTTCTTGGATCTCCTCAATGGACAAACCGTCCATCGCGCGGGTTGTTATTACACCGCGGGAGGAGTTCAGCGACTTGTGCACCTCGGCCTTCACTGGATAGCTGGCTAACATGGTGGCTTTAAGTATTCTTGCAGCTTGCGAGGCGGAGTTGGCTTCCACAAGAAGTGTACCATTGCGAGCTCGAACGCAGGATTTAACAGGACCAGCAATGGCATCGAGACCCTTTTGGATAGTAAAAGGGCTCACTGTAAGGAACTTCTTACCTTCCTCTGTCCTATGAATAACCAAGTAGCGAGGACCACATGACTCGACTACTTCCTTTCCAACGTCTTTATTAAGGGGTTTTAATTTTGGTGCCATAGAAAAAATGGTATAAATTCATCCCCCAGTGCTCCCCACCCACCACGGAGCCCAACGAGGGGTCACCCCACTGGGGTGACAGGGCTACACAGGGGATATAGCGGGCTCGCCGTCCCACTCACCCTGGAGTTCGGTGTAATACCTAGTCCTGGCCGATTGACTAGGGGTGGGTTAGTCCCTAGCCTCCCGTTTAGGCAAATCAGAAACCAAAGCGGTGTACTAGGCTGCGCACCCTCCCCAGTTACTGAAAGACAGAAGCCCAGGCTCAGGTACGCAACCCTCAACCAACCAGGATATTCCTTTTCACCGACACGGGTCTCCACGCACGGCCTACACGTGGGTGGGCATTTTGACCTACTGACTCCCTCACCACTCTGAGGTTGCCCACAGAGGGAGTCAAGGTGGCTCGGGACCCCGGGTGCGCCTAACCCGTACCTACCGTAGTAGGCCCCTGGGGGGATCCAGGACGTTCTCCACATTTTGCACGCTTCTGGTTTTAATGTGGAGTGCGCATGGATTCCTGGACACGTTGGCTTGCCGGGGAATGACACGGCGGATTTGGCAGCGAAATCGGCAGTCACAGCGCCCAGGGTTACGATTACCCATTCAACAGCAGAAGATTTTAGAGTGGCTGTACGGAGAGCCGTTTTTTCGACTTGGCATGCGGAGTGGTCGGCTCTCCGTGGTAATAAGCTGCGAGAGGTGAAAGACCTCCCTGTCAACTGGGTAACCTCCTCTCGTTTATTCCGCCGGGAGGAGGTAGTACTAGCTCGGCTAAGAATTGGCCACTGTATTTTTACTCACAGTTACCTTTTTAAACGTGAACCTGCTCCTGTCTGTGATCTCTGTGGGGAGGCACAGACAGTTCGTCATGTGTTGCTGGAGTGTGGTCACCTGGCACTCATTCGGTCATCTATGGGCATGCCGGCCTCTCTTGCTGAGGTCCTGGCAGATGACCCAAGAGCAGTGGACAGGGTTTTTAAATTTTTAGCAAAACTTTCTTTTACCTTGACGTTTTAGTGTGATAGCAGTTTTTTTTTTTAATCCCTTTTAATTTTAATGTGTTGATTTTAGATGGAGTTTTATATCCAGCTCTGTTTAGAGGGCTGGACCGTGCTGTTACTTCCATTCATATCGCCGGTCTGTGTTGCGATTTCCCGACGCGGTACCGGTTTAGCTGCAACTGAGCTATAGGTACCGGACCTCGGGGCAGAGGGTTGGCGGAGTCGCAGGAGCTTCCGGGCTTCCAAGAAGGACACCTTCTCTATCACCCATATCTCCTGGATCGCTCGCTCCTCTGCAAAACGGGGGCATTCTCGGGAACTTGATGGGTGTTCGCCGTTACAGTTCACACACGATGGAGCTGAAGCACAAGCCCCATCGTGGGAGATGTCACCGCAGTGGACGCAGGTGGACTTGCCGGTACACAACTCACTAGTGTGACCAAAACGTTGCCATTTAAAGCACCTCAGCGGATTGGGTATATAAGGCCTAACTTCGATGGCTTCATACCCTGCTCTAATCTTTTGAGGCAGATCAACCCGATCAAAAGTAAGAAACAGGGTACGAGTAGGCAGGAATTCACCGTTGATCTTACGTTGTACCCGATTAACAGCTGAGACACCCTGAGTCGCAAGATTTTCTTGGATCTCCTCAATGGACAAACCGTCAAACGCGCGGGTTGTTATTACACCGCGGGAGGAGTTCAGAGACTTGTGCACCTCGACCTTCACTGGATAGCTGGCTAACATGGTGGCTTTAAGTATTCTTGCAGCTTGCGAGGCGGAGTTGGCTTCGACAAGAAGTGTACCATTGCGAGCTCGAACGCAGGATTAAACAGGACCAGCAATGGCATCGAGACCCTTTTGGATAGTAAAAGGGCTCACCTTAAGGAACTTCTTACCTTCCTCTGTCCTATGAATAACCAAGTAGCGAGGACCACATGACTCGACTACTTCCTTTCCAACGTTTGCATTTAAATTAAGGGGTTTTGGTTTTGGTGCCATAAAAAATGGTATAAATTCATCCCCCAGTGCTCCCCACCAACAACGGAGCCCAACGAGGGGTCACCCCACTGGGGTGACAGGGCTACACAGGGGATATAGCGGGCTCGCCGTCCCACTCACCCTGGAGTTCGGTGTAATACCTAGTCCTGGCCGATTGACTAGGGGTGGGTTAGTCCCTAGCCTCCCGTTTAGGCAAATCAGAAACCAAAGCGGTGTATTAGGCCGCGCACCCTCCCCAGTTACTGAAAGACAGAAGCCCAGGCTCAGGTACGCTACCCTCAACCAACCAGGATATTCCTTTTCACCGACACGGGTCTCCACGCACGGCCTACACGTGGGTGGGCATTTGGACCTACTGACTCTCTCACCACTCTGAGGTTGCCCACAGAGGGAGTCAAGGTGGCTCGGGACCCCGGGTGCGCCTAACCCGTACCTACCCTAGTAGGCCCATGGGGGGGAAATAAGGGAGTATCTCAGGTTAAAGTGGCAGCCTTGTTAATTGTTTTATTCTAAGTAGAAGCGAAATAAGGGACTAACATAGATTAAAGTGATAGTCTTATTACTTGTTTCCTTGTAAGTAGAAGTGATTTAAGGGAGTATCATAGGTTACAGTTATAGTCTTATTACTTGTTTCCTTGTAAATAGAAGTGAAATATGGGAGTACAATAGGTTAAAGTGATAGTCTTATTACCTGTCTGCTTGTAAATAGAAGCGAAATAAGGGAGTATCATCATAGGTTAAGGTGATAGTCTTATTACTTGTTTCCTTGTAAGTAGAAGCGAAATAATGGAGTACCATAGGTTAAAGTGATAATCTTGTTACTTGTTTCCTTGTAAGTAGAAGCGAAATAAGGGAGTACCATAGGTTACAGTGATAGTCGTATTACTTGTTTCCTTGTAAGTAAAAGAGAAATAAGGGAGTACCATAGGTTAAAGGTACAGTCTTATTACCTGTTTCCTTGTAAGTAGAAGGGCAATAAGCGAGTATCATAGGTTAAAGTGAATGTCTTATTACTTGTTTTCTTGTAAATAGAAGGGCAATAAGGGAGTAGCATAGGTTAAAAGGATAGTCTTATTACTTGTTTCCTTGTAAGTAGAAGGGCAATAGTGGAGTAGCATAGGTTAAAGTTATAGTCTTATTACTTGTTTCCTTGTAAGTAGAAGCGAAATAAGGGAGTAGCATAGGTTAAAGTGATAGTCTTATTACTTGTTTCCTTGTAAGTAGAAGAGAAATAAGGGAGTACCAACATAGGTTAAAGTGATTATCTTATTACTTGTTTCCTTGTAAGTAGAAGGGCAATAAGGGAGTAGCATAGGTTAAAGTAATAGACTTATTACTTGTTTCCTTGTAAGTAGAAGGGCAATAACGGAGTATCATAGGTTAAAGTGATAGCCTTATTACTTGTTTCCTTGTAAGTAGAAGCTAAATAGGGGAGTAGCATAGGTTAAAGTGATAGTCTTATTATTTGTTTCCTTGTAAGTAGAAGGGCAATAAGGGAGCAGCATAGGTTAAAGTGATAGCCTTATTACTTGTTTCCTTGCAAGTAGAAGAGAAATAAGAGAGTATCATAGGGTAAAGTGACAGTCTTATTACTTGCTTGTTTGTAAGTAGAAGGGAAATAAGGGAGTACCATAGGTTAAAGTGATTCTTATTACCTGTTTCCTTGTAAGTAGAAGAGTATTAAGGGAGAATCATAAGGTAAAGTGACAGTCTTATTACCTGCATCCTTGTAAGTAGAAGGGAAATAAGGTAGTACCATAGGTTAAAGTGACAGTCATATTACCCGCTTTCTTGTAAGTAGAAGTGAAATAAGGGAGTACCATAGGTTAAACTGATAGTCTTTTTACTTGTTTCCTTGAAAGTAGAAGGGAAATAAGGGAGTACCATAGGTTAAATTGATAGTCTTATTACTTGTTTCCTAGTAAGTAGAAGAGAAATAAGGGAGTACCATAAGTTAAAGTGATAGCCTTATTACTTGTTTCCTTGCAAGTAGAAGAGAAATAAGGGAGTAGCAGAGGTTAAAGTGATAGTCCTTTAACTTGTTTCCTTATAAGTAGAAGCGAAATAAGGGAGTACCATAGGTAAAAGTGACAGTCATATTACCCGCTTCCTTGTAAGCAGAAGAGAAATAAGGGAGTATCACAGGGTAAAGTGACAGTCTTATTACTTGCTTCCTTATAAGTAGAAGGGAAATAAGGGAGTACCATAGGTTAAAGTGAGTCTTATTACCTGTTTCCTTGTAAGTAGAAGAGTATTAAGGGAGTATCATAGGGTAAAGTGACAGTTTTATAACTTGCTTCCTTATAAGTAGAAGGGAAATAAGGGAGTACCATAGGTTAAAGTGACAGTCTTATTACCCGCTTCCTTGTAAGTAGAAGTGAAATAAGGGAGTAGCATAGGTTAAAGTGATAGCCTTATTACTTGTTTCCTTGTAAGTAGGAGGGAAATAAGGGAGTATCATAGGGTAAAGTGACAGTCTTATTACTTGCTTCCTTGTAAGTAGAAGGGAAATAAGGGAGTACCATAGGTTAAAGTGATTCTTATTACCTGTTTCCTTGTAAGTAGAAGAGTATTAAGGGAGTATCATAAGGTAAAGTGACAGTCTTATTACTTGCATCCTTGTAAGTAGAAGGGAAATAAGGGAGTACCATAGGTTAAAGTGACAGTCATATTACCCGCTTCCTTGTAAGTAGAAGTGAAATAAGGGAGTACCCTAGGTTAAACTGATAGTCTTTTTACTTGTTTCCTTGAAAGTAGAAGGGAAATAAGGGAGTACCATAGGTTAAATTGATAGTCTAATTACTTGTTTCCTTGTAAGTAGAAGAGAAATAAGGGAGTACCATAGGTAAAAGTGATAGCCTTATTACTTGTTTCCTTGCAAGTAGAAGAGAAATAAGGGAGTAACAGAGGTTAAAGTGATAGTCCTTTTACTTGTTTCCTTATAAGTAGAACCAAAATAAGGGAGTACCATAGGTTGAGGTGATAGTCTTATTACTTTATTCCTTGTAAGTAAGAGAAATAGGGAGTATCATCAGGTAAAGTGACAGTCTTATTACTTGCTTCCTTGTAAGTAGAAGGGAAATAAAGTAGTACCATAGGTTAAAGTGAGTCTTATTACCTGTTTCCTTGTAAGTAGAAGAGTATTAAGGGAGTATCATAGGGTAAAGTGACAGTCTTATTACCTGTTTCCTTGTAAGTAGAAGCAAAATAAGGGAGTACCATAGGTAAAAGTGACAGTCATATTACCCGCTTCCTTGTAAGCAGATGACAAATAAGGGAGAATCACAGGGTAAAGTGACAGTCTTAAAACTTGCATCCTTGTAAGTAGAAGGGAAATAAGGGAGTACCATAGGTTAAAGTGACAGTCTTATTACCTGTTTGCTTGTAAGTAGAGGCGAAATAAGGGAGTACCATAGGTTAAAGTAACAGTCATATTACCCGCTTCCTTGTAAGTAGAAGTGAAATAAGGGAGTAGCATTGGTTTAAGTGATAGCCTTATTACTTGTTTCCCTGTAAGTAGGAGGGAAATAAGGGAGTACCATAGGTTAAAGTGATAGTCTTATTACTTGTTTCCTTGTAAGTAGGAGGTATATAAGGGATTACCATCATAGGTTAAAGTGATAGTCTTATTACTTGTTTCCTTGTAAGTAGGAGGAAAATAAGGGAGTACCATAAGTTAAAGTGGCAGTCTTATTATTTGTTTCCTTGTAAGTAGAAGCGAAATAGGTGAGTAGCATAGGTTAAAGTGATAGTCTTATTACTTGTTTCCTTGTAAGTAGAAGCGAAATAGGGGAGTAGCACAGGTTAAAGTGATAGTCTTATTACCTGTTTCCTTGTAAGTAGAAGCGAAATAAGGGAGTACAATAGGTTAAAGTGATAGTCTTATTACCTGTTTCCTAGTAAGTAGAAGCAAAATAAGGGAGTATCATAGGTTAAAGTGATAGTCTTATTACTTGCTTCCTTGTAAGTAGAAGTGAAAAAAGGGAGTACCATCATAGGTTAAAGTGATAATCTTATTACTTGTTTCCTTGTAAGTAGAAGGGCAATAAGGGAGCAGCATAGGTTAAAGTGATAGTCTTATTACCTGTTTCCTTGTAAGTAGAAGCGAAATAAGGGAGTACCATAGGTTAAAGTGACAGTCATATTACCTGCTTCCTTGTAAGTAGAAGTGATATAAGGGAGTACCATAGGTTAAAGTGACAGTCATATTACCCGCTTGCTTGTAAGTAGAAGAGAAATAAAGGAGTATCACAGGGTAAAGTGACAGTCTTATTACTTGCTTCCTTATAAGTAGAAGGGAAATAAGGGAGTACCATAGGTTAAAGTGAGTCTTATTACCTGTTTCCTTGTAAGTAGAAGGGAAATAAGGGAGTACCATAGGTTAAAGTGATAGTCTGATTACTTGTTTCCTTGTAAGTAGCAGGGAATTAAGGGAGTACCATAGAAGTGATAGCCTTATTACTTGTTTCCATGTAAGTAGAAGGGAAATAAGGGAGTACCATAGGTTAAACTGATAGTCTTTTTACTTGTTTCCTTGAAAGTAGAAGGGAAATAAAGGAGTACCATAGGTTAAAGTGTTAGTCTTATTACTTGCTTCCTTGTAAGTAGAAGGGAAATAAGGGAGTACCATTGGTTAAAAACAGTCTTATTACCTGTTTCCTTGTAAGTAGAAGAGTATTAAGGGAGTACCATAGGTTAAAGTGACAGTCATATTACCCGCTTCCTTGTAAGTAGAAGTGAAATAAGGGAGTATCATAGATTAAGCTGATATTCTTATTACTTGTTACCTTGTAAGTAGAAGGGAAATAAGGGAGTAACATAGGTTAAAGTGATAGTCTCATTACCTGTTTGCTTGTAAGTAGAAGGGAATTAAGGGAGTACCATCATAGGTTAAAGTGATAGTCTCATTACCTGTTTCCTTGTAAGTAGAAGGGAAATAAGGGAGTAATATAGGTTAAAGAGCCAGTCTTATTACTTGTTTCCTTGTAAGTAGAAGGGAAATAAGGGAGTACCATAGGTTAAACAGACAGTCTTAGTACTTGTTTCCTTGTAATTAGAAAGGCAATAAGGGAGTAGCATAGGTTAAAGTGATAGTCTTATTACCTGTTTCCTTGTAAGTAGGAGGTAAATAAGGGAGGATCCTAGGTTAAAGTGATAGTCTTATTACTTGTTTCCTTGTAAGTAGAAGCGAAATAGGGGAGTAACAGGGTTAAAGTGATAGTCTTATTACCTGTTTCCTTGTAAGTAGAAGCGAAATAAGGGAGTATCATAGATTAAAGTGATAGTCTTATTACTTGTTTCCTTATAGGTAGAAGCGAAATAAGGGAGTATCATAGGTTAAAGTGATAGTCTTATTACCTGTTTCCTTGTAAGTAGAAGCGAAATATGGGAGTACCATAGGTTAAAGTGATAGTCTTATTACTTGTTTCCTTGTAAGTAAAAGCGAAATAAGGGAGTACCAAAGGTTAAAGTGACAGTCATATTACCCGCTTCCTTGTAAGTAGAAGTGAAATAAGGGAGTACCATAGGTTAAAGTGAAAGTCTTATTACTTGTTTCCTTGTAAGTAGAAGCGAAATAGAGGAGTAGCACAGGTTAAAGTGATAGTCTTATTACCTGTTTCCTTGTAAGTAGAAGCGAAATAAGGGAGTACCATAGGTTAAACTGATAGTCTTATTACCTGTTTCCTTGTAAGTAGAAGCGAAATAAGGGAGTATCATAGGTTAAAGTGATAGTCTTATTACTTGTTTCCTTGTAAGTAGAAGTGCAATAAGGGAGTAGTATAGGTTAAAGTGATAGACTTATTACTTGTTTCCTTGTAAGTAGAAGGGCAATAAGGGAGTATCATAGGTTAAAGTGATAGCCTTATTACTTGTTTCCTTGTAAGTAGAAGCGAAATAGGGGAGTAGCATAGGTTAAAGTGATAGTCTTATTATTTGTGTCCTTGTAAGTAGAAGCAAAATAGGAAGTAGCACAGGTTAAAGTGATAGTCTTATTACTTGTTTCCTTGTAAGTAGAAGGGCAATAACGGAGCAGCATAGGTTAAAGTGATAGTCTAATTACCTGTTTCCTTGTAAGTAGAAGCGAAATAAGGGAGTACCATAGGTTAAAGTGACAGTCATATTACCCGCTTCCTTGTAAGTAAAAGTGAAATAAGGGAGTACCATAGGTTAAAATGATAGTCTTATTACTTGTTTCCTTGTAAGTAGAAGGGAAATAAGGGAGTACCATAGTTTAAAGTGATAGTCTGATTACTTGCTTCCTTGTAAGTAGAAGCGAAATTAGGGAGTACCATAGGAGTGATAGTCTTATTACTTGTTTCCTTGTAAGTAGAAGCAAAATAAGGGAGTAGCATAGGTTAAAGTGACAGTTTGATTACTTGTTTCCTTGTAAGTAGAAGAGACATAAGGGAGTACCATAGGTTAAAGTGATAGCCTTATTACTTGTTTCCTTGTAAGTAGAAGAGAAATAAGGGAGTATCATAGGTTAAAGTGATAGTCTTATTACTTGTTTCCTTGTAAGTAGAACCGAAATAAAGGAGTACCATAGGTTAAAGTGATAGTCTTATTACCTGTTTCCTTGTAAGTAGAAGAGAAAAAAGGGAGTATCATAGGGTAAAGTGACAGTCTTATTACTTGCTTCCGTGTAAGTAGAAGGGAAATAAGGGAGTACCATTGGTTAAAAAGAGTCTTATTACCTGTTTCCTTGTAAGTAGAAGAGTATTAAGGAAGTACCATAGGTTAGAGTGACAGTCATATTACCCGCTTCCTTGTAAGTAGAAGTGAAATAAGGGAGTACCATAGATTAAACTGATAGGCTTTTTACTTGTTTCCTTGAAAGTAGAAGGGAAATAAAGGAGTACCATAGGTTAAAGTGTTAGTCTTATTACTTGCTTCCTTGTAAGTAGAAGGGAAATAAGGGAGTACCATTGGTTAAAAACAGTCTTATTACCTGTTTCCTTGTAAGTAGAAGAGAATTAAGGGAGTACCATAGGTTAAAGTGACAGTCATATTACCCGCTTCCTTGTAAGTAGAAGTGAAATAAGGGAGTATCATAGATTAAACTGATAGTCTTATTACTTGTTACCTTGTAACTAGAAGGGAAGTAAGGGAGTAACATAGGTTAAAGTGATAGTCTTATTTCTTGTTTCCTTCTGAGTAGAACCGAAATAAGGGAGTACCATCATAGGTTAAAGTGATAGTCTTACTACCTGTTTGCTTGTAAGTAGAAGGGAAATAAGGGAGTACCATCATAGGTTAAAGTGATAGTCTCATTACCTGTTTCCTTGTATGTAGAAGGGAAATAAGGGAGTAATATAGGTTAAAGAGCCAGTCTTATTACTTGTTTCCTTGTAAGTAGAAGGGAAATAAGGGAGTACCAAAGGTTAAAGAGACAGTCTTAGTACTTGTTTCCTTGTAAGTAGAAAGGCAATAAGGGAGGATCCTAGGTTAAAGTGATAGTCTTATTACTTGTTTCCTTGTAAGTAGAAGCGAAATAGGGGAGTAATAGAGGTTAAAGTGATAGTCTTATTACCTGTTTCCTTGTAAGTAGAAGCGAAATAAGGGAGTATCATAGATTAAAGTGATAGTCTTATTACTTGTTTCCTTATAAGTAGAAGCGAAATAAGGGAGTATCATAGGTTAAAGTGATAGTCTTAATACCTGCTTCCTTGTAAGTAGAAGCGAAATAAGGGAGTACCATAGGTTAAAGTGACAGTCATATTACCCGCTTCCTTGTAAGTAGAAGAGAAATAAGGGAGTATCACAGGGTAAAGTGACAGTCTTATTACTTGCTTCCTTATAAGTAAAAGGGAAATAAGGGAGTACCATAGGTTAAAGCGAGTCTTATTACCTGTTTCCTTGTGAGTAGAAGGGAAATAAGCGAGTACCATAGGTCAAAGTGATAGTCCGATTACTTGTTTCCTTGTAAGTAGAAGGGAATTAAGGGAGTACCATAGGAGTGATAGCCTTATTACTTGTTTCGTTGTAAGTAGAAGGGAAATAAGGGAGTAGCATAGGTTAAAGTGATAGTCTTATTACTTGTTTCCTTGTAAGTAGAAGAGAAATAAGGGAGTACTATAGGTTAAAGTGATAGCCTTATTACTTGTTTCCTTGCAAGTAGAAGAGAAATAAGAGAGTATCATAGGGTAAAGTGACAGTCTTATTACTTGCTTCCTTGTAAGTAGAAGGGAAATAAGGGAGTACCATAGGTTAAAGTGATTCTTATTACCTGTTTCCTGGTAAGTAGAAGAGTATTAAGAGAGTATCATAATGTAAAGTGACAGTCTTATTACTTGCATCCTTGTAAGTAGAAGGGAAATAAGGGAGTACCATAGGTTAAAGTGACAGTCATATTACCCGCTTCCTTGTAAGTAGAAGTGAAATAAGGGAGTACCATAGGTTAAACTGATAGTCTTTTTACTTGTTTCCTTGAAAGTAGAAGGGAAATAAGGGAGTAGCATAGGTTAAATTGATAGTCTTATTACTTGTTTCCTTGTAAGTAGAAGAGAAATAAGGGAGTACCATAGGTTAAAGTGATAGCCTTATTACTTGTTTCCTTGCAAGTAGAAGAGAAATAAGGGAGTAACAGAGGTTAAAGTGATAGTCCTTTTACTTGTTTCCTTATAAGTAGAACCGAAATAAGGGAGTACCATAGGTTGAGGTGATTGTCTTATTACTTCTTTCCTTCTAAGTAAGAGAAATAGGAGTATCATAAGGTAAAGTGACAGTCTTATTACTTGCTTCCTTGTAAGTAGAAGGGAAATAAAGTAGTACCATAGGTTAAAGTGAGTCTTATTACCTGTTTCCTTGTAAGTAGAAGCGAAATAAGGGAGTACCATAGGTAAAAGTGACAGTCATATTACCCGCTTCCTTGTAAGCAGATGAGAAATAAGGGAGTATCACAGGGTAAAGTGACAGTCTTATTACTTGCTTCCTTATAAGTAGAAGGGAAATAAGGGAATACCATAGGTTAAAGTGAGTCTTATTACCTGTTTCCTTGTAAGTAGAAGAGTATTATGGGAGTATCAGAGGGTAAAGTGACAGTCTTAAAACTTGCATCCTTGTAAGTAGAAGCGAAATAAGGGAGTACAATAGGTTAAAGTGATAGTCTTATTACCTGTTTCCTAGTAAGTAGAAGCAAAATAAGGGAGTATCATAGGTTAAAGTGATAGTCTTATTACTTGCTTCCTTGTAAGTAGAAGTGAAAAAAGGGAGTACCATCATAGTTTAAAGTGATAGTCTTATTACTTGTTTCCTTGTAAGTAGAAGGGCAATAAGGGAGCAGCATAGGTTAAAGTGATAGTCTTATTACCTGTTTCCTTGTAAGTAGAAGCGAAATAAGGTAGTACCATAGGTTAAAGTGACAGTCATATTACCTGCTTCCTTGTAAGTAGAAGTGATATAAGGGAGTACCATAGGTTAAAGTGACAGTCATATTACCCGCTTCCTTGTAAGTAGAAGAGAAATAAGGGAGTATCACAGGGTAAAGTGACAGTCTTATTACTAGCTTCCTTATAAGTAGAAGGGAAATAAGGGGGTACCATAGGTTAAAGTGAGTCTTATTACCTGTTTCCTTGTAAGTAGAAGGGAAATAAGGGAGTACCATAGGTTAAAGTGATAGTCTGATTACTTGTTTCCTTGTAAGTAGAAGGGAATTAAGGGAGTGCCATAGGAGTGATAGCCTTATTACTTGTTTCCTTGTAAGTAGAAGGGAAATAAGGGAATACCATAGGTTAAAGTGATAGTCTTATTACTGTTTCCTTGTAAGTAGAAGGGAAATAAGGGAGTACCATAGGTTAAAGTGACAGTCATATTACCCGCTTCCTTGTAAGTTGAAGTGAAATAAGGGAGTACCATAGGTTAAACTGATAGTCTTTTTACTTGTTTCCTTGAAAGTAGAAGGGAAATAAAGGAGTACCATAGGTTAAAGTGTTAGTCTTATTACTTGCTTCCTTGTAAGTAGAAGGGAAATAAGGGAGTACCATTGGTTAAAAACAGTCTTATTACCTGTTTCCTTGTAAGTAGAAGAGAATTAAGGGAGTACCATAGGTTAAAGTGACAGTCAATTTACCCGCTTCCTTGTAAGTAGAAGTGAAATAAGGGAGTATCATAGATTAAACTGATAGTCTTATTACTTGTTACCTTGTAACTAGAAGGGAAATAAGGGAGTAACATAGGTAAAAGTGATAGTCTTATTTCTTGTTTCCTTCTGAGTAGAACCGAAATAAGGGAGTACCATCATAGGTTAAAGTGATAGTCTTACTACCTGTTTGCTTGTAAGTAGAAGCGAAATAAGGTAGTACCATAGGTTAAAGTGACAGTCATATTACCTGCTTCCTTGTAAGTAGAAGTGATATAAGGGAGTACCATAGGTTAAAGTGACAGTCATATTACCCGCTTCCTTGTAAGTAGAAGAGAAATAAGGGAGTATCACAGGGTAAAGTGACAGTCTTATTACTAGCTTCCTTATAAGTAGAAGGGAAATAAGGGGGTACCATAGGTTAAAGTGAGTCTTATTATCTATTTCCTTGTAAGTAGAAGGGAAATAAGGGAGTACCATAGGTTAAAGTGATAGTCTGATTACTTGTTTCCTTGTAAGTAGAAGGGAATTAAGGGAGTGCCATAGGAGTGATAGCCTTATTACTTTTTTCCTTGTAAGTAGAAGGGAAATAAGGGAATACCATAGGTTAAAGTGATATTCTTATTACTGTTTCCTTGTAAGTAGAAGGGAAATAAGGGAGTACCATAGGTTAAAGTGACAGTCATATTACCCGCTTCCTTGTAAGTAGAAGTGAAATAAGGGAGTACCATAGGTTAAACTGATAGTCTTTTTACTTGTTTCCTTGAAAGTAGAAGGGAAATAAAGGAGTACCATAGGTTAAAGTGTTAGTCTTATTACTTGCTTCCTTGTAAGTAGAAGGGAAATAAGGGAGTACCATTGGTTAAAAACAGTCTTATTACCTGTTTCCTTGTAAGTAGAAGAGAATTAAGGGAGTACCATAGGTTAAAGTGACAGTCATATTACCCGCTTCCTTGTAAGTAGAAGTGAAATAAGGGAGTATCATAGATTAAACTGATAGTCTTATTACTTGTTACCTTGTAACTAGAAGGGAAGTAAGGGAGTAACATAGGTTAAAGTGATAGTCTTATTTCTTGTTTCCTTCTGAGTAGAACCGAAATAAGGGAGTACCATCATAGGTTAAAGTGATAGTCTTACTACCTGTTTGCTTGTAAGTAGAAGGGAAATAAGGGAGTACCATCATAGGTTAAAGTGATAGTCTCATTACCTGTTTCCTTGTAAGTAGAAGGGAAATAAGGGAGTAATATAGGTTAAAGAGCCAGTCTTATTACTTGTTTCCTTGTAAGTAGAAGGGAAATAAGGGAGTACCATAGGTTAAAGAGACAGTCTTAGTACTTGTTTCCTTGTAAGTAGAAAGGCAATAAGGGAGGATCCTAGGTTAAAGTGATAGTCTTATTACTTGTTTCCTTGTAAGTAGAAGCGAAATAGGGGAGTAATAGAGGTTAAAGTGATAGTCTTATTACCTGTTTCCTTGTAAGTAGAAGCGAAATAAGGGAGTATCATAGATTAAAGTGATAGTCTTATTACTTGTTTCCTTATAAGTAGAAGCGAAATAAGGGAGTATCATAGGTTAAAGTGATAGTCTTAATACCTGCTTCCTTGTAAGTAGAAGCGAAATAAGGGAGTACCATAGGTTAAAGTGACAGTCATATTACCCGCTTCCTTGTAAGTAGAAGAGAAATAAGGGAGTATCACAGGGTAAAGTGACAGTCTTATTACTTGCTTCCTTATAAGTAAAAGGGAAATAAGGGAGTACCATAGGTTAAAGCGAGTCTTATTACCTGTTTCCTTGTGAGTAGAAGGGAAATAAGCGAGTACCATAGGTCAAAGTGATAGTCCGATTACTTGTTTCCTTGTAAGTAGAAGGGAATTAAGGGAGTACCATAGGAGTGATAGCCTTATTACTTGTTTCGTTGTAAGTAGAAGGGAAATAAGGGAGTAGCATAGGTTAAAGTGATAGTCTTATTACTTGTTTCCTTGTAAGTAGAAGAGAAATAAGGGAGTACTATAGGTTAAAGTGATAGCCTTATTACTTGTTTCCTTGCAAGTAGAAGAGAAATAAGAGAGTATCATAGGGTAAAGTGACAGTCTTATTACTTGCTTCCTTGTAAGTAGAAGGGAAATAAGGGAGTACCATAGGTTAAAGTGATTCTTATTACCTGTTTCCTGGTAAGTAGAAGAGTATTAAGGGAGTATCATAATGTAAAGTGACAGTCTTATTACTTGCATCCTTGTAAGTAGAAGGGAAATAAGGGAGTACCATAGGTTAAAGTGACAGTCATATTACCCGCTTCCTTGTAAGTAGAAGTGAAATAAGGGAGTACCATAGGTTAAACTGATAGTCTTTTTACTTGTTTCCTTGAAAGTAGAAGGGAAATAAGGGAGTACCATAGGTTAAATTGATAGTCTTATTACTTGTTTCCTTGTAAGTAGAAGAGAAATAAGGGAGTACCATAGGTTAAAGTGATAGCCTTATTACTTGTTTCCTTGCAAGTAGAAGAGAAATAAGGGAGTAACAGAGGTTAAAGTGATAGTCCTTTTACTTGTTTCCTTATAAGTAGAACCGAAATAAGGGAGTACCATAGGTTGAGGTGATTGTCTTATTACTTCTTTCCTTCTAAGTAAGAGAAATAGGAGTATCATAAGGTAAAGTGACAAGTCTTATTACTTGCTTCCTTGTAAGTAGAAGGGAAATAAAGTAGTACCATAGGTTAAAGTGAGTCTTATTACCTGTTTCCTTGTAAGTAGAAGCGAAATAAGGGAGTACCATAGGTAAAAGTGACAGTCATATTACCCGCTTCCTTGTAAGCAGATGAGAAATAAGGGAGTATCACATGGTAAAGTGACAGTCTTATTACTTGCTTCCTTATAAGTAGAAGGGAAATAAGGGAATACCATAGGTTAAAGTGAGTCTTATTACCTGTTTCCTTGTAAGTAGAAGAGTATTAAGGGAGTTAAGAGGGTAAAGTGACAGTCTTAAAACTTGCATCCTTGTAAGTAGAAGCGAAATAAGGGAGTACAATAGGTTAAAGTGATAGTCTTATTACCTGTTTCCTAGTAAGTAGAAGCAAAATAAGGGAGTATCATAGGTTAAAGTGATAGTCTTATTACTTGCTTCCTTGTAAGTAGAAGTGAAAAAAGGGAGTACCATCATAGTTTAAAGTGATAGTCTTATTACTTGTTTCCTTGTAAGTAGAAGGGCAATAAGGGAGCAGCATAGGTTAAAGTGATAGTCTTATTACCTGTTTCCTTGTAAGTAGAAGCGAAATAAGGTAGTACCATAGGTTAAAGTGACAGTCATATTACCTGCTTCCTTGTAAGTAGAAGTGATATAAGGGAGTACCATAGGTTAAAGTGACAGTCATATTACCCGCTTCCTTGTAAGTAGAAGAGAAATAAGGGAGTATCACAGGGTAAAGTGACAGTCTTATTACTAGCTTCCTTATAAGTAGAAGGGAAATAAGGGGGTACCATAGGTTAAAGTGAGTCTTATTACCTGTTTCCTTGTAAGTAGAAGGGAAATAAGGGAGTACCATAGGTTAAAGTGATAGTCTGATTACTTGTTTCCTTGTAAGTAGAAGGGAATTAAGGGAGTGCCATAGGAGTGATAGCCTTATTACTTGTTTCCTTGAAAGTAGAAGGGAAATAAAGGAGTACCATAGGTTAAAGTGTTAGTCTTATTACTTGCTTCCTTGTAAGTAGAAGGGAAATAAGGGAGTACCATTGGTTAAAAACAGTCTTATTACCTGTTTCCTTGTAAGTAGAAGAGAATTAAGGGAGTACCATAGGTTAAAGTGACAGTCATATTACCCGCTTCCTTGTAAGTAGAAGTGAAATAAGGGAGTATCATAGATTAAACTGATAGTCTTATTACTTGTTACCTTGTAACTAGAAGGGAAATAAGGGAGTAACATAGGTAAAAGTGATAGTCTTATTTCTTGTTTCCTTCTGAGTAGAACCGAAATAAGGGAGTACCATCATAGGTTAAAGTGATAGTCTTACTACCTGTTTGCTTGTAAGTAGAAGGGAAATAAGGGAGTACCATTATAGGTTAAAGTGATAGTCTCATTACCTGTTTCCTTGTAAGTAGAAGGGAAATAAGGGAGTAATATAGGTTAAAGAGCCAGTCTTATTACTTGTTTCCTTGTAAGTAGAAGGGAAATAAGGGAGTACCATAGGTTAAAGAGACAGTCTTAGTACTTGTTTCCTTGTAAGTAGAAAGGCAATAAGGGAGGATCCTAGGTTAAAGTGATAGTCTTATTACTTGTTTCCTTGTAAGTAGAAGGGAAATAAGGGAGTACCATAGGTTAAAGTGACAGTCTTATTACCTGTTTGCTTGTAAGTAGAGGCGAAATAAGGGAGTACCATAGGTTAAAGTAACAGTCATATTACCCGCTTCCTTGTAAGTAGAAGTGAAATAAGGGAGTAGCATAGGTTAAAGTGATAGCCTTATTACTTGTTTCCTTGTAAGTAGGAAGGAAATAAGGGAGTACCATAGGTTAAAGTGATAGTCTTATTACTTGTTTCCTTGTAAGTAGGAGGTATATAAGGGATTACCATCATAGGTTGAAGTGATAGTCTTATTACTTGTTTCCTTGTAAGTAGAAGCGAAATAGGTGAGTAGCATAGGTTAAAGTGATAGTCTTATTACTTGTTTCCTTGTAAGTAGAAGCGAAATAGGGGAGTAGCACAGGTTAAAGTGATAGTCTTACTACCTGTTTGCTTGTAAGTAGAAGCGAAATAAGGGAGTACAATAGGTTAAAGTGATAGTCTTATTACCTGTTTCCTAGTAAGTAGAAGCAAAATAAGGGAGTATCATAGGTTAAAGTGATAGTCTTATTACTTGCTTCCTTGTAAGTAGAAGTGAAAAAAGGGAGTACCATCATAGTTTAAAGTGATAGTCTTATTACCTGTTTCCTTGTAAGTAGAAGCGAAATAAGGTAGTACCATAGGTTAAAGTGACAGTCATATTACCTGCTTCCTTGTAAGTAGAAGTGATATAAGGGAGTACCATAGGTTAAAGTGACAGTCATATTACCCGCTTCCTTGTAAGTAGAAGAGAAATAAGGGAGTATCACAGGGTAAAGTGACAGTCTTATTACTAGCTTCCTTATAAGTAGAAGGGAAATAAGGGAGTAGCATAGGTTAAAGTGAGTCTTATTACCTGTTTCCTTGTAAGTAGAAGGGAAATAAGGGAGTACCATAGGTTAAAGTGATAGTCTGATTACTTGTTTCCTTGTAAGTAGAAGGGAATTAAGGGAGTACCATAGGAGTGATAGCCTTATTACCTGTTTCCTTGTAAGTAGAAGGGAAATAAGGGAATACCATAGGTTAAAGTGATAGTCTTATTACTTGTTTCCTTGTAAGTAGAAGCGAAATAGGGGAGTAGCATCGGTTAAAGTGATAGTCTTATTATTTGTTTCCTTTTAAGTAGAAGCAAAATAGGAAGTAGCACAGGTTAAAGTGATAGTCTTATTACTTGTTTCCTTGTAAGTAGAAGTGCAATAAGGGAGCTGTATAAGTTAAAGTGATAGACTTATTACTTGTTTCCTTGTAAGTAGAAGGGCAATAAGGGAGTATCATAGGTTAAAGTGATAGCCTTATTACTTGTTTCCTTGTAAGTAGAAGCGATATAGGGGAGTAGCATCGGTTAAAGTGATAGTCTTATTATTTGTTTCCTTGTAAGTAGAAGCAAAATAGGAAGTAGCATAGGTTAAAGTGATAGTTCTTATACCAGTTTCCTTGTAAGTAGAAGCGAAATAAGGGAGGACCATAGCATAAAGTGATAGTCCTATTACTTGTTTCCTTGTATGTAGAAGCGAAATAAGGGAGTACCATAGGTTAAAGTGATAGTCTTATTACCTGTTTCCTTGTAAGTAGCAGCGAAATAAGGGAGTATCATAGGTTAAAGTGATAGTCTTATTACTTGCTTCCTTGTAAGTAGATGGGCAATAAGGGAGTACCATTGGTTAAAAACAGTCTTATTACCTGTTTCCTTGTAAGTAGAAGAGAATTAAGGGAGTACCATAGGTTAAAGTGACAGTCATATTACCCGCTTCCTTGTAAGTAGAAGTGAAATAAGGGAGTATCATAGATTAAACTGATAGTCTTATTACTTGTTACCTTGTAACTAGAAGGGAAGTAAGGGAGTAACATAGGTTAAAGTGATAGTCTTATTTCTTGTTTCCTTCTGAGTAGAACCGAAATAAGGGAGTACCATCATAGGTTAAAGTGATAGTCTTACTACCTGTTTGCTTGTAAGTAGAAGGGAAATAAGGGAGTACCATCATAGGTTAAAGTGATAGTCTCATTACCTGTTTCCTTGTATGTAGAAGGGAAATAAGGGAGTAATATAGGTTAAAGAGACAGTCTTATTACTTGTTTCCTTGTAAGTAGAAGGGAAATAAGGGAGTACCATAGGTTAAAGAGACAGTCTTAGTACTTGTTTCCTTGTAAGTAGAAAGGCAATAAGGGAGGATCCTAGGTTAAAGTGATAGTCTTATTACTTGTTTCCTTGTAAGTAGAAGCGAAATAGGGGAGTAATAGAGGTTAAAGTGATAGTCTTATTACCTGTTTCCTTGTAAGTAGAAGCGAAATAAGGGAGTATCATAGATTAAAGTGATAGTCTTATTACTTGTTTCCTTATAAGTAGAAGCGAAATAAGGGAGTATCATAGGTTAAAGTGATAGTCTTAATACCTGCTTCCTTGTAAGTAGAAGCGAAATAAGGGAGTACCATAGGTTAAAGTGACAGTCATATTACCCGCTTCCTTGTAAGTAGAAGAGAAATAAGGGAGTATCACAGGGTAAAGTGACAGTCTTATTACTTGCTTCCTTATAAGTAAAAGGGAAATAAGGGAGTACCATCATAGGTTAAAGTGATAGTCTTACTACCTGTTTGCTTGTAAGTAGAAGGGAAATAAGGGAGTACCATTATAGGTTAAAGTGATAGTCTCATTACCTGTTTCCTTGTAAGTAGAAGGGAAATAAGGGAGTAATATAGGTTAAAGAGCCAGTCTTATTACTTGTTTCCTTGTAAGTAGAAGGGAAATAAGGGAGTACCATAGGTTAAAGAGACAGTCTTAGTACTTGTTTCCTTGTAAGTAGAAAGGCAATAAGGGAGGATCCTAGGTTAAAGTGATAGTCTTATTACTTGTTTCCTTGTAAGTAGAAGGGAAATAAGGGAGTACCATAGGTTAAAGTGACAGTCTTATTACCTGTTTGCTTGTAAGTAGAGGCGAAATAAGGGAGTACCATAGGTTAAAGTAACAGTCATATTACCCGCTTCCTTGTAAGTAGAAGTGAAATAAGGGAGTAGCATAGGTTAAAGTGATAGCCTTATTACTTGTTTCCTTGTAAGTAGGAAGGAAATAAGGGAGTACCATAGGTTAAAGTGATAGTCTTATTACTTGTTTCCTTGTAAGTAGGAGGTATATAAGGGATTACCATCATAGGTTGAAGTGATAGTCTTATTACTTGTTTCCTTGTAAGTAGGAGGAAAATAAGGGAGTACCATAAGTTAAAGTGGCAGTCTTATTTCTTGTTTCCTTGTAAGTAGAAGGGCAGTAAGGGAGTACCATCATAGGTTAAAGTGATAGCCTTATTACTTGTTTCCTTGTAAGTAGAAGCGAAATAGGTGAGTAGCATAGGTTAAAGTGATAGTCTTATTACTTGTTTCCTTGTAAGTAGAAGCGAAATAGGGGAGTAGCACAGGTTAAAGTGATAGTCTTACTACCTGTTTGCTTGTAAGTAGAAGCGAAATAAGGGAGTACAATAGGTTAAAGTGATAGTCTTATTACCTGTTTCCTAGTAAGTAGAAGCAAAATAAGGGAGTATCATAGGTTAAAGTGATAGTCTTATTACTTGCTTCCTTGTAAGTAGAAGTGAAAAAAGGGAGTACCATCATAGTTTAAAGTGATAGTCTTATTACCTGTTTCCTTGTAAGTAGAAGCGAAATAAGGTAGTACCATAGGTTAAAGTGACAGTCATATTACCTGCTTCCTTGTAAGTAGAAGTGATATAAGGGAGTACCATAGGTTAAAGTGACAGTCATATTACCCGCTTCCTTGTAAGTAGAAGAGAAATAAGGGAGTATCACAGGGTAAAGTGACAGTCTTATTACTAGCTTCCTTATAAGTAGAAGGGAAATAAGGGAGTAGCATAGGTTAAAGTGAGTCTTATTACCTGTTTCCTTGTAAGTAGAAGGGAAATAAGGGAGTACCATAGGTTAAAGTGATAGTCTGATTACTTGTTTCCTTGTAAGTAGAAGGGAATTAAGGGAGTACCATAGGAGTGATAGCCTTATTACCTGTTTCCTTGTAAGTAGAAGGGAAATAAGGGAATACCATAGGTTAAAGTGATAGTCTTATTACTTGTTTCCTTGTAAGTAGAAGCGAAATAGGGGAGTAGCATCGGTTAAAGTGATAGTCTTATTATTTGTTTCCTTTTAAGTAGAAGCAAAATAGGAAGTAGCACAGGTTAAAGTGATAGTCTTATTACTTGTTTCCTTGTAAGTAGAAGTGCAATAAGGGAGCTGTATAAGTTAAAGTGATAGACTTATTACTTGTTTCCTTGTAAGTAGAAGGGCAATAAGGGAGTATCATAGGTTAAAGTGATAGCCTTATTATTTGTTTCCTTGTAAGTAGAAGCGATATAGGGGAGTAGCATCGGTTAAAGTGATAGTCTTATTATTTGTTTCCTTGTAAGTAGAAGCAAAATAGGAAGTAGCATAGGTTAAAGTGATAGTTCTTATACCAGTTTCCTTGTAAGTAGAAGCGAAATAAGGGAGGACCATAGCATAAAGTGATAGTCCTATTACTTGTTTCCTTGTATGTAGAAGCGAAATAAGGGAGTACCATAGGTTAAAGTGATAGTCTTATTACCTGTTTCCTTGTAAGTAGCAGCGAAATAAGGGAGTATCATAGGTTAAAGTGATAGTCTTATTACTTGCTTCCTTGTAAGTAGATGGGCAATAAGGGAGCAGCATAGGTTAAAGTGATAGTCTTATTACCTGTTTCCTGGTAAGTAGAAGCGAAATAAGGGAGTACCATAGGTTAAAGTGAGTCATATTACCCGCTTCCTTGTAAGTAGAAGTGAAATAAGGGAGTACCATAGGTTAAAGTGATAGTCTTATTACTTGTTTCCTTGTAAGTAGAAGGGAAATAAGGGAGTACCATAGCTTAAAGTGATAGTCTTATTACTTGTTTCCTTGTAAGTAGAACCGAAATAAGGGTGTACCATAGGTTAAAGTGATAGCCTTATTACTTGTTTCCTTGTAAGTAGAAGCGAAATAAGGGAGTACCATAGGTTAAAGCGACAGTCATATTACCCGCTTCCTTGTAAGTAGAAGTGAAATAAGGGAGTACCATAGGTTAAAGTGAAAGTCTTATTACCTGTTTCCTTGTAAGTAGAAGCGAAATAAGGGAGTACCATATGTTAAAGTGATAGTCTTATTACTTGCTTCCTTGTAAGTAGAAGTGAAAAAAGGGAGTACCATCATAGGTTAAAGTGATAGTCTTATTACTTGTTTCCTTGTAAGTAACAGTGCAATAAGGGAGTATCATAGGTTAAAGTGATAGTCTTATTACTTGCTTCCTTGTAAGTAGAAGGGCAATAAGGGAGCAGCATAGGTTAAAGTGATAGTCTTATTACCTGTTTCCTTGTAAGTAGAAGCGAAATAAGGGAGTACCATAGGTTAAAGTGACAGTCATATTACCCGCTTTCTTGTAAGTAGAAGTGAAATAAGGGTGGACCATAGGTTAACGTGATAGTCTTATTACTTGTTTCCTTGTAAGTAGAAGGGAAATAAGGGAGTAGCATAGGTTAAAGTGATAGTCTTATTACTTGTTTCCTTGTAAGTAGAACCCAAATAAGGGAGTACCATAGGTTAAAGTGATAGCCTTATTACTTGTTTCATTGTAAGTAGAAGCGCAATAAGGGAATACCATAGGTTAAAGTGATAGTCTTATTACCTGTTTCCTTGTAAGTAGCAGCGAAATAAGGGAGTATCATAGGTTAAAGTGATAGTCTTATTACTTGCTTCCTTGTAAGTAGATGGGCAATAAGGGAGCAGCATAGGTTAAAGTGATAGTCTTATTACCTGTTTCCTGGTAAGTAGAAGCGAAATAAGGGAGTACCATAGGTTAAAGTGAGTCATATTACCCGCTTCCTTGTAAGTAGAAGTGAAATAAGGGAGTACCATAGGTTAAAGCGACAGTCATATTACCCGCTTCCTTGTAAGTAGAAGTGAAATAAGGGAGTACCATAGGTTAAAGTGAAAGTCTTATTACCTGTTTCCTTGTAAGTAGAAGCGAAATAAGGGAGTACCATATGTTAAAGTGATAGTCTTATTACTTGCTTCCTTGTAAGTAGAAGTGAAAAAAGGGAGTACCATCATAGGTTAAAGTGATAGTCTTATTACTTGTTTCCTTGTAAGTAACAGTGCAATAAGGGAGTATCATAGGTTAAAGTGATAGTCTTATTACTTGCTTCCTTGTAAGTAGAAGGGCAATAAGGGAGCAGCATAGGTTAAAGTGATAGTCTTATTACCTGTTTCCTTGTAAGTAGAAGCGAAATAAGGGAGTACCATAGGTTAAAGTGACAGTCATATTACCCGCTTTCTTGTAAGTAGAAGTGAAATAAGGGTGGACCATAGGTTAACGTGATAGTCTTATTACTTGTTTCCTTGTAAGTAGAAGGGAAATAAGGGAGTAGCATAGGTTAAAGTGATAGTCTTATTACTTGTTTCCTTGTAAGTAGAACCCAAATAAGGGAGTACCATAGGTTAAAGTGATAGCCTTATTACTTGTTTCATTGTAAGTAGAAGCGCAATAAGGGAATACCATAGGTTAAAGTGACAGTCATATTACCCGTTTCCTTGTAAGTAGAAGTGGAAAAAGGGAGTACCATAGGTTAAAGTGATAGTCTTATTACTTGTTTCCTTGTAAGTAGAAGCGAAATAGGGGAGTAGCACAGGTTAAAGTGATAGTCTTATTACCTGTTTCCTTGTAAGTAGAAGCGAAATAAAGGAGTACCATAGGTTAAAGTGATAGTCTTAATACCTGTTTCCTTGTAAGTAGAAGCGAAATAAGCGAGTACCATAGGTTAAAGTGAGTCTTATTACCTGTATCCTTGTAAGCAGAAGAGTATTAAGGAAGTATCATAGGGTAAACTGACAGTCTTATTACTTGCATCCTTGTAAGTAGAAGGGAAATAAGGGAGTACCATACTTTAAGGTGACAGTCCTATTACTTGTTTCCTTGTAAGTAGAAGTGAAATAAGGGAGTACCATCATAGGTTAAAGTGATAGTCTTATTACTTGTTTGCTTGTAAGTAGAAGGGAAATAAGGGAGTACCATCATAGGTTAAAGTGATAGACTTATTACCTGTTTCCTTGTAAGTAGAAGGGAAATAAGGGAGTACCATAGGTTAAAGAGACAGTCTTATTACTTGTTTCCTTGTAAGTAGAAGGGAAATAATGGAGTACCATAGGTTAAATAGACAGTCTTATTAAGTGTTGCCTTGTAAGTAGAAGGGAAATAAGGGAGTATCATAGGTTAAAGAGACAGTCTTATTACCTGTTTCCTTGTAAGTAGCAGGGAAATAAGGGAGTATCATAGGTTAAAGTGATAGTTCTTATACCAGTTTCCTTGTAAGTAGAAGCGAAATAAGGGAGGACCATAGGTTAAAGTGATAGTCCTATTACTTGTTTCCTTGTATGTAGAAGGGAAATAAGGGAGTACCATAGGTTAAAGTGATAGTCTTATTACTTGTTTCCTTGTAAGTAGGAGGGAAATAAGGGAGTACCATAGGTTAAAGTGATAGTCTTATTACTTGTTTCCTTGTAAGTAGGAGGTAAATAAGGGATTACCATCATAGGTTAAAGTGATAGTCTTATTACTTGTTTCCTTGTAAGTAGGAGGGAAATAAGGGAGTACCATAAGTTAAAGTGGCAGTCTTATTACTTGTTTCCTTGTAAGTAGAAGGGCAATAAGGGAGTACCATCATAGGTTAAAGTGATAGTCTTATTACTTGTTTCCTTGTGAGTAGAAGGGCAATAAGGGAGTAGCATAGGTTAAAGTGATAGTCTTGTTACCTGTTTCCTTGTAAGTAGGACGACAATAAGGGAGTATCATAGGTTAAAGTGATAGCCTTATTACTTGTTTCCTTGTAAATAGAAGCGAAATAGGGGAGTAGCATAGGTTAAAGTGACAGTTCTTATACCAGTTTCCTTGTAAGTAGAAGCGAAATAAGGGAGGACCATAGCTTAAAGTGATAGTCCTATTACTTGTTTCCTTGTATGTAGAAGCGAAACAAGGGAGTACCATAGGTTAAAGTGATAGTCTTATTACCTGTTTCCTTGTAAGTAGCAGCGAAATAAGACCATAGGTTAAAGTGATAGTCTTATTACTTGCTTCCTTGTAAGTAGAAGGGCAATAAGGGAGCAGCATAGGTTAAAGTGATAGTCTTATTACCTGTTTCCTTGTAAGTAGAAGCGAAATAAGGGAGTACCATAGGTTAAAGTGACAGTCATATTACCCGCTTTCTTGTAAGTAGAAGTGAAATAAGGGAGGACCATAGGTTAACGTGATAGTCTTATTACTTGTTTCCTTGTAAGTAGAAGGGAAATAAGGGAGTAGCATAGGTTAAAGTGATAGTCTTATTACTTGTTTCCTTGTAAGTAGAACCCAAATAAGGGAGTACCATAGGTTAAAGTGATAGCCTTATTACTTGTTTCATTGTAAGTAGAAGCGAAATAAGGGAGTACCATAGGTTAAAGTGACAGTCATATTACCCGCTTCCTTGTAAGTAGAAGTGAAAAAAGGGAGTACCATAGATGATGATGATAATGGTGATTAAGGGCGCTCAACTGCCGAGGTCATAAGCGCCCTTAAGATTAAAACTTGGCAATAGGCAGTAAGAAAAATACCAAAAAAAAAGGAAAAAACACAAGTAAAAGAGCTAACACAGTTGAAACGGAAGTAGCAGAAAGGTCCAGCCCTCTAAACAGAGCTGGATATAAAACTCCATCTAAAATCAACACATTAAAATTAAAAGAGTTTAAAAAAAAAAGTGCTATCACACTAAAACGTCAAGGTAAAAGAAAGTTTTGCTAAAAATTTAAAAACTCTGTCCAGTGCTCTTGGGTCTTCTGCCAGGACCTCAGCAAGAGAGGCCGGCATGCCCATAGATGACCGAATGTGTGCGCCAGGTGACCACATTCCAGCAACACATGACGAACTGTCTTACCTCCCCACAGAGCGCACAGACAGGAGCAGGTTCACGTTTAAAAAGGTAACTGTGAGTAAAAATACAGTGGCCAATTCTTAGCCGAGCTAGTACTACCTCCTCCCGGCGGAATAAACGAGAGGAGGTTACCCAGTTGACAGGGAGGTCCTTCACCTCTCGCAGCTTATTACCACGGAGAGCCGACCACTCCGCATGCCAAGTCGAAAAAACGGCTCTCCGTACAGCACCTCTAAAATCTTCTGCTGTTGAATGGGTAATCGTAACACTGGGCGCTGTGACTGCCTATTTCGCTACCAAATCCGCCGTGTCATTCCCTGGCAAGCCAACGTGTCCAGGAATCCATGCGCACACCACATTAAAACCAGAAGCGTGCAAAATGTGGAGAATGTCCTGGATGCGCTGCACCAAAGGATGGTATTTGTACAGCTCACGGATGCTCTGAAGGGCACTAAGGGAATCACTAAGAATAACGCAGTCCCCTAGTTTTCGACGTCGAATATAGAGAAGGGCTTGATAAATTGCATATAGCTCAGCAGAATATATAGATGTGCAACTAGGCAAACCGTAAGTAGAAGTTGCGGTGCCAGTGACAAAGGCACATCCAACACCGTCGGGGCTCTTACTACCATCGGTGTAAATACAAATACGGCCACTGTATTTGGATAAAAATTCTAAAAAACAACGACGAATACTGTCAAGAGGCGTAACAGATTTCCCGAAGAACGTCATCCCGAGATCGACATGGGAGGTAGCGCGTAACCAAGGGGGGTGTATACTCTCTCCCTTGGATAACAGCCGAGGAATGTCAACATGGTGCTGGCGTAGAAGCTCACGGAAACGAAAACCTGCTGGCCTGGGGCTCAGAGAGCGGAGGTAGTATCGCTGGTGCAGCTCAGGGGAGAAAAACGCGTGATAAGTTGGATGCCCAGGCATACACTTTAGCCCACAGCCATAATTAGCAAGCAGGACATCACGCCGACAACGCAGAGGAGGTTCTCCCGATTCGGCGTAGAGGCTAAAAACTGGGCTCGTTGGAAAAGCTCCAACGGCCACACGGATGCCCTGGTTATGGACTGTGTCTAACCTGAGCACTGAAGGTCGAGCTGAAGAATACACAATGCTGCCATAGTCCAACTTCGAACGAATCACAGCACGATAAAGACGGAGCAGTGCCGTCCGATCCGCACCCCAAGATTTGCCACTTAGTATCCGTAAAAGATTTAGAGAACGGTCACATCGTGCTCTAAGCTGTGCTATTTGTGGTGCCCAACAAAGTTTCCGATCGAAGATCAAACCAAGGAATCTCGCCTCGTCTGCGAAAGGAAGTAAATCTGGCCCGAGTCGAAGAGACGGCGGCATATGCCACTTACGGCGCCAGAAGTTAACGCAGACTGTCTTCTCAGCGGAGAAACGAAAACCGTGTTTCGAGCTCCATGCATAGAGATTGTCCAAACACCGCTGGAGACGGCGTTCCAAAAACGGTGTACGCTGAGAAGTACAGAAGATGGCAAAGTCGTCCACGAATAAACAGGAAGAGACACCTTGAGGCACACATAGTGATATGGAATTTATCGCAATAGCAAATAGAGTCACGCTGAGTACCGAGCCCTGCGGCACTCCGTTCTCTTGAATAAAATGGTTAGAAAAAACCGAACCCACCCTCACTCGAAAAACGCGGTCCCGCATGAACTCCTGAATGACCAACGGTAGGCGTCCACGTATGTTCCAGTTGTGCAGAGAACGCAATATTCCCGCCCGCCAACACGTGTCGTAGGCCTTCTCGAGGTCAAAAAATATCCCAACTGTGGGGCTGTTCTTAAGAAACCCGTCCATAATCTGAGTTGACAGAGAGACAAGGTGGTCAGCAGTTGAACGTCGTCGTCGAAAGCCACACTGGATGTTCGTCAGAAGATTGTGGGATTCCAGCCACCACACCAACCGTCCATTAATCATGCGTTCCATCACCTTGCAAACGCAACTGGTGAGGGAAATAGGACGGTAACTGGAAGGAAGATGGCGGTCCTTTCCAGGTTTAAGAATGGGTATGATGGTGGCCTCCCGCCACTTGTCTGGAAAAATGCCATCCACCCAGACACGATTATAGACCTCGAGTAGGAAATCTTTGCCATCAGGAGAGAGATGTTGCAACATTTGGACGTGGATACCATCTGGACCTGGTGCTGAGTGTCGTGAAGAGGAGAGTGCATTGTCTAGCTCTGCCAGGGTGAAAAGGCGATTATAATCCTCAAGGTTGCCAGAAAGAAACGAGAATTCTTGAGATTCCACCTGGTTCTTAACTGTAAGAAACTCAGGGGAATAGTTGCCTGAGCTAGACACCTCAGCGAAAGCACTGCCTAAAGTATTCGCCACGTCAAATGTATCAACAACAGCTCCGGTAGGTGTTTTGAGACCGGCGATGGGCATATGGTTCGGTTTCCCAGCCACACGTCTTAACTTATCCCATACGACAGAGGAAGGTGTATGTCGATTAAAGGAACCCACGAATTTATTCCATGACATCTTTTTGCTATCCTTAATAACCCGCCTAGAATGTGCACGCATCCGTTTATAGTGTATCAGGTTATCCAGTGTAGGAAAACGCTGGAAAACCCGTAGAGCTCGTCTGCGAGCGCGAATAGCATCCCGACAGTCAGCGGTCCACCAAGGTACCGGAAATCGACGGCTGTAGCCAGTCGAACGCGGAATGGATTGCTCAGCAGCAGAAAGAATGGTCCCTGTAAGATGTTCGACCAAGTGGTTCACAGAGTCGTGCTCTTCGTAGCTAAATTTAGCCAAGTGGGAGTACAGTTCCCAGCTGGCGTGGTCTAGGCGCCAACTAGGTAAACGGGTGGAACATACAACGGGTGTCAAGACACTAATACGACAAGGAAAGTGGTCACTAGAATGCAAATCCGAGATGATATTCCAGCATAAGGTGACTGCCAGCTGAGGGGAACAAATTGCAATGTCAATGTGTGAAAAACTATGAAATGCGTCAGATAGAAAGGTGGGCTCTCCGGTGTTCAAGAGAGCAAGATTCTGACTATCCAAGAAGTCTTTAAGTAGCGTACCTCTCGCACAAGCCCGAGGAGAGCCCCAAAGAGGGTGATGGGCATTCACGTCGCCTACCAATAAAAAGGGTGGTGGCAACTGTGAAATGAGGTGTTCTAAGTCGCTGTGCGAGAGGTCCGCAGATGGAGGCAAATAGATACTGCAAATGGTGAATGAAGCGGAGGGTAGCTTAATGCTGACAGCAACGGACTGGATTGCAGATTGTATGGGTACGGAGTTGGCAAAAATATCATCTCGAATAAGCATCATAGTGCCCCCATGTGCCGGGACACCGTCCTCCGGGGATAAATCACATCGTACGGAGGAGTACTGCCTGATGGTAACGGTGTCCTGTGGACGGAGCTTCGTCTCTTGTAAACATACAGCCAAGGGTTCATGCTGGCGCAGCAACAAGTCAAGCTCTGGTCGATGTGGTCGAATTCCGCGTATGTTCCAATGGAGGATAGCCATTGAGTATATTATGGGATAAGTTTCAAATCGAAAGACGCTTCTGCAGATTGGGATTAGCTGGTCGGTTCAATTTGTTCTTCTTAGGCGTTGGGCTAGTACTATTTTCAGGAGCACGATCCTGCCGTTTCCGCACTGTCCCTCTGGCAGTGGCGGCAGAATCCTCCTGGTCCATCTCCTCCACAAGGGAGGTCCCTTTTTCAAGAGCAGTTTTAGGTCCAAGTAGTTCGAACCGATTGGATGTGCTGATCGGCGAAGACGGCCGTCGCCGATTCACGCCCTCCTCCCCAGATGACCCTTCAGAGGAGGATACACGTGTGGAGTTGCGTGAACTTTTCTTACCTTTAGATGACTTGGTAATGGATTGCACATTCTCTTTCAAAAAGTCTTGTCGTACATACTTGGTCTTAAACTGTTTTTCTGGGGCAGAAGACGTCGTGAATTTAATAGCTTTAGTTCCGGAGGTCGAGGCTTTAGGTGACAAGTGTGCAGGACTATTCTGTAAGTTGGCGGATTTGGCAGATGTTGATACCAACTTCGGTGTAGGTGCCGAAGGCTTTGGCAGCGCTTGGGCTAAAATAACCTTTTCCGCAATTGTAGCCCCGTTCATATCGCCGGTCTGTGTTGCGATTTCCCGACGCGGTACCGGTTTAGCTGCAACTGAGCTATAGGTACCGGACCTCGGGGCAGAGGGTTGGCGGAGTCGCAGGAGCTTCCGGGCTTCCAAGAAGGACACCTTCTCTTTCACCCGTATCTCCTGGATCGCTCGTTCCTCTGCAAAACGGGGGCAGTCTCGGGAACTAGATGGGTGTTCCCCGTTACAGTTCACACACGATGGAGCTGAAGCACAGGCCCCATCGTGGGAGATGTCACCGCAGTGGACGCAGGTGGACTTGCCGGTACACAACTCACTTGTGTGACCAAAACGTTGGCATTTAAAGCACCTCAGCGGATTGGGTATATAAGGCCTAACTTCGATGGCTTCATACCCTGCTCTAATCTTTTGAGGCAGATCAACCCGATCAAAAGTAAGAAACAGGGTACGAGTAGGCAGGAATTCACCGTTGATCTTACGTTGTACCCGATAAACAGCTGAGACACCCTGAGTCGCAAGATTTTCTTGGATCTCCTCAATGGACAAACCGTCCAACGCGCTGGTTGTTATTACACCGCGGGAGGAGTTCAGCGACTTGTGCACCTCGACCTTCACTGGATAGCTGGCTAACATGGTGGCTTTAAGTATTCTTGCAGCTTGCGAGGCGGAGTTGGCTTCGACAAGAAGTGTACCATTGCGAGCTCGAACGCAGGATTTAACAGGACCAGCAATGGCATCGAGACCCTTTTGGATAGTAAAAGGGCTCACCGTAAGAAACTTCTTACCTTCCTCTGTCCTATGAATGACCAAGTAGCGAGGACCACATGACTCGACTACTTCCTTTCCAACGTCTTTATTAAGGGGTTTTTGTTTTGGTGCCATAGAAAAAATGGTATAAATTCATCCCCCAGTGCTCCCCACCCACCACGGAGCCCAACGAGGGGTCACCCCACTGGGATGACAGGGCTACACAGGGGATATAGCGGGCTCGCCGTCCCACTCACCCTGGAGTTCGGTGTAATACCTAGTCCTGGCCGATTGACTAGGGGTGGGTTAGTCCCTAGCCTCCCGTTTAGGCAAATCAGAAACCAAAGCGGTGTATTAGGCTGCGCACCCTCCCCAGTTACTGAAAGACAGAAGCCCAGGCTCAGGTACGCAACCCTCAACCAACCAGGATATTCCTCTTCACCGACACGGGTCTCCACGCACGGCCTACACGTGGGTGGGCATTTTGACCTTCTGGCTCCCTCACCACTCTGAGGTTGCCCACAGAGGGAGTCAAGGTGGCTCGGGACCCCGGGTGCGCCTAACCCGTACCTACCGTAGTAGGCCCCTGGGGGGGTGAACTTTGACGGTGATGAATTTTCCGTCGTAGGTATGATCGATGAAACGCAGTGCATAAGGGACATTCTTCTTGGGATGATTTTCCACTTCGTAGTTTTTAAACACTTTAGATGCTTCGCAGTACACAGAGACATAATTTCTGTAACCCATGCTGAACGAGCAGCGGCACCAACTGGAACTGGGTACGGTAAGAGTAGAGCAGAGGACATGTTGGAGCATGCGCACTAAGGCGTGTTTTGCGAAATGGATAGAGCAAAATGGGGTTTGAGAAAGAGATCGGCTTCTAGGAATGTTCTGAAATTGGCGCACCGGATGTACTTGGTAAATTGGGTGAAATTCATGTTTTCGAAAGGGGTGCCGGCGGCGTGGCAGTGAAGCATGTACTTGTAGTATGCCATAATTTGGTTTTGCACGTCCATTTCTTCTTTCTTCTTGTGATACATGATGTCGGTGATGATGCGCTGCAGGCTGTGCAAGGTGTTCCACTCTTCGCGGTTGAGCGTGACTGAGGTACCGTGAAGATCTCTGAAGACAATTTTTAGTTTCCCGAACACGTTCTTAAAGAGGACGGTGACGGTGTCGCTGAATCCATATTCCTGTAAACGACCCTCCGGATGATCCAGGCGTCGGTGAATGATGGGTATGGCGTCGATGAGTTGATTCCACTCTGTGGAACCCAGGACCACAGCGCTTCGCTGGCCGCATTTGGCAATGGCTACCACCAGCTGGTGCGGGGACAGGGGCGAAAACCTGACACACACAAATTTGGTGTGTTTGGTGTTGAGGAAATAAATGTCTGATAGAGGGCCTACAAAGGTGCTAGGATGGGTAGGAGGGATGCAGGGTTGCAGATCGCCATCGTTGAGGCAAATCTTTCTTTTTGCTCGGACGATTTTCGGTGCCTTAGGTGTCCCACTGAAACAATAGAGAGAGAGAGAATAGCATGTGAGTGCTATACACCAACAGCCACGTGGCAAAGACTAGTGGGAAAAAAAAAAGAGGTATGCACAAACCTGTGTGGCGTGATGGCCTCGGCGCTCTGCATGGCTCTGGAAGACGAGCGATGGTGGGGCGGACCTTTTATAACAGCAGGAGCGTGTTCTGAAAGCACATGCGCGAGACAATGTTAAAAAAAAAAAGATAAAAGCAATATGAGACGGATAGTGACGATGAGGTACATCCATGAACTTACCTGTAACGGTTGGCAGGTTTGCTGAGCGTTAGAGCACTTTGTGCGACATACGTCTTTGTAGGTTTTGCGAATGACGTCATCGTTATGAGCGTAATTGCTGACGTGAAATTTGGAAAAGAACGTATGCTTAGGGAGACCGGAACAGCGGTGAGCGAGGTAATCGATGACGTAATGACCGCAAGTGGTGCTGTCAAAACCTTGCAGTCTTCTGGCGTTGGTTGACCAGCGCGTTCCGCAGATTGAATTTAAGAACCGAAGAAAATAGGGGGAAAGGGGCCCTATGCCGTAACTGTCAAAATATTCCCCCTGTGCTTGTTTATCCACAAAGATGCAAACCCAGTGTTGACCAGATTTGGTGCTGGGATCGGTGTTAGCCACAAGGGCCACGGGAAGCGTTTGAGGACGGTGAAGTGCGGGTAGGCTATCGCAGGGGTAGACGCCTAAAAAGTGAGGGCGCGTAGAGGGGCAGGTGGATAGAAACTGTTGAATTTGGAAGGTGTTCATGATACCAAAATGGATCTGTTAGCGTCAATTTCGACGGTGCGATGTATTTCCGCCATCACCAGCAGAATGACGGGTTCTGTCAATTTGTCGGCAAAACCGATGTTTATAGACACGCTACCGTGGCGCTGGCCGGAGATGTGAGACTCGTTGGCGCTCATGTCTGCAGTGAGATCGAAAGCCATGACGGTATACCCTTGCGGGTAGGCTTCTCTAGAGATGGAGTGTCCTTCGTCCTTGAAATGAATCCCTAACCCGTCCTGCAGGGTTTGAAAGCATTCCATGTAGTGGCCTTTTGAAAAGTCGGGTTGAAGCGGTTGGGAGGGTACGGGCTGACCGTTCACATAGAGTTGAAAGAAGTTCATTTTAAAGTGTTGTAAATTGTACGGATTTGCGTTAAAATTTCCCGAATAAGCCTTGTCGGTGACCATAGCCACGACCACTCTTCTGGGGACTTGCCCTATGAAGACGTCGCTAAACGTCATTGCTCTGGACTCTTTGGGGATGCTGAGGGCGTGAAAGCTGACATCCTTGAGATGGTACTTGGCATTGCTTTTTGAGAGCACGGCCTGGTGTGCAAGTTTGATGGTGGGCGAGGGTCGTACGGATTTTAAACGTAACGTGGCTGACAAGATGTCGGCGTAGCCCTTGAAGGTGGGCTGGTCGGAAAACAGGTAAAATTGGGGAGAGGCAGGGGTGAGTTTAATGGTCATGCTGACGTTATTCAAAAGCAGCTTCTCCTGTCTGAACAGAGCATTGGAAAGAGGGGCGATGAGTTGAACCACGTTGCTAGCTTTGGTAAACCCCTGACGCCACTGAAACCCCGCGTTGGCCACAAAAACCTCCATGATGCCGGCCGTGTCATTTCTCCAGAGGGATGATTGTAGTTTAGTGTTCATGGCATCTTCGGAGTAATTCAAAAGCGTCTCGATGTAGGTTCTGTAGGGGTACCCAGCTTGCGGCATGGATACGATGACGTTATTGAGGGAGACCTCTACCTGCTGAAACAGGGAATTTAAGGCATTGTTCACCAAAGTGGCTGTAAGATCATCCTTTAGAACGGCTCCCTTGTCATCGACGATGCGGACCATGAGTTCGAGCACCACGTAGGTCAAATCTAGGTAATCGTCCGCATTTCCGGAATAATGAAAGGTGATGGGGGCATTTTTCATGAGGGTATTTTGAGGGTTTAGATATAGGAACCTGGACTCCTCGATGTTCATCTGAACGGGCACCTCTTTAAAGAGGTCGAGTTCGGAACTCATGTGCACGGTTGTGTCTGCCATTACGAGAAGACGTCTTGTACCTTGCGCCTAAGACGTTTCAGCTTGGACTGTTTGTTCTTTTTGGGTTTGGTGCGTTTTATTCTCTTGATGCCGGAACCGAGCATCGCGTCGAGCTTTTCGTTGGCCTTTCGTTTTAAATTGGATCCGGCCTCCCTGAGCCTGTATTTGAAGGCTTCCTTGGGCGATTTTCCCGCGGTGGTCACATCGGAGAGCACGTGCGCACCCACCTTGAGTGCCTCTTTTCCTACCGCTTTCGCTCCGCTTTTCAAAAATGGCAGCACCCTTCTAAAGAGGCCTCCAAGAGCAGAAAATAGTCCGCTCCCTTTTTGGTAGCGGCTGCCCCTGTAAACGACGAAGTCGCGATCGTCGTATGCGCCTCCTGCCTGATTGAGGTAGTACTGCGTGACGTCGTGCACATCCATTATTGCGGTTTGGGTCGGAAGGCGAGAACTATAGTAGAAGAAAATCCGTCAGCAAATGGCAGCAGATCGCCATAACCGTTCCTTAAATCTATGTTTACCGTTTTGAAGTCCTGCTGTGTCAAGGGCACCCAATTTTGGGGGTAGAAGGTCTTTTCGTCGCTCATGTAAGTGTTGTTGCTCCTTTCGTATTCCACCGCCACGCTCTCTATCACCTGAACAAAGGTGTCGCCCACCACTTGCGGGGCCACTAGATTGCAATAGATGAACATTTCGTAAGGAAACCCCATATAGGGGTCTACAGGGTGTTTAGGACCTTTCTGAAGGATCACGTTGGTAAAGGGGTCGAAGCCAAGCATCTTGGCCATAGCGGGTGTTAAGAGCAAACTGTGAATGCGATGAAGGGGGTCGGATGGGCTGTTCTCCGGATCGGCACTGCCAGGGTTCGCATCCTCCTCTTCGGATTCACCTTTGTCTGGCTGCGAACCCTCGCCTCCCTGATTGGAAGTTGATGCGCCGTCGGGTTTTGGGTCCAAAGACGCATCGGACGATGATGCACCTTCGGGTTTTGAACCTGAAGGTGTCGCGATGGTAGGTTTTGTCGGGCGAGACGCCCCCTGGACGGGCTTTTGCTGCCCCGTAGGCTTCGGCTTTGGTTTCGGTTTTGGCTTTGGCTTGTAGTGGGGGGCGTCGTTCAAAACGGCGGATTGTGTTATGATGTACGGTTTAGCAGTGCGCACGACGTTTTCTATATACCCAGAAAATGGAGTGTCGGGTAATCGCTCGGGATGCGTGACGGCCGCATTCACGCTTACCGTGATCTTGCGCTCGTCGAAGAGGAAAAAGTTTTCCACCTGTAGGTGTTGCAGAATGAGTGCGTTGACGAGATTGACAAGGTCTTTTGGATTGTGCACGATGCCTTGAGGCATTTCTAAACTGAATTTGGAATGCGTAGGCAGACGCGTCATGGTGTACTTGGTGCCCACGATGTGGGCATCGTCTCGGGAAACGTTATAAAATTTTACCGGATACCTAACCTTTTGCAGGGCCACTTCCCATTCTCCCTGCAGAACTATTCTCTCGGGCAAGATGTTTGAAAATCTCGCCGTGGTGTTATCGGTGAAGTGATCCATGGAAGCATTGCTCACTAGGGTGATGGAGAACGGCTTCGTCTTAATCATAACGAATCGATCGTCGAAGCCAGGACCCACGAGTTAAACTTGGGAGGATACCCCTTCCACTTGACCAGCAGCTGTTTGTTGCGTCCCCTACCCTTGCTTTGCACTAAGCGTTCGATTTTGAAAGTCTCCGGAAGAGCGACCTTTTGTAACTCCTCTGTGTAAAATATGCCGTCAATGGATTCCCCGGTCAGATCCTGCAACTTATATACCACGGGCTTGCCGCGCACGACCTCGGCTATCTTAAATATTTCGTCGGTCCAGTTCTGTTCGTACCCCTTATCGAATTTCATTTTTTCTTTGGAGATGCGCACGTGATCGCCAACGGAATATCGGGGCGCCCTCGTTCGTGGCTCGGGCCTGTTTCCGTACAGATTGTGGTAAACCTGTAAAATGTTAGTCTCGTTCACGTCCCTTGATGATGATGGTGTTTAAGGGCGCTCAACTGCCGGGGTCATAAGCGCCCTTATGATTAAAACTTGGCAATAGCCAGTAAGATAATACCAAACAAAAAAGTAAACACAAATAAAAGAGCTAACACAGTTGAAACGGAAGTAACAGAAACGTCCAGCCCTCTAACCAGAGCTGGATATAAAACTCCATCTAAAATCAACACATTAAAACCAAAAGAGTTTAAAAAACCGCTATCACACTAAAACGTCAAGGTAAAAGAAAGTTTTGCTAAAAATTTAAAAACCCTGTCCACTGCTCTTGGGTCATCTGCCAGCACCTCAGCAAGAGAGGCCGGCATGCCCATAGATGACCGAATGTGTGCCAGGTGACCACACTCCAGCAACACATGACGAACTGTCTGTGCCTCCCCACAGAGCGCACAGACAGGAGCAGGTTCACGTTTAAAAAGGTAACTGTGAGTAAAAATACAGTGGCCAATTCTTAGCCGAGCTACTACTACCTCCTCCCGGCGGAATAAACGAGAGGAGGTTACCCAGTTGACAGGGAGGTCCTTCACCTCTCGCAGCTTATTACCACGGAGAGCCGACCACTCCGCATGCCAAGTCGAAAAAACGGCTCTCCGTACAGCCACTCTAAAATCTTCTGCTGTTGAATGGGTAATCGTAACACTGGGCGCTGTGACTGCCGATTTCGCTGCCAAATCCGCCGTGTCATTCCCTGGCAAGCCAACGTGTCCAGGAATCCATGCGCACTCCACATTAAAACCAGAAGCGTGCAAAATGTGGAGAACGTCCTGGATGCGCTGCACCAAAGGATGGTAATTGTACAGCTCACGAATGCTCTGAAGGGCACTAAGGGAATCACTAAGAATAAGGCAGTCACCTAATTTTCGACGTCGAATATACAGAAGGGCTTGATAAATAGCATATAGCTCGGCAGAATATATAGATGTGCAACTAGGCAAACCGTAAGTAGAAGTTGCGGTGCCAGTTACAAAGGCACATCCAACACCGTCGGGGCTCTTACTACCATCGGTGTAAATACAAATACGGCCACTGTATTTGGATAAAAATTCTAAAAAGCAACGACGAATACTATCAAGAGGCGTAACAGATTTCCCGTAGAGCGTCATCCCAAGATCGACATGGGAGGTAGCGCGTAACCAAGGGGGATGTATACTCTCTCCCTTGGATAACAGCCGAGGAATGTCAACATGGTGCTGGCGTAGAAGCTCACGGAAACGAAAACCTGCTGGCCTGCGGCTCAGAGAGCGGAGGCAGTATCGCTCGTGCAGCTCAGGGGAGAAAAACGCGTGATAAGTTGGATGCCCAGGCATACACTTCAGCCCACAGCCATAATTAGCAAGCAGGACATCACGCCGACAACGCAGAGGAGGTTCTCCCGATTCGGCGTAGAGGCTAACAACTGGGCTCGTTGGAAAAGCTCCAACGGCCACACGGATGCCCTGGTTATGGACTGTGTCTAACCTTCTGAGCACTGAAGGTCGAGCTGAAGAATACACAATGCTGCCATAGTCCAACTTCGAACGAATCACAGCACGATAAAGACTGAGCAATGTCGTCCGATCCGCACCCCAAGACTTGCCACTTAGTATCCGTAAAAGATTTAGAGAACGGTCACATCGTGCTCTAAGCTGTGCTATTTGTGGTGCCCAACAAAGTTTCCGATCGAAGATCAAACCAAGGAATCTCGCCTCGTCTGCGAAAGGAAGTAAATCTGGCCCGAGTCGAAGAGACGGCGGCATATGCCACTTACGGCGCCAGAAGTTAACGCAGACTGTCTTCTCAGCGGAGAAACGAAAACCGTGTTTCGAGCTCCATGCATAGAGATTGTCCAAACACCGCTGGAGACGGCGTTCCAAAAACGGTGTACGCTGAGAAGTACAGAAGATGGCAAAGTCGTCCACGAATAAACAGGAAGAGACACCTTGAGGCACACATAGTGATATGGAATTTATCGCAATAGCAAATAGAGTCACGCTGAGTACCGAGCCCTGCGGCACTCCGTTCTCTTGAATAAAATGGTTAGAAAAAACCGAACCCACCCTCACTCGAAAAACGCGGTCCCGCATAAACTCCTGAATGACCAACGGTAGGCGTCCACATATGTTCCAGTTGTGCAGAGAACGCAATATTCCCGCCCGCCAACACGTGTCGTAGGCCTTCTCGAGGTCAAAAAATATCCCAACTGTGGGGCTGTTCTTATGAAACCCGTCCATAATCTGAGTTGACAGAGCGACAAGGTGGTCAGCAGTTGAAAGTCGTCGTCGAAAGCCACACTGGATGTTCGTCAGAAGATTGTGGGATTCCAGCCACCACACCAACCGTCCATTGATCATGCGTTCCATCACCTTGCAAACGCAACTGGTGAGGGAAATAGGACGGTAACTGGAAGGAAGATGGCGGTCCTTTCCAGGTTTAAGAATGGGTATGATGGTGGCCTCCCGCCACTTGTCTGGAAAAATGCCATCAACCCAGACACGATTATAGACCTCGAGTAGGAAATCTTTGCCATCAGGAGAGAGATGTTGCAACATTTGGACGTGGATACCATCTGGACCTGGTGCTGAGTGTCGTGAAGAGGAGAGTGCATTGTCTAGCTCTGCCAGGGTGAAAAGGCGATTATAATCCTCAAGGTTGCCAGAAAGAAACGAGAATTCTTGAGATTCCACCTGGTTCTTAACTGTAAGAAACTCAGGGGAATAGTTGCCTGAGCTAGACACCTCAGCGATAGCACTGCCTAAAGTATTCGCCACGTCAAATGTATCAACTCCGGTAGGTGTTTTGAGACCGGCGATGGGCATATGGTTCGGTTTCCCAGCCACACGTCTTAACTTATCCCATACGACAGAGGAAGGTGTATGTCGATTAAAGGAACCCACGAATTTATTCCATGACATCTTTTTGCTATCCTTAATAACCCGCCTAGAATGTGCACGCATCCGTTTATAGTGTATCAGGTTATCCAGTGTAGGAAAACGCTGGAAAACCCGTAGAGCTCGTCTGCGAGCGCGAATAGCATCCCGACAGTCAGCGGTCCACCAAGGTACCGGAAATCGACGGCTGTAGCCGGTCGAACGCGGAATGGATTGCTCAGCAGCAGAAAGAATGGTCCCTGTAAGATGTTCGACCAAGTGGTTCACAGAGTCGTGCTCTTCGTAGCTAAATTTAGCCAAGTGGGAGTACAGTTCCCAGCTGGCGTGGTCTAGGCGCCAACTAGGTAAACGGGTGGAACATACAACGGGTGTCAAGACACTAATACGACAAGGAAAGTGGTCACTAGAATGCAAATCCGAGATGATATTCCAGCATAAGATGACTGCCAGCTGAGGGGAACAAATTGCAATGTCAATGTGTGAAAAACTATGAAATGCGTCAGATAGAAAGGTGGGCTCTCCGGTGTTCAAGAGAGCAAGATTCTGACTATCCAAGAAGTCTTTAAGTAGCGTACCTCTCGCACAAGCCCGAGGAGAGCCCCAAAGAGGGTGATGGGCATTCACGTCGCCTACCAATAAAAAGGGTGGTGGCAACTGTGAAATGAGGTGTTCTAAGTCGCTGTGCGAGAGGTCCGCAGATGGAGGCAAATAGATACTGCAAATGGTGAATGAAGCGGAGGGTAGCTTAATGGTGACAGCAACGGACTGGATTGCAGATTGTATGGGTACGGAGTTGGCAAAAATATCATCTCGAATAAGCATCATAGTGCCCCCATGTGCCGGGACACCGTCCTCCGGGGATAAATCACATCGTACGGAGGAGTACTGCCTGATGGTAACGGTGTCCTGTGGACGGAGCTTCGTCTCTTGTAAACATACAGCCAAGGGTTCATGCTGGCGCAGCAACAAGTTAAGCTATGGTCGATGTGGTCGAATTCCGCGTATGTTCCAATGGAGGATAGCCATTGAGTATATTATGGGATAAGTTTCAAATCGAAAGACGCTTCTGCAGATTGGGATTAGCTGGTCGGTTCAATTTGTTCTTCTTAGGCGTTGGGCTAGTACTATTTTCAGGAGCACGATCCTGCCGTTTCCGCACTGTCCCTCTGGCAGTGGCGGCAGAATCCTCCTGGTCCATCTCCTCCACAAGGGAGGTCCCTTTTTCAAGAGCAGTTTTAGGTCCAAGTAGTTCGAGCCGATTGGATGTGCTGATCGGCGAAGACGGCCGTCGCCGATTCACGCCCTCCTCCCCAGATGACCCTTCAGAGGAGGATACACGTGTGGAGTTGCGTGAACTTTTCTTACCTTTAGATGACTTGGTAATAGATTGCACATTCTCTTTCAAGAAGTCTTGTCGTACATACTTGGTCTTAAACTGTTTTTCCGGGGCAGAAGACGTCGTGAATTTACCAACTTTAGTTCCAGAGGTCGAGGCTTTCGGTGACAACTGTGCAGGACTATTCTGTAAGCTAGCGGATTTGGCAGATGTTGATACCAACTTGGGTGTAGGTGCCGAAGGCTTTGGCAGCGCTTGGGCTAAAATAGCCTTTTCCGCAATTGTAGCCCCGTTCATATCGCCGGTCTGTGTTGCGATTTCCCGACGCGGTACCGGTTTAGCTGCAACTGAGCTATAGGTACCGGACCTCGGGGCAGAGGGTTGGCGGAGTCGCAGGAGCTTCCGGGCTTCCAAGAAGGACACCTTCTCTTTCACCCGTATCTCCTGGATCGCTCGTTCCTCTGCAAAACGGGGGCAGTCTCGGGAACTAGATGGGTGTTCCCCGTTACAGTTCACACACGATGGAGCTGAAGCACAGGCCCCATCGTGGGAGATGTCACCGCAGTGGACGCAGATGGACTTGCCGGTACACAACTCACTAGTGTGACCAAAACGTTGGCATTTAAAGCACCTCAGCGGATTGGGTATATAAGGCCTAACTTCGATGGCTTCATACCCTGCTCTAATCTTTTGAGGCAGATCAACCCGATCAAAAGTAAGAAACAGGGTACGAGTAGGCAGGAATTCACCGTTGATCTTACGTTGTACCCGATAAACAGCTGAGACACCCTGAGTCGCTAGATTTTCTTGGATCTCCTCAATAGACAAACCGTCCAACGCGCGGGTTGTTACTACACCGCGGGAGGAGTTCAGCGACTTGTGCACCTCGACCTTCACTGGATAGCTGGCTAACATGGTGGCTTTGAGTATCCTTGCAGCTTGCGAGGCGGAGTTGGCTTCGACAAGAAGTGTACCATTGCGAGCTCGGACGCAGGATTTAACAGGACCAGCAATGGCATCGAGACCCTTTTGGATAGTAAAAGGGCTCACCGTCAGGAACTTCTTACCTTCCTCTGTCCTATGAATAACCAAGTAGCGAGGACCACATGACTCGACTACTTCCTTTCCAACGTCTTTATTTGAAATCAGGGGTTTAAGTTTTGGTGCCATAAAAAAATTGTATAAATTCATCCCCCAGTGCTCCCCACCCACCACGGAGCCCAACGAGGGGTCACCCCACTGGGGTGACAGGGCTACACAGGGGATATAGCGGGCTCGCCGTCCCACTCACCCTGGAGTTCGGTGTAATACCTAGTCCTGGCCGATTGACTAGGGGTGGGTTAGTCCCTAGCCTCCCGTTTAGGCAAATCAGAAACCAAAGCGGTGTATTAGGCTGCGCACCCTCCCCAGTTACTGAAAGACAGAAGCCCAGGCTCAGGTACGCAACCCTCAACCAACCAGGATATTCCTCTTCACCGACACGGGTCTCCACGCACGGCCTACACGTGGGTGGGCATTTTGACCTACTGACTCCCTCACCACTCTGAGGCTGCCCACAGAGGGAGTCAAGGTGGCTCGGGACCCCGGGTGCGCCTAACCCGTACCTACCGTAGTAGGCCCCTGGGGGGTTCACGTCCCTTGGCGCCATCTTTATCGACCTGTGATACGAACTATTGTACGACTGCATGAGAGCTGGAAGAACTTCCACGTATCTATAGCTGTTTTTAAGCGTGAAATATTTCCACATTTTCGTTTTTAAGGTGCGATTAAAGCGTTCTACAACGCTGGCTTTCACGTTATTTTTCGTGGTGTAATGTTGCACATCGTGCTTCTTTAGAAAAGCGCGAAATGTTTTGTTGGTAAACTCCGTTCCCTTGTCCGTTTGCAGGACCTTGGGGACGCGCTCGGAGAATATGGAGCGAAAAGCTTGCGCAACCTCGGTACCCAGCTTCGATTTTAGAGCAACAGCCCAACCGTATTCTGAAAACACGTCTATAACGGTGAGAATGTAGACGTAAGGTTTGTTGTGTTCTTTCACGCTGTTCATGACGTTAAGATCGGCTTCCCAAAGATCGTCCATATTGGTCACGTGATAGTATTTGGTGGGGTACCTCTTTCTCGCCGGTTTGTGCAAGGTGTAGCTGTCCTGGGTTTGAAGGAAGGACTCGATGTTCGCCTTTGATGCTCCCGTGGCCTTTCGCAGGGCCTTCACCGTGCCCAAACCGGCATAGTGCTCCGGCTTTTCGTAGTACCGTCTTAGTGCCTTCCATTCCTTCATGCTTTACTTGTACAGGGGTTGCCAGAGTCGTCTGCGAAAATGATATCTCGCGGCAGGCGATTTCTTTTTTTCTTTGCGAGGCGAAAAGGGGTTGATTTTTACGGATCTGGGTTCGACCTCCAGCTTCACCGTCTCATTAACGTCTTCGTAAGCGTCATCATCATCATCATCATCATCGTCTTTGTTATTGCTAAGGTAGGGTCGTCTGACTTGTGTCACGAGATCGAGATAGTGGCCCAATTTATATTTTACGAGGCGCCACTTTTCGTCAGGCGAGAGTTTTGATCGCTGTACCTTCTCGATTTCTTTAGCCAGCCTGGAAATAGTGTGGTCGAAGACGTGAAGCTTCTGCACGGTCTTTGGTTCGGGGGCAACGAGGATCTGCTTGCCGTACTTCATCCTGTCAATTTTGACACCAGGGCACTACCCAACGTAGCTAACACGGGTAGTAGAAATGCCGGCAGAAAGCCTCCCTTTTGTACCAAGATTTGCTTCTTTTTCTTCAGGGGGACTCGCTTGTCGACGAGTTTCCTCCAAGACCCTTTATGCCTCTTTAAGCGACTCAAGCACTTTTTCGGTAGCTGCACGTGACCTCTGCACACATTGAGCATACATTCGCAAATGGCCTTAATGAGATCGCCATCGGCATTTTTTATCAACTTTTTCCGCAAAGGGGCCTTTGCCTTGGCCAGAGCTGTCAAATTCGCGTGCTGCCTCGCTATGCGGGCACTGCTTAATTTTGCAAGGCTTAACCTGCCCCTAGCCATGTTGGCACGGTAATGACGACCGCACCGAAAATGGAGCGTTATTTAACATCAGCGGTTCCAGTGGCGTAAAAAAAACCCTCGATACAATGTAAAGTGTGCATCGAACCCGGGACTACTTCTTCTTGGTATGTGCAAATCTCGGCTTAAACAAAGCAAATAATCATCGCCCTCAGTTGGGTACGAAATACGAGAGCTTCTCGTCCGGCAGCACGCCGGTTCGATACCTGTATCGGTTAGGCGTATATTGAGTGCAATCCAGCACCAGATACCCATGCGGGTGTTCGGTGGCCTTTTCGAAAGCCTCCAAGAGAAACTTTGAGTTCCTGGGTTCGATCTGCTGACACAGCCTTTCGATCTGCATCTTGTCGCGGTTGTTTTTGAACACCACGATGTAGTTTGCATTGAGAGAGATGTTGCGATATTTCTGCCCCTGAGGAAACACGTTTTGCAGAATGTACACGATGCCGAAGCGCTTGTGGTGGGAGTCTCTGGTGAAAAAATTAGACACGTCCTTTCCGCCACCCTCGACCATGAGATCGTCCAAAATGACGAGATACTTCTCGCCCACCGAGGCAAGTTCGGGGATCCCCGCGTGAGTCTCACACCGCAGGGGCAAGGCTTCGAGTCTGGGCGAATACTCCGGAGGGTGGCACCACAGCACCTTTTTGGGGCGCTCGTCGAACATGTCGTCGGCGTGGCGAATCAGGTTTTTCACAAAGGTGGACTTTCCGCAGCGCGAAGGCCCCGCCACGAGCATCGTGCTGGGAAAATTGAATCGCCTAAGGTGCCGAGATCTGGGCATCGCGTCCCCAGGGGTCCCTGGTTCGAAATGAGCTTCGCCTGCGCTTGGCGTTTCATTTATGTTTTTCTCTTGTACCCGTAGGGATGCGAGTCAAAATCCTCGGTGTAAACGCGCTTGTTGACCACCATTCTGAAGGTCTTCGTGCTCGGTTCGGTGACCACCGTCCAAAACGGTTTTCTAGAAATCTGAGTCCCCTCCAGAGTCACCGTCTTGCTTCGATCCGTCAGCACCATGTCGCGCATCACATCGGCGTTCACGTGCTGTAGATTACCCCAATGGAGTGTAATGCCCTTCACCTTACATACCGAGACGGTCTTGTCCGTCTCCGGGCACTTGATCTCCATGCAATAGCTCTTCGGGCCCGTGGAGGCGAAACGGGTCATGTACGCACCTCGACCGTACTTCTCCAGCTCGTCCGTCATGTCCCCCAGGAGGCGTCCCGCGGAGGGGGTCCATTCCCCCGGTAACGCGGTGGTGACGACGGAGTCGGTGTCGAAGTAGCACACCCGCTCTCCGAGGCGCTTCAGGTACGAGTATAACACCAGACGCGCATGTGCCGTGGTGTAAGCTGCAAGCACGGCGTTGGAGGCGGAGTTCACTCTCGGACTCTGCTCGCAGTACTTCCACACCACGTAAGTGACCTCACTCGACACGGGTACGTAGGTCTGCACTTCGATGCCCGGGTCATTGAGCAGGTCCAGAAGGCGGTCGTACCGGCCCACTAGCTCGCACGTGGACATGTTACTTTTCTGACCTAGTTTACCCCTGAACGAGTTCATCATCAGCTTGGCCAATTCCCGCCTGCCGGGGTTGGACGCGATGACCTCGGGATCCAGAACGACGCCTTCGTGTTCGAAGAACTGCTTCACGTACTCCTGCTTGGCTTCTGTCGTGTCGCAACCCGAGGGCCAGCCGGAGGCTTCGGTCTTGATCTTGAGGAACTGATTGACGTAGTCCTCGAACAGCCCCTTGGACCCGGTGCGCGGGTCGTACTGTGCCACGTCGTACTCCCAAATTTCGTAGACCTGGAGGAGCCGGTACCCCTCCTCCAAGGCTACCTTCATCTCGTCGACAACCCAGGTGCCCGACAAGGCCCTCTCGTCGTCCCCGTGCCGGCATTCGCCCTGGTTCTCCGTCTCTGCACATGCCCGGCATAGCGGGAACATCATCTTGCCGCAGATGCGCGCCGGCAGCACCGGGTGGTACAGAGTTTGCGGGGGTAGAACCCGGCACTTTACAAGGCCTCCTCGCACGTCTTCTAGGCGAGGAAAGCGATCTACGTGGATCTTGGGGTGACCCACGGGGTACGGCTTTGTCTTGTTCACGAACGGGTACAGGCTACACACGTCATAATACAAAATCTTCCGGTCCCCGACCGCCTCGCAGTACGTCTTTGTACAGTTTGTGCGGCCTCCGTAGAAGGCGTCTCTGGGGTTTAGGGGTTCGGGTACCGGGAAGTTCTTCGCATGGCGCACTAGGTCTTCGTTCGCCTTCATCAAGGCGTCGAACTCGCAACCCCACATTTCCACCACCGTATAGCCGGCCTCCCTGATCTGCCGGGTGAGCTTTTCGGTGCTTTCGAACCTGGAGGCCATGGTTTCTTTTCCCGTGCTGTACACCGGGGCATGGCGGTTGTGAAAACAACGCCTGCACCCGTGGTAAAAACAACCGTGGAAGAAGTACACGTACTTTACAGGTCCTTCTTCTCTGTACCCGTCCACTTTGTGGCCTAAAATTTTAACCTCGCGGCCTCTCATAGCGTGCAGTATAACAAAGTTATTTTGTAATTCTAACCAAGTAAGCCATATGCACGCTATGCGAGACTGCCTGTCGACTAGGCGGTATCCACCGACGGGCAAGAGCCCTAGCTTTTTCGGCGGCATGAAGCGATTTCTATAGACGCACATGCAAGCTTGCGCAATGGTGACGCATTCTCTGAACGGGTCAATGCCGTTCTCATCCAAAAACTGCCTTCTAAATTTTGCTACTCCCTGGCTTAACAAAAGCACGTCCATTTTACAATACATCACCATTTCCGCCTTCATGTCGAAGACGTAGTTGGAGACCACCTTTTCGTCGTGCCACAGCTCGAAGGCTCTTCGCCCCTCCACCGACATACCCCGTGGACAGTAATATCTTTTATCGGGAATCGAACCCACGTAGTTCTGGTTTTCCTTGGTGTTAAATAAGTATGGAAAGTAGCCCTTGCTATCTTTCAATGCGAAGGTCTTTGAAAAGCGAGCCAGTGGCATGGGTATAAAGTTGAGCGAATCAATGAACGTGACGTCACCGTGGCGCATGCGGTATATTTTGTTCCCGTTCATTATAAGCTCAGGCGTCCAGTTCAAATTCTGTACCATGTACTTCAATAAAAATTGCCCGTCGTAGCTTCTGAGGTTATGGGCCACCACGATCACGTCCCAGGCTTCGAACCTCGCCTGGGTAATGTGACAAAACAATTGTTTTACCGGATCGTGCATAAAGACCCACTCTTTAATGCCACACTCTGTACAATACGCCATTTTAGTGGTCTCGTCTATGCATAACGGACAGCCTTGGTAAAGCACGCACAGGTTTGGTACATGCTCGTACGTTAATGGTTTGCCGACATAAGCACTGTCCTGTGTACATTCAAAGTCGATGAACATGAACACGAACCTGTTTCTTTTGTTGGGAGAAACGTACGGCTGTATGAAACACAAGTGCCCGTCGCTCACGTGCGTCTTACAGTTGCTGCAATACTTCTCCCCACACTGATGAGGTATCTTTCTATGCCTGAGATTAACCATCTTTTGGCAGGTCGTACACACCTTCTCTACATCACACACGGAAAGTGCCTTTGGGTAGAAAGCCCCTTTTTTAATGTGATTTTGAAAACATGTACCACCCTTAAAATCTCGGTTACACGCGGCACAGTGTATGTAAGCTAAATAGCTCTTTTCGCACTGCTGGTGACACTTTGTACACTTTTCCTCGCACCTGTGTAATTCTTTTTTGTTTGCCGAAGGGTAATTACATTGGCGACAATACCACTTACACTTAAAACACATGTGTAGGTTTACTACGGCGTTAAAATGCCCCTCGTGATAAATGACGTCAATATGTTTGTTTACATTCTTTGCAGACGCATATAGCACGTTCTTGCCCGAATGATCTCCGAAAACAGTCACCTTATAGTCCTTTAACACAGCGTCGAAATGTCTGACGTCATCTATAGTAAATGCTCCATTTAATTTTCCCACTTTTTCGCAAAGGGCAATGGCCCTCTGCTTTTGCAAGAACTCACTGCGTCTCATGGTTTGATAATTGACGTCATTGTCGGCTTTCGCTTTGCTAACAACAATGGCTCTTGGCAAGCACAACTGGTCTTTGTTAATTATTTCTATTATTCCCTTATTACCGCTACAGGCATTGCACGGCTTATAGCACGATCCCGACACCTGCTTTGTCCAAACAAATGTAATGTTTAGAGGTCCTGCTAGCAGAAATTGTTTATTGCTCTGCATGACCTTTTCAATGGATTTAATAACAACATCGGCATTCACTTGATCGATGCGTCTCACACTCATATTGAACGGTTTGGATGGTTCGCTATCGTTCGATATCGATATTCCTAAGAAACCGGGTTCGTTATCCAGCAGGGTCTCTTTAGCAAACTTTACAATGTCGTTAAAGAGGTCTGTCACCCACTGCACAGAATTTGCATCTTTGTGTCCCGGGTTCACAACAATTTCGGTCTCTGTATAGCCAGAGAAAAGCCTTTTCATGCTTCGCTCCCTATGCGAAATAATTTCGAACCTCGGCTGCTTAATTTCGACTTCCTCGCTGTCCGCCCATTCGTGCTCCATTGTACGAAACCACACTCTGGTCCTGGCCATTTTTTTCTTTACCTGCTTCTTTTAAATTATATGTAAACACTCCGCAAGTCAAAAGTATCTCAGTTTTATATTATTTTTAATATACACAACTAGCTATTACCGCGCACACAACCAATACCTTTCCTGTTTCTATTACATCGTTACTTATCACACACAATTACGCATAAATCCCTCGAAAACCTAAAATCGATATTCTTTTAAATCTTTAAAGCACTTTCTCACTGTTGCGAGCGCCTTATCGACACGTGTATTTAAAGGACCCTTATCATCGCCGCAACTTCCGTCTGCGCGTTCAGTTAAAGAGCTCATTAAATCACCCGGTGGCTTATCTCGCCACAATTTCCAGAATTTTAATCGGGTGTTTTTTCCGGAGTAATTCCGGTCCCACCGTCGAACCACCGCAACATCCGCTTTCGATAAAACCCAAATTTTCCTACCATTCACCACAAAACCACATTTAGAGTTTTTCGTGCTAATGAGCTTCCGTTCTCACAGCATTTTTTAAAGTTCACACGCTCTTTAACAACTTGTTATCGCGTCAGCCATATTGTGTGACGCAAATCCACATGTCGATTAGCAGTGCTTTAAATGTTGGGACTTTGTCACCAGGCCTTTACTTTCAGTTCTGTTGTCGAGCGTATAGCTTCACAATGCACCGTTCACACTTTACTAGTTTCACCGTCAGCGACAGTTTTTTTTTTTCTCCATCGAGTAGACGATTGTGGCATCAAGTGGTGACTGAGGAGAGGATAGTTACAACCTCTATCTCGCAGGTCTTCAGTGCGCCGAACGATTTCCATTCTTCTTCAGTGCCGTCGCTTGCAGCGCTTCAGCAACCTGCATCCAGTACTTCGTCTCTGAACGCCACCGTAGAGTCGGGTGACGTCGCTAGGCTTTCGCAACTCTCGGCGTCGTCGCCCCCGGCGTCGCTCCCGGCGTCGCCCCCCACGTCGTCTCCGGCGAGGTGCGGCACTCCTGCTCCACCTGTGGAGCCGTCGATAATAGAGATTTCGTCTTTTATAGACGACACCATCTCCACCAACATCACCGACGGGTACACAGAAGACGACGACGTCTCCTCTGTTGACGTCGCCAACGCCACCACCATCGACATCAACAACTGCTCCGGCTTCTCCGTGGCCTGCAACTCCTCGTCGCCCCCGGCGTCACCCTCGGCGTCGCCCCCGGCGAGGTTCAGCACTCCTATTCAGCCGTCGTCGACTATCGTGATTTCGTCTTCAGACGTCAGCAACTCCACCAGCATCACTGCTGGATACACCGAAGACGACGACGTCTCCTCTGCTGGCATCACCGACCCCTGCATCTCCTCCCCCCTTGCCTCCTACGCCCCTTCCTACAGTCCCGTTTCCTCTCCATCGTTTGTAAATATTCGGACCTCCTCCCCCGTCCCTATTGACGTTATTGATATATCCTCCCCCCTCACTCAATTCAAATTTGAGCAACATTCTTCCCCTCAGCCATTGCCTCCTTTTCAATCCTTACTCCCTCTCCTTTCCTCTAAGTTTCCCAGCAAGGGGTGCAGGCGCTCTCTGTTGCCAGAATTTAATCAGGGTTCGATCCCCGGGCGGTGTGAGGAGGAGTATCCACTGCAGCAGGACGACGGATTTGACACAGCGTTCGCCAACGTTCGGGTTCCAGAGGACGCCGGCGACGAGCCCATCTGCGACCTTGCCATTCCCCTGCTGGTCCCGGTCTCGCCAGCATCCAGGCTGCGGCTGGGAAAGCGTCAGCGAGCCCCAATAGCCCCGCTGGTGCCTTTGTCCCCCCAACCCCGGCCGTCGTATGCCCACCTCAAAAAGCGGCGTCTGCTATCATAATTGATTCAGCGTGTTTTTTGAAAACTAATATTTTTCAGTGTTGTATAGTTTTGTGTGTGTGTGTGTGTGTGTGTGTGTGTGTGTGTGTGTGTGTGTGTGTAATCACCGTTCAATTTATGGCCCCAGCATAATTCTGTAAGTACTATGTGTGTTTTTTTCTAGTTGTATCTGTCTTTTCTTCGTTTTGGTTTGTCAGTAATGCCATGTCCTTGTCTCTCCCCTTGCGATGAGAGTGAAATTAGAGATCTTATTATTAACCGCCTTCCGTTTTACACAAACGACACCCTTATGAATTATTTTATTCATATCGGTGCCGATTTGGAAGTGTTACAATTTATTTCTTTCCCCGAAGCTATCTATCAACCTATGTGCTTATTTTACCAGGCCTATCGGCAGTGTTTATTAAATAACAGTTCAATTCCATCTCCTCAATTAATTCACTTTGTTTGTAAGTGTCCTATACAAGTATTAAGGCATTGCCTTCCTTAGATATGTTTTGCTGTACCTCTCAGACTGGCTTCTGCACATTGTGCATGGCCAAACGGTACGACGCCAGAATTTTACAATCAACTTTAAGCATGTATACTGTTTCCACAGTGTGGCACACGTCAAATCATAGTAGTTTCTCTCCCACTTGTTTGACGTGCCAGGCTCGTCGTGCCTGTTTTATTAATAATATTTCCATTCAATACCCCCATTTGCGCTACACGAACCAAGGGCCCTGTGTTCGATGTGGTGGTTACCGACCCCTAATGCGCAATTGATGGTATACAATGACATGGTTTTTTCAAATTATTTTCCATTTTATATATATATCTTAGTTTTGTGTGTGTGTGTGTGTGTGTGTGTGTGTGTGTGTGTGTGTGTATTGTTTGGTATATTTAATATTGCGAATTAGTTTTTTCAACCTTGTGCTGTTTTTTTTCTTTTTTTTATTATATGTATATATGTGTGATTTTACGCAATGTGAATTTTGTGTGTGATTTGTTTTTTTCTTAAAACAATTTACAAAGAGAGAGACATTTCTTTTCTCTAAACAATTGTTCGATTTTTGAACCTTGTGCTGTTTTTTCTTTTTTTTTTTTATATGTATATATATTTGTGTGTGGTTTGTTTATTCTTAAAACAATTTACAATTGTTTTGTATGCCCACACAGTAATAAATTCAATGTTTATATCTTAACTTCCTCATTCGATGTGTATTTCTTTATTTTCACTTATTGTGTTTCTCCTAACTAGGGTTCCTTTCCCTCTCCTAAATATTTTCTTTAGTAGTCATGCAATTTCAACTTCCTCATTAATTAGCATCGTATTCCATCTCTTCGTGGTTCCCCTCATCCACACCTCCTCCCCCAGTTTCCTCACCTTCTTCTTCCCCCTCTTCGTCGTATGTTGTTTCATAATTGGGAAAATTCTCCACCCCTCCAGTGCACGCGTTTTCCAATTTCCCAATCATATGCTTTAGCCCCTCAAATTCCTCAAAAAGTTTAGCTACATTTCCTTTTATTCTGTTTACCAATGTCTGCTGCCTCGTCACATTCTCATGTTTCTCCTCCAGTTCTTTTCTCATTCTTTCCATCATCCCTCGCATTTGTCTTACCCTCTCTTCACACTCTTGTTTCTCCTTATTCACCCCCTCATTCTCCTTCTTTACTTCCTTCAATTTATTTTCGCATTCCTTTTTTATTTTTTGTTTCATCGCATTTATTTCCTTTTTGCACCTCTGTGATGCCGCTTTTCTTATACTATTCACCGACACCCTTCCTACATCCCCACCATTCCCATTACATTCCGAATTTACCTTCAAGCTCCCCTCCGCAGACCACCTAGACGCCCTCTTCACCCTTCCACTTACTTTCCTCCCACCACCTAAGTTCAGCTGCCACTCACCATCGCCACATTTCCCAAACATATACACAAAATTTTCAGAAAAGTAGGAATTCATCTCATTTACCACACTATACGCCATCACAAGTTCGCTTTCCTCCGGAGTCAATTTCCAATCCAATTCCAACCCTTCCGGCAAATCTATCGTTTCCATCAACAAACTACAATCTACCATCTACACAAGAATCGAACTGTTGTCGCTAGCATACATTCTCACCGGTGTTTTATAAAATTCACACCCGGCTTCATCCTTAACTTCTCCCTTTTCACACCCACATCTTCCTGTTCCAACATACCCCTCTGGACATTCAAGCTGTCCAAACTTCACTTTCCCGTACATCATCCCTGAACATCTCCGCCCCCTCTGACATCTCGTTATCGGTTTTAAACAATTATACACGTTTTTAAGTGTACCAAGGTTAATAAAGTCAGAACCAAACCTACACCCACTGCCTTTCCGGTATACGCATGTACAGTTAGGCAACAATTCATAATCCTTATCACATCTTGTCACATTTTCCAAATGTCCCGTCTCGCCATTCAACTCGAACCCACACCTCCCAAAACTAACGCAGCTCCTCTCCGCGCCGGCAACTGCCACCATCATCAACGCTATTACAATCATCCTTTCAATCTCCATTTTCCATCCACCACCTCCCCTTTTATACCTTTATCTTCTCCTATTCACGCCAACCTATCACCAAGCGTTTTATTTCCACCAATCCCCGCCATTCTTTCCTACCCATCCACCATTCACATCGCACCTTATTTTCTCCAATCAAATCACTACACGTCACTTCCGCATGCCATTTTTACTTCTGCATTTCACACCATTCCCTCTTTTCATCCCCAGCTCCCGTCATCATCACTTCCACACGTTAATCCACTTTCGGATTACCCACACTCACATCCCAGATTAAGCCATTGGATTTAGCGATAATCCTTCCGCTCTTGGTGCTAGTTCTCAAACCTCCCAACAGCGCTCTTAATCCGCCTTAATCCGCGGATTAACAGCGACACTAGCGCCCCTAGCGGCAGGATTAACGTTAATCCATTGCTTAATCTGGGATATTAACTACTGGTACCGGAAATCGACGGCTGTAGCCAGTCGAACGCGGAATGGATTGCTCAGCAGCAGAAAGAATGGTCCCTGTGAGATGTTCGACCAAGTGGTTCACAGAGTCGTGCTCTTCGTAGCTAAATTCAGCCGAGTGTGAGTACAGTTCCCAGCTGGCGTGGTCTAGGCGCCAACTAGGTAAACGGGTGGAACATACAACGGGTGTCAGGACACTAATACGACAAGGAAAGTGGTCACTAGAATGCAAATCCGAGATGATATTCCAGCATAAGGTGACTGCTAGCTGAGGGGAACAAATTGCAATGTCAATGTGTGAAAAACTATGAAATGCGTCAGATAGAAAGGTGGGCTCTCCGGTGTTCAAGAGAGCAAGATTCTGACTATCCAAGAAGTCTTTAAGTAGCGTACCTCTCGCACAAGCCCGAGGAGAGCCCCAAAGAGGGTGATGGGCATTCACGTCGCCTACCAATAAAAAGGGTGGTGGCAACTGCGAAATGAGGTGTTCTAAGTCGCTGTGCGAGAGGTCCGCAGATGGAGGCAAATAGATACTGCAAATGGTGAATGAAGCGGAGGGTAGCTTAATGCTGACAGCAACGGACTGGATTGCAGATTGTATGGGTACGGAGTTGGCAAAAATATCATCTCGAATAAGCATCATAGTGCCCCCATGTGCCGGGACACCGTCCTCCGGGGATAAATCACATCGTACGGAGGAGTACTGCCTGATGGTAACGGTGTCCTGTGGACGGAGCTTCGTCTCTTGTAAACATACAGCCAAGGGTTCATGCTGGCGCAGCAACAAGTCAAGCTCTGGTCGATGTGGTCGAATTCCGCGTATGTTCCAATGGAGGATAGCCATTGAGTATATTATGGGATAAGTTTCAAATCGAAAGACGCTTCTGCAGATTGGGATTAGCTGGTCGGTTCAATTTGTTCTTCTTAGGCGTTGGGCTAGTACTATTTTCAGGAGCACGATCCTGCCGTTTCCGCACTGTCCCTCTGGCAGTGGCGGCAGAATCCTCCTGGTCCATCTCCTCCACAAGGGTGGTCCCTTTTTCAAGAGCAGTTTTCGGTCCAAGTAGTTCGAACCGATTGGATGTGCTGATCGGCGAAGACGGCCGTCGCCGATTCACGCCCTCCTCCCCAGATGACCCTTCAGAGGAGGATACACGTGTGGAGTTGCGTGTACTTTTCTTACCTTTAGATGACTTGGTAATAGATTGCACATTCTCTTTCAAAAAGTCTTGTCGGACATACTTGGTCTTAAACTGTTTTTCCGGGGCAGAAGACGTCGTGAATTTAATAGCTTTAGTTCCGGAGGTCGAGGCTTTCGGTGACAAGTGTGCAGGACTATTCTGTAAGCTGGCGGATTTGGCAGATGTTGATACCAACTTGGGTGTAGGTGCCGAAGGCTTTGGCAGCGCTTGGGCTAAAATAACCTTTTCCGCAATTGTAGCCCCGTTCATATCGCCGGTCTGTGTTGCGATTTCCCGACGCGGTACCGGTTTAGCTGCAACTGAGCTATAGGTACCGGACCTCGGGGCAGAGGGTTGGCGGAGTCGCAGGAGCTTCCGGGCTTCCAAGAAGGACACCTTCTCTTTCACCCGTATCTCCTGGATCGCTCGTTCCTCTGCAAAACGGGGGCAGTCTCGGGAACTAGATGGGTGTTCCCCGTTACAGTTCACACACGATGGAGCTGAAGCACAAGCCCCATCGTGGGAGGTGTCACCGCAGTGGACGCAGGTGGACTTGCCGGTACACAAATCACTAGTGTGACCAAAACGTTGGCATTTAAAGCACCTCAGCGGATTGGGTATATAAGGCCTAACTTCGATGGCTTCGTACCCTGCTCTAATCTTTTGAGGCAGATCAACCCGATCAAAAGTAAGAAACAGGGTACGAGTAGGCAGGAATTCACCGTTGATCTTACGTTGTACCCGATAAACAGCTGAGACACCCTGAGTCGCAAGATTTTCTTGGATCTCCTCAATGGACAAACCGTCCAACGCGCGGGTTGTTACTACACCGCGGGAGGAGTTCAGCGACTTGTGCACCTCGACCTTCACTGGATAGCTAGCTAACGTGGTGGCTTTAAGTATCCTTGCAGCTTGCGAGGCGGAGTTGGCTTCTACAAGAAGTGTACCGTTGCGAGCTCGAACGCAAGATTTGACCGGACCAGCAATGGCATCGAGACCCTTTTGGATAGTAAAAGGGCTCACCGTAAGGAACTTCTTACCTTCCTCTGTCCTATGAATAACCAAGTAGCGAGGACCACATGACTCGACTACTTCCTTTCCAACGTTTGCATTTAAAATAAGGGGTTTTGGTTTTGGTGCCATAAAAAAAATGGTGTAAATTCATCCCCCAGTGCTCCCCACCCACCACGGAGCCCAACGAGGGGTCACCCCCCTGGGGTGACAGGGCTACACAGGGGATATAGCGGGCTCGCCGTCCCACTCACCCTGGAGTTCGGTGTAATACCTAGTCCTGGCCGATTGACTAGGGGTGGGTTAGTCCCTAGCCTCCCGTTTAGGCAAATCAGAAACCAAAGCGGTGTATTAGGCTGCGCACCCTCCCCAGTTACTGAAAGACAGAAGCCCAGGCTCAGGTACGCAACCCTCAACCAACCAGGATATTCCTTTTCACCGACACGGGTCTCCACGCACGGCCTACACGTGGGTGGGCATTTTGACCTACTGACTCCCTCACCACTCTGAGGTTGCCCACAGAGGGAGTCAAGGTGGCTCGGGACCCCGGGTGCGCCTAACCCGTACCTACCGTAGTAGGCCCCTGGGGGGGAAGACCAAGATCTACAACTCCAGAAGTGCAGGAGGAGATTCTGGAGGCTGTGGACAGGACTCCTATCAGCACACGATGGTTAGCGTTGCATAGCGTTGCAAGTCAATGTTCCTCATACGACTGTCTGGAGACTGTTGAACGAGTATCAATTATATCCTTATCATTTGCAACGTGTACAGGCCCTGTCACCAGCATTACCCTGCACGAGTTGGGTTCTGTCAGTGGTTCTTGCAGCAGTGTGGTGTAAATCGAACTTTTCTGCCGTCGTATTATTTACAGATGAAGCACAGTTCACAGGAGATGGCATAACAAATTTCCACAATCAGCATGTATGGTCGCATGAAAACCCACGTGCAACTGTTGTATCTCATCACCAGGTGCGGTTCTCCCTCAACATGCGGGCCGGTATCATTGGTGATCGATTAGTTGGACCCCAGGTACTTGTAAACAGACTTACGGGGCAGGCGTACACAAACTTCCTGGAAAACACCATACCTGACGTTTTCGAAGACACTCCACTGATCAATCATCAACACATTCACTTCTTGCAAGATGGCGCTCCTGCACACCTCAGTCTTACGGCTCGCCGGTACTTGGATCGAAGGTTTCCTGATCGATGGATAGGTAGAGGTAGCCCAATTGCTTTGCCTCCACACTCTCCTGATCTAAACCCTCTGGATTTCTACTTGTGGGGCCATTTAAAATCATTGGTTTACTCGTCTCGGGTGCCGGATTTGGAATCCCTTCGGAATCTAAATGTGGCAAGTTGTGAGGACATACGCAATACTCCTGGAGTTTGGGATCGTGTTCGCAGGTCAATGAGACATCGATGTGAGGTCTGTATTCAAGCAGGAGGTGGACATTTTGAACATCTTCTGTAATGACAACCTGCGGAAAGAAAAACGTTCCAGTGAATTTCAATGTTGTGAAGGCCATAACTCGGAAATGAAGCATTTCCGGACACATGTTATAATGAACTAATTTGATTGTCTACATGTGGGAAATACATACCTGAAATTATGCCCCGTATTTTTGAAACATCCTGTATAACGTTTTGTATCAACACCAGTTAAACAAAGTTTGTTAATTTGCGCTGTGTGAACGTCATGTTCATAGCTCCTGAAAGTTGTCTGTTTAGTATAATGCAATGCATTCACTCCCCTGAGGCAAGATAACTAATTGTCAAAAGTTATTGAACGCATTGCAGACTTCGAAACACCCTTAGATTTCTTAACTATCCGACCGTCGTATCGATAAGCATATAATTTGGAACGCAACTCTGCATATTCTGTCATTACCCTTCCAGACAATTCAGCCTTATAAACACCTATTATTTTAATATTCAGCAATAGTATTCCATTATCATAGTAATATCATGAGGATAATTGGTGGTGTCGAAGTACTGTATGTTGGTTTTCACAAGATCATAAATATCGCTACTGGTTTCAAGGAGAAATGCGTCTGTATCACTATAATTTAAAGTCACATCTTTAAAATTCTTTTTCAGTACATTATAATAAAAATCATACGTTACACATTTGGAAAGATCAAGGATTGTCTGTCCTATGTAAATGGGTTTAGTCATCTTAATTTCTTCTCTTGCCAATTCAATTCCAACAAGATTTTCTGCAAACGTTACAAATCGTTTGAATGTGTCGCGATATTAATTTCCGTGCTTGCTTCCAATTTGTACAAAGCCGAAAGTCATTATATTTGCGCACATTCTCTATAAATTTCCCATAGACTGAATTATTAAACATTTTCCATAGATTCTGTCCGAATTTTGATTTCTCTTGAGAACGCTTTTTTGCATTCAGGTATATATATATATATATATGACTTTAACAGTAGATGTGAATTGCCGATCCTAGACCAAGACCCATTTTGTACACTTTTTACAAAAAATAAACAACAAAAATAAAATTTAAAAATTCAAAAATCAAAATTAGAAAAACATTTTTTGTTTTTCTAATTTTAATTTTAAATTTCTTATTTTTATTTCTACTATTTATTTTTGTAAAAAGTGTACAAAAAGAATCTCAATCTAGTATTGGCAATTCTCATCTACTAATACACATTCAAAATCAAAAATTAAAAAATTAAAAATTAATAAAAATAAAAGTATAAATTATAGATTTAAACAAAATCAATACCATGTGCTAAATTATAACCATTTTGTACTTTACCTCGATAAATAAATTTTAAACTAGAAAGACTTTCTAAGTCGTCTTCATCTTCTAAAAATAAATTTGTATATTTATCAGCTAATATTATTTTGAATAAATTATCTAACATTGTTGCTACTTTTTGGGCATACTTAGTTTGTATAATTTCTGGGCCTGAAATGGCGTAAGGTTTGTTGTTTTTTAATTCGGTTAATTTTGTAAAACTTTTGTTCTCTTTTATCTTTTTGAGTTTATTTTTGAGCTCTTCGATATTAGTACTCATTTTGATTTGTTTTTATTTATATATAACAAAATTAATAAAAGAAATAAAAATGATAGTTTTAGATTTTTTTAAAAAAAAATTCAAAATATTATTGGTTGAGTAATGTTTTGTAATATTTTTAAAAGTTGAACAATATTTTTTTGATATACTTTTTTAAACTAAACTTTCTTATGATGATGTACGTTAATTTATTATAAACTTATTAATGTTTTTATATATAAATGACGGAAGAAAAAATAATACTAACTAAAACTTGCAATAAATGTCATGAAATAAAAATAAATGGTTTACCGAAGATATTACAAAAATATATTCAAGACAATTATGAAATTTATGGATCTATAAGGTACGTTAATTTATTATAAACTTATTAATTTTTATATATAAATGACGGAAGAAAAAACAATACTAACTAAAACTTGTAATAAATGTCATAGAATAAAAATAAATGGTTTACCGAAAATATTACAAAAATATATTCAAGACAATTATTATGAAATTTATGGATCTATAATTTTTTAAAATACGAAAAACAATTACTATTGAATTTTTATTAGCAAAGGAATACGAAGTTGTATTAATTTTCTCAGAATGTTTATAAAGGTAAAAAGCAAATTTAGGATTTTTAAAAAGAAACTTCCTCCGAAGTTCCACCCTACTTTTTTTGCTCGTTCCAGCCATTCATTTTGCCGAGGAATTTTACTCCTATCTGAAAACGACATATCAGACGCAACGGAGAAATGTTATTTTTAAGGGCCCTTAATTCGCATTCTTAACGCATTTGCTACCGCCTAACTTACGCATTCTACGTTCGCGGATGCTCTGAAATGCAGTCATTGTATTTAAACTACATGATCTGGCCAGAAATCATACAGATAAACAGAATTAAACTCCTGCCTTAACCAAGCGAGCCATTAGTCAAGCAGTTCTGTTTTAAAACGAGGATATTAATTGCATGATAAGGTAAGATTACAAAAAAGTATTTTTATTTAACATTTATTGCAAACAAATATTCAAAGAATTACAGTGAAGATTTTACATATTTGAATATACGATTAATTAATTCAACATAGTTTAATATGTAACAAACACAATTCGTTTACGCAGTCATTAAAAGCAAGATGACACCACTAAATAACTCTAAGTTGTACTACTAGATTACGCTATTTACTAGGAAAGCAAGATGGCGCGAACAAGATTATTTTTTCCTGGTTCTGCCGGTCAACCTTGAATACTAATGATTGCAGTGATAAATCTGCAGCGATCTGCTTACGTTTTCAGTTGGAGTTAGTCTTTCGTTTAGAAATGATGATAATGGTGTTTAAGGGCGCTCAACTGCCGAGGTCATAAGCGCCCTTACGATTAAAACTCTGCAATATGTAGTAAGAAAAATACAAAACACAAGTAAAAGAGCTAACAAAGTTGAAACTGAACTAACAGAACGGTCCAGCCCTCTAAACAGAGCTGGATATAAAACTCCATCTAAAATCAACACATTAAAATTAAAAGAGTTTAAAAAAAAAAAAAAAACTGCTATCACACTAAAACGTCAAGGTAAAAGAAAGTTTTGCTAAAAATTTAAAAACCCTGTCCACTGCTCTTGGGTCATCTGCCAGGACCTCAGCAAGAGAGGCCGGCATGCCCATAGATGACCGAATGTGTGCCAGGTGACCACACTCCAGCAACACATGACGAACTGTCTGTGCCTCCCCACAGAGCAGGTTCACGTTTAAAAAGGTAACTGTGAGTAAAAATACAGTGGCCAATTCTTAGCCGAGCTAGTACTACCTCCTCCCGGCGGAATAAACGAGAGGAGGTTACCCAGTTGACAGGGAGGTCCTTCACCTCTCGCAGTTTATTACCACGGAGAGCCGACCACTCCGCATGCCAAGTCGAAAAAACGGCTCTCCGTACAGCCACTCTAAAATCTTCTGCTGTTGAATGGGTAATCGTAACACTGGGCGCTGTGACTACCGATTTCGCTGCCAAATCCGCCGTGTCATTCCCTGGCAAGCCAACGTGTCCAGGAATCCATGCGCACTCCACATTAAAACCAGAAGCGTGCAAAATGTGGAGAACGTCCTGGATGCGCTGCACCAAAGGATGGTAATTGTACAGCTCACGAATGCTCTGAAGGGCACTAAGGGAATCACTAAGAATAAGGCAGTCACCTTATTTTCGACGTCGAATATACAGAAGGGCTTGATAAATAGCATATAGCTCGGCAGAATATATAGATGTGCAACTAGGCAAACCGTAAGTAGAAGTTGCGGTGCCAGTGACAAAGGCACATCCAACACCGTCGGGGCTCTTACTACCATCGGTGTAAATACAAATACGGCCACTGTATTTGGATAAAAATTCTAAAAAGCAACAACGAATACTATCAAGAGGCGTAACAGATTTCCCGTAGAGCATCATCCCGAGATCGATATGGGAGGTAGCGCGTAACCAAGGGGGGTGTATACTCTCTCCCTTGGATAACAGCCGAGGAATGTCAACATGGTGCTGGCGTAGAAGCTCACCGAAACGAAAACCTGCTGGCCTGGGGCTCAGAGAGCGGAGGCAGTATCGCTCGTTCAGCTCAGGGGAGAAAAACGCGTGATAAGTTGGATGCCCAGGCATACACTTCAGCCCACAGCCATAATTAGCAATCAGGACATCACGCCGACAACGCAGAGGAGGTTCTCCCGATTCGGCGTAGAGGCTAACAACTGGGCTCGTTGGAAAAGCTCCAACGGCCACACGGATACCCTGGTTATGGACTGTGTCTAACCTTCTGAGCACTGAAGGTCGAGCTGAAGAATACACAATGCTGCCATAGTCCAACTTCGAACGAATTACAGCACGATAAAGACGGAGCAATGCCGTCCGATCCGCACCCCAAGACTTGCCACTTAGTATCCGTAAAAGATTTAGAGAACGGTCACATCGTGCTCTAAGCTGTGCTATTTGTGGTGCCCAACAAAGTTTCCGATCGAAGATCAAACCAAGGAATCTCGCCTCGTCTGCGAAAGGAAGTAAATCTGGCCCGAGTCGAAGAGACGGCGGCATTTGCCAGTTACGGCGTCAGAAGTTAACGCAGACTGTCTTCTCAGCGGAGAAACGAAAACCGTGTTTCGAGCTCCAAGCATAGAGATTGTCCAAACACCGCTGGAGACGGCGTTCCAAAAACGGTGTACGCTGAGAAGTACAGAAGATGGCAAAGTCGTCCACGAATAAACAGGAAGAGACACCTTGAGGCACACATAGTGATATGGAATTTATCGCAATAGCAAATAGAGTCACGCTGAGTACCGAGCCCTGCGGCACTCCGTTCTCTTGAATAAAATGGTTAGAAAAAACCGAACCCACCCTAACTCGAAAAACGCGGTCCCGCATAAACTCCTGAATGACCAACGGTAGGCGTCCACGTATGTTCCAGTTGTGCAGAGAACGCAATATTCCCGCCCGACAACACGTGTCGTAGGCCTTCTCGAGGTCAAAAATATCCCAACTGTGGGGCTGTTCTTAAGAAACCCGTCCATAATCTGAGATGACAGAGAGACAAGGTGGTCAGCAGTTGAACGTCGTCGTCGAAAGCCACACTGGATGTTCGTCAGAAGATTGTGGGATTCCAGCCACCACACCAACCGTCCATTGATCATGCGTTCCATCACCTTGCACACGCAACTGGTGAGGGAAATAGGACGGTAACTGGAAGGAAGATGGCGGTCCTTTCCAGGTTTAAGAATGGGTATGATGGTGGCCTCCCGCCACTTGTCTGGAAAAATGCCATCAACCCAGACACGATTATAGACCTCGAGTAGGAAATCTTTGCCATCAGGAGAGACATGTTGCAACATTTGGACGTGGATACCATCTGGACCTGGTGCTGAGTGTCGTGAAGAGGAGAGTGCATTGTCTAGCTCTGCCAGGGTGAAAAGGCGATTATAATCCTCAAGGTTGCCAGAAAGAAACGAGAATTCTTGAGATTCCACCTGATTCTTAATTGTAAGAAACTCAGGGGAATAATTGCTTGAGCTAGACACCTGAGCAAAAGCACTGCCTAAAGTATTCGCCACGTCAAATGTATCAACAACAGCTCCGGTAGGTGTTTTGAGACCGGCGATGGGCATATGGTTCGGTTTCCCAGCCACACGTCTTAACTTATCCCATACGACAGAGGAAGGTGTATGTCGATTAAAGGAACCCACGAATTTATTCCATGACATCTTTTTGCTATCCTTAATAACCCGCCTAGAATGTGCACGCATCCGTTTATAGTGTATCTGGTTATCCAGTGTAGGAAAACGCTGGAAAACCCGTAGAGCTCGTCTGCGAGCGCGAATAGCATCCCGACAGTCATCGGTCCACCAAGGTACCGGAAATCGACGGCTGTAGCCAGTCGAACGCGGAATGGATTGCTCAGCAGCAGAAAGAATGGTCCCTGTAAGATGTTCGACCAAGTGGTTCACAGAGTCGTGCTCTTCGTAGCTAAATTCAGCCAAGTGGGAGTACAGATCCCAGCTGGCGTGGTCTAGGCGCCAACTAGGTAAACGGGTGGAACATACAACGGGTGTCAAGACACTAATACGACAAGGAAAGTGGTCACTAGAATGCAAATCCGAGATGATATTCCAGCATAAGGTGACTGCCAGCTGAGGGGAACAAATTGCAATGTCAATGTGTGAAAAACTATGAAATGCGTCAGATAGAAAGGTGGGCTCTCCGGTGTTCAAGAGAGCAAGATTCTGACTATCCAAGAAGTCTTTAAGTAGCGTACCTCTCGCACAATCCCGAGGAGAGCCCCAAAGAGGGTGATGGGCATTCACGTCGCCTACCAATAAAAAGGGTGGTGGCAACTGCGAAATGAGAGGTTCTAAGTCGCTATGCGAGAGGTCCGCAGATGGAGGCAAATAGATACTGCAAATGGTGAATGAAGCGGAGGGTAGCTTAATGCTGACACCAACGGACTGGATTGCAGATTGTATGGGTACGGAGTTGGCAAAAATATCATCTCGAATAAGGATCATAGTACCCCCATGTGCCGGGACACCGTCCTCCGGGGATAAATCACATCGTACGGAGGAGTACTGCCTGATGGTAACGGTGTCCTGTGGACGGAGCTTCGTCTCTTGTAAGCATACAGCCAAGGGTTCTTGTTGGCGTAGCAACAAGTCAAGCTCTGGTCGATGTGGTCGAATTCCGCGTATGTTCCAATGGAGGATAGCCATTGAGTATATTATGGGATAAGTTTCAAATCGAAAGACGCTTCTGCAGATTGGGATTAGCTGGTCGGTTCAATTTGTTCTTCTTAGGCGTTGGGCTAGTGCTATTTTCAGGAGCACGATCCTGCCGTTTCCGCACTGTCCCTCTGGCAGTGGCGGCAGAATCCTCCTGGTCCATCTCCTCCACAAGGGAGGTCCCTTTTTCAAGAGCAAATTTTGGTCCGAGGAGTTCGAACCGATTGGATGTGCTGATCGGCGAAGACGGCAGTCGCCGATTCACGCCCTCCTCCCCAGATGACCCTTCAGAGGAGGATGCACGTGTGGAGTTGCGTGTACTTTTCTTACCCTTAGATGACTTGGTAGTAGATTACACATTCTCTTTCCAGAAGTCTTGTCGTACATACTTGGTCTTAAACTGTTTTTCCGGGGCAGAAGACGTCGTGAATTTACCAGCTTTAGTTCCCGAGGTCGAGGCTTTTGGTGACAAGTGTGCTGGACTATTCTGTAAGCTGGCGGATTTGGCAGATGTTGATACCAACTTGGGTGTAGGTGTCGAAGGCTTTGGCAGCGCTTGGGCTAAAATAACCTTTTCCGCAATTGTAGCCCCGTTCATATCGCCGGTCTGTGTTGCGATTTCCCGACGCGGTACCGGTTTAGCTGCAACTGAGCTATAGGTACCGGACCTCGGGGCAGAGGGTTGGCGGAGTCGCAGGAGCTTCCGGGCTTCCAAGAAGGACACCTTCTCTTTCACCCGTATCTCCTGGATCGCTCGTTCCTCTGCAAAACTGGGGCAGTCTCGGGAACTAGATGGGTGTTCCCCGTTACAGTTCACACACGATGGAGCTGAAGCACAAGCCCCATCGTGGGGGATGTCACCGCAGTGGACGCAGGTGGACTTGCCGGTACACAACTCACTAGTGTGACCGAAACGTTGGCATTTAAAGCACCTCAGCGGATTGGGTATATAAGGCCTAACTTCGATGGCTTCATACCCTGCTCTAATCTTTTGAGGCAGATCAACCCGATCAAAAGTAAGAAACAGGGTACGAGTAGGCAGGAATTCACCGTTGATCTTACGTTGTACCCGATAAACAGCTGAGACACCCTGAGTCGCAAGATTTTCTTGGATCTCCTCAATGGACAAACCGTTCAACGCGCGGGTTGTTACTACACCGCGGGAGGAGTTCAGCGACTTGTGCACCTCGACCTTCACTGGATAGCTGGCTAACATGGTGGCTTTAAGTATCCTTGCAGCTTGCGAGGCGGAGATGGCTTCGACAAGAAGTGTACCATTGCGAGCTCGAACGCAGGATTTAACCGGACCAGCAATGGCATCGAGACCCTTTTGGATAGTAAAAGGGCTCACCGTAAGGAACTTCTTACCTTCCTCTGTCCTATGAATAACCAAGTAGCGAGGACCACATAACTCGACTACTTCCTTTCCAACGTCTTTATTAAGGGGTTTTAATTTTGGTGCCATAGAAAAAATGGTATAAATTCATCCCCCAGTGCTCCCCACCCACCACGGAGCCTAACGAGGGGTCACCCCACTGGGGTGACAGGGCTACTCAGGGGATATAGCGGGCTCGCCGTCCCACTCACCCTGGAGTTCGGTGTAATACCTAGTCCTGGCCGATTGACTAGGGGTGGGTTAGTCCCTAGCCTCCCGTTTAGGCAAATCAGAAACCAAAGCGGTGTATTAGGCTGCGCACCTTCCCCAGTTACTGAAAGACAGAAGCCCAGGCTCAGGTACGCAACCCTCAACCAACCAGGGTATTCCTTTTCACCGACACGGGTCTCCACGCACGGCCTACACGTGGGTGGGCATTTTGACCTACTGACTCCCTCACCACTCTGAGGTTGCCCACAGAGGGAGTCAAGGTGGCTCGGGACCCCGGGTGCGCCTAACCCGTACCTACCGTAGTAGGCCCCTGGGGGGACCTGGGCGGATAAGGCCAATGATGTTATGTGAATTATACTTTTAAGAAGAACACAACGTAAATTACTACTAAGGTACACTGGTGCATTAAGAACAACTCCTACTATGGTATTACTTGTAGCCTTAGGCATATGGCCGATAGATTACACAATTAGATTCAGAGGAGCAGTTATTTTGTTTAAGAAGAATTTTAACAAAGTAAAGGAGATAATTGGAACCAAGTGTTATACATTAAAGGAAATTAAATTTAAACTTATAAGGCAATGGCAGGAGGAATGGACCTCTACGAATGAAGGCAGACGCAAATACGAATTATTTGTAAGTATTATAGATCGAAGGAGATTAAAAAATTTAAATCCAAAACGTGGTATTCTGCACTTTATTACAGGGCATTGTCCATACAAAACTTATTGGCAAAAGATAAAGAAATTAAGAAACAATGTCTGTACACTTTGTAATAGAATTGTTAATCCAGAACATGTAAATTTTGAGTGTATAAAATTCGAAAAATTGTTTCAGAAGAGCGTAAAATTTATCCGGACATTATGTTTATGAAATCCTAAGAGTTAAAGAACTATACGATACCATATACAAGCTAATGACAAGGATAAGTTTCTTACTGTGGGAAGAGAAAATACCTAGCGAGAATGATATTACGGAGGACTAATTAGCACTAAATCAACCTCTAAGAACGAGTGAGTGAATGGTGTTTAAGGGCCCGTTGACAACTAGGTCATTTGGGCCCGAAGATAAGAAAAAGGAAAACACATTAAAAACAAAACTACAGGCTAACAAGTTTAAAAGTACTAAAAACCCTTACAAAGGCGCACAAAAAGAAAAGGCCCGGGTGAGACAAACACGGCTAAAGCGGTAAAAAAGCTAAAAACACACAATCAAAAAGTGGTCTCACGTGGTAAAAGTCAGAGGCTAAAAAGTTAAAAAGGATAAAACTTCACACCCGCATGAAACAGTTCAGAGGTCTTTGCTTAGTCCCAAAGCGGCAATATAGCGAAGCACCTTATCGACGGAATTGGCGTCGTCGCATAAAATGGCAGGTAAAGCGGTACCCAGGCTGATGGATTGCCGTTCACGATGAAATTTCGGACAATCAAGCAACACATGTGCCACAGACAGACGAACATCGCAGGTCTGACATATAGGAGCTGCCCCAGCGCGTAGAAGGTAGCCATGTGTTAGCCTCGTGTGACCGATACGCAGACGCGTAACGATAACCTCATGGCGCCGGTTTGGTTGGCAAGATATGAGCCATGGCTGTACCGTGTCTTTCAGTGTGCGAAGCTGTGTACCTGCTACATTTTACCAAGATTGCTGCCAGGCTAAAAGAAGACACCTGCGAAAGCCACGAGAAACATCCGCTGTGGTCACAGCCGCTTCCGAAATATCCTGCAAAGAGCAGGCAGCCTTGGCAGCCCTATCCGCTACCTCATTACCTGCAATTCCGACATGACCTGGAGCCCATGTGAAAACGAACTGGTAGCCGCAAGCAATCGATTCAAAAAGACGAGATTGAATACGCATAACGAGCAATGAGGAGTTGGTATACTGCTGCAGAGCCTGTAGGGCACTCAAGGAATCGCTGCAAACAAGAAAACTACCAGGGGCTAAAAGCGAGATAAAATCTAAAAAGTAAAAGATATCGTACAGTTCGGCGGTGAATACCGAACTGGCGTCCGCAAGGCGATAAGTGTGTGTTACCCCATTAAAATAAAAGACACAACCTGCAGCTCCTGCCAGCTGGGAGCCGTCAGTGAATACCGGTGCATATGCCCGGAACTTGCTTAGAAGTTAGTAAAAAGTCGCCGAAATACCTCCGGAGCGGTCGAAAGTTTCTCAAGGTTGGAGAGGATCAGGTCGAAACTGGGACGCCTCAGTTGCCAAGCAGGTTCCGGGTATACAAAAACACGCCCCACAGGAGGCAATCTGAGACCCCTGTCGGAGAGCAGTTTACCAAACCGAATACCACAGGGGCGTGAAGCAGTGGCGTTCCGCAGATAGCGGTGTGAATAATCCGGGAGTAACACAGGGTTAAAACAAGGATGGCGGGGGTCCGCAGACAACTTAGCAGCATACAAAGTAAAAATGAGCGACGTACTGCCAGTGGGGGTTCACCAGCATCAGCATAGAAGCATTCCACACGACTAGTGCGGAAGGCTCCTGTAGCAAGACGTATACCGGTATGATGAACAGTGTCTAAAAGGCGAAGTTTAGAGGCGGTCGCTGCGCAGTAAATAAAACAGCCGTAATCCAGTTTGGAGCGAACGAGTGAGCGGTATAAACCCAGCATCACGGAACGATCACAGCCCCAAGATGCACCAGAAAGCAGTTTGAGGATCCGAAGCGATCGATCACAGGAGGCGCGAAGGTGTAGGATGTGCGGCACCCAAGAAAGTTGACGGTCCATGTGGAGACCTAAGAACTTCAAGGACGGAACGAAAGGCAGTGGCACACCGTTCAAGTGAAGGTCAGGAGGAGGGTGTACTCCACGAAGACGGTGGAAGTGTATTAATCGCGTTTTCGTAGGGAAAAAACGAAAGCCATTACGAAGCGCCCAACTAGCGAGGGAGTTTATGGCCAGCTCAAGTTCTCGTTCGAGATGATCACTGCTCTAGGAGCAATAGTATAGCGCAAAGTCGTCCCCATATAGTGACGATGAGATCCCACTACGAACGACGGTAGTAATACTGTTGATGGCCACAGCAAAAAGCATAACACTAAGAATCAAACCTTGGGGTACACCGTTCTCCTGAATATTTTCCTGCGAGAGAGTATTGCCAATACGGACACGAATGTGGCGGAGCTGGAGAAAATTGAACAGAAACAGCGCCAGATGGCCGCGTAACCCGGAACCGTGCAAACTACGAAGAATACCGTAGCGCCAAGTAGTGTCGTAAGCCTTCTCGAGGTCAAAAAAGACTCCCACGACATGCTGCTTCAGAAGGAAAGCATTCTGCACATAAGCCTCCATACGCGTCAGGTTATCGCTGATGGAACGGTTGCGACGAAATCCGCACTGCGCGGAACAGAGCACATCGTTCGTCTCCAACCACCAGGTAAACCGAATGCTGATCATGCGTTCTAAGGTCTTGCAAACAACGCTCGTGAGACAAATCGGCCGGTAAGAGGATGGAACGGCCCGATCTTTACCAGGACGAGGTATAGGGATGACAATACCCTCTCGCCACATATGCGGGAAAACCTGCTCACGCCAGATTCAGCAGGAATGTAACGGCTGCAGATGGGAGGTGAAGTAGTAGTAGTATTATGGCTTTAGGTCGCACAACTGCATAGGTTATTACCGCCCTAGGGTAATTAAAAGAGCTAACAGTTAGAAGACATAAAAACCACTAAAAACAGGAGTACCACACAAGGGTTAAAAACAGGGAAAGCATAAAAAGGCTACCAAAGCCAGATTAAAAACGAGACACTAAAAACATTAGTCGGTAAAAACTAAAACCCAGAGATAAAATTAAACCCTACTGTACATCCCGCAGCGGCGGAGAAAATTAAAAAGTCCGTCGCAATATACAGGGTTTTCGCCCAGAAGGCTGGGGATGTCAGTAGGAAGACACAGGGATGCACGCAGAACAGTATAAAGCTGGCACTCCAATAAAAAATGACGCAGCGTCAAAGGCTCGTTACACGAAGCACATTGCGGTGCGGCTTCCCCACGTAAACGGTACTCATGGCTAAAACGGCACTGTCCAATACGCAGTTGCGGTAAAATCACTTCATCGCGGCGAGATGCACGCGAAGTAGTCCAGCGGACAGGAAGGGACTTGACCTCTCTGAGTTTGTTCCCACGCACCCCGGACCATTCCGTGAACCAGCGCGAAGGAATGGCCCGGCGCAGGAGGACACGAGCATCATTGGGAGGAACAGTGGAGCTAAAAACAGAGGGATTTAAAATCGCAGACTTGGCAGCTGCGTCCGCTTGCTCATTCCCGCTCACACCTACGTGACCAGGAACCCAAACAAACGACACGTTGATGCTAGCATCAACGAGCGAATGCAGGTGATCCTGAATACGCTGTGTCAAAGGATGGTATGGATACAGCTCACGCAGGCCCTTTAGTGCACTGAGGGAATCGCTACACATAACGAACTGCCTAAAATCCTGTCCCCGGGTAAAACAAGAGCTTGATAAATACTGAAAAGTTCGGCGGTAAAAATTGAACACTGCCCCAATAGGTGAAACGCGTAACTCCGAGAATTAAAAACAAAAGCACATCCCACACCACGGTCGTCCTTTGAACCATCCGTGAAAATAAAACAATGGTTGGGAAACTCGGCCTGCAACTCTAAAAAAGCGGAGCGGAAGGCCGAGGGTGGAGTAACTGATTTCGTCATGGATGCCAACCGTAGGTTGACCGGGGTGTCGCAGCGTAACCAAGGAGGAGATGAACATTCCCACAGTGACAGCAGAGCCGGAAGCTGAATATCCAACAGCCGAAGCAATTCACGAAAGGTCACCCCGGCAGGAAGCAAGGCCAGCGCACTAACAGCATATTGACGGTCAGGAGACTCGTCAAAGAATAGCTTGAAAGACGGGTGATCCGGCATTGCATGGAGGCGGAGGGCATAGCTGCAAAGAAGGACCTCACGCCTATAGCACAGCGGAGGTTCAGCAGCCTCAGCAGACAAACTAATAACTGGGCTCGTGGGAAACGCACCCAGTGCCAGGTGAAGCCCTCGATGGTGAACGGGGTTTAAACGACGAAAAAACTGAACGGCATGCCGAACAGTACACAATGCACCCGTAATCAAGCTTAGAGCGAACAAGCGAACGATATAGCTGTAATAGTACAGTGCGATCTGCTCCCCAGGATGTGCCACATAAAAAACGTAAAACATTAGGTGCTCGATCACATCCAGCCCTCAACGAAGAAATATGAGCCGACCAGCTAAGCTTCCTGTCAAACACTAGGCCAAGAAACTTCACAGTTTCGGCGAAGGGCAGCGGTACCGGCCCAAGGTGGAGGGAAGGCGCCGCGTAACGTTTCCGACGCCACAAGTTGACACAAACGGTTTTCTCGGCAGAAAAAGGGAAACCATTCGCAACGCTCCAACTATGCAGACGGTCGAGACAGGCCTGAAGGCGACTCTCCAAAAGGCATGTGCGCCGAGAGCTGCAATAAATTGCAAGTCGTCAACAAATAAGGATGAGGAAATTCCAGCAGGAAGACAATCAGCGATAGGATCGATGGCGATGGCGAAGAGGGTGCAACTGAGAACCGAACCTTGAGGTACACCATTCTGCTGACCAAATACGCGGGAGCAAACAGAAATACCCGCTTCTCCATAATCTCGCGGAGGAACACTGGAAGGCGGCCACAGCAGCCCCACTTATGCAACGTACGCAATAAGCAGCCCTCCAGCAGGTGTTATACGCTTTCTCGAGATCGAAAAATATGGCCACAGTTTGGCACTTGCGCAGAAATACATTCAGGATGTGAGTCGAGAGGGAGACTAGGTGGTCAGTCGAAGAGCGGTATCGCCGAAAGCCGCACTGGGTATTGCAGAGGAGTTTCTCAGACTCGAGCCACAATCGTAACCGCCCATTGATCATGCGCTCCATCACCTTACAAGCTGCACTAGTAAGGGAGATAGGACGGTAACTGGAAGGAAGTCTACCATCCTTTCCCGGTTTTAAAATGGGAACCGTGGCTTCACGCCAAGCCGCAGGAAACACACCCCCTTGCCAAACACGGTTATATAGGCTCAGGAGATAAGAGTTTACCATCAGAAGAGAGGTACTGCAGCATGGCAATGTGGATACCATCGGGTCCTGGAGCGGAATCCCGAGAAGATGCTAGTGAGGCATCCAGCTCTAGCATGCTAAAAGATGTGTTATAGCACTCAGTGTCAGAGGACCGGAAAGAGAGACTCTGAGACTCTACCTCCGTTTTAATGGCACGAAATGCCGTGCGATAATTGGCGGAACTGGACACATTTGCGAATGTACTACCTAGGACGTCTGGCACAGCAACCGGATCAACAACGGTGTCAGTGCCAACGAGTAGCCCCGGTTGGGAGGTACCAGTCTGCTTACCGGCAACATGGCGGATCTTCTCCCACACAACGGATGAAGGTGTTGTGCGGGTAAGGTAGATACAAACGAATTCCATGAAGACCTTTTGCTATCTTGAATAATTCGGCGTGCCCGTGCGCGTGTTTAAAAATGATCAAGTGCTCCAGCGTAGGGTGATGGCGAAATACCCTAAGAGCCCTCCTACGAGCACGAATGGCATCGCGGCACTCAGCAGTCCACCAAGGGACCGGTAAGCGTTTAGGTCGGGAAGATGTCCGGGGCAAGGTTTGCTCTGCGGCAGAGAGTATAACACAGTTAAAGTGCTCAAGCATATGGTCAACCGTGTGGAACTGTCGGTCGCCAAACAGAGCCAGAGAGGAAAAGAGCGCTCAGTTAGATTTAGACAGCTGCAAAGTGCTAGCACGCGATGAGGAATGTGGTGTGAAAGCATGGTAAGGACACAAGGAAAATGATCGCTGGAATGACTATCAGATACTACGTTCCATTGGAAGCAGTCAACAAGCTGTGCTGAACAAACAGAAAGGTCCAGGTGGGAAAGCGTGGCAGAAGAATCGGAAATGAAAGTAGGTTCACCGGTGTTCAGAACACAGAGACTATTTTGATCGAAAAGGTGAGCAAGAGCGGTCCCCCGCGCGCATACCCTAGGAGAACCCCATAGGGGATGGTGGGCATTAAAATCACCCAGCAGAAGAAAAGGTGCTGGGACTGTGACAAGAGATGGAGCAGCGGCGCAGAGGATAGATGAAGGCGGAACCTAGACATTACATACGGTAAAGCAGAAACCAGGAAGGGTAAGTCGGGTAGCAACAGCTTGCAAGGTAGTAGTAAGCGAGACTGGCTGACCGCAGATGTCATTGCGCGTGAGGATCATAACACCCCCGTGAGCAGGAGAGCCCTCCTCCGGTGTAACGTCAAACCCCATGGGAAGGTATTGGTGCAGGGCAAATGCATCATGGGGGCGAAGCTTTTTCTCCTGCAAACACAGTATCAGGGGGTTATAGGACAGTAGTAACAGCTGCAATTCGGCCCTATGGGTACGGACACCGCGGATATTCCACGTCAGGAGAGCGTGAAAGCTTACCGATTAATTATAATATGAGTTTGCAGCTGGGATGCAAACGAAGGCTGGAAACGAAGTAGATGGAGTTAAGGTGGGCGTTTCTTGTGCTTTGCACTCTTTGGACCCACAAGTGTATACCTTCGTCGGCGCTATCCGCTGATGTTCGGGATGCGGAAGATCACCAACGCTCGTAGAGCGAGAACGGGATTTGCAAGGTTTATCAGTGGCCTTGAGTTTCTTGCGACTGCGCTCATGAGGAGCAGCGACAGATGGTGTCGGTCTCACTAGCGGCTTACGTGCAGGTTCAGGAGAAATAGAACTTGTGGCAGTGGGTGGTGTGAATGTTGAAGACTGCGAGGTTGTTGTGGTCGGCGTCTGTTCAATTTGAGTGCCCGCGTCGGCTACAGGCACGGTTTGTAGTGCCACTGAGGAAACAGGAGTGCGGCGGAGCGCTGAGGCATAGCCTGAGATGGTAGCAGGCTGCAGATTTTGGAAGCGACGCCTGGCTTCCGAAAAAATCAGGCGTTCCTTAACTCGCAGCCCCTGGATGGCCTTTTCCTCGAGAAAACGTGCACACTGCCGGGAGCTAGATGGATGCTTCCCTGTACAATGGACGCAACAAGGGTCTCGAGCACAAGCAGTTTCTCCGTGGGCACCTTGTCCGCAACGTTCACAGGTAGCGTCGAAGGTGCACCGAGTTTGCGTGTGACCGAAACGTTGGCACCGAAAACAGCGCATTGGGTTTGGCACATATGGTCGCACAGAGACGCGTTCATATCCACAATATAGGTTCTCGGGTATTGTGGTGCCCTTAAAAGTCAGAAATACCGTACGCATTGCCACTGATTGACCATCTCGTTTGCCGAGTAGACGGTACGCTTGGCATACACCCTGGTCAGATAAATTAGTGATTATATCTGTTTCGGAAAGACCGTCCAAACAAGAGGTAGTTACGACGCCTCTACAGGTGTTCAAAGTCTTATGGGGGGCCACCTTTATGGGGTAGGAGCCCAACAAGCTAGCCTTCAGGAGTTTCTTGAACTGGTCTTCCGTCTTCGTTTCAATCAAAACCGTATCGTTTCGCGTTCGGGTGGCATTGGTCACTTTACCGCATATCCTGTCAATCTCGCGTTGTATGTAAAACGGACTGACATCTCGTATAGTTTTCTTTTCACATGCCAAGGTCACAACCATAAAGCGGTCAAAAGAAGAGGTTTTGCGCGGAGATAGCATTATGGAAAGACCCCCTTCCGGAACCGTCGGCGTAAGCCTGCCATCCGGGGGTAGACAGAAAAGACACCAAAATACTTTCCGGTCTGTGCCCCCACGTCGACCCCTACCAGACTGATCTCAAGGAATACCTCAGAGGGAGTTACCCTCCAGCCACCACTGCTGGTCCATACGGATAAGCCCTTCACCATGTACAACCCGGCTTAAAGCCCCTACCACAGGTATAACCACCTGTGGCTCCCCACTTTAGGCAATGCTGCGTAAAAAAGCAGACATGGATTCAGGGGACTTGTGCTTGATTACACCGGGTTTTCCGTTAGCGGTAACACGACCGGTCCGTAATTCTAACCCAACGAGCAGCGTTCGTCGGGAAATTAAAACGGCCCGGGCCCCCAAGGAAGCTACGTGGGTGTACATAACGGTATGGATGGGGCTCCGCACCTAAGGCTTACACAGAGGGGCAGTAGGAAGGGTCCACTCAACCTTCACACCTGAGACCTCCGAATAGCACACATGTTGGAAGCCGCGCTGGCACCGTGGGACAGGAACCACGGAGAGAGAATTAAGATCCCTGTTGGTGAGGCAGGAGTTAATAAGTCTAAAGCCTTAATACTAACATGTAAAGAATAAGCCCAGAAGGGGAAGAAGATGAGGCGAGTAAATTTGCTCTCACAAAACAAACAAATAGGCACACAAACACAAAACGTGGCTCAGTTGGTGGCGATGATGAGATGGCGGCGAGTGGCTCGGGAACTCCCGGGTGCGCCAAACCCGTACCTACCGTAGTAGGCCCCTGGGGGGTGGGAGATGAAGTAGCATTTGCCGATGAATATCATCGGGACCAGGAGAAGAGTCCCTCGCAATATGTAAAGAATGAGTTAGTTCTGCAAGGGTGAAAGGTGCATTGTACGTCTCGCTACAAACACTAGTAAAATCAAGGCGAAGGCTCGCAGCAGCTTCCTTAAGGCGAATGAAAGCGTTATCGAAACTTTCCGTTGCACTTGTGGCAGCGAAGGAGGTGGCGAGGGCGTCGGCAATAGCCGCTTCGCTGGTGAATGTGGCGCCGTGAACGGTAAGGCCAGGGATAACCGTCCTGGGATATTTGCCCACACTTGCTGGTTAGAGCTCCTGCGAGAAAGGGAAGAGACGTAAGTTTCCCACATTTTCCGCCTAGCATTACGGACGACGTAGCGCGCCCTGGCCCGCGCGTTTAGAAGCAACTAAGTTCTCCGTCGTTGGGTGCAGGTGGAAAAGACGAAAAGCCCGTTTCCGTACCTTTAATGCCAACCTGCAGTCCTTGTTACACCACGGCACGGGAATACGCCAAGGGGTAGAAGAGCTCCGAGAAATACTGGATTCTGCTTGCAACACCGAGCAAGTACTCCACCATGTCTTCTATGGAAGCACAACCATCGTAACGGAGATTTAGCAGAGAAGAAAACTTGGCCCAATCGGCCTTGGAGATAATCCAGCGCGGATGCCTTGTGGCAATGGATGTCCCGAGAAACGAATGTCAATGGGGTAATGATCACTGCCGTGGAGATCGGAAATACCGACCAATGCAGAAACGACAGTAAAGCAGGGCTACAAAAAGTTACGTCTACGGCGGAGAACGTGCCATAGGCGGAAGATAAAACAGTAGGTGCAGCGGAGTTTAACAGTAATAAACAAATCGCATCGCAAACATCTGCGATTATGGTACCTCGAGCATCGTCAGCAGAAGAACCCCAAAGAACATTGTTCGCATTGACATGGCCGAAAAAGATCATCGTCGGGGGAATTTCTACTAACAATGCCCGAAGCTCGGTGTTTGTGATCACATCGTGCGGCGGTAAATAGATAAGATGATGATGATAATGGTGTTTAAGGGCGCTCAACTGCCGAGGTCATAAGCGCCCTTATTATTAAAAACCTGGCAAAAGGCAGTAAGAAAATACCAAACAAAAAAGTAAACACAAGTAAAAACACAGTTGAAACGGAAGAAACAGAACTGTCCAGCCCTCTAAACCAGAGCTGGATATAAAACTCCATCTAAAACCAACACATTAAAACCAAAAGAGTTTAAAAAACCGCTATCACACTAAAACATCAAGGTAAAAGAAACTTTTGCTAAACATTTAAAAACCCTGTCCACTGCTCTTGGGTCATCTGCCAGGACCTCAGCAAGAGAGGCCGGATGCCCATAGATGACCGAATGTGTGCCAGGTTACCATACTCCAGCAACACATGACGAACTGTCTGTGCCTCCCCACAGAGCGCACAGACAGGAGCAGGTTCACGTTTAAAAAGGTAACTGTGAGTAAAAATACAGTGGCCAATTCTTAGCCGAGCTAGTAATACCTCCTCCCGGCGGAATAAACGAGAGGAGGTTACCCAGTTGACAGGGAGGTCCTTCACCTCTCGCAGCTTATTACCACGGAGAGCCGACCACTCCGCATGCCAAGTCGAAAAAACGGCTCTCCGTACCGCCACTCTAAAATCTTCTGCTGTTGAATGGGTAATCGTAACACTGGGCGCTATGACTGCCAATTTCGCTGCCAAATCCGCCGTGTCATTCCCTGGCAAGCCAACGTGTCCAGGAATCCATGCGCACTCCACATTAAAACCAGAAGCGTGCAAAATGTGGAGGACGTCCTGGATGCACTGCACCAAAGGATGGTAATTATACAGCTCACGAATGCTCTGAAAGGCACTAAGGGAATCACTAAGAATAAGGCAGTCACCTAATTTTCGACGTCGAATATACAGAAGGGCTTGATAAATAGCATATAGCTCGGCAGAATATATAGATGTGCAACTAGGCAAACCGTAAGTAGAAGTTGCGGTGCCAGTGACAAAGGCACATCCAACACCGTCGGGGCTCTTACTACCATCGGTGTAAATGCAAATACGGCTACTGTATTTGGATAAAAATTCTAAAAAGCAACAACGAATACTATCAAGAGGAGTAACAGATTTCCCGTAGAGCGACATTCCGAGATCGACATGGGAGGTAGCGCGTAACCAAGGGGGGTGTATACTCTCTCCCTTGGATAACAGCCGAGGAATGTCAACATGGTGCTGGCGTAGAAGCTCACGGAAACGAAAACCTGCTGGCCTGGGGCTCAGAAAGCGGAGGCAGTATCGCTCGTGCAGCTCAGGGGAGAAAAACGCGTTATAAGTTGGATGCCCAGGCATACACTTAAGCCCACAGCCATAATTAGCAAGCAGGACATCACGCCGAAAACGTAGAGGAGGTTCTCCCGATTCGGCGTAGAGGCTAACAACTGGGCTCGTTGCAAAACCTCCAACGGCCACACGGATAGCTTGGTTATGGACTGTGTCTAACCTTCTGAGCACTGAAGGTCGAGCTGAAGAATACACAATGCTGCCATAGTCCAACTTCGAACGAATCACAGCACGATAAAGACGGAGCAATACCGTCCGATTCGCACCCCAAGATTTGCCACTTAGTATCCGTAAAAGATTTAGAGAACGGTCACATCGTGCTCTAAGCTGTGCTATTTGTGGTGCCCAACAAAGTTTCCGACCGAAGATCAAACCAAGGAATCTCGCCTCGTCTGCGAAAGGAAGTAAATCTGGCCCGAGTCGAAGAGACGGCGGCATTTGCCACTTACGGCGCCAGAAGTTAACACAGACTGTCTTCTCAGCGAAGGAACGAAAACCGTGTTTCGAGCTCCAAGCATAGAGATTGTCCAAACACCGCTGGAGACGGCGTTCCAAAAACAGTGTACGCTGAGAAGTACAGAAGATGGCAAAGTCGTCCACGAATAAACAGGAAGAGACACCTTGAGGCACACATAGTGATATGGAATTTATCGCAATAGCAAATAGAGTCACGCTGAGTACCAAGCCCTGCGGCACTCCGTTCTCTTGAATAAAATGGTTAGAAAAAACAGAGCCCACCCTCACTCGAAAAACGCGGTCCCGCATAAACTCCTGAATGACCAACGGTAGGCGTCCACGTATGTTACAGTTGTGCAGAGAACGCAATATTCCCGCCCGCCAACACGTGTCGTAGGCCTTCTCCAGGTCAAAAAATATCCCAACTGTGGGGCTGTTCTTAAGAAACCCGTCCATAATCTGAGTTGACAGAGAGACAAGGTGGTCAGCAGTTGAACGTCGTCTTCGTAAGCCACACTGGATGTTCGTCAGAAGATTGTGGGATTCCAGCCACCACACCAACCGTCCATTGATCATGCGTTCCATCACCTTGCACACGCAACTGGTGAGGGACATAGGACGGTAACTGGAAGGAAGATGGCGGTCCTTTCCAGGTTTAAGAATGGGGATGATGGTGGCCTCCCGCCACTTGTCTGGAAAAATGCCATCAACCCAGACACGATTATAGACCTCGAGTAGGAAATCTTTGCCATCAGGAGAGAGATGTTGCAACATTTGGACGCGGATAACATCTGGACCTGGTGCTGAGTGTCGTGAACAGGAGAGTGCATTGTCTACCTCTGCCAGGGTGAAAAGGCGATTATAATCCTCAAGGTTGCCAGAAAGAAACGAGAATTCTTGAGATTCCACCTGATTCTTTACTGTAAGAAACTCAGGGGAATAATTGCCTGAGCTATACACCTGAGCGAAAGCACTGCCTAAAGTATTCGCCACGTCAAATGTATCAACAACAGCTCCGGTAGGTGTTTTGAGACCGGCGATCAGCATATGGTTCGGTTTCCCAGCCACACGTCTTAACTTATCCCATACGACAGAGGAAGGTGTATGTCGATTAAAGGAACCCACGAATTTATTCCATGACATCTTTTTGCTATCCTTAATAACCCGCCTAGAATGTGCACGCATCCGTTTATAGTGTATCAGGTTATTCAGTGTAGGAAATAGTTGGAAAACCCGTAGAGCTCGTCTGCAAGCGCGAATAGCATCCCGACAGTCATCGGTCCACCAAGGTACCGGAAATCGACGGCTGTAGCCAGTCGAACGCGGAATGGATTTCTCAGCAGCAGAAAGAATGGTCCCTGTGAGATGTTCGACCAAGTGGTTCACAGAGTCGTGCTCTTCGTAGCTAAATTCAGCCAAGTGGGAGTACAGTTCCCAGCTGGCGTGGTCTAGGCGCCAACTAGGTAAACGGGTGGAACATACAACGGGTGTCAAGACACTAATACGACAAGGAAAGTGGTCACTAGAATGCAAATCCGAGATGATATTCCAGCATAACGTGACTGCCAGCTGAGGGGAACAAATTGCAATGTCAATGTGTGAAAAACTATGAAATGCGTCAGACAGAAAGGTGGGCTCTCCGGTGTTCAAGAGAGCAAGATTCTGACTATCTAAGAAGTCTTTAAGTAGCGTGCCTCTCGCACAAGCCCGAAAAGAGCCCCAAAGAGGGTGATGAGCATTCACGTCGCCTACCAATAAAAAGGGTGGTGGCAACTGCGAAATGAGGTGTTCTAAGTCGCTCTGCGAGAGGTCCTCAGATGGAGGCAAATATATGCTGCAAATGGTGAATAAAGCGGAGGGTAGCTTAATGCTGACAGCAACGGACTGGATTGCAGATTGTATGGGTACGGAGTTGGCAAAAATATCATCTCGAATAAGCATCATAGTGCCCCCATGTGCCGGGACACCGTCCTCCGGGGATAAATCACATCGGACGGAGGAGTACTGTCTGATGGTAACGGTGTCCTGTGGACGGAGCTTCGTCTCTTGTAAGCATACAGCCAAGGGTTCATGCTGGCGTAGCAACAAGTCAAGCTCTGGACGATGTGGTCGAATTCCGCGTATGTTCCAATGGAGGATAGCCATTGAGTATATTATGGGATAAGTTTCAAATCGAAAGACGCTTCTGCAGATTGGGATTAGCTGGTCGGTTCAATTTGTTCTTCTTAGGCGTTGGGCTAGTACTATTTTCAGGAGCACGATCCTGTCGTTTCCGCACTGTCCCTCTGGCAGTGGCGGCAGAATCCTCCTGGTCCATCTCCTCCACAAGGGAGGTCCCTTTTTCAAGAGCAAATTTCGATCCGAGAAGTTCGAACCGATTGGATGTGCTGATCGGCGAAGACGGCCGTCGCCGATTCACGCCCTCCTCCCCAGATGACCCTTCAGAGGAGGATACACGTGTGGAGTTGCGTGTACTTTTCTTACCCTTAGATGACTTTGTAATAGATTGCACATTCTCCTTCAAGAAGTCTTGTCGTACATACTTGGTCTTAAACTGTTTTTCCGGGGCAGAAGACGTCGTGAATTTACCAGCTTTAGTTCCCGAGGTCGAGGCTTTGGGTGACAAGTGTGCAGGACTATTCTGTAAGCTGGCGGATTTGGCAGATGTTTATACCAACTTGGGTGTAGGTGCCGAAGGCTTTGGCAGCGCTTGGGCTAAAATAACCTTTTCCGCAATTGTAGCCCCGTTCATATCGCTGGTCTGTTTTGCGATTTCCCGACGCGGTACCGGTTTAGCTGCAACTGAGCTATAGGTACCGGACCTCGGGGCAGAGGGTTGGCGGAGTCGCAGGAGCTTTCCGGCTTCCAAGAATGACACCTCTTTCACCCGTATCTCCTGGATCGCTCGTTCCTCTGCAAAACGGGGGCAGTCTCGGGAACTAGATGCGTGTTCCCCGTTACAGTTCACACACGATGGAGCTGAAGCACAAGCCCCATCGTGGGAGATGTCACCGCAGTGGACACAGGTGGACTTGCCGGTACACAACTCACTAGTGTGACCAAAACGTTGGCATTTAAAGCACCTCAGCGGATTGGGTATATAAGGCCTAACTTCGATGGCTTCATACCCTGCCCTAATCTTTTGAGGGAGGTCAACCCGATCAAAAGTAAGAAACAGGGTACGAGTAGGCAGGAATTCACCGTTGATCTTACGTTGTACCCGATAAACAGATGAGACACCCTGAGTCGCAAGATTTTCTTGGATCTCCTCAATGGACAAACCGTCCAACGCGCGGGTTGTTAATACACCGCGGGAGGAGTTCAGCGACTTGTGCACCTCGACCTTCACTGGATAGCTGGCTAACATGGTGGCTGTAGGTATCCTTGCAGCTTGCGAGGCGGATTTGGCTTCGACAAGAAGTGTACCATTGCGAGCTCGAACGCAGGATTTAACCGGACCAGCAATGACATCGAGACCCTTTTGGATAGTAAAAGGGCTCACCGTAAGGAACTTCTTACCTTCCTCTGTCCTATGAATAACCAAGTAGCGAGGACCACATGACTCGACTACTTCCTTTCCAACGTCTTTATTTGAATTAAGGGGTTTTAGTTTTGGTGCCATAAAAATGGTATAAATTCATCCCCCAGTGCTCCCCACCTACCACGGAGTCCAACGAGGGATCACCCCACTGGGGTGACAGGGCTACACAGGGGATATAGCGGGCTCGCCGTCCCACTCACCCTGGAGTTCGGTGTAATACCTAGTCCTGGCCGATTGACTAGGGGTGGGTTAGTCCCTAGCCTCCCGTTTAGGCAAATCAGAAACCAAAGCGGTGTGTTAGGCTGCGCACCCTCCCCAGTTACTGAAAGACAGAAGCCCAGGCTCAGGTACGCAACCCTCAACCAACCAGGATATTCCTTTTCACCGACACGGGTCTCCACGTACGGCCTACACGTGGGTGGGCATTTTGACCTTCTGACTCCCTCACCACTCTGAGGTTGCCCACAGAGTGAGTCAAGGTGGCTCGGAATCCCGGGTGCGCCTAACCCGTACCTACCGTAGTAGGCCCCTGGGGGGCGCGGTGAATAGACATTACAAACAGAAAAGGAGATGGAAGGCAATGTCACACGCACAGCTACCGCTTGTAGCGGGGTGTTGAAGGAATACTCGTGGCAATGATGGTAGGCGCCACGAGAATAACAACGCCATTGCAAGCACGCACGCCACCAACATAGTCGTGTCTGAATGATTGGAAATGACGAAGAGGAAGGGTATGATTAGGATGTAAGTTGGTTTCCTGCAGACAGAGGATTAACGGTGAGCGGTGGTGGATTAAATGTTGAAGCTCCGGAAGACGAGCCCTGAACCCATTGACATTCCACTGGATTATATCCATGGTGAGATAGAAAGTTGAGGTGGTGTAATTTCTTTCTTTCTCACCTTAGCGGATTTGGAACCAACTATCCTAAAACCTGTGTCGTCCTCAGACTCCACCGGTGGTCGGGAGTCCGAAGAAGCCCTTCGGTTCGCAGAACGAGAGCGTGATGTGTTCGAAGTTCGGCTGGTCTGTACACTACGTTGGCGGGAACGGTCTCCTGCGATGGACGAACTGGGGACACATGGATTAACAGACGGTTGAGCTTGCTGCTGTGCATCAGCTGGCGTACACGAGGATGCAGATTATCGGGCAGGTAAAGGAGCAGAGGCTGCGCACAAGTCAGTTTGCGTCGACGCGTCTGCACAAGGCACAGTCTGTAAACCGACAGAGTGAACAAAATTACGGCGAATAGCTGAGGAGTACCCCGTGGTATTAGCAGGCTTCAGCTGTTGAAAGCGGCGCCGCGCATCAGGAAAGATAAGATGTTCCTTCACTCGTATTTCTTGTATACATTCCTCATCCAAGTAACTGGGACACGGTCGAGAGCTAGACGAATGGCTTCCTTCACAGTTCACACAGCACGGTTCACGCATACAGGCTGTGTCAACGTGGGCCGTAGACCACAACGATCGCAGGTTGCAGGCAGGGCGAGGGCGTCTTGGGTATGCCCGAAGCGCTGGCAATTCAAGCACCGCATCGGTTTCGGCACATACGGGCGGACGGCAGCACGTTCCTAAACACAGTATATACATTTTGGAACAATAGTAACCTTGAACGTGAGAAACATCGTGCGCAATGGGTACTCCTTGCCGTCACGTTTACCATGTAAACGGTACGCCTGACAAACTCGCTGTTCGGAAAGATGGGTGGCAATATCTTCATTGGACAGGTCGTCTAAGCTAGAGGTGGTCACAACTCCTCTACAGGTGTTTCTCGACTTTTGGGGGTAAACTTTGACGCTGTACGAACCCAACAGAGTAACATTAAGTAATTTGGTCGATTGTTCTTTATTGTGGACCTCCACCAGTAGCGTACCGTCTCGCAGCCTCGTCGCGTTTTTAACCTTTACGCATATCCTGTCAACTTCCCTTTGTATGTAGAATGGACTTATCACAGAATTTCTTCGTCTCGTTTCGCATCGCCAAATTCAAATACTGGTCAAGATAAGGTTGTGAGCGGTTTGACATATTGAAAGGACCCCCTTCCGGAACCGTCGGCGTCAGCCTGCCATTCGGGGGTTAAAGAAGAAAAGACACCAAAATCTCCACGGTGTGTGCCGTCACGGGAACCATCCCGTGACCGATACCCAAGGCCTACGTCACAAGGGTTACCTTCCAAACACCACTGCTGGTCCATATGCGTATACCGTTCACCATGCACGCCCCGGTTTTAAGACCCTACCACAGGAATAACCGCCTGTGGCTCCTCGCTCTAGGCCGTGCAGCGACAGAACATATGCACGGATTCAGGGGACACCATCCGTAGACAAATGCTGAAGCAGCGACAAATGTATGACATCGGGCCCAGGAGCGGTATGCCTAGAAAAGGAGAGTGCATGTTCTAGTTCACGAAGGCTAAAAGGGCGGTTGTAGTCCTCATGGTTGTCGGAGCAGAATGACAATTCCTGGGCTTCCAACGCAACCTTATGGGGAATAAATGCGGGGTCATAATTGGTGGAACTGGAAACTGCCTCAAAGGCTCTGCCCAAGGTGTCTGCGATAAGAGCCGCCTCCACCAGGGTGTCACCTCCTACCTACCCTAAGACCGGTATAGTGACAGTTTTGCCCTACCGGCTACACGCCTAAGTCGATCCCACACAACGGATGTGGGCGTGGAGCTATGAAAGCTCTGCACATAGCGCTTCCAAGAGGCCTTCTTACTTTCACGGATAAATCGCTGCGCTCTAGCCCGTAGTCGTTTATAGACTAATAAATTATCTTCTGTTGGGTGACATTTGAAAACCCGAAGAGCACTTCGCCCCGCACGGATAGCTTTGCCGCATTTCTCGTTGCACCAAGGAACCCGGGTACGCCTAGGTTGGGAAGACGTACGGGGAATGGAGCGTTCGGCGGCGGCTATGATATCGGATGTTAGGTGCTCAACCATGCTATTGACAGTGAGACAGTCGCCAACGGCAAAATTGGCTAGAAGAGTATAAAGTGAACAATCTGCTTTGTTAAAGTTAAATTTTGGGGTGCCAGTGGTTGGAGGAGCAGAATGAAGGAGTGTAATAACAACTGGAAAATGATCACTGCCATGAGCGTCAGAGAGAACATTCCACTCCAGACGGTGTGCAAGCTGTGCTGAACAGACTTAAATCGAGGTGAGAAAGGGTGCCTAGAGTCTGAGAGAAATGTAGGTTCACCAGTATTCAAAAGGGAGAAATTCAGCTGGTCCAGCAGATCGCTTAGTAAGGTTCACCTCGCACACACCTTGGAGATCCCCAAAGAGGGTGATGGGCGTTGAAATCTCCCACCAGAAAATACGCTGGAGGTAACTGCAAAACTAGATTTACGAGTTCGGCAGAGGCGAGGGGAGACGAAGGTGGAACATAGATACTACACACTGAAAAACTAAAACCGGGAAGACAAAGTTGAACAGCAGCAGCCTGCAGTTGAGTGGTGAGTGGAACAGTTCGGAAACACATGTCGTCACGTACCAGAACCAGAGAACCGCCGTGTTCAGGAGAGACCTCATCCGGTTCCAGATCGAAGCGAACCGGGGTATACCGACGTAAAACAAAGGTATTTCGAGGGCGAAGTTTGGTCTCCTGGAAGCATACGAAAAGGGGTGCATAAGACTGGATTAAAATATCCAGCTCGGGCCGATGGGCGCGTAGTCCGCGTATATTCTATTGGAGGAAGGACATAAGGAGGACGGTAAGAAGGCTGCCGTTCATTTTGCGTGCGCCGGTAAGGGAGCGAATTACTGGTTGCTCGGGACCGGTGGGTTCAGTTTAAGCTTTCTCTTTTTCGTTGGGCTTCGGCGCCGTCTAGTGTGGTCGCCAACCGGACACAATTCCAGGTTGCCATTGCTGGTATCAGTGTGCGAACATGTGCGGGTGCGGTTAGGTGAGCAAGTACGATTTGTACGACGAACGGGCGATTTACGAAGCCGGCGGGCAGAAACAGTGGCGGAAGATGTAGATGGCACAAAAGGAGATGGCGGCGCTACCTTTGGAGGAGAAACGTATTCGGAGGATGCGGTCTGGATACTTATAGACACGGACACGAGGACCAGGGAGCGTCTGAACTATAGCATCCTGTTTCCGCACCGGCTGGCGGACAGCAGCGGAATGTTTCAAAGTAGTAGTCGGGTGAAGGTCGAGATGACGGTTCCATGCTGCCTGAAAAGTTAAATGATCTTTGATTCTTATCTCCTGTATGGTCTTCTCGATAAAACGGGAACATTCTTTAGAATTGGATGTATGCGCCTCTCCACAGTTGACACAAGTGGGGCCTTGAGTGCATACAGAGCCATCGTGTGCGTTTTGCCACATTGCGCACAAATCGGCGAGTTGTTACAACGTTGTTGCGTATGTCCAAACTTCTGACAACGGTAACAGCGCATTGGGTTCGGGATATAAGGCCGCACGGGCGCTCTTTCATAACCGCACATGATATAAGCCGGTAGTTCCCTCGAAAGTCAAGAAGACTGTACGCAGTGGGAACGGCTTGTCATCCCGTTTACCAACTAATCTAAAGACAGTAACTACCGCTTGATCGGAAAGACAGTTCACTATTTCCTCGTTCGATAAACCATCCAAACTGGAGGTCGTCACCACACCTCTGCTACTATTTAAAGTTTTGTGCTTCTTCTTTTCCTTAATGGGGTAAGAACCCAAAAGAAAAGCACTCAGGAGCTTGGCCGGTTGTTCTGAAGTGCTCTCAATTAAGAGTGTGCCATCTCTATATTTTGTTGCATGTGACTTTACCGCAATTCCTGTTCAGTTCCTTTTGTATATAAAATGGACTGAGGCCTTTCATTGTCTTTCTTTCACACATCAAACTCATAACAAAAAAACGTGGTATTGAAGGGGTTGAGCGCAGAGGAGCCATGATGGTATAGTCCCCCTTCCGGAACTGCCAGCGTCAGCCTGCCTTTCGGGGGATACAAGAAAAACACCTAAATTTTCCGGTCTGCCGGCCAGGAGCACCCACTATAGGTTCGATCTCAAGGAGTACGTCAGAGGAGTTACCCTCCGACTAGCACTACTTACCGGTATGCGAGAGTTTCACCGATGGAAGGCCCGACTTTATGCCCCTACACTGGGATAACCGCCAGTGGCTCCCCACAATAGGCCACGCTGCATCAACGGAGTCAGCGTGGATTCAGGGGACTTGTGGTTGATTACATCGGGCCTCTGACAGAGGTAACACGTCGGGTCCACCCGAGCAACCCAGCCACTCGCGGCCGCCGAGCTGCTCGAGGGGACCCGGCCCCATGGAGCTACGTGGGTATACATGACATCGGAACGGACCCGCACCTAGTGTCGCACGAAAGGGGTAGTGAGGAGGGTCCACTCAACCTTCACATTTGAGACCTACGAAGAGCACACAAATTGAAAGCTGCGCCGAAACCGTGGGACAGGAACCACGGAGATAGGAAAGATCCCTGTTGGTGAGACAGGAGTTCATAAACCTAAAGGCTTAAAACTTAATAGTTTTATAAACCTAGAGGAGAAAGAGGTTATCATAATGTGGAATATAAAGTGTGATATGGAGACTTCATCGTGGCTGTGATGGATGGGAATGACCTAATGACTAAGGGTGTTAATGGCTTGGGCACCCCGGGCACTCCAAACCCGTACTAACAAAGTCAGCCCCTGGGGAGTAATAATCCTAAGGTCCTAAGAACTAATGATCTCCGTAAGCCTAGAAGAGAAAGAGGGTGTTATTGTAAAAACATAAACGAAAAACAGAAAAAAACGTGGCAACACCGGATGGCAATGGGTAGGGTGAAGTGGCGGTGAGCAGCTCGGGAACCCCCGGGTGCGCCAAACCCATACCTACCGTAAGTAGGCCCCTGGGGTGAAGAGCCTCTAGTCGATAGATTACTGTAGGTAAGGGAAGTCGGCAAATTGGATCCGTAACTTCGGGATAAGGATTGGCTCTGAGGACCGGGGCGCGTCGGGCGTGGTCCGGAGGCGGGTTTGTGCCAACGTACCGGGCCTGGGCGAGGCGATGCGGGTGCTGGCGCTTGTGACGTCATTCCGCGGATTCGAGCTCGGTCCCGTGCCTTGGCCTCCCGCGGATCTTCCACGCTGCGAGGGACCGCCCCTAGCGGTGCCCCTCTTCGGCCGCCACTCAATGGTCGACTCAGAACTCGCACGGACACAAAGCATAGCGAGGGCTCCAGCGGGTGTTGACGCAATGTGATTTCTGCCCAGTGCTCTGAATGTCAACGTGAAGAAATTCAAGCAAGCGCCGGTAAACGGCGAGAATAACTGACTCTCTTTCTGGTTCGGAAATTAGAATCTTAACATTTCAAATACGCACCGAACGAGCCCCTTGAGGAGCAAGGTATAACTCGGAATTACACGGGTTACCTGTGCAGATTATAGCCAAAAGCCTCGTCATCTAATTAGTGACGCGCATGAAAGCATACGCAGGGGACCTGCTGGTGATTATACAAGGAAGCAGTAGACTGAAGCTGGAAAGAAACTGCACAGAGGTGGCGACGGAAATACAGCAATGTTGCAGATCCGTAAAACTCAAATTTTCACCGCAAAAGTCAACCTACATGATACTAAAAGGAAACCTCCGCAGGGACCCGATCATCAAAATAGAAGGCCACAGCATCAAACGGACCAGAGAGACGAAGTACCTGAGGATATTCGTAGACGAGAAGATAAACTTCAACAAACACGTAGAACATGTGCGTGGGAAAGCAGAGGACATAATGATGAAGATAGTGAACATCGGCCAAAGAAAATTCCACCTAACACTGACATACACATAAGTCCGTACCACAACGCAATATCCACAGCTATAATCAGCTACGCCGCTGGGGTCTGGGCACAAGTGAGGCAAGAAAATGTAAAGAGACTCCTAAGACGCACACAAAGGAAGATACTAATAAGACTCACAGGTGCGACGGTTACAACTACCACACTGGCGCTACTGGTGGCAACAGCGATCTGGCCCATAGAGCTACAAGTGCGACAAAGAGGGGCAATGTACTGGCTGAAGAAAGGGAAACCAGACAAAGTTGAGATCATCGGAAGAAGGTGTGCTACAAAGACAGAGATCAGAAATGCACTGCTGAGGGAATGGCAGAATGAATGAGACAATGCAACAGAAGGCAGAAGTGTGCATAACTTCTTCCCGCAAATTAAAGCAAGATGCAAAATGAAACACATCAATCCAACAGAAGCTCTCATCCACTTCTCACCGGACACGGTCCATACAACACGTAATTAAAGAAAATACACAAAATACACACCGAAGAATGCGACACGTGTCACGAAACCGACACACCAGAGCACGCAATAATGCACTGTCCAAAATATGACCCAGGAGCCACCGAAGAAAGACAAACTCAGAGGGATAACACTAAACATCATGAGAAGCGGTCCTCTGACACATACCTTACAGAAGCTAACGACGTACATATCAAAGACAGCCATCACCCAGAAAAGAAGCTACCAGCAAACAGCAAACCAGAGAGGAAACACCACCATAGAACCAGAAATAAGATCTGCAAGACAAAGCGGGCACCGGCAGAATCAGCAGATGCCCCCCCCCCGGGTGGATCAAACATGGACCCAAGCCCGAACAAACAGACGCAGACACTACATCGTCTCATTACGAAGAAACCACCGTAGAGGTAGCAGACGGCACACTAGAAGAAGATAAAATAAAAATGTAGTAATTATCAACTAGAGTAACCCTAAATATATATATATATATATATATATATATATATATATATATATATATATATATATATATATATATATATAGTAGGTACTAGAGGTAAGAAAAATTGTAAATAATATTGTAAATAATTTATCATATTATCACATACTGACGCAATTGTAAGCCACATACACTAGACAGACTAATTAGATGTAAGGTATTTCTGCAAAAATAATAATGTAAACAAGCAATGTATATAAAGGAAACCAATAAAGCTTCAATACGTCCTGTTTTAAGAAATCAGATAACAGGACAAAGAAGCAGATATTTTTTATTTATTTTTTGTTTTGTCCCTGTCTACTTCTGCTCTGGCTGCCGAGCGGAGCGGACGTGTTCAGCAAGAGCTCCTGTTGTGAAGTGTTTTTTGTACAGTGTGTGAATAGCTGCTACTACTGATTTATATCAGAAGGAACAGCAAAGTGAGTACAATTGCTATAAACTATAGATTTTTTAAGCTAACTGGTGTTTAAATATTAGCTTTTGAATATTTTAAATGAAAAGAGAGAACCAAGTGCTGCGCGTCCTCTCTAATTTACGCGCCAACCAGCCGTTCTGGCTGTCCTTGGCCGCTAATAGCGCGCATACTGACGCGTCACAGCATTATCATCTTCTGTGGAAGGCGTGTAGTATTTGTTGTTAAAGTTAAAGATTTATTCAACTAAACCTCTTCTGAGGGAATATAGTATATCTGGGGGCTTTTCCCCCCAAAACAAGATGAATAAAGAACAGGTGTTTACACCAAAAACATCCTTAGCACGCTCCCCTCCTGGGGATAATGAACGTAAAAAAGATAACAATGAGGAGTTGGCTACTAATCTAATGGGTAAAGAAATTGTGAAATCAGTACAATCCACACACGACATTGATAGTAAAAATTTTCAAGATTCTGATTTCGACCAGCCTATTGTTGAACTTAATAATCTGGTAGGTTCAGAGAAGATTTCAGAAAATAAAAGAAAATATTATGAGTTGTTTCAAAAAGTATCCACATTGTTTTACGGTATGAAAAGTCCGGTAGCTTCCGCAAAATCTGAGGCAAGGGTAGCTATCCAACTGCGTAATAAATTAGCAGAAATACCGAAACCACTTTTGCACAAGTCGCGGCAGCACCATCTTTTTCAAAAGTTACAAATAAACCAAATGTCATACCAAAAAGGAAGCATACAGTTTTTATTAGCTCTGCTAGTATAAATGACTCGAAAGAGTTACAGAAAATTGTCACCTCTAGATTAAATCAAAAAAGGACAGGATTCACATAACTAATATTAGATCCGCAGGCACGAATGTAATCTTAGAGACTGAAACTGAGCAGGACTTAAAAAAAAATCATTGAACATAAATCTTTGAAACAAAAAAATTGAAAATAGAAACCCCAAGGAAGCCTAATCCACTTCTTATTTTATATGATATCCAAACAGCCATGAAAGAGGAGGAAGTAATAGAAAATATTTTCTATCAAAATTTTGAAGGGGATATCGAAACAAGACTTTGAGAATGAGTTTAAGATTAAATTTAAGACAGGGCCAAGAAACCGTGCGACAGTATATTTAGTCGTAGAGGTTTCAGCTAAAATGAGGAAATTAGTTTTAGGAAAGTCAAAACTTTTTGTTGGCTTTCAAACCATAAATGTAAAAGACTTTATATCAAAATGTTTGAAATGCATGGATTTTGGGCATGTGGCCAAGTATTGTAGTCAACAGACGGCCGTTTGCGGTCACTGTGGCGAATCTGGCCATGAGCGTAAAGATTGTAAAAATAAAGACAAACCAAGTATATGTATTCCATGCAGTAAGAGAACAAAAAACATGCGGCGGCAAAGATAAGTGTCCGTCATATGACTTAATGCATAGGAGAGTGATTGAAAGAATTGATTATGACAATTAGATACCTTTTTTTTTTTTTTTTTTTTTTTTTTTTTTTTCAAATTTTGTCATAACTTCTCTAAGTAATGGCTTATAATATTTTTAAGAAGCTATATGGTGGAAGAAAACAACGTAGAAATACACCGATTAGAATTAGACGCCACATCAAAAGAGTAATTGCACATAAATTAAAGTTAAGCATTAAATCAAGTTAACTCTGAAACACAAACTGATCTTGATACAAATGAAATAAGTATTGCACAAATCCATTATCATCCTGAAAACTTAGGAAACGAACAGACAATTCAGGTAGATGTAAAATCAGAAATTACAATTAAAACCAGTATAAATAAAATTAATCGGGAAATGGGGACAAAAAGAAAAATTTGTGTTGATTATGAGGCGATAAGCAGATTATCGTCGGAGTATTCAGATGAAGAACACTTAAACATCAAGTGCATAAATAACGATAAACATCTTACAAATAAAATCAATAAAGGTCAAAATAATAACAGTAATAATTTACCGGTATATAATAGGGAAACTTTTAATAAGAAATTGTGGAGACGTAATAATGAGTATTTTAATAAGTCAAAAGATTCAGAAGAATATTTTAGCGATATGACTATTGATTCGGAAAAAGCACAAGAAATTGTAACAACATTCGACGGAAATACTCAAGGACAGGATACCGCAACAGCGGATGCTAAACGTGTGCTCAAGGACGCTGACGCGGCAGGAAGTTTAAACTTCCTGCCGATTGGAAAGTAACATGATATTAAGTAGACTTGAGGAGAGAAATATTTTATTAGCAGCATTAAGGTAAAGCATTACACACTTACATGAAAACCGAGAATTTATAATATTTCCAGTTCCAGATGCGGTAGATAGAATTGAGTTGAGTACTTACAATCTTCCAATAAATGCAGATTTACTTTATAACTTACTTCGCAGAGTTTTTGAAAGGAACGATAAATTGGACATTAATGAAGTTTATAAACATTTCGTACTCTGTTATGGGAGAACTGTCTTAGACAGCTGTCAACGATGGCCGAGTTGTTACGCCCACGTGAGACACGATGGGGTAACGCAATCAAAGAATTTTGCTAAAAAAGAATCAAACCAATCTTTCCTAACATGCCCCAACACGAAGCTACAAAACCATTTAAATCTAAAAATAACAATACTGTGATGAAAACAAATACCTATAAGCAAAAAACAAAATCTAACTCACATAATTTATTTGGAGACTTTTTTAAAAACTGGCATAGTGGGAAATTTAACTCAAAACAATCCACTAAATCTAATACAAATAAAGCTACAAGTAAAGGTGTAAATAAATTTAAAACATTAAACAGAACTAGAAATTTGGACATAATTAGGGTGCATATATTACGTAGACAAATTACAGAGCAGAAAATGAATAATGACATTAATATCCATTCCTTCGCTAATTCTGGTTACGGTTTATTAAGGAGACAACATGGCAGACTTAGACGCATTAATTGGCAACTGGATTAATATAGCGCAGTTAAATACCCAAAGGAGCCGACATGTTATGTCGGAATTAAAAAAGACACCGGAGGAGTTAAATCTTGATATAATTTGCATCCAGGAACCGCATTACATTAATGGTAATATCAGCCACATTCCAGCTAGGGCTAGATGTATCTATGAATCAGAAAATCCAATGGCGGTCATCATTATTTACAATCCGCATTTGCAAATAGTAAATTTGACACAATTCAACACGTCTCATACCAATTGCTTAGTCAACACGTCTCATACCAATTGCTTAGAAGTTTCCCATGTCAATGGTAAATTTATTTTAATAAATCAATATTATCAATTTAGCCTCGAAATTGATCCATATTTGGATACACTGAGGCATATTTACTATACTTATCCAAACACAGAAAAAATTTTCTTGGCAGATGCAAACGCGAAGTCACCCTAGAGGCATACTGAGATTAGAGACAATAGAGGGGAGCAGCTTGAAGAACTTATATCCGAACTGAACTTGGAAATCAAAATTTGCCAGGCTTTTTACTTACTTTCCATAATAGAGCCGGTGCCACGGCAAATATTGATGTAACACTCTGTGATAATTTAACTAGCAACAAAATTACGGATTGGAGGGTGGGGCAAGACCTTACCTTAAGCGATCATCGTTTAATATCTTTCAAGTATAAGATAAATACAACAGCTGATGTATATCCTAACCAAGAATATTATTATAGCTTCAAGAGAGCAAATTGGCAGGAATTAAAATTAAATTTCCAAAATACCAACATGGCTTATAAGGGCGATTTAGTTGACAAAGTGCTTTTTATTTAACAAAACACGTTCAACAAGCAATTTCCAAAACAATTCCCAAAGTCAAACCGAATTTTTTTTTTGACAAGATGTGGAACGAGAATCTTCAGAAAGCTAGAAGCAGAATGACGAAACTTCGTAGGATTTATCAAAAATCTATTGTAGCAGAAATTAGGGAACGTTACTTAAACAATTACAGAGGGGCCAAGAGAAAATACAAAACATTACCGGAAGAAACCCGAAAGAGTACGTGGCAGAAATTTGTTGAAACTGAATTACAAACCCATATTTGGGGGACTCCATACAAAATCATGATGGACAAAATTAAACGACCTGAGACCATGAGAACACTGAGAAAGCAGGATGGTTCCATGACCACTGGCTGGACTAGTTCCATAAATGTTTTATTAAACAAATGATTACCAGCTGACCAGACAGCGAATGATGAACATACACATACATTAAAAACACTACAGATGCTAAAGAATACAATAACAACACACCAATATTACCATTTGATATTACTGAAATTAAACACATGATTAAAAAAGTTAAAAAGAAGAAAGCGATCCGGATGGCTTTCCTAATGAAGTAATAACTAATTTAGAAGAGGAAGGATTACCATTTATACAAAAGTTATTTAAAGATTGTTTGGCATATGGCCGATTTTACTATTGTTGGAAAGAGACCAAAGTTATTTTGAGAAAAAGTCAAGAAAAGGACCCTAAAGATCCAAAATCATATCGACCGATTGGTCTCTTAAATACGTACGGTGACGTTTTTGAGGAATTGTTAAACAAAAGGATAAAAGAGTACAGATTGCTTATATGTCTAAATAATAAACAATTTGGCTTCAGGAAGGGATTTTCAACTGAGGATGCAATAAATAAACTAACTTGTACTGTGAGAGACTGAGAATTTAAATACATGACTGGTAACCTAATAGATATTTCTGGCGCTTTTGATAATCTGTGATGGCCAGGTTTATTTGCAAGATTACGTGCAAAAAATTATCCAAAGGCATTTTATTATGTACTACAGGACTATTTTAGAGAACGAAGAGTTTTTATAAAAGGAGTAAATAATACAATAACTAGAAATATTACAAAGGGCTGCCTTCAAGGGTCGGTTCTTGGGCCAACTTTTTGGAATATATTATTAGAAACTTTATTTGAAGATATTGAAAGGGAAACAAATGTCTCGCAGACTATTGCTTACGCTGACGACATTGTATTTTTAATAGGTGGTGATAATAGAACTGAACTGGAACTTAAAGCTCAAAACTTAATGCTAATTTTAAATAACTGGTGTGTGCAATACAAAATGCAAATTGCTCCAAATAAATCATTTTATTTACTGTTCAAAGGAAATCTGAAAAGGGATCCTATTATCAAATATGATAATCAAAACATTTCAAGGCAAAAAACTACAAAATATTTGGGTATGGAAATAGATGAGAAACTTTCGTTCAGACAACATATAAATTATAAAAGAACTAAATCTGAAAAAATTATGCTGAAATTGGCAAGATTAATTCAACACAAATGTAATATTCCATTTAACGCTATCTCCTCATATCATAATTGTATCTTTTCATCAATTGTTACATATGGTGCTAGCACCTGGGCTGATAAGGCCAATGATGTAATGTCAATTAGACTTTTAAGAAGAACACAACGTAAATTACTATTAAGGTACACTGGTGCATTAAGAACAACTCCTACTATGGCATTTCTTGTAGCCTTAGGCATATGGCCCAAAGATTACACAATTAGATTCAGAGGAGCAGTTACTTGGTTTAAGAAGAATAATTTTAACAAAGTAAAGGAGATAATTAGAACCAATTGTTATTCATTAAAGGAAATTAAAATTAAACTTATAAGGCAATGGCAGGAAGAAATGGACCTCTATGAATGAAGGCAGACGCACATACGAATTATTTGGAAGTATTATAGAGCGAAGGAGATTAAAACATTTAAATCCAACATGTGGTACTCTGCACTTTATTACAGGGCATGGTCCATACAAAACTTATTGGCAAAAGATAAAGAAATTAAACAACAATATCCGTACAATTTGTAATAGAATCGATAATCCAGAACATGTAAATTTTTAATGTAGAAAATTCGAAGAAATTGTTTCAGAAGAGCGTAAAATTTTATCCGGACATTATGTTTATGAAATCTTAAGAGTTAAAGAACTATCGAAACCCTATACAAGCTAAAGGTAAGGATAAGCTTCTTACTGTGGGAAGAGAAAATACCTAGCGAGAATGATATTACGGTGGACGAAGTAGCACAAAATGAACCTCTAAGAAGATCAGAGAGAAAAATCGACATAAGGGCACAACAATCGGAACAACAATTTAATACACAAGAGGAAGATAACGTTTACATGGAGGAATCTAGCGGTGCAAGATTAAGCAGAAGACATCAGTTTTGGCAATCGACGGGAAGGAGGGAATGGGGTGAAAGAAGGCGTATTCGACCAAGAAGAGAAGTAAACGAGCCCTTTGCGACCTATAAAATAAGACTAGAGAACTATCTTAGACAAAAATTGTAAGAAGAACAATAGGGAACTGGACTACAGATTCAAGGGGAAAATATTAGGGAAGACGATGATGGGGAGAAGAAAGAAGATGGCGTTCCGGGATGATGTAGGAAAATGGGGTTTTAGGGATGAAGACAGAAAATGGAGATTCAAGGATGAAGTGAGAAAATGGCGTTCAGGGATGAAGTAGGAAGATGGGGGGTCTAGGATGAAGTAAGAAAATGGCGATTCAGGGAAGAAGTGAGAAAAGGGGTTTCAGGGATGAAGATCGACGATTACAATATAAATCTGTCACAGACTCAGACTGATTAAATTAAATTCTAACCACACTTCAATGACATGTATACATGTTTAAACATAATTCATACTAAAACTTGATTTAAATTTCTTATTTTGGTTACTTAGTAAACCATAGAAAACCTTACTAAAATACAAATTATCATAAATACGACTACGGAAGTATTCCATTTGATATGACATACTGTCATATTTTAATATTTTACTTTACTTAACATTAACAATTGTTAGCGTTATGCTGACCAAAATCTCTTAATATATTATCACACATTACTTCAAATTGGAATGGGCGCAGAAGATGGCCAGAGACAGAGTTGGAGATACCTTACGATGGTAGGCGAGCTATGGGCAGATGGCGAGAGAGAAGTGATGGGGGTGATAAAATGGACTCCAGCATTGGAGCAAGTATGCAACATGGTGAACCGCTTTATATGTGTCAAAAGTTGTGTAACTTTAGAGTAGTGTTAAGTGCAGTGATATTATGCTAAAAGCTTAATGGATTTGGAAGAGTGTAGTGTATAGAAATTTAATAGTGCAATATGTATGGATAATGTACTGATAAATATTGCAGTGGAGGAAAGAAGTAATAATTTTAGGTTAATATATATAAACTAAAGCTCATGACATTTTGCGTGAGAGAAGAAGTTTTTAAAAAAATTTCTTTTTTCAATTGAGTGCTAAAATAGCACCTGAGTATAAGTATAGTAATTATAACAGTAGTTGTATAAGAAATAAGGTATTTTGCCGGATACCGGCAAAAAGTACCGGTTCCCGGTACTTGTAGTTAGTTACAAGTAGTATTAGTGTAGTAGAGGGAAGAGGGAAGGGTATCCAGCCACCTTAATTATACTGGATACATGTAATTTGGAAGTTTATCATATTTTTTGTTAGTTGATTATATAAATAAATATTAAATAAATATTAAATAAATATTAAATAAATATAAAATATATACATTTAAAAATATATAAATATAAATAATTAAATAATTGAAATTAATTAAATTTAATATAAATTGAATTAAATATTAAGAATATATTAAAAATATGTATTAAATAAAAAAATTTGTTTAATATAAATTAGATTAAAATAAATTATAATTTTATTAAAATAATATTCTGAATTAATTTTAAAATAAAATTCAAACAAAATTTAATAATTAAAGTAAATTTAAAGGAGATAATTAAATTAAATAAATTATATTAAGTTTAATTATTTGTAATTGGATATATTACGTTTTAATATAGAAATTTAAATATATTAAATATAAATGATTTGAATTTAATATTAATTTGAATAAAATGTAAGTTAACAAATATAATTAAATAAATATATTAAATATATTGTTTAAATGTGTTTAATTAAGTAGTAGAAGTTGCTTACTTCTTTATGTGGTTGAGTTACATTTTTTATAGTTTTAGTTGTATTTTTGTTTTGCAGATTACTTACATCTGCAAAATGTAGTATGTAAATGTTTTTGTTGTTTGGTTGAGTAAATGATAAGATTTGTAATATATGTTCCGGTATAAAAAATTAGATGCCAGAATATTTTATTGCAGGTTTTATTTATGTATTTGTCCCTATCTACTGGGGTTGGAAGTCTGGCAGTGCCCCCTGCCCAAGTGCAATAGGAAGCAACAGTAAAAGCTCTTTGCTCTGTCAGACTTGCTGCCAGGTCCACGTCCCCCAATCCTGGGCAACGGAGGTAACTCCGTTGGCGGAGATCAGCTTAACAAATACAGGACAGAAAATCTCAATATGGAAAAGGGCAATCAAACGTCAACAGTACGACCTGGCAACGAACCGAACGCGGGGAAAGGGGTCAACATGGCGACCCCTGATACCACAAGTAGGGATAAGGTCCACTCAGAGAAAAGTTCACGACCTGGCAACGACCCGAAAGCGGGGAAAGAGGTCGACCTGGCGACCCCCGGAACCGCCAGTAGGGATAAGGTCAGTAAAGAGAACATTTCAAGGCCTGGCTACGAACCGAAAGCGGGAAAAGGGGCCAACTTGGCGACCCCTGGAACCGCGAGTAGGAATAAGGTCACCATGGAAAAAACTTCAAGACCTGGCAACGAACCGAAAGCGGGGAAAGGGGTCAACCTGGCGTCCTGTTAACCCGCCAGAAGGGATAAGGTCAAAACAGAGGAAAGTTCACGGCCTGTCAACGAACCGAAAGCAGGGAAAGGGGTCAACTTGGCGACCTCTGGAACCATTAGTAGTGATAAGATCACCACAGTAAAGGAGGAAGCACCTGTAACGACCCCTCAAACCAAACAACAGAAACAGCTACAACCACCAGAAGCCTTGATGAACCTAGTGGTCAAATTGGAGATTATCATCAGAGGCACAGAAAAAGACAACGAACCACCAAAGTGAAAGAGTGACTCGCAGCGCGTTCGAAAGGACAACCTGGCGTCCTCAGTCTCCAAACCTGCACCCGGAGTAGCAGAGGTCAACTTGGCGACCTCTGATTCTGCAAGTTGGAACGAGGCCTCACCGGACGGGACAGAGGTCAACTTGGCGACCTCCGGAAACCCGGCAACTAAACATACCTTCACCAGGGAACTCCCAGCAAAAACTGTGGTCAAACTGGCAATCACAAAACAACACAAACCAGCACCACAACCACCACGGATTCAACAAACGTCCACCACCAACCACAGAGGACACCAGACCACCAAGAAATTCAAAAGAGGACCACAGCACCAGCTCACACTCTCGGGCCGCTTGCAGGACCAAATCACCAAAAGGGAAATCCACCACACCGAGACAAGACCAGGAAACCCGAGCCCACAGGAGATGACATCACCGAATATGCCGGCAGTGAAGCAGAGGGACTCCCGGACGACAACTTCACAAACACATCACCGAATATGCCGGCAGTGAAGCAGAGGGACTCCCGGACGACAACTTCACAAACACCATCACCATACTCTGCGACCTCATTGGACGGGACAAGATGCCACTCACCTCAAGGCCCTGGGAAGATGCACAGCATTGCACCAAGACCTGAGAGGACAAAACATCGCCCTGAGAGCAGAGAACCAAGTTCTTCGGGAACTGCAGACACCTCCGCAGGCAGAACCAAAAATCAACACCACCAAAGACCAGGAAGAGGGACTAAAAATAGCTTCTCCTACTCCAACAACTCACCAAACGTACGCAGAGATGGCATCACTACCGGCGGACCATTACAACAGGACACCACACCAGCGAATCATCGGGAGGAAAAGCCACACGCTATTCTTAACTTCAACCAACTCGCTTCCGGACAGGCCCCAGAGATGGACCCACTCTCCACCATGTAATAGAGGCGACAGCCTGTCCAAAGGGAGAATATTCTTAGGTTTCCAGTCAGTAACAATAAAGGACTACACCTCGGTCGCCAGGTGCATGAAATGCCACGATCTCGAACACATCACCAAATACTGCTACAGCAAAGCTCTCATTTGCGCCCACTGCGGAGAACAAGACCATGACATCAGGCTCTGTGCCAAGAGAAAGCAAAAGCCACCTGCATCCCCTGCAAGAAGAGAGGGAAGACCTGCAAGAAACACAAAGACTGCCCGACATACATGATGCTGCAAGGACTTATATCCAGAACAGACTAAGGATAACGCACCAAGAAGCGAAAACATTACCAACCAACAAAGCAACACACATCACATAAACATTGGGCAAATAAATGCACAAAGAAGCCACACCGTCATGGCAGAGCTCCGCAAGGTAGCTGAAGAATTGAAGCTAGATATCCTGTTCATACAGGAACACTACACCACTAACGGCACACTTCCAGTGCTAATTAGCGCCAGAATCATCATGGAAAAGGACTCGCCGATGGCAGCCATTGCCGTCCTGAATCGAACACTCCAGATTGTCAAACTCACGCAGAACTGCAATAGTCACTTCAACATAATCAAAATTGGAAACAAATACGGGAACTGGATCCTCACAAACGCAAACTTTCAACATAGCCGAGAGATAACGCCATACTTAGAAAAACTAGAAGACATTTCCACGCAGCACAGGTACCATCCTTTAATAATCACAGAGGACTCTAATGGCAAATCTCCCTGGTGGTATGACCGAAGAGACAATCGCGGAGAACAACTGGAAGAAAAAATCGCGGAATTTTAACTCACAGTTGAGAACCAATCAAACAATCCTCCAATATATGAAAATAGAGTGGGAGCGTCATCAAACATAGACATCACACTAACAAACAACAAACCCCAACACCTGCTGGAGGAATGGAGAGTCGGACAGGGTCTAAATCAAGCGACCAAACTTGATATACATGGCTCTAGCAACAAGAAATTCCACAAACACCTGGATAAAGGAGCGACGCACATACCTAAGAAAAGCGAACTGGAACAAACTCAGTGATACTCTACAACTTCCACCCGAAACATATCCAATAGCTTTGCAGCACACATCACCAAGGCAGTTCAACGCTCCATTAAGGAAGCAATTCCCACAACATGTAAAACCCAATCCCCTTTCAACATCTGGAACGAAACACTCCAAAAGTTCAGAAAAATACGAACTCACGCCGCCTACCAGAAATCCATAGTGCAACAAGAGAAAGAGAGAAACCTGGCCCTGTACCAAGAATCAAAGAGAAAATTCAAAGAGCGACTTGTGGACTTAAGAAGAAAGTCCTGGGACAGCTTCGTCGAGGACCAACTTTAATTGGACGTATGGGGCATACCCTACAAACAAGCAACAGAGAAAATCAAATCCCCAGACGCAATTATCACACTGGAAAAAGCAGATGGCACCAAAACCAAGGAATGGACGGATACCATGAACACCTTACTCACCAACCTCCTACCGGCAAACATTATCGGCCAGGACGATGAACTCACACAAGAAACACAGAAGCACTGAAAACTTCACACCATTCACCGGAATCGTCACCCCTTTTGCGGTAGAGGAAATAATGGAGGCAATCCATACACTCAAGGACCGCAAAGCACCAGTCCCGGATGGAATCCCGGCGGACGTTCCAAAGCGCTTAGAATCCCAGATATCGCCAGACTTCAACACCTGCCTCGTACAAGGCCGAGTTCCATACAAATGGAAAGATTCACAAGTAGTCATCATAAAAAAAAGGAAAACACAAAGACCAGTGTAAACCAAAATCCTACAGGCCTATATGCCCGCTTAACACCATCGAGAAGCTGCAAGAAAAGCTCCTTTGCAAGAACCTGCAAGAACACAAGAGCACTACAGGGAATGAGTGAGCACCAATATCGATTTCACCCAGGGAAATCCACAGAGGACGCAATAGCAAAATCCATACACTATGCGACCCAAGCAACCAAAAAGTACATCATGGCCATCTACCTGGACATTCAGGGAACTTTCTACAACCTATGGTGGCCAGCACTCTTCAAGCGACTTAGAGAACAACACACGCCAAAATGCCTGTATCTCAGTCTAAAGGACTACTGCACAAATAGACGAGCCCATATAACAGGAGTAAACCATACTCTCACAAGAGAAATCACGAAGGGATGCACGCAGGTCTCTATCATAGGTTACACTTTCTGGGGTATCGGACTGGAGCCTCTCTTACACCACCTCAGTAGAGATATCAACGTCACACAGGTCATCAACTACGCAGATGACCTCATGATACTAATCGACGGAAACTTAAGAGACGAACTTGAACAAAAGGGAACACTCACAGAAACATCAATCCAACAATGGTGTACATCAGTCAAACTAAACATCGCCCGCAGAAGTCAACATATATGCTACTCTCAGGAAAATTAAGAAGAGACCCAACCATCAGGTTAGCCGACCAGAGAATTCAAAGAACAACTGTGACCCGCTACTTGGGAGTTCATCTAGATGAGAAAACAAATAGCACGTAGAAATCACCAGAATAAAAGCAGAACAGGTAATGATAAAGATAGCCAATATAGGGCAAAATAGGTTTCACCTACCCCCTCAACACATCAGAATATACCTCAACTCCATCTTCGCAGCAATCATCAGCCTTGCCGCCGGAGTCTGGGCGCATAAGGCCAAAGAAGAAAACATTAAAAGATTCCTACGTAGAACCCAAAGAAAAATACTAATACGAACGACCGGTGCCACGGGTACCACCTCCACGCAAGCCCTGCTTGTGATAACCGGCATATGGCCGATAGACCGCCAAGTTAGGAAAAGAGCAACAACCTACTGGCTGAATAGACAAAACCTAGAAAAGGTCTTCCACATAGTTGGAAGGGAATGCAGAACCAAGACGGACATCAACAAAGCCCTACTACACGAATGGCAACAAGAATGGGAGGAGGCCACAGAAGGAAGACGGACATATAACATTATCCCCGACATAAGGAAAAGACTACGACAAAGCAACTAAATCCATCAGAGGTACTGATACACTACATATCAGGACATGACCCATACAACACATACCTACAGAGGATAAAAAGTCAACCATCCACTCAATGCAATGCGTGTCATACGGAAGACTCGTTAGAGCACGTCACCTTTCACTGCACTAAATATGAACCTCAAACAAAAGAACTCAGGGAACAACTAAATGAGAAAAAAAACAGCAGAAATCCTTTAAAGACCCAGTCTGACAAAAACAATGCAAAAGTTAGTCAATATAATCTCAAGGATAGCATTAAACACGTATTGTAAAACACCAAAGATCAGGAGTTTAGAAGCAATACCACCCACACAAAGGAGATCGGCGCGCCTCCAGCAACAGCCACCGAGACATCAACCAGAGAGAGAGAGAGAGAGAGAGAGAGAGAGAGAGAGAGAGAGAGAGAGAAATAAGGTTGTAGGACGCCCAACCTATAAGATTATTAGCGCCCTAAGAGGTGTAAGAAAACCAAACCCAGCATAAAATAAAACTTAGGCCTAAGACTTCATGCTATAAAACACGCAAACGGATTCTAAAACGGGGATTAAAATGTAGGAGATAACACTCCGAAAATAGAATATAAAAAACCTAAGGTGGTTAAAAGAAACAGATAAAACTAGTGACAAAAGCTGTAGAACGCCATTAAAACTAGACACGTCCAATCATAGGGCTCTGTCGAATAAAAGACAAAACCCGTTCTACAGCAGTCAGACGGTCTGCTAACATGTCACGCATGCCACTGGGCAAATTCAACAATATTCGCGTGGCTGCTAAAAATTGGCACTCGGTCAAAACGTGTCTCTCTGTCAAGGTTGCGCCGCAACGACAAACTGGAGTATGCTCCTCGCAATAAATGACAGTGGCTAATAAGTGTCCGATACGTAGGCGACATAAAATGGGGGGGAGGTGCGACAAGAGGTTTTCTAGGATTCAGGGAGTGCTTTGATTACTCGCAGTTTGATTCCAGTAGTCCTGGACCATTCAGTCGCCCAACAAGAAAGAATGGTCCCTCGCAACGCCACCTTAAGATCACTAGCGGGAACGGAAGAAGAAAATATCATGGAAGATGTAGTTGATCTCTTGGCAGCAGAATCAGCTTTCTCGTTTCCCGCTACTCCCGTGTGACCAAGCACCCACAAAAACATTACACGTAAACCTGCTGCCGAAAGCGAGTGAAGGCAATTTGGGATCCGCTGTATGATTGGGTGGTAACTATACAACGGACAAAGACTTTGGAGAGTAGTAGTTGTATTATGGCTTTAGGTCGCACAACTGCATAGACTATTAGCGCCCTAGGGTAATTAAAAGAGCTAACAGTTAAAAGGCATAAAATTCACTAAAAACAGGAGTACCACACCAGGGTTAAAACCAGGGAAAGCATAACAAGGCTACCAAAGCCAGATTAACAACGAGACACTAAAAACATTAGTCGGTAAAAACTAAAACCCAGAGATAAAATTAAACCCCACTGTACATCCCGCAGCGGCGGAGAAAATTAAAAAGTCCGTCACAATATACAGGGTTGTCGCCCAGAAGGCTGAGGATGTCAGTAGGAAGACAAAAGAATGCACGCAGAACAGTATAAAGGTGGCACTCCAATAAAAAATGACGCACCGTCAAAGGTTCGTTACACGAAGCACATTGCGGTGCGGCTTCCCCACGTAAAAGGTAGTCATGGCTAAAACAGCAGTGTCCAATACGCACTCGCGCTAAAATCACTTCATCGCGGCGAGATACACGCGAAATAGTCCAGGGGACAGGAAGGGACTTGACCTCTCTGAGTTTTTCCCACGCACCCCGGACGATTCCGCGAACCAGCGGAAAAGAATGGCCCGGCGCAAGAGGACACGAGCATCATTGGGAGGAACAGTAGTGCTAAAAACAGTGGGATTTAAAATCGCAGACTTGGCAGCTGCGTCCGCTTGTTCATTCCCGCTCACACCTACGTGACCTGGAACCCAAACGACACGCTGACGCCAGCATCAGCGAGCGAATGCAGGCGATCCTGAATACGCTGTATCAAAGGGTGGTATGGATACAGCTCACGCAGGCCCTGTAGTGCACTGAGGGAATCGCTACACATAACAAACTGCCTAAAATCCTGTCCCCGGATAAAAACAAGAGCCTGATAAATACTGAAAAGTTCGGCGGTAAAAATTGAACACTGCCCCAATAGGTGAAACGCGTAACTCCGCGAATTAAAAACAAAAGCACGTCCCACACCACGGTCATCCTTTGAACAATCCATGAAAATAAAACAATGGTTGGGAAACTCAGCCTGCAACTCTAAAAAAGCGGAGCGGAAGGCCGAGGGTGGAGTAACTGATATCGTCATGGATGCCAACCGTAGGTGGACCGGGGTGTCGCAGCGTAACCAAGGAGATGAACATTCCCCCAGTGACAGCAGAGCCGGTAGCTGAACATCCAACAGGCGAAGCAATTCACGAAAGCGAACCCCGGCAGGAAGCAAGGCCAGAGCACTAACAGCATATTGACGGTCAAAACACTCGTCAAAGAATAGCTTGAAAGACGGGTGATCCGGCATTGCATGGAGGTGGAGCGCATAGCTGCAAAGGACCTCACGCCTATAGCACAGCGGAGGTTCAGCAGCCTCAGCGGACAAACTAATAACTGGGCTCGTGGGAAACGCACCCATGCCAGGCAAATCCCTCGATGGTGAACGGGGTTCAAACGACGTAAAACTGAACGACATGCCGAAGAGTACACAATGTACCGTAATCAAGCTTACAGCGAACAAGCGAACGATATAGCTGTAATAGTACAGTACGATCTGCTCCCCAGGATGTGCCACATAACACGTAAAATATTAAGTGCTCGATCACATCAAGCCCTCAACGAAGAAATATGAGACGACCAGCTAACCTTCCTGTCAAAACACTAGGACAAGAAACTTCACAGTTTCGGCGAAGGGCAGCGGTACCGGCCCAAGGCGCCACGTAACGTTTCCGACGCCAGATGTTGAAACAAACGGTTTTCTCGGCAGAAAAACGGAAACCATTCGCAACGCTGCAACTATGCAGACGGTCGAGATAGGCCTGAAGGCGACGCTACAAAAGGCATGTGCGCCGAGAGCTGCAATAAATTGCAAAGTCGTCAACAAATAAGGATAAGGAAATTACAGCAGGAAGACAATCAGCGATAGGATTGATGGCGATGGCAAAGGGGGTGCAACTGAGAACCGAACCTTGAGGTACTCCATTCTCCAGACTAAATACGCGGGAGCAAACAGAACCAACACGTACACGAAATACCCGCTTCACCAAAAACTCGCGGAGGAACACTGGAAGGCGGCCACGGCAGCCCCACTTATGCAACGTAGGCAATAAGGCAGCCCTCCAGCAGGTGATAAGATGATGATAATGGTGTTTAAGGGCGCTCAACTGCCGAGGTCATAAGCGCCCTTACGATTAAAACTTGGCAATAGGCAGTAAGAAAATACCAAAAAAAGAAAAAAAAACACAAGTAAAAGACCTAACACAGTTGAAAAGGAAGTAACAGAACTGTCCAGCCCTCTAAACAGAGCTGGATATAAAACTCCATCTAAAATCAACACAATAAAATTAAAAGAGTTTAAAAAAAAAAAACTGCTATCACACTAAAACGTCAAGGTAAAAGAAAGTTTTGCTAAAAATTTAAAAACCCTGTCCACTGCTCTTGGGTCATCTGCCAGGACCTCAGCAAGAGAGGCCGGCATGCCCATAGATGACCGAATGTGTGCCAGGTGACCACACTCCAGAAACACATGACGAACTGTCTGTGCCTCCCCACAGAGCGCACAGACAGGAGCAGGTTCACGTTTAAAAAGGTAACTGTGAGTAAAAATAGTGGCCAATTCTTAGCCGAGCTAGTACTACCTCCTCCCGGCGGAATAAACGAGAGGAGGTTACCCAGTTGACAGGGAGGTCCTTCACCTCTCGCAGCTTATTACCACGGAGAGCCGACCATTCCGCATGCCAAGTCGAAAATACGGCTCTCCGTACAGCCACTCTAAAATCTTCTGCTGTTGAATGGGTAATCGTAACACTGGGCGCTGTGACTGCCGATTTCGCTGCCAAATGCGCCGTGTCATTCCCTGGCAAGCCAACGTGTCCAGGAATCCATGCGCACTCCACATTAAAACCAGAAGCGTGCAAAATGTGGAGGACGTCCTGGATGCGCTGCACCAAAGGATGGTAATTGTACAGCTCACGAATGCTCTGAAGGGCACTAAGGGAATCACTAAGAATAAGGCAGTCACCTAATTTTCGACGTCGAATATACAGAAGGGCTTGATAAATAGCATATAGCTCGGCAGAATATATAGATGTGCAACTAGGCAAACCGTAAGTAGAAGTTGCGGTGTCAGTGACAAAGGCACATCCAACACCGTCGGGGCTCTTACTACCATCGGTGTAAATACAAATACGGCCACTGTATTTGGATAAAAATTCTAAAAAGCAACGACGAATACTATCAAGAGGCGTAACAGATTTCCCGTAGAGCGTCATCCCGAGATCGACATGGGAGGTAGCGCGTAACCATGGGGGGTGTATACTCTCTCCCTTGGATAACAGCCGAGGAATGTCAACATGGTGCTGGCGTAGAAGCTCACGGAAACGAAAACCTGCTGGCCTGGGGCTCAGAGAGCGGAGGCAGTATCGCTCGTGCAGCTCAGGGGAGAAAAACGCGTGATTAGTTGGAAGCCCAGGCATACACTTCAGCCCACAGCCATAATTAGCAAGCAGGAAATCACGCCGACAACGCATAGGAGGTTCTCCCGATTCGGCCTAGAGGCTAACAACTGGGCTCGTTGGAAAAGCTCCAACGGCCACACGGATGCCCTGGTTATGGACTGTGTCTAACCTTCTGAGCACTGAAGGTCGAGCTGAAGAATACACAATGCTGCCATAGTCCAACTTCGAACGAATCACAGCACGATAAAGACGGAGCAATGCGTCCGATCCGCACCCCAAGATTTGCCACTTAGTATCCGTAAAAGATTTAGAGAATGGTCACATCGTGCTCTAAGCTGTGCTATTTGTGGTGCCCAACAAAGTTTCCGATCGAAGATCAAACCAAGGAATCTCGCCTCGTCTGCGAAAGGAAGTAAATCTGGCCCGAGTCGAAGAGACGGCGGCATTTGCCACTTACGGCGCCAGAAGTTAACGCAGACTGTCTTCTCAGCGGAGAAACGAAAACCGTGTTTCGAGCTCCAAGCATAGAGATTGTTCAAACACCGCTGGAGACGGCGTTCCAAAAACGGTGTACGCTGAGAAGTACAGAAGATGGCAAAGTCGTCCACGAATAAACAGGAAGAGACACCTTGAGGCACACACAGTGATATGGAATTTATCGCAATAGCAAATAGTCACGCTGAGTACCGAGCCCTGCGGCACTCCATTCTCTTGAATAAAATGGTTAGAAAAAACCGAGCCCACCCTCACTCGAAAAACGCGGTCCCGCATAAACTCCTGAATGACCAACGGTAGGCGTCCACGTATGTTCCAGTTGTGCAGAGAACGCAATATTCCCGCCCGCCAACACGTGTCATAGGCCTTCTCGAGGTCAAAAAATATCCCAACTGTGGGGCTGTTCTTAAGAAACCCGTCCATAATCTGAGTTGACAGAGAGACAATGTGGTCAGCAGTTGAACGTCGTCGTCGAAAGCCACACTGGATGTTCGTCAGAAGATTGTGGGATTCCAGCCACCACACCAACCGTCCATTGATCATGCGTTCCATTACCTTGCACACGCAACTGGTGAGGGAAATAGGACGGTAACTGGAAGGAAGATGGCGGTCCATTCCAGGTTTAAGAATGGTTATGATGGTGGCCTCCCGCCACTTGTCTGGAAAAATGCCATCAACCCAGACACGATTATAGACCTCGAGTAGGAAATCTTTGCCATCAGGAGAGAGATGTTGCAACATTTGTACGTGGATACCATCTGGGCCTGGTGCTGAGTGTCGTGAAGAGGAGAGTGCATTGTCTAGCTCTGCCAGGGTGAAAAGGCGATTATAATCCTCAAGGTTGCCAGAAAGAAACGAGAATTCTTGAGATTCCACCTGATTCTTTACTGTAAGAAACTCAGGGGAATAATTGCCTGAGCTAGACACCTGAGCGAAAGCACTGCCTAAAGTATTCGCCACGTCAAATGTATCAACAACAGCTCCGGTAGGTGTTTTGAGACCGGCGATGGGCATATGGTTCGGTTTCCCAGCCACACGTCTTAACTTATCCCATACGACAGAGGAAGGTGTATGTCGATTAAAGGAACCCACGAATTTATTCCATGACATCTTTTTGCTATCCTTAATAACCCGCCCAGAATGTGCACGCATCCGTTTATAGTGTATCAGGTTATCCAGTGTAGGAAAACGCTGGAAAACCCGTAGAGCTCGTCTGCGAGCGCGAATAGCATCCCGGCAGTCTACGGTCCACCAAGGTACCGGAAATCGACGGCTGTAGCCAGTCGAACGCGGAATGGTTTGCTCAGCAGCAGAAAGAATGGTCCCTGTGAGATGTTCGACCAAGTGGTTCACAGAGTCGTGCTCTTCGTAGCTAAATTCAGCCAAGTGGGAGTACAGTTCCCAGCTGGCGTGGTCTAGGCGCCAACTAGGTAAACGGGTGGAACATACAACGGGTGTCAAGACACTAATACGACAAGGAAAGTGGTCACTAGAATGCAAATCCGAGATGATATTCCAGCATAAGGTGACTGCCAGGTGAGGGGAACAAATGGCAATGTCAATGTGTGAAAAACTATGAAATGCGTCAGATAGAAAGGTGGGCTCTCCGGTGTTCAAGAGAGCAAGATTCTGACTATCCAAGAAGTCTTTAAGTAGCGTACCTCTCGCACAAGCCCGAGGAGAGCCCCAAAGAGGGTGATGGGCATTCACGTCGCCTACCAATAAAAAGGGTGGTGGCAACTGCGAAATGAGGTGTTCAAAGTAGCTGTGCGAGAGGTCCGCAGATGGAGGCAAATAGATACTGCAAATGGTGAATGAAGCGGAGGGTAGCTTAATGCTGACAGCAACGGACTGGATTGCAGATTGTATGGGTACGGAGTTGGCAAAAACATCATCTCGAATAAGCATCATAGTGCCCCCATGTGCCGGGATACCGTCCTCCGGGGATAAATCACATCGTACGGAGGAGTTCTGCCTGATGGTAACGGTGTCCTGTGGACGGAGCTTCGTCTCTTGTAAGCATACAGCCAAGGGTGCATGTTGGTGCAGCAACAAGTCAAGCTCTGGTTGATGTGGTCGAATTCCGCGTATGTTCCAATGGAGGATAGCCATTGAGTATACTATGGGATAAGTTTCAAATCGAAAGACGCTTCTGCAGATTGGGATTAGCTGGTCGGTTCAATTTGTTCTTCTTAGGCGTTGGGCTAGTACTATTTTCAGGAGCACGATCCTGCCGTTTCCGCACTGTCCCTCTGGCAGTGGCGGCAGAATCTTCCTGGTCCATCTCCTCCACAAGGGAGGTCCCTTTTTCAAGAGCAAATTTCGGTCCGAGCAGTTCGAACCGATTGGATGTGCTGATCGGCGAACACGGCCGTCGCCGATTCACGCCCTCCTCCCCAGATGACCCTTCAGATGAGGATGCACGTGTGGAGTTGCGGGTACTTTTCTTACCCTCTGATGACTTGGTAATAGATTGCACATTCTCTTTCAAGAAGTCTTGTCGTACATACTTGGTCTTAAACTGTTTTTCCGGGGCAGAAGACTTCATGAATTTACCAGCTTTAGTTCCCGAGGTCGAGGCTTTCGGTGACAAGTGTGCTGGACTATTCTGTAAGCTGGCGGATTTGGCAGATGTTGATACCAACTTGGATGTAGGTGCCGAAGGCTTTGGCAGCGCTTGGGCTAAAATAACCTTTTTCGCAATTGTAGCCCCGTTCATATCGCCGGTCTGTGTTGCGATTTCCCGACGCGGTACCGGTTTAGCTGCAACTGAGCTATAGGTACCGGACCTCGGGGCAGAGGGTTGGCGGAGTCGCAGGAGCTTCCGGGCTTCCAAGAAGGACACCTTCTCTTTCACCCGTATCTCCTGGATCGCTCGTTCCTCTGCAAAACGGGGGCAGTCTCGGGAACTAGATGCGTGTTCCCCGTTACAGTTCACACACGATGGAGCTGAAGCACAAGCCCCATCGTGGGAGATGTCACCGCAGTGGACGCAGGTGGACTTGCCGGTACACAACTCACTAGTGTGAGCAAAACGTTGGCGTTTAAAGCACCTCAGCGGATTGGGTATATAAGGCCTAACTTCGATGGCTTCATACCCTGCTCTAATCTTTTGAGGCAGATCAACCCGATCAAAAGTAAGAAACAGGGTACGAGTAGGCAGGAATTCACCGTTGATCTTACGTTGTACCCGATAAACAGCTGAGACACCCTGAGTCGCAAGATTTTCTTGGATCTCCTCAATGCACAAACCGTCCAACGCGCGGGTTGTTACTACACCGCGGGAGGAGTTAAGCGACTTGTGCACCTCGACCTTCACTGGATAGCTGGCTAACATGGTGGCTTTAAGTATCCTTGCAGCTTGCGAGGCGGAGTTGGCTTCGACAAGAAGTGTACCATTGCGAGCTCGAACGCAGGATTTAACAGGACCAGCAATGGCATCGAGACCCTTTTGGATAGTAAAAGGGCTCACCGTAAGGAACTTCTTACCCTCCTCTGCCCTATGAATAACCAAGTAGCGAGGACCACATGACTCGACTACTTCCTTTCCAACGTCTTTATTAAGGGGGTTTAATTTTGGTGCCATAGAAAAAATGGAATAAATTCATCCCCCAGTGCTCCCCACCCACCACGGAGCCCAACGAGGGGTCACCCCACTGGGGTGACAGGGCTACACAGGGGATATAACGGGCTCGCCGTCCCACTCACCCTGGAGTTCGGTGTAATACCTAGTCCTGGCCGATTGACTAGGGGTGGGTTAGTCCCTAGCCTCCCGTTTAGGCAAATCAGAAACCAAAGCGGTGTATTAGGCTGCGCACCCTCCCCAATTACTGAAAGACAGAAGCCCAGGCTCAGGTACGCAACCCTCAACCAACCAGGATATTCCTTTTCACCGACACGGATCTCCACGCACGGCCTACACGTGGGTGGCCATTTTGACCTACTGACTCCCTCACCACTCTGAGGTTGCCCACAGAGGGAGTCAAGGTGGCTCGGGACCCCGGGTGCGCCTAACCCGTACCTACCGTAGTAGGCCCCTGGGGGCCTCCAGCAGGTGTCATATGCTTTCTCGAGATCGAAAAATATGGCCACAGTTTGGCACTTGCGCAAAAATCCATTCAGGATATGAGTCGAGAGGGAGACTAGGCGGTCAGTCGAAGAGCGGTATCGGCGAAAGCCGCACTGGATATTGCAGAGGAGTTTCTCAGACTCGAGCCACCATCGTAACCGCCCATCGATCATGCGCTCCATCACCTTACAAGCTGCACTGATGAGGGAGAAAGAAGGTAACTGGAAGGAAGTCTACGATCCTTTCCCGGTTTTAAAATGGGAACAACGGTGGCTTCACGCCAAGCCGCAGGAAACACACCCTCTTGCCAAACACGGTTATATAGGCTCAGGAGATGAGTTTACCATCAGAAGAGAGGTGCTGCAGCATGGCCATGTGGATACCATCGGGTCCTGGAGCGGAATGCCGAGAAGATGCTAGTGAGGCATCCAGCTCTCGCATGCTAAAAGATGTGTTATAGCACTCAGTGTCAGAAGACCGGAAAGAGAGCCTCCACCTCCGTCTTAAAGGCACGGAACGCCGGGTGATAATTGGCGGAACTGGACACATTTGCGAATGTGCTGCCTAGCACCTCTGACACAGCAACCGGATCAACTACGGAGTCGGTGCCCACGAGTAGCCCCGGTATGGAGGTACCAGTCTGCTTACCGGCAACACGGCGGAGCTTCTCCCACACAACGGATGAAGGTGTTGTGCGGTTAAAGGCAGATACAAACGAATTCCATGAAGACCTTTTGCTATCTTGAATAATTCGGCGTGCCCGTGCGCGTATTTGTTTAAAAATGATCAAGTGCTCCAGCGTAAGGTGATGGCGAAATACCCTAAGAGCCCTCCTACGAGCACGAATGGCATCGCAGCACTCAGCAGTCCACCAAGGGACCGGTAAGCGTTTAGGTCGGGAGGATGTCCGGGGCATGGTTTGCTCTGCGGCAGAGAGCATAACACAGTTAAAGTGCTCAAGCATATGGTCAACCGTGTGGAACTGACGATCGCCAAACACAGGCAAAGAGGAAAAGAGCGCCCAGTTAGACTTACGACAGCTGCCAAGTGCTATTACGCGATGCGGAAATGTGGTGTAAAAGCATGGTGAGGACACAAGGAAAATGATCGCTGGAATGAGTGTCAGATACTACGTTCCATTGGAAGCAGTGTGCTAGCTGTGCTGAACAAACAGAAAGGTTCAGGTGGGAAAGCGTGCCACAAGAATCGGAAATGAAAGTAGGTTCACCAGTGTTCAGAACACAGACTATTTTGATCGAAAAGGTGAGCAAGAACGGTCCCTCGCGCGCAGACCCTAGTAGAACGCCATAGGGGATGGTGGACATTAAAATCACCCAGCATAAGAAAAGGTGCTGGGAGCTGTGACAAGAAATGGAGCATGTCAGCGGCGCAGAGGATAGATGAAGGCGGAACGTAGACATTACATACGGTAAAGCAGAAACCAGGAAGGGTAAGTCGGGTAGCAACAGCTGGTAAGCGAGACTGGCTGACCGCAGATGTCATTGCGCGTGAGGTTCATAACACCCCCATGAGCAGGAGAGCCCTCCTCCGGTATAACGTCAAACCGCATGGGAAGGTATAGCTGCAGGGCAAATGCATCATGGGGGCGAAGCTTTGTCTCCTGCAAACACAGAATCAGAGGGTTATAGGACCGTAGTAACAGACACAATTCGGCCCTATGGGTACGGACACCGCGGATATTCCGCGTCAGGAGAGTCATGAGGCACAGTTAAGAGGCGTGAAAGCCTACCGAATAATCATAATATGAGTTTGCAGCTGGGATGCAAACGAAGGCTGGAAACGAAGTAGATGGAGTTAAGGTGGGCGTTTCTTGTGCTTTGCACTCTTTGGACCCACAACAGTATAGCCGCCTTCGTCGGCGCTATCCGCTGATGTTCGGGATGCGGAAGATCCCCAACGGCTCATAGAACGAGAACGGGACTTGGAAGGTTTATCAGTGGCATTGAGTTTCTTGCGACTGCGCTCGTGAGCAGCAGCGACAGATGGTGTCGGTCTCAATAGCGGCTTTCGTGCACGTTCGGTAGAAATAGAACTTGTGGCAGTGGGTGGTGAGAATTTTGAAGACTGCGAGGTTGTTGTGGTCGGCGTCTGTTCTGTTAGGAAAAGTTCCGGAAAAGTCAGGCGTTCCTTAACTCGCAGCTCCTGGATGGCCTTTTACTCGAGAAAACGTGGACATTGCCGGGAGCTAGATGGATGCTTCCCTGTACATTGGACGCAACAAGGGTCTCGAGCACAAGCAGTTTCTCCGTGGGCAGCTTGTCCGCAACGTTCACCGGTAGCGTCGAAGGTGCACCGAGTTTGCGTGTGACCGAACCGTTGGCACCAAAAACAGCGCATTGGGTTTGGCACATATGGTCGCACAGAGACGCGTTCATATCCACAATATAGGGTCTCGGGTATTGTGGTGCCCTTAAAAGTCAGAAATACCGTACGCAGTGCCACTGATTCACCATCTCGTTTGCCGAGCAGACGATACGCTTGGCATACACTCTGGTCAGATAAATTAGTGACTATATCTGCTTCGGAAAGACCGTCTAAACAAGAGGTAGTTACGACGCCTCTACAGGTGTTCAAAGTGTTGTGGAGGCCACCTTTATGGGGTAGCAACCCAACAAGCTGGCCTTGAGGAGTTCCTTGGACTAGTCTTCCGTCTTCGTTTCAATCAAAAGCGTACCGTCTCGCGTTCGGGTGGCATTGGTCACTTTACCGCATATCCTGTCAATCTCGCGTTGTATGTAAAACGGACTGATACCTCGCATAGTTTTCTTTTCACATGCCAAGGTCACAACCATAAAGCGGTCAAAAGAAGAGGTTTTGCGCGGAGATAGCATTATGGAAAGACCCCCTTCCGGAACAGCCGGCGTCAGCCTGCCATCCGGGGGTGGAGAGAAAAGACACCAAAATACTTTCCGGTCTGTGCCGCCTGGTAGACCCCTACCAGACCGATCTCAGGGAATACCTCAGGAGTTACCCTCCAGCCACCACTGCTGGTCCATAAGGGTAAGCCCTTCACCATGTACAACCCGGCTTTAAGCCCCTACCACAGGTATAACCACCTGTGGCTCCCCACTTTAGGCCATGCTGCGTAACAAAGCAGACATGGATTCAGGGGACTTGTGGTTGATTACACCGGGTTTTCCGTTAGCGGTAACACGACCGGTCCGTAATTCTAACCCAACGAGCAGCGCTCGTCGGCAAATTAAAACGGACCGGGCCCCCAAGGAAGCTACGTGGGTATACATAACGGTATGGACAGGCTCCGCACCTAAGGCTTACACATAGGGGCAACAGGAAGTGTCCACTCAACCTTCACGCCTGAGACCTCCGAAGAGCACATGTTGGAAGCCGCGCTGGAACCGTGGGACAGGAACCACGGAGATAGAATAAAGATCCCTGTTGGTGAGGCAGGAGTTAATAAATCTAAAGCCTTAATACTAACATGAAAAGAATAAGCCTAGAAGGGGAAGAAGATGAGGCGAGTAAATTCGATCTCACAAAATAAACAAATATGCACACAAACAAAACGTGGGTGTTGGTGGCGTTGATGATATGGCGGCGAGTGGCTCGGGAACCCCCGGGTGCGCCAAACCCGTACCTACCGTAGTATGCCTCTGGGGGGGGGGGGGGGGGGGAACATACGTGTAGCATCCACTGTTGCGGTATCCTGTCCTTGAGTATGTTCTTACAATTTCTTGTGCTTTTTCCTGACATACCGAATCAATACTTATATCGCTAAAATATTGTTCTGAATCCTTTGACTTATTATTAAGATACTCATCATTACGTCTCCACAATTTCTTATTAAAAGTTTCGCTAGTATATACCGGTAGATTATTACTGTTATTATTTTAACCTTCATTAATTTTATTTTTAAGACGTTTATCGTTGTTTATGCACTTGCTATTTATCTGTTCATCTGAATACTCCGACGATAATCTGCTTATGGGCTCATAATCAACAGAATTTTTTTTTTATCCCCATTTCCCGATTAATTTTATTTATACTGGTTTTATTTGTAATTTCTGATTTTACATCAACCTGAATTGTCTGTTCGTTACCTAAGTATTCAGGACAATAATGAATTTGTGCAATAGTTATTTCGTTTGTATCAAGGTCAGTTTGTGTTTCAGAAATAACTTGATTTAATGCTTTTAACTTTAATTTATGTGCAATTACTCTTTTGATGTTACGTGTAATCCTACTCGGTGTGTTTCTGCGTTGTTTTCCATTGTTTTTATTTGAAATATTATAAGCCATTTCTTAGGATATTTATGAGAAAATTTAAAGAAAATGTCTAATCATCATAGTCGATTCTTTCTGTCACCCTCCTGTACATTAAATCATATGAGGGACACTTGTCTTTGCCGCCGCATGTTTTTTGCCTCTTACTACATGGAATACAAATACCTGATTTATCTTTATTTTTACATTCTTTACGTTCGTGACCAGTTTCGCCACAGTGACCACAAACGGCCTCCCGTTGGCTACATTACTTGGCCACGTGCCCAAAATCCATGCATTTTAAACATTTTGACACGGATATAAAGTATTTTACGTTTATTGCTTGAAAACCCACAAAGATTTATAACTTAGCTAAAACTAATTTCCTCATTTTTGTGAAAGCTCTGCGACTAAGTGTACTGTCGCACGGTTTCTTGGTCCTGTCTTGAATTTACTCTTTAGCTCTTTCTCAAAGTCTCTTTTGGACATTTCCTCTTCAAAATTCTGATAGAACATATTTTTTAATACTTCTTCCTCTTTCATGCCGGTTTGAATGTCATAAAAGATAAGAAGTGGATTACGGTTCCTTGGGGTTTCTAACTTTAGATTTTTTTCTTTCAGAGATTTATCCTCTAGATTTTTTTTTTTTTTTTTTTTTTTTTTTGAGATCCTGTTCGGTTTCTGTTTCTAAGATAACATTTTTACCACCAGATCTAATGCTAGTTAAGTGTATCCTATCCTCTCTGGGTTTAATTTTAGTGGTAACAATTTTCTGAAGTTCTTTTGAGTCATTTATGTTTGTGGAGCTAATAAAGACTGTATGTATCTTTTTTGGCAATATATTACACTTGTTAGTAGCTTTGACAAAGGATGGTGCTGCCGCAACCTGCGCAAAAGTAGGTTTTGGATTTTCTGCTAGTTTATTTGTTAGTTGTATAGCAACCCTAACCTCAGATTTTGCGGAAGCTACCTGACTTTTCATACCGTAAAAAGTGTAGTTACTTTTTGAAATAACTCGTAATATTTCCTTTTCTCACTTTCCGAAACCTTTTCTGATCCTACCAGATTATTAAGCTCGATAATGGCCTGGTCAAAATCAGTGTCTTGAAAATTTTGGTTATCCATGTCATGTGTAGGTTTTAATAGTTTCTCAATATCTTTGCTCGTGACATTTGTGGCTAACTGTTCATCTTTTTTAGCTTCATATCCCCTAGGTGGGGAGCGTGCTAAGGATCTTTTAGGTGTAAACACCTGTTCTTGGTTCCTTTTGTATGGGGGGAAAAGCCCCCAAATATACTATATTCCCTCAGAAGGGGTTTAATAAAATAAGTTTGTAACTTTAAAAACAAACACTACTCCTTACGCAGCAAATGACGACGCTGCAACGCGCCTGCATGCGAGCTATTAGCGGCCAAGGACAGCCAGAACGGCTAGCTGGCACGTAAATCAAAGAGGACGCGCAGCGCTTAATTCTCTCTTTCCATTTCAAATGCGAATATTTAAAAATCTGATGTGTACCATTCACATGACTTTCTCCATATCCCTGCAACAAATAATTCTTAAAAAAGCTTATACTTCTATTTACTTTATGCTAATCAGAAAAAATTAGCAGAAATAGTCTTATTACTCGCATCCTTGTAAGTAGAAGCGAAATAAGGGACAACCGTAGGTTAAAGTGATAGTCAAAAGCTGGTTGCTGTCAATGAAGTTCCTTTGTTTATATGGATAGGAGTTGAGAAGTTCCAGTATGAGAAAAGTATACGTTGTTCATAGCAGAAACCAAAAATAAGGAATGTCACAAAAACGACGAACTCCACGAAAAAAATGTATATAACATAAATTGTGTGCTTTAATGTGTTCTACATTTTTTGTGTAGTAAGTTTTTGTCCATCTCTTACGGTCTAGCAGTTATTCAAAATTTAGTAAAATTCATTTTTGTCCATCTCTTACGGTTTAGCAGTTATTCAAAATTTAGTAAAATTCATCCAGAATAAACTACTCTTCAGAAGCTATTCCCAGAAAATTCAAGATATACATTTCATTTGTCAGGTAAATATGTTTAATATCCGAAATTTTAATCAAAATCGTTAGAGCCATTTTTGAGAAAATCAAAATTTTCGAAAAAAGTTCTATGTAAAGGGTAGTTGGGGGTGGGGGGATTTTTCTCAAAATCTTCGTGTCGCATCCCTGGAAGATACTAAACTTAAATACCAAGTTTGGTATTTTACCAACTTTTCGTTTTTGAGTTATCGTGTTCACAGACACACACACACACACGGACCTGTTTGTGAAAATGCTTTTTTTGGATATTGGGGACCCTAAAACATATATTTCCGGTGAAATCTCGGTATCGAATTTTTGGTGGAGTGCAATACTTTCTCTATACACTATGTACATAGTCCGTATGGAGAAAGTAAAAAACAGTTAGCTTAAAAAATCTAAAATGTATAACAATTGTTATACTCACTCTACTGTTTTTTTTTTCTGATATAAATAAGTAGTAGCAGCTATTCACACACTGTACAAAAAACACTTCACAGCAGGACCTCTTGTTGAATGCGTCCGCTCCGCTCGGCAGCCAGAGCAGAAGTCCAGAAGAAACTATGAAAGTAGTGGTATTTCACTGCCGACTCCCAGGGGATGCCTCCCACTTATGCTACACCTCTCATGTCTCCTTACAGTGCCAGACTAGAGTCAAGCTCAATAGGGTCTTCTTTCCCCGCTGATTCTTCAAAGCCCGTTCCCTTGGCAGTTGCTTCGCTAGATAGTAGATAGGGACAAAAAAAATTAAAAAAAATAAAATTGCATATCCAATAGCCTGGTATCTGGTTTATCTAAACCAGGCCTTGTTATGCACATTTCATTTTGCCTTTATTAAAAAAAATCCAGTTACATAAATCATACATAATTTTGCAGATAATTTTTATATCTAAACTAATTATCTAACTACACCTAATGGTTACTGGGCTCCAGTAACCTTACATTTCTAAAATTCCTATTTTAACTACAACAGTCCTTCTACTCTACTAGTTTACTTCTTTTACACTAAGTAATATAACAAACTCTAAGTACAATTCTACTAACAATCAAAATTCTTCATAGAAAACATATTAACTATACAACTTCTTTCCAACAACCTACATGTACTTAAAATATTAACTACAAAATACTAAAGGACTGTTTCCTACAATTCCTTAACTGAAACTGGTATCCACATTTTCCTCGTACTGGAATCCATCTCCTGGGAACTGGCATCAGTAGGGGAAGCTGGTTCTTCAGTTTCAGACACTTGTAAATTTGATTGAACTTCTTTCTTCCCTAGCCGCTCTTACTCTCTCCAAGTAGTTTCTGTAGCTCTCGTCTATTTCTCTTCTAGGTCGAATTCTTCTTCTTTCGGCGGCTTCTGCTCTTCCATCTGTAGTCCATAATCGACGTCTTCTGTTCATTGACATATCATCCTGATAAGAAACTTCTCCACGTCGTTCTAGATGTACTTGTTCTTCTTGTCCATCGGTTAGTTGGCATTCTCCTCTAGTCCTTAGGTTATACTCCTTCCTTGCTGGTTGCTACATCCGTTCTTGTGTCGCAACTTTATCTCGTAGCATATATTCTTCTAAGGATTTAGCGAATATTAGTTGGGTTATATTTTCCAATTGTTCGTAGTCGTCTTTGTTCCTTACTATTTCCCATACAAGTTTTCCTTGTAGTTTCAATCTTCCGTCTCCTACTAAATCTGCATATCTTGCACATTCAAAAGTAACGTGTTCGGGTGTGTCAACACACTCGCATATTTCACACAAGTCGGTATCCTTTTTCCCTATTCTTTTCATTTACTCGTTATATGGGCCATGTCCTGTAGTGTAGTGAAAAAAATCCTTTTCTTGGTGTAATACATTTTAACTTTAATCTTTCTTTGATATCCGGAAAAAGATTATAAACTCGTCTTCCTACTTCCGACGTATTCCACTCTTCTTGCCATTCTTGTAATAAGCAATTCCTCACCGCTTCCTTGGTGTTACATCTTTTTCCAATTAACTTGTAGACTTGTTCATAATCATGTTTTTTCAGCCAATAATTTGCCCCTCCGATTCTAATAATATAATCTATCGGCCAAATTCCGGTAATTATTAATATCGCTAGGGTGGATGTCGTTTTGGTAGCTCCAGTGCTACGCAAAAGGATTTGTCTTTGTGGTGATCTTAATAAATTCACACAACTTTTAATTTTCAGTCTGTGTGCCAATGTGCTAGCACCATATCCCATTATTCCAACCACGAAACTCATATGGTATATCCTTGTTGCTGTAAGGGGAATTCTATAATTTATTTGCACAATGGACGATAATTTCATAACATTCACCGCTTCATCTCTAACGTAGTTCAAGTGAATGTTAAAGATCAATTTCCCATCCAATTCAATGCCTAAATATCTGAACGATTTTTGCCTTTTGATGTTTTGATTGTAAATTTTGATTATCGGATCTCTTTTTACATCACCTTTTAATATCATATAGGCTGATTTATATGGGGCCAAGTTCAGCTTCACTTTATCGCACCACTTTTCCAGTGCTTGAATCATGTTCTTTGATTTTTCTTCTAGCTGTATTCTATTCTTGGCTTCAACCATGATCATTAAGTCGTCAGCGTGTGCTATTATTTCACGTACCTCTTCTAGACTGCCGATTTCTTCCAACATAGATTCTGTTATGTCCCAGAACAAAGGCTCCAATATGGGACCTTGGGGACATCGTTTATTAATTTATCTATATATTCCTCCAGACGTAGATTGTATATGCACTCTTATTTCTGTCACATAACTCTCTATACTATTGTATATATCTTTAGGATAATCTTTCTCTCTCATAATTTTGAATAATTCCGGCAACCATAAATTGTCAAATGCGCCCTGTATATCGACGGAAATTGCCAATAATATTTTTGTTGACATTGGTTAATAATGCTTATCGCATGATTAATCGCATCTTCAGTTGATCTATGTTTCCTGAAACCAAATTGCTTATCACTCATACCTATCATCATCCTAAATTCCATAATGCGTTTAAATAATAGTCGCTCTTGTAGTTTTCCAAGTGTGTTCAATAAGCAATTTGGTCTATAGGATTTCACTTGTGATGAGTACTTGTATTTGCCCTTTGCCTCCTTCCAGCAGTAGGGCAATTTTCCCAAATATAAGCACTCATTTAGCAACATAGCGAGTATAGGTGCTACTTTATCTGCTAAATTTTGAATTGCTTCTATTGCAATTACATCCGGTCCTGGAGATTTGTTCTTTTTGCCTTCTCGAATAGCAATCCTGACTTCTGTTATGTCGTTTGGGTATACTAATCTTGTTCCAGTGTATTCCGCGTTGTAAAGTTTTTTCTCCTTGTGTACGTCCGACTCATTTTCTTCTTTGTCCCATGGTAATAAATTTTCCAAAAGGAAATTCATAGATTCCTTCCATGTCTTAGTTTTTTCTCAATTAGCTTTCTCAAGTGTCAAAATAAATTCTGGTACTCTTATTTTTTTCCATCATAATTTTGTATGGGACACCCCATACATTATCATTCAAGTTTTGTTCTACAAACGATTCCCATGACTTTTTCCTCGAGATTTCCAATCCCAATTTATATTCCTCTTTCATATCTCTATAAATTCTTAGTCCTTTGTCTTTCATCCTATATCATTGCTATTTGATAAATCTTTCTGGCTTTTCTCATTTTCCTTCGCAATTTATATAACTTTTCATTCCATAAACCATTAACTCTCCTGCTGTTTCCTTGTTTAGGTGTCACCTTTCCAATTGCTTCCTGAATCTTGTCACTAATTAAACTGGCTTCTGTGTTTACATCTGTTTTATAATCATTATTACAATTTGGCCATTCAAATTCTTCCCGTACATTTTCCCAATTCGCCTTTTTATAATTATATCTTATTTCTTTTTTACAGAACCTATAATCTGCACTGGGAATTATTTTATAGTCAAAAATTAAGTTATGATCACTGATGGTTTGATTATCTGTAACTTGCCAATTTGTTATTTGTCTTGTAATGTTGCCGTAAGTTAATGTCCCGTCTATATTTTCTTCTGCTCCGGTTCGATGTTTAAACGTATATACTTTGTTATTTTCATTTATCACTATTAAGTTAAAGGAATGGATCATTTCTTCCATTTGTTTTTCTCTGTCATCTGGATTCTTACTTCTCCATAACGTTGATTTTGCATTTGCATCCATTGTCATTATTATTTCGGCATTACTATATGTATTTAGAACTTTCTTGGTTTTTTCCAAATGTACATCTATTTCGTCCTTAAATTCATAGTATTGGTTGCATAAGATATTGTTTACGCCTTTATAGGTCATATCAATACAAATCATATGTTCTTCGCAAAGCTGTGATATTTTTGCCACCTGAATTTCCTTCTTTATTATCACTATTGCTGTTTTGGGATATTATTCGCACGGTCGCTGGCATGTACATAACTTTTCCTTTGTATGAATATGGTTCTTGTATACAGATGATATTCAACGATAGTTCCTCTATTAATTTTCTAACTTCCATCATAACTATTTTATTGTTTTGAGCGTTTATTTGTCCAAATCTTATACATTCATTAATCTCCATTTTGTTTATCATATTTAACTCATTTTCTCGTTCTTCTGCCGTTAAATAATTTTGCATTATGTAATACCTTCTTATCCTTTTGGCATTAGTCTCCCTTCTTGGAGCTCTTTCTCTTCTTTCTACTTTGGTCTTATTAGGATTAGTTTTAATACCAATTGATGTCTTTTTGGGTTCTGATTTGTATATATATTTTCTTGTTTCTTTTGGAGTGCTCGGAATAGATGTATATTTGGGAGATATTTGACTTTTATGCCTATACTCTTCTCGCTGGCAAAATCTTTCATTTCCACCCTTATTAATAATTATGGTTTTAGGTTTCGGGGATACATGCTTCGATGGGCTTATCTGTTTATCTTGCCTAACCTGTACAGAGCAGTTAGGCCAGCAGTCAAACACTACTCTTCCATAACACTTCACGAAATGGTTATAGATTTCTTCAATTTCAAAATTATCATTTCTTCTTGTGAAGGTCATTTCTTATAGTTCCTTCAATTCCTCTGATACCGTGGGTAAGTTTACTGCTCTTAATTCCATGCGGTCCACCGCATCCGGTACAGGAAACCTAATAGTTTCTCCCTGTGGATGTATTGTTCTGATGGTACGGCCTAATGCCGCCATTAATGTGTTTCTCTCCTCTAGTCTGCTTAATTTAAGTCTAATTTCAAAGTTCTCATATAAGTTCGTGGGATCGATGTCTTATTTTCTTATCTTCACTTGTATTTTCACTTATTTCTTCAATTTGTTCAGCTTCTAATTCTGTTCATGCAATTGTGCTTTCTTAATCAAAAACTCTGTAAAACTAACTTCTAGTTTTATTTTCCTCTTCTTCCTCTGTTAAACTCTCATCCGAGATTATCTCATCAAAATTTATCTCTATCTTCTTCTTCCTCTCACTTGTTTCTTGTTAATATCTCTAGGTATTACGCTCTTATTAGGTGCTTCATGTAATTGTACTATAGTGTGTACTCTCTCACCTTCATATGCTTCTAAAATTTCACATTCCGTTTGTATAGATAGCAATATCACATTTTTCTTTAAAGAATTTTTTATGTATATAGTTCTGGACTCTTATTCTATCTCTTCTTTTTCTACTTGGAATTTTATTCTTCTTTTATTCCTTAGGCATTTTAAATGGAATCCTATCCATAATTGGTTCTGCTAATTAACCTGTCCCAAAACATTTTGTACGTGCCGCATTCTTTTCCACCTGTGCACTTCTTTTTCCGTAAATTACATGGAATGCATTTCCTTGGCTATTCCTTGTTTTTGCCATCATTTTTGCTATGGCCTGTTTCTCCACAATGGTAACATACACTATCTTCTTTTTTGAAAAAATTTTGCTACATGGCCTAAGTCTTGGCATTTCATACATCTAGCTATTCCCCCCAGGGGCCTACTACGGTAGGTACGAGTTTGGCACACCCGGGGGGTTCCCGAGCCGCTCACCGCCACTTCACCCTACCCATCGCCATTCACTGTTGCCACGTCTTTTGTTCTGCATTTGTTTACTTTGTCACCCTCTTCCTCTTCTAGGCTTATGGAACTTAGTAGTTTGTAACGCATTAGGTTTATTAACTACTGTCTCACCAGCAGGGATCTTTCACTATCCTCGTGGTTCCTGTCCCACGGTTCCAGCGCGGCTCCCAATTTGTGTGCTCTACCGAGGTCCCAAGCCTGAAGGTTGGATGATGATGATAATGGTGTTTAAGGGCGCTCAACTGCCGAGGTCATAAGCGCCCTTATGATTAAAACTTGGCAATAGGCACTAAGAAAAATACCCAAAAAAAGGAAAAAACACAAGTAAAAGAGTTAAACCAGTTAAAACGGAAGTAACAGAACGGTCCAGCCCTCTAGACAGAGCTGGATATAAAACTCCATCTAAAATCAACACATTAAAATTAAAAAAAAAATAAATAAATAAAAAAAAATAAAAAAAAACTGCTATCACACTAAAACGTCAAGGTAAAAGAAAGTTTTGCTAAAAATTTAAAAACCCTGTCCACTGCTCTTGGGTCATCTGCCAGGACCTCAGCAAGAGAGGCCGGCATGCCCATAGATGACCGAATGTGTGCCAGGTGACCACACTCCAGCAACACATGACGAACTGTCTGTGCCTCCCCACAGAGCGCACAGACAGGAGCAGGTTCACGTTTAAAAAGGTAACTGTGAGTAAAAATACAGTGGCCAATTCTTAGCCGAGCTAGTACTACCTCCTCCCGGCGGAATAAACGAGAGGAGGTTACCCAGTTGACAGGGAGGTCCTTCACCTCTCGCAGCTTATTACCACGGAGAGCCGACCACTCCGCATGCCAAGTCGAAAAAACGGCTCTCCGTACAGCCACTCTAAAATCTTCTGCTGTTGAATGGGTAATCGTAACATTGGGGGCTGTGACTGCCGATTTCGCTGCCAAATCCGCCGTGTCATTCCCCGGCAAGCCAACGTGTCCAGGAATCCATGCGCACTCCACATTAAAACCAGAAGCGTGCAAAATGTGGAGAACGTCCTGGATGCGCTGCACCAAAGGATGGTAATTGTACAGCTCACGAATGCTCTGAAGGGCACTAAGGGAATCACTAAGAATAAGGCAGTCACCTAATTTTCGACGTCGAATATACAGAAGGGCTTGATAAATAGCATATAGCTTGGCAGAATATATAGATGTGCAACTAGGCAAACCGTAAGTAGAAGTTGCGGTGCCAGTGACAAAGGCACATCCAACACCGTCGGGGCTCTTACTACCATCGGTGTAAATACAAATACGGCCACTGTATTTGGATAAAAATTCTAAAAAACAACGACGAATACTATCAAGAGGCGTAACAGATTTCCCGTAGAGCGTCATCCCGAGATCGACATGGGAGGTAGCGCGTAACCAAGGGGGGTGTATACTCTCTCCCTTGGATAACAGCCGAGGAATGTCAACATGGTGCTGGCGTAGAAGCTCACGGAAACGAAAGCCTGCTGGCCTGGGGCTCACAGAGCGGAGGCAGTATCGCTCGTACACCTCAGGGGAGAAAAACGCGTGATAAGTTGGATGCCCAGGCATACACTTCAGCCCACAGCCATAATTAGCAAGCAGGACATCACGCCGACAACGCAGAGGAGGATCTCCCGATTCGGCGTAGCGGCTTTCAACTGGGCTCGTTGGAAAAGCTCCAACGGCCACACGGATGCCCTGGTTATGGACTGTGTCTAACCTTCTGAGCACTGAAGGTCGAGCTGAAGAATACACAATGCTGCCATAGTCCAACTTCGAACGAATCACAGCACGATAAAGACGGAGCAATGCCGTCCGATCCGCACCCCAAGATTTGCCACTTAGTATCCGTAAAAGATTTAGAGAACGGTCACATCGTGCTCTAAGCTGTGCTATTTTGGTGCCCAACATAGTTTCCGATCGAAGATCAAACCAAGGAATCTCGCCTCATCTGCGAAAGGAAGTAAATCTGGCCCAAGTCGAAGAGACGGCGGCATTTGCCACTTACGGCGCCAGAAGTTAACGCAGACTGTCTTCTCAGCGGAGAAACGAAAACCGTGTTTCGAGCTCCAAGCATAGAGATTGTCCAAACACCGCTGGAGACGGCGTTCCAAAAACGGTGTACGCTGAGAAGTACAGAAGATGGCAAAGTCGTCCACGAATAAACAGGAAGACACACCTTGAGGCACACATAGTGATATGGAATTTATCGCAATAGCAAAAAGAGTCACGCTGAGTAGCGAGCCCTACGGCACTCCGTTCTCTTGAATAAAATGGTTAGAAAAAACCGAGCCCACCCTCACTCGAAAAACGCGGTCCCGCATAAACTCCTGAATGACCAATGATGATGATGATGGTGTTTAAGGGCGCTCAACTGCCGAGGTCATAAGCGCCCTTACGATTAAAACTTGGCAATAGCCAGTAAGAAAATACCAAACAAAAAAGTAAACACAAATAAAAGAGCTAACACAGTTGAAACGGAAGTAACAGAAACGTCCAGCCCTCTAACCAGAGCTGGATATAAAACTCCATCTAAAATCAACACATTAAAACCAAAAGAGTTTAAAAAAACCGCTATCACACTAAAACCTCAAGGTAAAAGAAAGTTTGGCTAAAAATTTAAAAACCCTGTCCACTGCTCTTGGGTCATCTGCCAGGACCTCGGCAAGAGAGGCCGGCATGCCCATAGATGACCGAATGTGTGCCAGGTGACCACACTCCAGCAACACATGACGAACTGTCTGTGCCTCCCCACAGAGCGCACAGACAGGAGCAGGTTCACGTTTAAAAAGGTAACTGTGAGTAAAAATACAGTGGCCAATTCTTAGCCGAGCTAGTACTACCTCCTCCCGGCGGAATAAACGAGAGGAGGTTACCCAGTTGACAGGGAGGTCCTTCACCTCTCGCAGCTTATTACCACGGAGAGCCGACCACTCCGCATGCCAAGTCGAAAAAACGGCTCTCCGTACAGCCACTCTAAAATCTTCTGCTGTTGAATGGGTAATCGTAACACTGGGCGCTGTGACTGCCGATTTCGCTGCCAAATCCGCCGTGTCATTCCCTGGCAAGCCAACGTGTCCAGGAATCCATGCGCACTCCACATTAAAGCCAGAAGCGTGCAAAATGTGGAGAACGTCCTGGATGCGCTGCACCAATGGTTGGTAATTGTACAGCTCACGAATGCTCTGAAGGGCACTAAGGGAATCACTAAGAATAAGGCAGTCACCTAATTTTCGACGTCGAATATACAGAAGGGCTTGATAAATAGCATATAGCTCGGCAGAATATATAGATGTGCAACTAGGCAAACCGTAAGTAGAAGTTGCGGTGCCAGTTACAAAGGCACATCCAACACCGTCGGGGCTCTTACTACCATCGGTGTAAATACAAATACGGCCACTGTATTTGGATAAAAATTCTAAAAAGCAACGACGAATACTATCAAGAGGCGTAACAGATTTCCCGTAGAGCGTCATCCCGAGATCGACATGGGAGGTAGCGCGTAACCAAGGGGGGTGTATACTCTCTCCCTTGGATAACAGCCGAGGAATGTCAACATGGTGCTGGCGTAGAAGCTCACGGAAACGAAAACCTGCTGGCCTGGGGCTCAGAGAGCGGAGGCAGTATCGCTCGTGCAGCTCAGGGGAGAAAAACGCGTGATAAGTTGGATGCCCAGGCATACACTTCAGCCCACAGCCATAATTAGCAAGCAGGACATCACGCCGACAACGCAGAGGAGGTTCTCCCGATTCGGCGTAGAGGCTAACAACTGGGCTCGTTGGAAAAGCTACAACGGCCACACGGATGCCCTGGTTATGGACTGTGTCTAACCTTCTGAGCACTGAAGGTCGAGCTGAAGAATACACAATGCTGCCATAGTCCAACTTCGAACGAATAACAGCACGATAAAGACGGAGCAATGTCGTCCGATCCGCACCCCAAGACTTGCCACTTAGTATCCGTAAAAGATTTAGAGAACGGTCACATCGTGCTCTAAGCTGTGCTATTTGTGGTGCCCAACAAAGTTTCCGATCGAAGATCAAACCAAGGAATCTCGCCTCGTCTGCGAAAGGAAGTAAATCTGGCCCGAGTCGAAGAGACGGCGGCATATGCCACTTACGGCGCCAGAAGTTAACGCAGACTGTCTTCTCAGCGGAGAAACGAAAACCGTGTTTCGAGCTCCATGCATAGAGATTGTCCAAACACCGCTGGAGACGGCGTTCCAAAAACGGTGTACGCTGAGAAGTACAGAAGATGGCAAAGTCGTCCACGAATAAACAGGAAGAGACACCTTGAGGCACACATAGTGATATGGAATTTATCGCAATAGCAAATAGAGTCACGCTGAGTACCGAGCCCTGCGGCACACCGTTCTCTTGAATAAAATGGTTAGAAAAAACCGAACCCACCCTCACTCGAAAAACGCGGTCCCGCATAAACTCCTGAATGACCAACGGTAGGCGTCCACGTATGTTCCAGTTGTGCAGAGAACGCAATATTCCCGCCCGCCAACACGTGTCGTAGGCCTTCTCGAGGTCAAAAAATATCCCAACTGTGGGGCTGTTCTTAAGAAACCCGTCCATAATCTGAGTTGACAGAGAGACAAGGTGGTCAGCAGTTGAACGTCGTCGTCGAAAGCCACACTGGATGTTCGTCAGAAGATTGTGGGATTCCAGCCACCACACCAACCGTCCATTGATCATGCGTTCCATCACCTTGCAAACGCAACTGGTGAGGGAAATAGGACGGTAACTGGAAGGAAGATGGCGGTCCTTTCCAGGTTTAAGAATGGGTATGATGGTGGCCTCCCGCCACTTGTCTGGAAAAATGCCATCAACCCAGACACGATTATAGACCTCGAGTAGGAAATCTTTGCCATCAGGAGAGAGATGTTGCAACATTTGGACGTGGATACCATCTGGACCTGGTGCTGAGTGTCGTGAAGAGGAGAGTGCATTGTCTAGCTCTGCCAGGGTGAAAAGGCGATTATAATCCTCAAGGTTGCCAGAAAGAAACGAGAATTCTTGAGATTCCACCTGGTTCTTAACTGTAAGAAACTCAGGGGAACAGTTGCTTGAGCTAGACACCTGAGCAAAAGCACTGCCTAAAGTATTCGCCACGTCAAATGTATCAACAACAGCTCCGGTAGGTGTTTTGAGACCGGCGATGGGCATATGGTTCGGTTTCCCAGCCACACGTCTTAACTTATCCCATACGACAGAGGAAGGTGTATGTCGATTAAAGGAACCCACGAATTTATTCCATGACATCTTTTTGCTATCCTTAATAACCCGCCTAGAATGTGCACGCATCCGTTTATAGTGTATCAGGTTATCCAGTGTAGGAAAACGCTGGAAAACCCGTAGAGCTCGTCTGCGAGCGCTAATAGCATCCCGACAGTCAGTGGTCCATCATGGTACCGGAAATCGACGGCTGTAGCCACTCGAACGCGGAATGGATTGCTCAGCAGCAGAAAGAATAGTCCCTGTAAGATGTTCGACCAAGTGGTTCACAGAGTCGTGCTCTTCGTAGCTAGATTCAGCCAAGTGGGAGTACAGTTCCCAGCTGGCGTGGTCTAGGCGCCAACTAGGTAAACGGGTGGAACATACAACGGGTGTCAAGACACTAATACGACAAGGAAAGTGGTCACTAGAATGCAAATCCGAGATGATATTCCAGCATAAGGTGACTGCCAGCTGAGGGGAACAAATTGCAATGTCAATGTGTGAAAAACTATGAAATGCGTCAGATAGAAAGGTGGGCTCTCCGGGGTTCAAGAGAGCAAGATTCTGACTATCCAAGAAGTCTTTAAGTAGCGTACCTCTTGCACAAGCCCGAGGAGAGCCCCAAAGAGGGTGATGGGCATTCACGTCGCCTACCAATAAAAAGGGTGGTGGCAACTGCGAAATGAGGTGTTCTAAGTCGCTGTGCGAGAGGTTCGCAGATGGAGGCAAATAGATACTGCAAATGGTGAATGAAGCGGAGGGTAGCTTAATGCTGACAGCAACGGACTGGATTGCAGATTGTATGGGTACGGAGTTAGCAAAAATATCATCTCGAATAAGCATCATAGTGCCCCCATGTGCCGGGACACCGTCCTCCGGGGATAAATCACATCGTACGGAGGAGTACTGCCTGATGGTAACGGTGTCCTGTGGACGGAGCTTCGTCTCTTGTAAACATACAGCCAAGGGTTCATGCTGGCGCAGCAACAAGTCAAGCTCTGGTCGATGTGGTCGAATTCCGCGTATGTTCCAATGGAGGATAGCCATTGAGTATATTATGGGATAAGTTTCAAATCGAAAGACGCTTCTGCAGATTGGGATTAGCTGGTCGGTTCAATTTGTTCTTCTTAGGCGTTGGGCTAGTACTATTTTCAGGAGCACGATCCTGCCGTTTCCGCACTGTCCCTCTGGCAGTGGCGGCAGAATCCTCCTGGTCCATCTCCTCCACAAGGGAGGTCCCTTTTTCAAGAGCAGTTTTCGGTCCAAGTAGTTCGAACCGATTTGATGTGCTGATCGGCGAAGACGGCCGTCGCCGATTCACGCCCTCCTCCCCAGATGACCCTTCAGAGGAGGATACACGTGTGGAGTTGCGTGAACTTTTCTTACCTTTAGATGACTTGGTAATAGATTGCACATTCTCTTTCAAGAAGTCTTGTCGTACATACTTGGTCTTAAACTGTTTTTCCGGGGCAGAAGACGTCGTGAATTTACCAACTTTAGTTCCAGAGGTCGAGGCTTTCGGTGACAACTGTGCAGGACTATTCTGTAAGCTAGCGGATTTGGCAGATGTTGATACCAACTTGGGTGTAGGTGCCGAAGGCTTTGGCAGCGCTTGGGCTAAAATAACCTTTTCCGCAATTGTAGCCCCGTTCATATCGCCGGTCTGTGTTGCGATTTCCCGACGCGGTACCGGTTTAGCTGCAACTGAGCTATAGGTACCGGACCTCGGGGCAGAGGGTTGGCGGAGTCGCAGGAGCTTCCGGGCTTCCAAGAAGGACACCTTCTCTTTCACCCGTATCTCCTGGATCGCTCGTTCCTCTGCAAAACGGGGGCAGTCTCGGGAACTAGATGGGTGTTCCCCGTTACAGTTCACACACGATGGAGCTGAAGCACAAGCCCCATCGTGGGAGATGTCACCGCAGTGGACGCAGGTGGACTTGCCGGTACACAACTCACTAGTGTGACCAAAACGTTGGCATTTAAAGCACCTCAGCGGATTGGGTATATAAGGCCTAACTTCGATGGCTTCATACCCTGCCCTAATCTTTTGAGGCAGATCAACCCGATCAAAAGTAAGAAACAGGGTACGAGTAGGCAGGAATTCACCGTTGATCTTACGTTGTACCCGATAAACAGCTGAGACACCCTGAGTCGCAAGATTTTCTTGGATCTCCTCAATTGACAAACCGTCCAACGCGCGGGTTGTTATTACACCGCGGGAGGAGTTCAGCGACTTGTGCACCTCGACCTTCACTGGATAGCTGGCTAACATGGTGGCTTTAAGTATTCTTGCAGCTTGCGAGGCGGAGTTGGCTTCGACAAGAAGTGTACCATTGCGAGCTCGAACGCAGGATTTAACAGGACCAGCAATGGCATCGAGACCCTTTTGGATAGTAAAAGGGCTCACCGTAAGGAACTTCTTACCTTCCTCTGTCCTATGAATGACCAAGTAGCGAGGACCACATGACTCGACTACTTCCTTTCCAACTTCTTTATTAAGGGGTTTTTGTTTTGGTGCCATAGAAAAAATGGTATAAATTCATCCCCCAGTGCTCCCCACCCACCACGGAGCCCAACGAGGGGTCACCCCACTGGGGTGACAGGGCTACACAGGGGATATAGCGGGCTCGCCGTCCCACTCACCCTGGAGTTCGGTGTAATACCTAGTCCTGGCCGATTGACTAGGGGTGGGTTAGTCCCTAGCCTCCCGTTTAGGCAAATCAGAAACCAAAGCGGTGTATTAGGCTGCGCACCCTCCCCAGTTACTGAAAGACAGAAGCCCAGGCTCAGGTACGCAACCCTCAACCAACCAGGATATTCCTCTTCACCGACACGGGTCTCCACGCACGGCCTACACGTGGGTGGGCATTTTGACCTTCTGGCTCCCTCACCACTCTGAGGTTGCCCACAGAGGGAGTCAAGGTGGCTCGGGACCCCGGGTGCGCCTAACCCGTACCTACCGTAGTAGGCCCCTGGGGGGATGAATGACCAACGGTAGGCGTCCACGTATATTCCAGTTGTGCAGAGAACGCAATATTCCCGCCCGCCAACGTGTCGTAGGCCTTCTCGAGGTCAAAAAATATCCCAACTGTGGGGCTGTTCTTAAGAAACCCGTCCATAATCTGAGTTGACAGAGAGACAAGGTGGTCAGCAGTTGAACGTCGTCGTCGAAAGCCACACAGGATGTTCGTCAGAAGATTGTGGGATTCCAGCCACCACACCAACCGTCCATTGATCATGCGTTCCATCACCTTGCACACGCAACTGGTGAGGGAAATAGGACGGTAACTGGAAGGAAGATGGCGGTCCTTTCCAGCTTTAAGAATGGGTATGATGGTGGCCTCCCGCCACTTGTCTGGAAAAATGCCATCAACCCAGACACGATTATAGACCTCGAGTAGGAAATCTTTGCCATCAGGAGAGAGATGTTGCAACATTTGGACGTGGATACCATCTGGACCTGGTGCTGAGTATCGTGAAGAGGAGAGTGCATTGTCTAGCTCTGCCAGGGTGAAAAGGCGATTATAATCCTCAAGGTTGCCAGAAAGAAACGAGAATTCTTGAGATTCCACCTGATTCTTAACTGTAAGAAACTCAGGGGAATAATTGCCTGAGCTAGACACCTGAGCGAAAGCACTGCCTAAAGTATTCGCCACGTCAAATGTATCAACAACAGCTCCGGTAGGTGTTTTGAGACCGGCGATGGGCATATGGTTCGGTTTCCCAGCCACACGTCTTAACTTATCCCATACGACAGAGGAAGGTGTATGTCGATTAAAGGAACCCACGAATTTATTCCATGAAATCTTTTTGCTATCCTTAATAACCCGCCTAGAATGTGCACGCATCCGTTTATGGTGTATCAGGTTATCCAGTGTAGGAAAACGCTGGAAAACCCGTAGAGCTCGTCTGCGAGCACGAATAGCATCCCGACAGTCATCGGTCCACCAAGGTACCGGAAATCGACGGCTGTAGCCAGTCGAACGCGGAATGGATTGCTCAGCAGCAGAAAGATTGGTCCCTGTGAGATGTTCGACCAAGTGGTTCACAGAGTCGTGCTCTTCGTAGCTAAATTCAGCCAAGTGGGAGTACAGTTTCCAGCTGGCGTGGTCTAGGCGCCAACTAGGTAAACGGGTGGAACATACTACGGGTGTCAAGACACTAATACGACAAGGAAAGTGGTCACTAGAATGCAAATCCGAGATGATATTCCAGCATAAGGTGACTGCCAGGTGAGGGGAACAAATGGCAATGTCAATGTGTGAAAAACTATGAAATGCGTCAGATAGAAAGGTGGGCTCTCCGGTGTTCAAGAGAGCAAGATTCTGACTATCCAAGAAGTCTTTAAGTAGCGTACCTCTCGCACAAGCCCGAGGAGAGCCCCAAAGAGGGTGATGGGCATTCACGTCGCCTACCAATAAAAAGGGTGTTGGCAACTGCGAAATGAGGTGTTCTAAGTCGCTGTGCGAGAGGTCCGCAGATGGAGGCAAATAGATGCTGCAAATGGTGAATGAAGCGGAGGGTAGCTTAATGCTGACAGCAACGGACTGGATTGCAGATTGTATGGGTACGGAGTTGGCAAAAACATCATCTCGAATAAGCATCATAGTGCCCCCATGTGCCGGGACACCGTCCTTCGGGGATAAATCACATCGTACGGAGGAGTACTGCCTGATGGTAACGGTGTCCTGTGGACGGAGCTTCGTCTCTTGTAAGCATACAGCCAAGGGTTCATGTTGGTGCAGCAACAAGTCAAGCTCTGGTCGATGTGGTCGAATTCCGCGTATGTTCCAATGGAGGATAGCCATTGAGTATATTATGGGATAAGTTTCAAATCGAAAGACGCTTCTGCAGATTGGGATTAGCTGGTCGGTTCAATTTGTTCTTCTTAGGCGTTGGGCTAGTACTATTTTCAGGAGCACGATCCTGCCGTTACCGCACTGTCCCTCTGGCAGTGGCCGCAGAATCCTCCCGGTCCATCTCCTCCACAAGGGAGGTCCCTTTTTCAAGAGCAAATTTCGGTCCGAGTGGTTCGAATCGATGGATGTGCTGATCGGCGAAGACGGCCGTCGCCGATTCACGCCCTCCTCCCCAGATGACCCTTCAGAGGAGGATGCACGTGTGGAGTTGCGTGTACTTTTCTTACCCTTAGATGACTTGGTAATAGATTGCACATTCTCTTTCAAGAAGTCTTGTCGTACATACTTGGTCTTAAAACTGTTTTTCCGGGGCAGAAGACGTCGTGAATTTACCAGCTTTAGTTCCCGAGGTCGAGGCTTTCGGTGACAAGTGTGCTGGACTATTGTGTAAGCTGGCGGATTTGGCAGATGTTGATACCAACTTGGGTGTAGGTGCCGAAGGCTTTGGCAGCGCTTGGGCTAAAATAACCTTTTCCGCAATTGTAGCCCCGTTCATATCGCCGGTCTGTGTTGCGATTTCCCGACGCGGTACGGGTTTAGCTGCAACTGAGCTATAGGTACCGGACCTCGGGGCAGAGGGTTGGCGGAGTCGCAGGAGCTTCCGGGCTTCCAAGAAGGACACCTGTTTCACCCGTATCTCCTGGATCGCTCGTTGCTCTGCAAAACGGGGGCAGTCTCGGGAACTAGATGGGTGTTCCCCGTTACAGTTCACACACGATGGAGCTGAAGCACAAGCCCCATCGTGGGAGATGTCACCAAAGTGGACGAAGGTGGACTTGCCGGTACACAACTCACTAGTGTGACCAAAACGTTGGCATTTAAAGCACCTCAGCGGATTGGGTATATAAGGCCTAACTTCGATGGCTTCATACCCTGCTCTAATCTTTTGAGGCAGATCAACCCGATCAAAAGTAAGAAACAGGGTACGAGTAGGCAGGAATTCACCGTTGATCTTACGTTGTACCCGATAAACAGCTGAGACACCCTGAGTCGCAAGATTTTCTTGGATCTCCTCTATGGACAAACCGTCCAACGCGCGGGTTGTTACTACACCGCGGGAGGAGTTCAGCGACTTGTGCAACTCGACCTTCACTGGATAGCTGGCTAACATGGTGGCTTTAAGTATCCTTGCAGCTTGCGAGGCGGAGTTGGCTTCGACAAGAAGTGTACCATTGCGAGCTCGAACGCAGGATTTAACAGGACCAGCAATGGCATCGAGATCCTTTTGGATAGTAAAAGGGCTCACCGTAAGGAACTTCTTACCTTCCTCTGTCCTATGAATAACCAAGTAGCGAGGACCACATGACTCGACTACTTCCTTTTCAACGTCTTTATTAAGGGGTTTTAATTTTGGTGTCATAGAAAAAATGGTATAAATTCATCCCCCAGTGCTCCCCACCCACCACGGAGCCCAACGAGGGGTCACCCCACTGGGGTGACAGGGCTACACAGGGGATATAGCGGGCTCGCCGTCCCACTCACCCTGGAGTTCGGTGTAATACCTAGTCCTGGCCGATTGACTAGGGGTGGGTTAGTCCCTAGCCTCCCGTTTAGGCAAATCAGAAACCAAAGCGGTGTATTAGGCTGCGCACCCTCCCCAGTTACTGAAAGACAGAAGCCCAGGCTCAGGTACGCAACCCTCAACCAACCAGGATATTCCTTTTCACCGACACGGGTGTCCACGCACGGCCTACACGTGGGTGGGCATTTTGACCTACTGACTCCCTCACCACTCTGAGGTTGCCCACAGAGGGAGTCAAGGTGGCTCGGGACCCCGGGTGCGCCTAACCCGTACCTACCGTAGTAAGCCCCTGGGGGCATCCAGGAGAGATGTGCAGATGTGAAATAGACACGGCTGACCACTCTTGCGGTATAAACCGCGTAATGTTCAAGTAAATTTAATGTTTACAGTAGACCCTTAATAAATGTAAATACGTTAAACTGTTTTTTATCCTGACTTTAGTTACGAATCCCAAATATACTTATACTTATATTAATTATATCCCCTAGTAATCTCCTTAATTATATCCGCCTCGCACCTAATTCCGGCCTTCCACGCATGACATCCACTCCAAGGAATCTGGCTTCGCATGCGTTCAAAAAACTAGTCTTCGTGGAATAGAGCTTCATAATTGCGCTTTCAGCCGGTTTCAGCACCTCCCCTCACCAGACTCCAGGGTTCATACACCGGGCTGGTCGGTTCAAAACTCCCCGCCGGATTTAGCCAGACTACCTGCCTCCCTAGAGGATTCCCCTCGGTCCCCTTCCTCGGAGACAGGACCTGTTACCAACTCTGCGTGGGGTCTAACAGAATGTTAACCACAGCACGCTGTGCGAAGGACGCGGTTACCGAGAAAGCCAGCCTTACCCTCTGCCCTGGCGAGGCTCTTTAGGAGATCTCACCTCCGGCCGTTACTCCAGTGTTTCAGGCACGGACGTACTCCCGTGCCACCATTGCCGGCCTACATGCTTACAGGTATACGCCACCATACCCTGACGCGCGGTCACCCCGGTTAATTACGGGGCGTGGCAGTCTGTACTCCAGCTCCCAACACCGCGCTTGGCAGTCGTACGACGCTACCCCATGGCCTCCAAACGGCTATAACCCCGGACGCATCCGGTTAACCAGTCCTCATAGTCTCAGACCCGCCAGCGGAGGCTCTCCAGGTTGACCCGAAGACTGCAGGGTCCCTAAAGGGGGGAACATGTTCGCCCTTAAGAGAGTCATGGTTACTCCCGCCGTTTACCCGCGCCTGCTTGAATTTTTTCACTTTGACATTGAGAGCACTGGGCAGAAATCACATTGCGTCAACACCAGCTGGGGCCCTCGCAATGCTTTGTTTTAATTAGACAGTCGGGTTCCCCAAATCCATGCCAGTTCTGAGTCGACCGTTGAGTGGCGGCCGAAGTGGCGCACCGCCAGGGGCGGTCCCTTGCAGCAGGGAAGATCCGCGGGAGGCCAAGGCACGGGACCGAGATCGGATCCGCGAAATGCCGACCAAAGCGCCAGCACCCGCACCGCCTGGCACGTTGGCACAAACCCGCTTCCCGACCACACCCGACGCGCCACGGTCCTCAGAGCCAATCCTTATCCCGAAGTTACGGAACCAATATGCCGACTTCCCTTACCTACATTAATCTATCGACTAGAGGCTCTTCACCTTGGAGACCTGCTGCGGATATGGGTACGAGCCGGCGCGACACCCCCGCGTGACACTCTCCCGGATTTTCAAGGTCCAAGGGGACGACCCGGACACCGCCGCAACTACGGTGCTCTTTGCGTTCCAAACCCTATCTCCCTGCTAGAGGATTCCAAGGAACTCGAAAGATTATGCAGAACAGAAAACTCTGCCCGGGTCTCCCGACGGCGTCTCCGGGTCCCTTTGGGTTACCCTGACGAGCTTCTCTGACGAGTGCCCGTAGATTCCGTTCCGCTGCCGGGTTCCGGAATAGGAACCGGATTCCCTTTCGCCCATCGAGGCGGAGCACGTGGAACGGCCCCCCACATCGACATCGGATTTCTCCTAGGGCTTAAGATCGACTGACTCGTGTGCAACGGCTAATCACATGAAACCCTTCTCCACATCAGCCCTGAAGGCCCTCGCTTGAGTTTTTGCTACTACCACCAAGATCTGCACCGGCGCGGCTCCAGGCCGGCCCACGCCCAGACCCTTCCGCGCACACCGCCTCGCCCTCCTACTCGACGGGGCTTCGCGCGCTCGCCGTCCCCAGAAGAGCGGCTCACGCCTATGCCTTCCGGCGGCCGGGTATAGGCACGCAGCTTTAGCGCCATCCATTTTCAGGGCTAGTTGCTTCGGCAGGTGAGTTGTTACACACTCCTTATCGGCTTCCGACTTCCATGGCCACCGTCCTGCTGTCTTAAGCAACCAACGCCTTTCATGGTCTCCAATGAGCTCCGGTTAAGGCGCCTTAACCCGGCGTTTGGTTCATCCCACAGCGCCATTCTGCTTACCAAAAATGGCCCACTTGGCACCCTGATCCGCCTCGCGGCTTCACCAGAGCAAGCCGGAGTTCTCGCCCATTTAAAATTTGAGCATAGGTTGAGGTCGTTTCGGCCCCAAGGCAAAATGGCCCACTTGGCACCCTGATCCGCCTCGCGGCTTCACTCGAGCAATCCGGAGTTCTCACCCATTTAAAGTTTGAGAATAGGTTGAGACTGTTTCGACCCCAAGGCCTCTAATCATTCGCTTTACCAGATGAGATTCGCCTACTTCTTGGCGAGCGCTAGCTATCCTGAGGGAAACCGGAGGGAACCAGCTACTAGATGGTTCGATTAGTCTTTCGCCCCTATATCCAGCTCAGACGATCGATTTGCACGTCAGAATCGCTGCGGACCTCCATCAGGGTTTCCCCTGACTTCGTCCTGACCAGGCATATTTCACCATCTTTCGGGTACCAACGTGTACGCTCCGAGAAGTAGTAGTAGTAGTAGTAGTATGGCTTTAGGGCGCACAACTGCATTGGATATTAGCGCCCTAGAGTAGTTAAAAGAGCCAAAAGAAAAAAAGCATAAAAACCACTAAAACAGAATTACCACACAAGGGTTAAAACCTGACAGAGAATAAAAAGGCTACCTAAGCCACATTAAAAACAAGGTACTATAAAAAAAACTACTCGAGAAAGGATAAAACCAAGATAAAAAATTAAACCCTACTGTACATCCCGCAGCGGCGGTGAAAATTAAAAAGTCCGGCGAGAAGGGTGGGGATGTCATAGTGACGCACGCAGCATAGTATAAAGGTGGCACTCCAATAAAAAAAGGCGCACCGTCAAAGGCTCGTTACACGAAGCACATTGCGGTGCGGCTTCCCCACGTAAAAGGTACTCATGGCTAAAACGGCAGTGTCCAATACGCAGCCGCGCTAAAATCACTTCATCACGGCGAGATGCACGCGAAGTAGTAGTCCAGAGAACAGGAAGGGACCTGACCCCTCTGAGGTTGTTCCCACGAACCCCCGACCATTCCGCGAACCAGCGCGAAAGAGTGGCCCGGCGCAGCAGCACACGAGCATCATTGGGAGGAACAGCGGTGCTAAAAAGTGGGATTTAAAATCGCAGACTTGGCAGCTGCGTCCGCTTGTTCATTCCCGCTCACACCTACGTGAGCAGGCACCGAAACAAACGGCATCAGCGAGCGAATGCAGGCGATTCTGAATACGCTGTATCAAAGGATGGAATGGATACAGCTCACGCAGGCCCTGTAGTGCACTGAGGGAATCGCTACCCATAACAAACTGCCTAAAATCCTGTCCCCGGATAAAAACAAGAGCTTGATAAATACCACACCACGGTCATCCTTTGAACCATCCGTGAAAATAGAACAATGGTTGGGAAACTGGGCCTGCCTATAGCACAGCGGAGGTTCAGCTGCCTCAGCAGACAAACTAATAACTGGGCGATCTGCTCCCCAGGATGTGCCACATAAAACACGTAAAATATTAAGTGCTCGATCACATCGAGCCCTCAAAGAAGAAATATGAGACGACCAGCTAAGCTTCCTGTCAAACACTAGGCCAAGAAACTTCACAGTTTCGGCGAAGGGCAGCGGGACCGGCCCAAGGTGTAGGGAAGGCGCCGCGTAACCTTTCCGACGCCAGAAGTTGACACAAACTGTTTTCTCGGCAGAAAAACGGAAACCAATAGCAACGCTCCAACTATGCAGACGGTCGAGACAGGCCTGAAGGCGACGCTCCAAAAGGCATGTGTGCCGAGAGCTGCAATAAATTGCAAAGTCGTCAACAAATAAGGATGAGGAAATTCCAGCAGGAAGACAATCAGAGATACGATCGATGGCGATGGTAAAGGGTGTGCAACTGAGAACCGAACCTTGAGGTATATCATTCTCCTGGCTAAATACGCGGGAGCAAACAGAACCAAAACGTACACGAAATACCCGCTTCTCCATAAACTCGCGGAGGAACACTGGAAGGAGGCCACGGCAGCCCCACTTATGCAACGTACGCAACAACCCAGCCCTCCAGCAAGTGTCATATGCTTTCTCGAAATCGAAAAATATGGCCACAGTTTGGCACTAGCGCAGAAATCTATTCAGGATATGAATCGAGAGGGAGACTATGTGGTCAGTCGAAGAGCGCTATCGGCGAAAGCCGCACTGGATATTGCAGAGGAGTTTCTCAGATTCGAGCCACCATCGTAACCGCCCATTGACCATGCGCTCCATCACCTTACAAGCTGCACTGGTGAGGGAGGTAGGACGGTAACTGGAAGGAAATCTACGATCCTTTCCCGGTTTTAAAATGGGAACACCCGTGGATTCACGCCAAGCCGTAGGACACACACCCGCTTGCCAAACACGGTTATATAGGCTCAGGAGATAAGAGTTTACCATCAGAAGAGAGGTGCTGCTGCATGGCAATGTGGATACCATCGGGTCCTGGAGCGGAATGCCGAGAAGATGCTAGTGAGGCATCCAGCTCTCGCATGCTAAAAGATGTGTTATAGCACTCAGTGGCAGAGGACCGGAAATAGAGACTGAGACACCACCTCCGTCTTAATGGCATGGAACGCCGGGTGAAATTGATGGAACTGGACACATTTGCGAATGTGCTGCCTAGCACGTCTGACACAGCAACCGGATCAACTAGTGTCGGTGCCCACGAGTAGCCCCGGTATGGAGGTACCAGTCTGCTTACCGGCAACACGGCGGAGCTTCTCCCACACAACGGATGAAGGTGTTGTGCGGTTAAAGGTAGATACAAGCGAATTCCATGAAGACCTTTTGCTATCTTGAATAATTCGGCGTGACCGTGCGAGTGTTTGTTTAAAAATGATCAAGTGCTCCAGCGTAGGGTGATGGCGAAATACCCTAAGAGCCCTCCTACGAGCACGAATGGCATCGCGGCACTCAGCAGTCCACCAAGGGACCGGTAAGCGTCTAGGTCGGGAAGATGTCTGGGGCATGGTTTGCTCTGCAGCAGAGAGTATAACACATTTAAATTGCTCCAGCATATGCTCGACGGTGTGGATCTGATGGTCGCCAAACACAGCCAGAGGAAAAGAGCGCCCAGTTGGACTTAGACAGCTGCCAAGTACTAGCGCGCGATGAGGAAATGCGGTGTGAAAGCATGGTGAGGAAAATGATCGCTGGAATGAGTATTAGATACTACGTTCCATTGGAAGCAGTGATCAATCTGTGCTGAACAAACAGAAAGGTCCAGGTGGGAAAGCGTGCCAGAAGAATCGGAAATGAAAGTAGGTTCACCGGTGTTCAGAACAGAGACTATTTTGATCGAAAAGGTGAGCAAGAACGGTTCCCCGCGCGCAGGCCCTAGGAGAACCCCATAGGGAGCAGGAGAGCCCTCCTCCGGTGTAACGTCAAACCGCATGGGAAGGTACTGGTGCAGGGCAAATGCATCTTGGGGGGCGAAGCTTTGTCTCCTGCAAACACAGAATCAGAGGGTTATATGACCGTAGTAAGAGCTGCAATTCGGCCCTATGGGCACGGACACCGCAGATATTCAACGTCAGGAGAGCCATGGAGCACAGAGTCGTGAAAGCTTACCGAATAATCATAATATGAGTTTGCAGCTGGGTTGCAAACGAATGGTGGAAACGAAGTAGATGGAGTTAAGGTGGGCGTTTCTTGTGCTTTGCACTCTTTGGACCCACAAGAGTATAGCCACCTTCGTCGGCGTTAATCTGCTGATGTTTGGGATGCTGAAGATCCCCTACGGCTCGTAGAACGAGAGGACTTGGAAGGTCTATCAGTGGCCTTGAGTTTCTTGCGACTGCGCTCATGAGGAGCAGCGACAGATGGTGTCGGTCTCACTAGCGGCTTAAGTGCAGGTTCGGGAGAAATAGAACTTGTGGCAGTGGGTGGTGTGAATGTTGAAGCCTGCGAGGTTGTTGTGGTCGGCGTCTGTTCAATTTGAGTACACGCGTCGGCTACAGGCACGGCTTGTAGTGCCACTGAGGAAACGAGTGCGGCGGAGCGCTGAGGCATAGCCTGAGATGGTCGCAGGCTGCAGATTTTGGAAGCGACGCCTGGCTTCCGGAAAAGTCAGGCGTTCCTTAACTCGCAGCTCCTGGATGGCCTTTTCCTCGAGAAAACGTGGACATTGCCGAGAGCTAGATGGATGCTTCCCTGTACAATGGACGTACAAGGGTCTCGAGCAGAAGCAGTTTCTCCGTGGGCAGCTTGTCCGCAACGTTCACAGGTAGCGTCGAAGGTGCACCGAGTTTGCGTGTGACCGAACCGTTGGCACCGAAAACAGCGCATTGGGTTTGGCACATATGGTCGCACAGAGACGCGTTCATATCCACAATATAGGTTCTCGGGTATTGTGCTGCCCTTAAAAGTCAGAAATACCGTACGCAGTGCCACTGATTCACCATCTCGTTTGCCGAGCAGACGTACGCTTGGCATACACCCTGGTCAGATAAATTAGTGATTATATCTGCTTCGGAAAGACCGTCTAAACAAGAGGTAGTTACGACGCTTCTACAGGTGTTCAAAGTCTTGTGAGGGGCCACCTTTATGGGGTAGGAATCCAACAAGGTGGCCTTCAGGAGTTTCTTGGACTGGTCTTCAGTCTTCGTTTCAATCAAAACCGTACCGTCTCGCGTTCGGGTGGCATTGGTCACTTTACCGCATATCCTGTCAATCTCGCGTTGTATGTAAAACGGACTGATATCTCGTATAGTTTCTTTTCACATGCCACGGTCACAACTATAAAGCGGTCAAAAGAAGAGGTTTTGCGCGGAGATAGCATTATGGAAAGACCTCCTTCCGGAACCGTCGGCGTCAGCCTGCCGTCCGGGAGTAGAGAGAAAAGACACCAAATTACTTTCCGGTCTGTGCCGCCTGGTAGACCCCTATCAGACCGATTTCAAGGAATACCTCAGAAGTGACCCTCCAGCCACCACTGCTGGTCCATACGGGTAAGCTCTTCACCATGTACAACCCGGCTTTAAGCCCCTACCACAGGTATAATAACCACCCGTGGCTCCCCACTTTAGGCCATGCTGCGTAATAAAGCAGACATGGATTCAGGGGACTTGTGGTTGATTACACTGGATTTTCCGTTAGCGGGAACACGACCGGTCCGTAATTCTAACCCAACAAGCAGCGCTCGTCGGGAAATTAAAACGGACCGGGCCCCCAAAGAAGCTACGTGGGTGTACATAACGGTATGGATGGGCTCCGCATCTAAGGCTTACACATAGGGGCAGTAGGAAGGGTCCACTCAACCTTCACGCCTGAGACCTGCGAAGAACACACATGTCGGAAGCCGCGCTGGAACCGTGGGACAGGAACCACGGAGATAGAATCAAGATCCCTGTTGGTGAGGCAGGAGTTAATAAATCTTAAGCCTTAATACTAACATGTAAAGAATAAGCCTAGAAGGGAAAGAAGATGAGGCGAGTAAATTCGCTCTCACAAAACAAACAAATATGCACACAAACACAAAACGTGGCTCAGTTGGTGGCGATGATGACATGGCGAGTGGCTCGGGAACCCCCGGGTGCGCCAAACCCGTACCTACCGTAGTAGCCCCTGGGGGGAACCGTGTGGAACTGACGGCCGCCAAACACAGTCAGAGCGGAAAAGAGAGCCCAGTACGACTTAGACAGCTGCCAAGTGCTCGCACGCGATGAGGGAATGTGGTGTGAAAGCAAGGTGAGAACACAAGGACAATGATCGCTGGAACGTTCAATTGGAAGCGGTGAGATAGCTGTGCTGAACAAACTGAAATCCCCAGGTGAGAAAGTGTGGCAGAAGAATCGGAAATGAAAGTAGGTTCACCGGTCTTCAAAACAGCAAGACTATATTGATCGAAAAGATCAGCGAGAATAGTCGACGCCTACAGGCCCTAGGGGAACCCCAAAGGGGATGGTGGGCATTGAAGTCACCTAACAGAAGAAAAGGTGCCGTGAGCTAAGACATAAGATGGACCAGAACAGCGGCGCAGAGGATAGACGAAGGCGGAGCATAGACATTACATACAGTGAAGGAGAAACCTGGAAGAGTAAGTCGGATAGCAACAGCTTGCAAGGTAGTGGTAAGCGAGAGGGGCTGACCGCTGATGTCATTGCACGTTAGTACCATAACACCCCAATGAGCAGGAGAGCCCTCCTCCGGTGGGAGGTCAAAACGCACCGGAAGGTATTGGTGGAGAACAAAAGTATCATGGGGGCGAAGCTTCTTCCCCTGCTGACACAGGACCAGCGGATTATAGGACCGCAGTAAAAGCTGCAGTTCCGCCCTATGTGTACGGACACCGCGGACATTTCAGGTAAGGAGAGCCATGTATTAGTAGTAGCAGTAGTAATAATAGTGCTTAAGGGCACACAACTGCCGAGGTTATTAGCGCCCTAAGGTAAACAAAAGAGCTAAAAATTAAAAGTCGTAAAACTGCTAAACCAGGAGTGCCGCACAAGCAATCATGTAGATCATATAAGGACTACCATAACCAGATTAACACCGAGGGACTCAAAGGTCGGTAAAATGATCAAACCCCGTGATAAAATTACACCCGACTATACATTTCGCAGCGGCGAACAAAAGTTAAAATTCCCTCACATGCAACAGGATTGTCGCCTAGCACGGTACGGAGGTCAGGAGACAGAGACAGGGACCCACACCGCACAGTAGAGGCGAACTCCAATACAAAATGACGCACCGTCAAGGGCTTATTGCACGGAGCACATTGAGGAGCGGCTTCCCCACGTGAAAGGTACTCATGGCTAAAACAGCAAAGTCCAATACGCAGTCGCGCTAAAGTAACTTCATCGCGGCGAGATGCACGCCAAGAAGTAGTCCAGGGGACAGGAAGGCACTTGACCTCTCTGAGTTTGTTCCCACGCACCCCAGACCATTCCGCGAACCAGCGCGAAAGAATGGCCCGGCGCAGGAGGACGCGAGCATCACTGGGAGGAACAGTGGAGCTAAAAACGTTAGGACTTAAAATTGCAGACTTGGAAGCTACGTCCGCTTGCTCATTCCCGCTCACACCTACGTGGCCAGGAACCCAAACAAACGACACGCTGACGCCAGCATCAGCGAGCGAATGCAGGCAATCCTGAATACGCGGTATCAAAGGATGGTATAGATACAGCTCACGAAGGCCCTGTAGTGCACCGAAGGAATCGCTACAGATAACAAGCCGCCTAAAATCCTGTTCCGGGATAAAAACCAGAGCTGAACTGAAAAGTTCGGCGGTAAAAATTGAAAACTGCCCCAATAGGTGAAACGCGAAACTCCGCGAATTAAAAACAAAAGCGCATTCCACACCACGGTCATCCTTTGAAGCATCCGTGAAAATAACACAATAGTTAGGAAACTCGGCCTGCAACTCTAAAAAAGCGGAGCGGAAGGCCGACGCCGGAGTAACTGATTTCGGCGTAGGTGGACTGGGGTGTCCCAGCATAACCAAGGAGGGGATGAACATTCCTCCAGTGATAGCAGGTCCGGTAGCTGAACATGCAACAGGCGAAGCAGTTCACGAAAGCGAACCCCGGCAGGAAGCAAGGCCAGCGCACTAACAGCATATTGACGGTCAAGAGACTCGTCAAAGAATAACTTGAAAGACGGGTGATCCCAAAAAATGGAAATGGCCTGTTATTTATGGACGCTCTTTAACTGCTGTGGTTCCCAGCGTCCTACGGCGAAGAGGGTACAACTGAAAACCGAACCTTGAGGTACTCCATTCTCCTGACTAATACGCGGGAGCAAACAGAACCCACATGTACACGAAATACCCGCTTCTGCATAAACACCCGGAGGAACACTGGAAGGGGGCCACGGTAGCCCCACTCATGCAACGTACGCAATAAGCCAGCCCTCCAGCAGGTGTCATATGCTTTCTCGAGATCGAAGAAAATGGCCACGGTTTAGCACTTGCGCAGAAATCCATTCAGAATATGAGTCGAGAGGAAGGCTATACCGGGTTGTCCTTTTATGGCACAATCCTTAGCTTCGTGATCAAGTTCTCCGCAACGGAAACATACAGATTGAATTGACTTACAATATTTGGCAATATGCCCATATGTTTGGCATTTCATGCATTTGGATATAAAGTCCTTTATCGTCACCGCTTGAAATCCTAAATATACTTTTCCTTGATTGGCTAACAAATACCGTATCTTAGAAGACACTTCAATAACATGGTGTACTGCTCTTCTATCCTTTGGTCCTGTTTTAAAACGAAATTTTACTGTTTGATGAAATTCCTCTCTAGACATTTCATTCTCAAAATTCTGATGATATAAATTGTCTTTTAATACTTCCACACTTTCGCATGCTAACACAGTATACATAATCAACAATGGATTCCTTTTCTTTGGTAATTGCATTATAATATCCTTATCTTTAAGATATTTCCTGTCAATTACTTTGGCTATGTCATCCGGGGACCCTACCTCAACAATGCCTGCTTTCCCGGCTGACCTCACATTGGTGATTTTAATTTTCTGTTCTGCTGGTTTAAAATTTTGCATTAAAGTCTTTTGTACATATCTTGTATCCTTTCCTTTCGTTGATGTTACAAATACATGTTTTCTATTTTCCATTGTTTTTTGAAGCTTTTCCATTCTCCCTGTCGTCAATTTGGGTGTTGCTGCAACATTTGCATAAGATAATGTCATCTTCAAATCTTCATTACACTCTCTTACATTTACCTCCGTTTGCATTGCTGCTACACTTATTCTTAGCTTTATATGCTCCTCTTGTATTTTGGAAATATATAAAAATATATCCTCTTTCGTTTTCACTTGCATTTCATCTTTTGCCACTATTTGATTTAATTCTGTAAAAAGGTATGCAAATCTATCCTCCACACCTGAGAGCTTCTGTTCCAAAATTCTTACGGATTAGGTGTCCATTATTCCGCCTTTCCTCAAACTTTGCGGTGAAAAAACATCTCTCCATATAAATTCAAATAATTTATTTAATTTGGGGGTAAAACCTCAGAATTATATCAATGAATATCAATCCGGGGTGAATTATATGATTAATATGCTACCTACAGTGATTTTCATTGATTTGATCCTAATACTCTCTTTTTACTACTTTTTGTCCTTAAAGCCTCTTTTTCCTACTACTTTTTATATCACCTCTTTGCATAGGCTGTTCTCCTGATACCTCCAACCCATAAAATTCCCCTTTTTTTTCAGAATTTTCTCAAATGTTAATTCTAACAATTCAAATTTGTACCTTAGGGTACTAACACCTTATTTAACTCAACTACTTAGGGTTTCATATTATTTTCGCTTCACTAAATCAAAAAACTCACCAACCACCGTAGGCCGCGAGATGGCCCATCTCGTACCCACAACGATTGGTAAGACTTCTCCATCAGGGTGCCCGAATCCCTGACAGTTACGGTAGTAGGGCCTCGTACTTACTGACTTTATCCTCCCAGACTCGGCGTAAGTATTCTCCATCTTCGTGACGGACTGTTACATCGACCACGAAGACCCTTTCCTGGCGGGAAATGACCAGGTCCGGTTTGAGTCGTACTCACCCCTCTCTTGTTATTACTGCCGTCTTGTCCCTTTTAACTTTAGCTAGTATGAAATCCTTGATTTCATCGTGCCGGTGGATCCTCATGGCCTTGGTGTGCATACATAGGCCGAGGATATGTCCGAGTGTGTCAAGCTTCAGGCCACATTGCCTACAGTTCAGATCCGCCTGCCGCACAGCCCTGTTTAGAGTGGTTCTGTTTCCTACGGTACTCGTTCTGAACTTCATTGCCGTAATAAAACGACTAGATTTCAGGAGTCCCGGGTCGAGCATTATCGTGTTAGGAACTTTATCTCCGGCAAGGGACCAAACCGCACGACCTTGCGCAGGGAGGGCCGCCCACTTCGTCAATTCCTGTTTGTCCATCCGGTTCCTCCAAGAGCCAATTTCCCTCACACCATAAGGGACGCAGAGGCGAGCAGATGTCAGCCCATCCAGACGAGCCTTCAGGGCCGGCCGTAATGCCTTGGCCACCGGGTCAACACTCTCATTGCCAGAGGCCTAGCTTCAGGGCCTGAGAGACCACAGATACCTCTAGCCTCTTCAGTCCGAGACCCCATCCTTCTTAGCACAGTGAATCTCCCTGACCGTAACCCGCACCTTTCGATCAAGCTCTTGGAGCTGAGTAATGGTCGGCACAGCCAGCAGCATCTGATGCAGGAAATGCGGGATGAGGTAGGTCGACAAAAGAGAACATCCGTCCGGGCTTAGAGCCAACCGCTTCAGCCGGTGCAACACCGAGGAAAAGTGCTCTCTTGTAGTCCAGAAGTCGATACAACCAGGTATTGCAATTTATCCTCAGGCACTGAACATGGAATAGCTTCGCAGTTCTGGTGCCGGTTCCATATGACGCCACGAGTCTCTCGTATGGATTACCTGGAAGGCGTAACTCTTGCCAGCCGCTACGCTCATGCCCAGGTCCCGCAGATAAGTACCCGTGACGCTAAGGAACTCACTAGCTTTGGAGACATCCAACGCCACAAGAATAAGGTTAACGGCAAAGGCTAGGCAAGAAGGTTAACGGCAAAGGCTAGGCAAGACAAGTCAGTGCCCCTATCTTGTACCCTGACATCGCCTCTAGTTTAAGCATCAGCGGTTCCAAGATTAGGTTAAAGAATGAGAGGATCTCCTTGTTTAACTTCTCGCTGAAGGCACAATTCACATCCTTGTCCCCTGCTTTAATTACCGTGCGCGCATCCCGGTAGGACTGGTGGTTATGACGTTCCTACGGAGAGCGGCGGAAATCGCCTGGTGAGGCAGAGTGACGAATACCTTTGAGACATCTATCTGACCGCTCACCATTCTGTCAGCAATCTGGGATTGCCTCAGTACCTCCGAGAAAATACGCACGTTTTTAAGCAGCCGGCTTCTGCCACAAACCCCTTTTGTCGAGAGGAAAGGTGAATTACCCTCCGGGGTAGCTCGTCAATCAATCCCCAGAAGAGACGACCGACCATCGACCCGATGGTTAATGGGCGGTAGTTTGTGACTATGGTTATGTCTTTCCCTTGTTTGGGAATGAGGGTGGTTCTGCAGGTTCTCCAGTGCCCGTGTGGTTCTAACAAGCAGTGCGGCGTTATATAAGGCGCTCAGAACTATTGCGGCCGGCTTACCTGCAATGTCCCATTGCCTGATCCCGTCTAAGCCAGGAGCGGAAGTCTTCTTGATTCGTCTCGCTCATAGGCGAACCTCGTCAGGAGTGAACAAATGAAGGTCGTCCTCTCTAGGGATGTCCGGCTCATCCTTCACTCCCTCCGTGTCAGGAAAGGCTTCGCGTGATCGTGTGCCCCACAAGGAGTCGTAGAGTTTCTTTACGTGAACACGTTTAAGCGCCCGCGCATCAGCCTTGTCTCCTGTAGGGTAGGTGCCTTTCAAGGCGTGCTTAGCCAGTACCTTCGGAGCCTCCTAAAAGATGTCTTGGTGTTCGGCATAGCGGAACTTCTTCCTCGCGTTCTTTCGTCGGCCACGATGCCGAGTCCGTCGCCCTGAACCTTGGTCTGTATCCACAGCGGGTGCCAGATGCTTAACCACGTGGTCATATAGCGAATATATGGCCACTTCCGTGGCTTCCTCGACCCCAAAGTGTGATTACTTTAGCAATGTCCAGGTCCTCCGCCTCCTTAGACGTGGATCTGTAAGAAAACCCTAGGAACATTTCCGTCAGGTTATGCCTCCATAAGCAGTCCGCTATTGTACAGGCGCTCAGTGGCATCCCCTCGGTTCTCCTGAGGACAACTCCGCGGCACTCCCTCAAGTGGCATAGCCGGGGCGGGGGGGGGGGGGTCTGGGTGGCCGCGGAGTTGTCCTCCGGAGCACCTGGTCATTTCCCGCCAGGAAAGGGTCTTCGTGGTCGATGTAACAGTCCGCCACGAAGATGGAGAATACTTTACGCCGAGTCTGGGAGGATAAAGTCAGTAAGTACGAGGCCCTACTACCGTAACTGTCAGGGTTTCGGCACCCTGATGGAGAATTCTTACCAATCGTCGTGGGTACGAGATGGGTCATCCCGCGGCCTACGGTCGCGGGGCTGAATAAGCTAGCTCTCGGCGACCACTCGACGCCAAAGACTGTGAGTCTGATGGCGTTGAGAGGTTCGATTGAGATCTACCATGCTTTTATGGATTACTCCGGCCCTCTCATCCCTGATCCTGAGATCAGCCTCTCTGCCCCCAGGAATTGACGGTCAGCACATGTCAACAAAGGAATACACCATTCCATTTCTAGTCAGGCCCTGGCTGGTCCGGGGCCGCCCGGGTACTGTGGGGAGGCGATATATACCAGACCTGCAGTACCCAATAAATGCGTAGGCTGTATACACCTTTCGCATTTCTCGCCTGAGGGAGAGGTGGCCCTGCGAACCATTTTATGGGGATCGTTTTAGCCAGAACTTAAAAAACCCACACTACCCGGTGACAGGGGTGCGAGTCACACTACGGTGTTGCGGCACGTCCGCTTCGGCGGAGTGGGTGCCTTCGCGTGTCTTCCCTGTTATGGTCAATAGCTCAACCGAATCCCATCGCCTTCGGAAGTCTCGCCTGTCTGGTTCTCCAAACTCTGCAGTGGCAATAGCCAACTGGGACGGGAGTAGCTCGTTTCAGAATTGCAGGGCATATGCCGGCCTTGTGCTGCGCCTACCTGTAGTCCCGCACGATATAGATTCTCAGGTCACCACGCCTGAATCTCCTGTTGTAATAGCCAAATGCCTCATCTAATTAGTAAAGCGCATGAATGGATTAACAAGATTCCACACTCTGATTTAAAAACTTAGGCATCAGAGTAAGAAAGATTTTTTATATTGTTTTATTTTTTTATTATTATTTATGTTTTTTGCTTTTTTTATTTTTTTATTTATTTTTTATTTATTTTTTGTATTTATTTTATATACTTTTTATTTCTTTATATTTTTTATTTATATATCTTTTTTATTTTTTGTGTCCCTATAGCAGCGCTAAGACATATTTTAAGGACCCAGCATGAGAATGGAAAGTGCGTAACGTTTCCAGTACCAGATGCAGTTGACAGAATGGAATTACACAGCAAAAATATACCCCGGAACCAGCAAAATTAAGGATATTGTTAACAGTTTTTGAGAGAACGAAAGATTTTTTGACCTGGACGAAATTTGTGGGAACTTTGTAATGTTACGGAAGAGTGGCATAGCAGAGATGCTTAAACTTTTATGTTCACATTAGACAGGATAAATTTATATAGGAGCAAGAACTGTAACAAAGCAAAACCTACCATGATAATTCCGCATACATCCAGTGCTACAGAAAATTTTATTAATAGAACACAACAATCAGTTAAGACAAAATTGGGTGAAAAAGCAAAGTTTTTCAATAAATAACAAACCACTCATTACTTTTAAAATTCCAAATTCACCAAAATTATTAAGAAACAATAAATCTCCAGTAAAAAAGAAGATACAAAAGAAGTATAAAAGGTAGACTTTCAACCAGTGAACAAGATGAGATGGGATTATAGAAATCTAATATATATTAAACCCAGAAACAATGGACCAAGAAGAAGATTGTCAGTACCAGAGTATGGATTAAGATTTGGAAAAATAAATGCACCAGATCAAAAACTAATGATGGAAATAAGGCGACTTAATAGATGACAGCCAACATGATATTGTTAGCATTCACGAACCCTATATTATAAAAAGCAAACTTATGCACATACCTGTTACGGCAAGAACCACTTTAGAAGGAAATAGTGCAAAAGCAACAATTGTAATAATTCATAAGGATATACAAATGGCAAAAATGTCACATTGCTACGAATGCGTAAATTGTATAGAATTAACGACGAAAGGAGTAAGTTTTATACTATGTAATCACTACTTTCAATACATGTACGATGTTGAAATACATTTGCACAAACTGAGGGATATTTTGGACGCATATAATGGAAAACCAATTTTATTTAGGATGGATGCAAATGCAAAATCAAGATGGTGGTGGAGTAAATACACAGATATAAGAGAAGCAATGAAGGAACTGATTGCAAATTACTGTTTAAATGTTTATAACCAACCAAACAACACTTATACATTCGAAAATAGTACAGACGCCAAAGAAAAGAGAGATTCCACTTGCAAGATGTTACATAACACACAATAGAAAATTGGAAAGTAGCCCAAAATTTGACAAGTGACCATAATTTAATATGCTCTGACCTCATCACACGACATGGAGAACAGTGGTAGTAGTAGCTGTAGCAATATGGCTTTAGGGCGCACAACTATATTGGTTATTAGCGCCCTAGGCTAAATAAAAGAGCTAAAAGTTAATAGGCATAAAAGCCGCTAAAAACAGAAGCATCACACAAGGTAGCAGTGGTAATATAGTTTTAGGGCGCACAACTGCAAAGGTCATTAGCGCCCTAGGGTAAATAAAAGAGCTAAATTTTACAAGGCATAAAAACCACTAAAACAGGAGTACCGCACAAGGGTTAAAACCAGGGATAAGGTAAAAGGGCTACCAAAGCCAGACTAAAACCGAGGGACTAAAAACACAAGTCGGTAAAAGGTAAAACCGAGAGATAAAATTGAACCCTACAGTACATCCCGCAGCGCCAGAGAAAATTAAAAAGTCTCCGTCACAAGATACAGGGTTGGGGACGTCAATAGGCAGACACAGAGAGGCACGCAGCAAAGTATAAATGTGGCACCCCAATAAAAAATGACGCACCGTCAATGGCTCGTTACACGAACCACATTGCGGTTCGGGTTCCCCACATAAAAGATAGTGGTGGCTAAAACGGCAGTGCCCTATACGCAGTCGCGCTAAAATCACTACAGCGTCGCGCCATGCTCGCGTGGAGGTAGGCCAGGGGACAAGAAGGAACTTAACTTCTTTCAGCTTGTTGCCACGCACGCCGTACCATTCCGCGAACCAGCGCGAATGAACGGCCCGGCGCAGGAGAACAACATCCAGAGGAACAGTGGAGCTAAAAACATTAGTCAATAAAATTGCAGACTTGGCAGCTTTGTCCGCCTGTTCGTTACCGCACACACGCACGTGGCCAAGAACCCAAACCAACAACACGCTACTGCCAGCGTGAGCGAGCAAGTGCTGAATACGCTGCATCAAAGGATGGTAAGGATACAGCTCACGAAGGCTTTGTAGTGCACTGAGGGAATCCCTACATATAACAAACTGCCTAGAATCCTATACGCGGATAAAAACAAGAGCTTGATAGATATTAAGAAGTTCTGCGGTAAAAACCAAACGCAGCCCCGAAAGATGAAATGTATAACTCCGTGTTTTAAAAACAAAAGGACATCTCACACCACGGTTTTCCTTGGAACCATCCGTGTAAATAAAACATTGGTTAGGAAACTCGGCCTGCAAAGCTAAAAAATGCGGAGCGGAAGACCGAAGATGGAGTCAGTGACTTCAGCATGGAGTCTAACCCATAATGGAACAGGGTGTCGCAACGTAACCAAGGGGGGAATGAACATTCCCCAGTGGAAATATAGGCGGTAGGCAAACATGCAAGAGCCGAAGGAGACGAAAACGAACCCACACCGGAATCAAGGCCTATGCGCTGACAGCATATTGACGGTCAAGAGACTCGGTAAAGAATAACTTGAAGGAGGAGTTATCTGGCATGACAAAGGCGGAGACCATAGCTGTAAAGAGGAACCTCACGCCTATAGCACAGTGTAGGTTCAGCAGTCTCCGCACACAAACTAATAACCGGACTAGTTGGAAAAGCACCTACGGCCAGATGAATCCTGCGAAGGTGAACTGGGTTTAAAAGGCGTAAAAACGTAGGACATGCCAAAGGGTACACCATGCACCCGTAATCAATTTTAGAGGGACAAGGGAATGGTACAGCTATAAACACTCTGCACGATCTGCTCCACAGAATGTGCCACATAAAACACGTTAAATATTTAGTGACCGATCACATCTAGCCCTCACCGAAGAGATATGGGATGACATGCTAAGCTTTCTGTCGAACACCAAGCTGAGAAACCTTACAGTTTTGGCGAAGGGCAGCGGTCCCGGCTCAAGTTGTAGAGAAGGCGGATCGTAATGTTTTCGACGCCAGAACTGTCTTTCCGGAAGAAAATCGAAAACCATTTCCAACACTCCAAGCGTGTAGACGATCAAGACATGCCTGCAGGCGACGCTCTAAAAGGTGAGTGCGCCGACAGGTGCAATTAATTGCAAAATCGTCCACCTATAAGGAAAAATCTGCAGGAACACACTCTGCAATAGGTTTGATGGCGATAGAAAGAGTAACACTGAGTACCGACCCTTGAGGTACTCCGTTCTCCTGACTGAAAACACGAGAGCAAACAAGATCCACACGCACAGGAAACACCCTGTTCATCATGAACTCCACGAGGAACACAGGAAGGCGGCCACGGCAGCCCCAATTATGCAATGGTCGCAATATACCAGTCTTCCAGCAAGTGTCATAAGATTTCTTGAGATCTTAAAATAATGGCCACAGTTTGGCACTTGCGCAGAAATCCAATCAGGATGTGAGTCGAGAGGGAGACTAGGTGGTCAGTCGAGGAGCGGTATTGGCGAATTGGATATTGCAGACCACTTTCTCAGACTCGAACCACCATCGTAACCGCTCACTGATCATGCGCTTTATCACCTTACAAACAGCACTTGTGAGGGAGACAGGACAGTAATTGGAAGCAATCTACGATCCTTTCCCGGTTTTAAAATGGGAATAATTGTGGCTTCACGCCAAGCCGTAGGAAAAACACCCTCTTACCAAACGCGGTTATATAGGCTAAGGAGATAAGAGAGGTGCTGCAGCATTGCGATGTGAATACCATTAGGTCCTGGAGCGGAATGCCGAGATGCTAATGAGGCATTCGGCTCTAGCATGCTAAAAAATGTGTTATAGCACTCGGTGTCAAAGGACCGGAAAGAGAGGCCCTGGCACTCCACGTTTGCAAATATGCTACCGAGGACGTCTGCCACAGCAACCGGATTAACTACGGTGTCGGTGTTCAGTTTAAGCTTTCTCTTTTTCGTTGGCCTTCGGCTACCTCCAGTGTGGTCGCAACCGGACACAATTCCAGATTGCCATCGCTGGCATCAAGTGTCCGAACAAGTCTAGCGGGTGCTGTTAGGAGAGCGAGAGCGACTTGCACTACGAACAGGCGATTTACGAATCGGGTGGGCAGAAACAGTGGCGGAAGATGCAGATGGCACAGGAGATGGTGGCGCTACCTTTGGAGGAGAAACGTATTCGGAGGATGCGGTCTGGATACCTATAGACACATGGACACCAGGACCAAGGAGCTATGGCGGCAATGCTGGGCTTCGAACCTTACACCAACATCGAAGATAGCAACGACCATTTCGCCAAAACCACAAACTACAAAATTGTGTTCTGCGAGCAAAGTAAAGAAACTGAAAGCATCATTCAGTGAACAGTGCTTAAAATGTCCGAATCGGAATGCTGTGCTTCAAAATATCCAGCATTAAGTGTCATAGTGGTAAACTTAGAAAAAAAAACTCAGAATAATCATCCTTGTGAGCAATCTGTAATCTTGAGTTTATTGGTGTTAAAATCTTGTGCTGAATCAACAGTGTATATCTTACTGTATTCAATGTAGAGTTAAACGTAGTATTAATGAAAACTCAAAAAAAAAATCCAATCTTTGTTTTCAATGTATTCAGTCCTTATCAATAATAATCAATATTGTACTTCATACGGTATCCAAAAAATAATTAAATAAAAAAAAGATATCACAGATTAGCCATCCATGGGGTCAACGTTAATCCTCCCGCTACCGGCGCACAGGTTTCAAAGTTACTGCCATCGCACTTAATAGCGACACCAGCGCCCCTAGCGGCAGGATTAACAGTAATCCACTTGGCTAATCCGGGATTAACACTACTATGGGCGCACAATTACTAAGGATATTAGCGCCCTAGGGTTAAAAATTAAAAGGATTAAAAACACTAAAACTGGACTACCACACAAAAGGTAAAACCAAGGATACAATACAAAAAGCGACCACGGTGAGACTAAAGTCGAGGGACTGTAATATCGCAGAGGAGAACGCCACTGAGGGAACATGAAAAGTAACTTAAAAGACGAGTCGGTAGAAATATAAAGCCCCCAGATAAAATTCAACCCGACTGTACATCCCGCAGTGGCGCTCACACAGGTTATTACCTAGTAAGATCGGCGGCTAGGAACAAAGATGTGCGCAGCACCGTAAAAACGCGTCACTCCGATAGAAGATGTCGCACCGTCAAAAGCTCATTACATGAAGTACATTGAGGTGCGGGTTCCTCACGTTAAAGATGCTGGTGGCTAAAAAGGCAATGCACAATTCGCAGTCGCGCTAAAATCACTTCTTCGGGGCGACAAGCACGCGAGGAGGTAGCCCAGGGGAAGCGGAGTTGATTTCTCTTAAGTTTATTACAACGCAGCCCAGACCATTCCGCGAACCAGCGCGAAAAGATGGCCCACCGCAGGTGAGCAGGCATACCTGGAGAAACCGTAGATTTAAAAACAGTGGCCAATAGAATGGCAGATTTGGCAGCAGCATCCGCCTGTTCGTTACCGCTCACACCTACGTGGCGAGAAACCCAAACAAACGACACACTGACGCCCAGCGACAGCAGGAGAGTGCAGGTGATCCTATATACACTGTATCAATGGATGGTATGGATACAGCTCACGAAGGCCCTGCACTGCACTGAGGGAATCGCTACAGATTACGAACTGCCTCAAGTCTTGTTCCCGCATAAAACATAAAACGCTGAGCTTCATAATACAAAGTTCGGGTATAAAAATCGAACACTGCTCCAGAAGATGAAATCCAGTACTCCGCGAATGAATGACAAAAGCACATCCCACGCCACGGCCATCTTTGGAGCCATCCGTGTAAATGAAACAGTGGTTCTGAAATTCGGCTGCCAGCTCTAAGGCGGAACGGAAGGCCGAGGACGGAGACGTTGATTTCGGCATGGATGTCAACCCAAGGTGGAAGGGACTTTCGCAGTGTAACCAAGGGGAAAGCAACCTTCCCCCAGTGGCAAAAGAGGCGGTAGACGAACATCTAAGAGCCGAAACGAACAAAACGAACCCCGCGGGAAGCAATGCCACCACACTAACTGCATATTGATGGTCAGAGACTCGTCAAAGAATAACTGCGAAGTAGGGTGACCTGTTATGCATGGAGTCGGATAGCATAACTGCACAGAAGAACGTCACGCCAATGGTATAGTGGAGGTTCAGCGACCTCCGCATACAAACTAACAACTGGGCTAGTCGGAAAGCCACCAAGCACTAGCCGATTCAAGCGATTGTGAACAGCAAAGCCGAAGGCCGAGCAGAAAAGAACACAATGCTCCCGTAATCAAGCTTGGAGCGGACAAGCGAACAGTAAGGCTGCAATAGCACGGTGCGATCGGCTCCCCAGGATGTACCACATAAAACACGCAAAATATTAAGCGATTGATCACATCGAGCTTTCAAGGAAGCGATATGAGACGACCAGGTAAGCTTCCTATCAAATGATAAGCCGAGAAACTTTACCGTTTAGGCGAAGGACAACGGTTGGGGCCCGAGGCGGAAAGGAAAGTAGTAGCGTTTCCGATGCCAGAAGTTGACACATACCGTCCTTTCAACAGCAAAATGGAAACCACTTTCAAAGCCCAAACAGAGACAGTCGAAACAAGCTCGGAGGCGACGCTCCAAAAGGCATGTGCGCCGAGAGCTGCAATAAATTCCAAAGTTGTCAACAAATAAAGAGGAGGAAATACGAGCTGGAAGACAGTCAACGATAGAATTGATGGTGATAACGAAGAGAGTGCAACTGAGTACCGACCCTTGAGGTACTTCATTCTACTGACTAAAAACATGGGAGCAGACAGAGCCCACACGCACACGAAACAGCCGTTTCTCCATAAACTCTCGCAGGAATACTGGACGGCGGCCACGACAGCCCCACTTATGCAATGCCGCAATAGCCAGTCCTCCAGTGTCATAAGCTTTCTCTAGGTCGATAAATATGGCCACAGTTTGACACTTTCGCAGTAATCCATTAAGGATGCGAGTCGAGAGGGAGACAAGGTGGTCAGTCGAGGAGCGGTATCGGCAAAAGCCGCATTGGATATTGCACAGAAGTTTCCCACACTCAAGACACCATCGTAACCGTCCATTGATCATGCGCTCCATCACCTTACAAACTACACTGGTAAAGGAGATAGGACGGTAACTGGAAGGATTTCCACGATCCTTTCCCGGTTTTAATATTGGAACGATAGTTTCGCGCCAAGCCGCAGGAAAAACACCCTCATGCCAAATGCGATTATAGAGGCTCAGGAGATAAAGCTTACCGTCCAAAGAGAGGTGTTGTAGCATTGCGAGATGGATATAATTAGGTCCTGGAGCGCAGAGACGAGAAGATACTAAGGAGGCATCCAGCTCCCAGATGTTAAAATTTGAGTTATAGCACTCAGTTCCAGAAATTCGAAAAGAGAACCCCTGAGACTCAACCTTCACCTTAATGGCACGAAACGCCGGGTGATAATTGGTGGAACTGGACACATTGGTGAATGTACTATTAAAGGCGTCGGCAACAGCAAGTGGGTCAGCGAAGATGTCAGTTCCCACGAGAAGCCCCGGTATTGCAGAACTAGTCTGTTTACCGGCAACACGGCGGAGCTTCTCCCACAGACCGAATGAAGGTGATGTGCGATTAAAGGTAGACACAAACGAAGTCCAGGAAGCCCGCTTGCTATCCTGAATAATGCGAAATGCCCTGGCGCAGTATTGTTTGAATGTGATCAAATGCTCCAGCATATTACGATGTTGAAATACCCTAAGAGCCGTCCTGCAAGCAAGAATGGCATCGCGGCACTCAGCAGTCCACCACGGAACCGGTACCCTTTTAGGGTAGGAAGACGATCGGGCAGATGGTGTCAGAACTAAGGGCTTACAACAGATTCTGGAGAAATGGCACCTGCGGCAATGGACCGTATGGATTTAAGCCTACAAAGTCGGTGCGGTCGGCAACTGGTCGGTCTGAGTACAGGCGTCGGAGACTGGCAGTTTGTATCGCCACCAAGATAACAGGAGTGCGGTGGATCGCTGAGGCGTAGCCTGAGGGAGCCGCAGGATACAGCTGTTGGAATCGACGCCTGGCTTCCGGAAAGGTCAGGCGTTCCTTCACGCGCAACTCCTGTATGGCCTTACGCAGGAAAGGTCTCGACTACAAGAGGCTTCACCGTGAGCAGGTTATCCACAACGGTCACACGTAGCGTCGAATGTGCAGACTTTGGATGTGACCAAACTTCTAAAAATGGAAGCAACGCACAGGGTTTGGCACAAACGGCCGCACAGCAGCGCGTTTATAACCACATCAAAGTGCCTCCGGTAAGGTGGTAGCCTTGAATGTTAGGAACACACCATAACGGAACCGACTGACCCTCACGTTTGCCTTGAAGACGTACGCCTGGCAGACATCCTGGTCGGAGAGATTGGAAACAATTTCTGCGTCTGAAAGAGTCTAAACAAGAGGTGGTCACCACGCCCCTACAGGTGTTTCAAGATTTGTGCGGGACCACCGCTATCGGGAAGGAACCCAATAGGACGACCTTCAAGAGTTCCTTGGACTGGTCTTAGGTCTTGGTTTCCGGTAACAGCGCACCGTCTCTAGTCCGGGTAGCATTGGTCACTTTGCCACAGATCCTATTTCTCGTTGAATATAAAGTGGGTTAATGTCTCGCATAGTCTTAAATTCATAAGCCAAGGTCATAATAAAAAAGCAGTCAAAAATAGAAGTTTTGCGCGGAGAGACCATGTTGCAAGGACCCGTTGGCGTCAGCCTGCCATCCTGGGATAGAGTAAAAAGACACCAAAAAACTTTCCGGTCTGTGCCACCTGGTAGACCCCTACCAGATCGATCCCAAAGAGTACGTCAGGAGTTACCCACCAGCCACTACTATTGGTCTATACGGGTAAGCCCTTCACCATGTACAACCCGGCTTTAAGCCCCTACCACAGGTATAACCACCTGTGGCTCCCCACTTTAGGCCATGCTGCGTAATGACACAGACATGGATTCAGGGGACTTGTGGTTGATTACACAGATTTCCGTTAGCCGTAACACGACCGGTCCGTGATTCTAAACCAACGAACAGCGTTCGTCGGGAGCTTAAAACGGACCAGGCGCCCAAGGAAGCTACGTGGGTGTACATAACGGTATGGACGGGTTCTGCACCTAAGGCTTACCCAAAGATCAACGAAATATGCCGAAAGACAAATGAACTGTAGAACAAAATTTAAGTGGTGTGTCGGTTATCCCATACAAGATCATACTGGAAAAAATAAGAGCACTAGAGTATACATCTACAATTGAAAAAGAAAATGGAGAGAAGACCAAAACTTGGAAGCACTATGAATTTCCTTTTGGAGAAATTGCTACCACGGGATTGCGACGGAGATGAATTAGATGAGCACAAGGAGAAAAAAACACTTTATAGCGAGCAATATAGTGGAAAATGAATAGTATACCCATATGATATAGGAATTAAAGCTGCACTTCGAGAAGGCAAAAGGAATAAATATCCGGATGGAATAGTGACAGAAGCTATAAAAAATTTAAAAGAAAAGTTATCACCAGTATTTACCAAACTGTTAAATGAGTGCTTTTACCTTGGAAAAGTTCCCTATTGCTGGAAGGAACCCAAGGTATTTTTAAGAACGGCAAAGATAAGCATTTATCACAAGCGAAATCTTATAGACCAATCTACCTACTTAATACACTTGGTAAATCAAAGCAATAATTACTTTATAAACGCAATATGGAATATAGAAGTATAGGAATGAGTAATAAGGAATTTGTTTTAGGAGAAATAGATCAACGGAGGATGTGATATATCACGTCTTGAGCATCCCTAAGAACAAAAGTAGGTAGTGGCAATATTCTTCGATACACAAGGCGCAATTGGTAACCTATGGCGGCCTGAATTATTTAAAATTTTGAGGAATAAAGATTACACAATAACCGTATGCAATAGCATATAGAGCTATGTTACAGATAGAGGAGTGTATACATAAACCACGCCAGGAAGAATTGAGAGAGAAATCAATAACGGATGTCCCTAAGGTTCCATTTTGGGACCCTTGTTTTGGGATATAGCAACCAAACCAATGCTAGATGAAAGTGGAAATATAGAAGTACGAGAAATTATAGCCTATGCAGACGAGCTAATGATTTTGGTTGAAGCCAAGAACAGAATAGAATTGCCAGAAAAATCAAAGAATATGATACAAGTACTTGAAAATTAGAGTACCAGAGCGAAATTGAAACTTGCCCCACATAAATCAGCCTATATGATGTTTAAGGGAGAAATAAAGAGAGGTCCTATATTTAAAATCTATAATCAAAGCATCTAAAGGCACAAATCGGTTTAAATATTTAGGCATCGAGTTGGATGAAAATGTGCTTTCTAATAATCACCTGAAGTATGTTAAAGATAAGCGGTAAATATTGCAATGAAGCTAGAGTCTATTGTCCAAAGAAACTACAGTATTCCCTTTACAGCGACATAGGCTTTGTAGTTGGAATAATAGGATAACGCTCAAGCACATTGGCACAGAGCCTGAAAATTAAAAGCTGCGTGAACGAGAGAGTCAGAGGGGTAAGCCTTAAGGGCGCCGAATATATAAGATTTTAGCGTCCGGTAAAGTTTTTACATAAAATTATATTTTTTGCTAAAAGATCACGGCAAAATGAATATTAAAACCAGTTGAGATAACCCCTTATAATTAAAACATTAAAAACATTGCAGTAGGTTAAAATATAAAACTGTATAATGCCAAAGCGTTAAAACGGAAATAAAAAAATATACGACCAATCGCCGGGCACTGTGGAATAAAAGATCAAACACATTCCGCAGCAGAGATTGTCCGCCCTGAGACCATACATGTCAGGTGGTAAGCGCGATGACATCCGAGGGGAGATAAAAACTGGCAGTCGATTAAATTATGTTTTATGTCAAGAAAGTAAGTACATAACCAAGGTGGTGGTGGTGGTGGTGGTAGTAGTGGGGCTAGGGGCGCACAACAGCTAGGTCATTAGCGCCCATAAAAAATAAGGCGTGGTTCCGTACGCAATTAAAACATAACGGAAAAATAAAACATGGATTAAAAAGAGGCATTCACCAATAAAACCCACTGGAATTAAAAACGCCCAATGCTGAACATAGAGAAACTAAAAGTACAATAAAAAGAAACCAAATGGATGGGACTAAATACCATTTTCAACGTGCTAAAATTCAAACAGCTAAAAGGTTTAAAACGCATAAAACCTAAACTACCAATAGGCTACCAGAGGACAAAAGAAATTAAATAGCAAGGTAACAACTAAACATGCAGATTAAAAGGCACATCAGATAAAAGATTAAAAACCCTTGCCACCGCTCCGGTATCTTCCGCTAGGATCTCTCCGAGTCGCCGGCATCTGCAGAGCGGCTCGTAGATGTGCTAGACGAGCACACTCTAGTAGTGCATAAGAGACTGACAGTTTCTGATCATAGAGCACACACATTGGAGCAGGTTTCCTCTGAAGCAGGTAGCTGTGTGTAAAAACGCAATGGCCAATACGCAACCGAGCCAATATGACCTCACAACGAGATACGTGAGGAGGTTACCCAGTTCACTGGAAGGTCCTTCACTATAGGAGCTTGTTTTCGCGGAGTGCGGACCACTCATGCCAGCACGAAATCACCAACTTCCGCACAAGCCTTAAGTCCTCCGATGCCACAAAACAGATGTTATATTGGGTTCAATAGTTACCGCCTTTGCTGCTGAGTCCACTAAGTCGTTCCCGGGCAAGCCAGAAGGTCCGGGAATCCATGCACACTTTACATTTACGCCTAAGGTGTCCAAAACATGCAGATAATCCTGAATTCGCTGCACCAGAGGGTGGTGGTTGTACAACTCACAAACACTCTGATGGGCAATGAGGGAATCACTTAAATGCAGTTACCCAAATTGCTGCGGCGAACATACAGAATAGCTCTCGGTAGATGATGATAATGGTGTTTAAGGGCGCTCAACTGCCGAGGTCATAAGCGCCCTTACGAATAAAACTTGGCAATAGACAGTAAGAAAATATCAAAAAAGGGGGGAAAAAACAAGTAAAAGAGCTAACACAGTTGAAATGGAAGTAACAGAACGGTCCAGCCCTCTAACCAGAGCTGGATATAAAACTCCATCTAAAATCAACACATTAAAATTAAAAGAGTTAAAAAAAAAAAAAAAAAACTGCTATCACACTAAAACGTCAAGTTAAAAGAAAGTTTTGCTAAAAATTTAAAAACCCTGTCCACTGCTCTTGGGTCATCTGCCAGGACCTCAGCAAGAGAGGCCGGCATGCCCATAAATGACCGAATGTGTGCCAGGTGACCACACTCCAGCAACACATGACGGACTGTCTGTGCCTCCCCACAGAGCGCACAGACAGGAGCAGGTTCACGTTTAAAAAGGTAACTGTGAGTAAAAATACAGTGGCCAATTCTTAGCCGAGCTAGTACTACCTCCTCCCGGCGGAATAAACGAGAGGAGGTTACCCAGTTGACAGGGAGGTCCTTCACCTCTCGCAGCTTATTACCACGGAGAGCCGACCACTCCGCATGCCAAGTCGAAAAAACGGCTCTCCGTACAGCCACTCTAAAATCTTCTGCTGTTGAATGGGTAATCGTAACACTGGGTGCTGTGACTGCCGATTTCGCTGCCAAATCCGCCGTGTCATTCCCTGGCAAGCCAACCTGTCCAGGAATCCATGCGCACTCCACATTAAAACCAGAAGCGTGCAAAATGTGGAGAACGTCCTGGATGCGCTGCACCAAAGGATGGTAATTGTACAGCTCACGAATGCTCTGAAGCGCACTAAGGGAATCACTAAGAATAAGGCAGTCACCTAATTTTCGACGTCGAATATACAGAAGGGCTTGATAAATAGCATATAGCTCGGCAGAATATATAGATGTGCAACTAGGCAAACCATAAGTAGAAGTTGCGGTGCCAGTGACAAAGGCACATCCAACACCGTCGGGGCTCTTACTACCATCGGTGTAAATACAAATACGGCCACTGTATTTGGATAAAAATTCTAAAAAGCAACGACGAATACTATCAAGAGGCGTAACAGATTTCCCGTAGAGCGTCATCCCGAGATCGACATGGGAGGTAGCGCGTAACCAAGGGGGGTGTATACTCTCTCCCTTGGATAACAGCCGAGGAATATCAACATGGTGCTGGCGTAGAAGCTCACGGAAACGAAAACCTGCTGGCCTGGGGCTCAGAGAGCGGAGGCAGTATCGTTCGTGCAGCTCAGGGGAGATAAACGCGTGATAAATTGGATGCCCAGGCATACACTTCAGCCCACAGCCATAATTAGCAAGCAGGACATCACGCCGACAACGCAAAGGAGGTTCTCCCGATTCGGCGTAGAGGCTAACAACTGGGCTCGTTGGAAAAGCTCCAACGGCCACACGGATGCCCTGGTTATGGACTGTGTCTAACCTTCTGAGCACTGAAGGTCGAGCTGAAGAATACACAATGCTGCCATAGTCCAACTTCGAACGAATCACAGCACGATAAAGACGGTGCAATGCCGTCCGATCCGCACCCCAAGACTTGCCACTTAGTATCCGTAAAAGATTTAGAGAACGGTCACATCGTGCTCTAAGCTGTGCTATTTGTGGTGCCCAACAAAGTTTCCGATCGAAGATCAAACCAAGGAATCTCGCCTCGTCTGCGAAAGGAAGTAAATCTGGCCCGATTCGAAGAGTCGGCGGCATTTGCCACTTACGGTGCCAGAAGTTAACGCAGACTTTCTTCTCAGCGGAGAAACGAAAACCGTGCTTCGAGCTCCAAGCATAGAGATTGTCCAAACACCTCTGGAGACGGCGTTCCAAAAACGGTGTACGCTGAGAGGTACAAAAGATGGCAAAGTCGTCCACGAATAAACAGGAAGAGACACCTTGAGGCACACATAGTGATATGGAATTTATCGCAATAGCAAATAGAGCCACGCTGAGTACCGAGCACTGCGGCACTCCGTTCTCTTGAATAAAATGGTTAGAAAAAACCGAGCCCACCCTCACTCGAAAAACGCGGTCCCGCATAAACTCCTGAATGACCAACGGTAGGCGTCCACGTATGTTCCAGTTGTGCAGAGTACACAATATTCCCGCCCGCCAACACGTGTCGTAGGCCTTCTCGAGGTCAAAAAATATCCCAACTGTGGGGTGGTTCTTAAGAAACCCGTCCATAATCTGAGTTGACAGAGAGACAAGGTGGTCAGCAGTTGAACGTCGTCGTCGAAAGCCACACTGGATGTTCGTCAGAAGATTGTGGGATTCCAGCCACCACACCAACCGTCCCTTGATCATGCGTTCCATCACCTTGCACACGCAACTGGTGAGGGAAATAGGGCGGTAACTGGAAGGAAGATAGCGGTCCTTTCCAGGTTTAAGAATGGGTATGATGGTGGCCTCCCGCCACTTGTCTGGAAAAATGCCATCAACCCAGACACGACTATAGACCTCGAGTAGGAAATCTTTGCCATCAGGAGAGAGATGTTGCAACATTTGGACGTGGCTACCATCTGGACCTGGTGCTGAGTGTCGTGAAGAGGAGAGTGCATTGTCTAGCTCTGCCAGGGTGAAAAGGAGATTATAATCCTCAAGATTGCCAGAAAGAAACGAGAATTCTTGAGATTCCACCTGATTCTTAACTGTAAGAAACTCAGGGGAATAATTGCCTGAGCTAGACACCTGAGCGAAAGCACTGCCTAAAGTATTCGCCACGTCAAATGTATCAACAACAGCTCCGGTAGGTGTTTTGAGACCGGCGATGGGCATATGGTTCGGTTTCCCAGCCACACGTCTTAACTTATCCCATACGACAGAGGAAGGTGTATGTCGATTAAAGGAACCCACGAATTTATTCCATGACATCTTTTTGCTATCCTTAATAACCCGCCTAGAATGTGCACGCATCCGTTTATAGTGTATCAGGTTATCCAGTGTAGGAAAACGCTGGAAAACCCGTAGAGCTCGTCTGCGAGCGCGAATAGCATCCCGACAGTCATCGGTCCACCAAGGTACCGGAAATCGACGGCTGTAGCCAGTCGAACGCGGAATGGATTGCTCAGCAGCAGAAAGATTGGTCCCTGTGAGATGTTCGACCAAGTGGTTCACAGAGTCGTGCTCTTCGTAGCTAAATTCAGCCAAGTGGGAGTACAGTTCCCAGCTGGCGTGCTCTAGGCGCCAACTAGGTAAACGGGTGGAACATACAACGGGTGTCAATACACTAATACGACAAGGAAAGTGGTCACTAGAATGCAAATCCGAGATGATATTCCAGCATAAGGTGACTGCTAGCTGAGGGGAACAAATTGCAATGTCAATGTGTGAAAAACTATGAAATGCGTCAGAAAGAAAGGTGGGCTCTCCGGTGTTCAAGAGAGCAAGATTCTGACTATCCAAGAAGTCTTTAAGTAGCGTACCTCTCGCACAGGCCCGAGGAGAGCCCCAAAGAGGGTGATGGGCATTCACGTCGCCTGCCAATAAAAAGGGTGGTGGCAACTGCGAAATGAGGTGTTCTAAGTCGCTGTGCGAGAGGTCCGCAGATGGAGGCAAATAGATACTGCAAATGGTGAATGAAGCGGAGGGTAGCTTAATGCTGACAGCAACGGACTGGATTGCAGATTGTATGGGTGCGGAGTTGGCAAAAACATCAACTCGAATAAGCATCATAGTGCCCCCATGTGCCGGGACACCGTCCTCCGGGGATAAATCACATCGTACGGAGGAGTACTGCCTGATGGTAACGGTGTCCTGTGGGCGGAGCTTCGTCTCTTGTAAGCATACAGCCAAGGGTTCATGTTGGTGCAGCAACAAGTCAAGCTCTGGTCGATGTGGTCGAATTCCGCGTATGTTCCAATGGAGGATAGCCATTGAGTATATTATGGGATAAGTTTCAAATCGAAAGACGCTTCTGCAGATTGGGATTAGCTGGTCGGTTCAATTTGTTCTTCTTAGGCGTTGGGCTAGTACTATTTTCAGGAGCACGATCCTGCCGTTTCCGCACTGTCCCTCTGGCAGTGGCGGCAGAATCCTCTTTGTCCATCTCCTCCACAAGGCAGGTACCTTTTTCAAGAGCAAATTTCGGTCCGAGTGGTTCGAACCGATTGGATGTGCTGATCGGCGAAGACGGCCGTCGCCGATTCACGCCCTCCTCCCCAGATGACCCTTCAGAGGAGGATGCACGTGTGGAGTTGCGTGTACTTTTCTTACCCTTAGATGACTTGGTAATAGATTGCTCATTCTCTTTCAAGAAGTCTTGTCGTACATACTTGGTCTTAAACTGTTTTTCCGGGGCAGAAGACGTCGTGAATTTACCAGCTTTAGTTCCCGAGGTCGAGGCTTTCGGTGACAAGTGTGCTGGACTATTCTGTAAGCTGGCGGATTTGGCAGATGTTGATACCAACTTGGGTGTAGGTGCCGAAGGCTTTGGCAGCGCTTGGGCTAAAATAACCTTTTCCGCAATTGTAGCCCCGTTCATATCGCCGGTCTGTGTTGCGATTTCCCGACGCGGTACCGGTTTAGCTGCAACTGAGCTATAGGTACCGGACCTCGGGGCAGAGGGTTGGCGGAGTCGCAGGAGCTTCCGGGCTTCCAAGAAGGACACCTTCTCTTTCACCCGTATCTCCTGGATCGCTCGTTCCTCTGCAAAACGGGGGCAGTCTCGGGAACTAGATGGGTGTTCCCCGTTACAGTTCACACACGATGGAGCTGAAGCACAAGCCCCATCGTGGGAGATGTCACCGCAGTGGACGCAGGTGGACTTGCCGGTACACAACTCACTAGTGTGACCAAAACGTTGGCATTTAAAGCACCTCAGCGGATTGGGTATATAAGGCCTAACTTCTATGGCTTCATACCCTGCTCTAATCTTTTGAGGCAGATCAACCCGATCAAAAGTAAGAAACAGGGTACGAGTAGGCAGGAATTCACCGTTGATCTTACGTTGTACCCGATAAACAGCTGAGACACCCTGAGTCGCAAGATTTTCTTGGATCTCCTCTATGGACAAACCGTCCAACGCGCGGGTTGTTACTACACCGCGGGAGGAGTTCAGCGACTTGTGCACCTCGACCTTCACTGGATAGCTGGCTAACATGGTGGCTTTAAGTATCCTTGCAGCTTGCGAGGCGGAGTTGGTTTCGACAGGAAGTGTACCATTGCGAGCTCGAACGCAGGATTTAACAGGACCAGCAATGGCATCGAGACCCTTTTGGATAGTAAAAGGGCTCACCGTAAGGAACTTCTTACCTTCCTCTGTCCTATGAATAACCAAGTAGCGAGGACCACATGACTCGACTACTTCCTTTCCAACGTCTTTATTAAGGGGTTTTAATTTTGGTGCCATAGAAAAAATGGTATAAATTCATCCCCCAGTGCTCCCCACCCACCACGGAGCCCAACGAGGGGTCACCCCACTGGGGTGACAGGGCTACACAGGGGATATAGCGGGCTCGCCGTCCCACTCACCCTGGAGTTCGGTGTAATACCTAGTCCTGGCCGATTGACTAGGGGTGGGTTAGCCCCTAGCCTCCCCAGTTACTGAAAGACAGAAGCCCAGGTTCAGGTACGCAACCCTCAACCAACCAGGATATTCCTTTTCACCGACACGGGTCTCCACGCACGGCCTACACGTGGGTGGGCATTTTGACCTACTGACTCCCTCACCACTCTGAGGTTGCCCACAGAGGGAGTCAAGGTGGCTCGGGACCCCGGGTGCGCCTAACCTGTACCTACCGTAGTAGGCCCCTGGGGGGTCTCGGTAGATGGCACACAGCTCTGCAGTAATATGCAAACCGAAAGTATGTGGTGCGCACCAGTAACAAAAGCACATCCAACACCATCGCTTCACTTACTGCCATCGGTGTAAATAAAAGATCGGCCACTGTATTGGGATAAAAATTCTAAAAAAACAAGTACGGATACTAGACCGAGGCAGTGCAGATTTCCCGAAAGCTGTCATCCCGAGATCTACATGGGAGGTAGCACTTAATCAAGGTGGGTACACCCTTTCCCCCTTCGAAAACATGCAGGGCAATACAATATTGTGTTTCCGAGGAAGCTCACAGAAACCGAAACCTGCAGGATGTGGACTAAGTAAGTGGTTGCGATATCGTTCGTGCAGCTCAGCAAAGAAAGGGGTAAACCTCGGGTGCAGAGGTACGCTCTTAAGGACAGTCATAATTTCCTAACAGGACGTCACGCCGACACCGCAGAGGGGGTTTTGCCGATTCGGCGTAAAGACGCAGCAGCTCTGTCCGATCTGCAACCCAGGATGTGCCACTTAGTAACCGTATAATGTTTACAGAACGGTCACACCGCGACTTAAGCAGTGCTATATGTGATGACCAGCATAGTCTTCGATCGAATCCCAACCCCAGGAATCTCACCTCATCTGCAAAGGGAAGTAAGGCTGGTCCAAGTTGAAGAGTGGGAGCCATTCTCCACCTACGACGCCAGAAGTTAACGCAGACTTTCTTCCCAGGTGAGAAACGAAAACCAGTTTTCGAGTTCCAGTCATAAAGATTGTCCAAACATCGCTGGAGACGGCGTTACAAAAACGGTGTACAGAATATGGTAAAGTCGTCCATGAATAAATAGAAAGAGATACCTGGGGGAACACAATCCGATATGGAATCTCTTGTTATAGCAAACGCACTACGTTTTCTTGAATAAAATGGTTAGAAAAAACCGACCCGACCTTTACTCGCAAAAAGCGGTCCCGGATAAACTACCGAATGAACAATGGTAAGGGTCCACGTATATTCCAGCTGTGGAGGGAGCGTAAAAGTCCTACCTGCCAGTCTTCTCGAGGTCAATAAATAACCCAACCGTCTGACAATTCTGAAGGTAGCCGTTCTTGATCTGCGTCGATAACGACACAAGGTGCTCAACCGTTGATCGACGTCTTCGAAAACCACATTGGATGTTGATCAGAAGATTGTCGGATTCAAACCACCACACCAAATTGATCATGCGTTCCATCACCTTGCAAGCACAGCTGGTGAGGGAAATTGGAAGGAAGGTGACGGTCCTTTCCAGGCTTCAAAATAGGTACGATGGTGGCCTCCCGCCACTGAGTTGGAAAAGTGACATCTACCCAGACGAGATTATAGACCTCGAGGAGGAAAACTTTATCTTCTGGAGTCAGATGTTGCAACATTTGGACGTGGATACCATCTGGACCATGCGCAGAGTCTCGAAAAGATGAAAGGGCATGGTGAAAAGACGGAGCCCTGGCAAGAGTGTTAGCCTTTTCAAGCGTATCAACCACGGGGCTGCATTAGTCTTCAAACTATCGTCACGCCTTAACTTATCCCATACGACAGAGGAAGGTGCATGTAGATTATAATACCTACAAACGGGCTCTAGGTTTTTTTTGTTTTTTTTTTGTTATCCTCAATAACATCTACATTTGACACGCACCTTATATTAGTTTATCCAGTGTAGGTCGAAGCTGGAAGATCCGACGAGCATGTCTGCGAGCACGAATGTCTTTCCGGCATTCTTCCGTCGACCAAGGGACAGGAAAGCGAGGGGTACGTCCAGTTGACCGCGGAATAGAAAGCTCAGCAACAGAAATAATTGTCTCGGTGAGGTGGTTAACTAACAAATCCACAGAGTCGTGCTCGTGGTAATGAAAAACCGCCAAACCAGAATGAAGCCTCCAGTTGGGCCGTTCTAAACGCCATCTGAACAGAAGTGTTGCTGCGCCTTACGGAGGCAATCAGCACGAGATCTACAATGGTGCCTTTAGTGGCTACAGGTACGGAACCCATAGACTACATTATAAGGTATAGAGGAGCACGATCTGGCTTAAGGGAACGCGTTCAAAATCTAATCTATAATAGGTAGATCCTGTAATACAAAAACAGAAATTAGGCAGACTCTCCTCAGTCGGTGGCAAAACAAATGGGAGCAACTTTCGGATGGACGATGTAATATGATCTATATCCAAATATCCGAGACAGACGAAGATTAACATGTAATCCAACTCGAGGAACTCTACACTATATTACAGGGCATTGACCATATAATACTGTCTTCGAAGATTTAACAAAATTTATACAGAAAACTGTATAACGTGGAATTAAAGACACACCAGAACATGTCACCTTCGAAATGTCTAAAATGCCTACGTCAGGCTAGAAACAGTAGAGAACAATTAGCAGGAAAACAGATTTGGGATAACCTAAGGATATACAAGCACTAAACATCCTAACGATTATAATCTGTATAGAAGAAATCTGTATAGAAGAACATAATCGAGGACATAGAATAATAGAGTCCTGAATTTACATCTGATACACCACCTCGAGGCTCTCAGGCGATACAGGAGAGATACCATCCACTGACGCCCGTCATTGAGAACATATCGACTCCAATAGGAAATATAAATAACCGAAGAAGATATTATTGGACTTCAACCAGAGGAAGAGAAATTCAAGAAATTTAAAAGTAATAAGCATTTCGTCAGCATAGAGAAGGAAACCCCATAGAGACATCATACTATTTTAAACTTTTAATATTATCACACGCCTTTATCACCACCTTAACTGTATCATCATGGTAAAATGAAATGTTATAAACATATCGTCAGCATAGAGAAAAAAACCACTCGAGACCTTTTAAAACTATTTTAAACTTTTAAATGGCACACGCCTTCATGATCACCCTAACTTGTATTACCATCATGGGGAAAAGAAATGTATTAAACATATCGTCAGCATACAGAAAAGGCCGTTCTGAGACATGCATTCATGGTCACCTTTGTATCATGATAAAATTAAATGTATTGATGTTTAATTCCATTTAAATATTTAGTAATTTAAGATATAGTGCAACTATCTGCGTAACTATTGAAATAAAAAGATGCACAATAATTTGATTTAAAGAATAAATTTGAGCATAATACGTACAAACAAATTATAACAGCGTCCATTCTCTATTGGCAGAGAGCAGCTTAGTAATAATTTAAATACAGACATTGATACTAGAAATGGAAGGTAAGGCAAACCAGGAGCAACTACCAACACAGAACTGTTTTGAGGAAACCATGGAGGATTACCTCAAGAACAGTTCAGGAGCTACTTTTACAGGACTAATGACAAAACTGGGCAAAATGATCGGAAACGAGAAAATATCTTCCACTAGGAAGAATCATATTTTCGGCGCATTTGCAAAGCATCAACAAGTGCATGGAGGTGACGAAAGAAAATTCAGCACTACACACAGAAGTGAGGATCCTGAAGGAGATAAAGGAAACCCAAACACTAGCAATCAGAATATACGCAGCTGCTGCTGCATCTACAACAGGCCCGTTCCATCCACCAAGGAAAACGGAAAGGCTACAAAATAGCATCAATAAACAAAAACCGACTATCTTCACTTCCACAGTAGGAAGACATCTAAAGAGGTTCAGGAACTGTAACGCGTAGCGTGCAACCAAAGGAAGAGAAAATACGGATTAGGAGCATTAAGTACCACTCAAGACTGTAAATCTCGAAGCGGACTCAGAGGAGGATCTGAAAAGAATAACAAAATAACAAAAATTTGATAAACAATAAGATAAAAATGGACCCACCAACTAAGCGCAACCAACTCCTCATATTATACGATATTCAGGAAGAGATGAAAGAGGACGAATTAATGGAAACATACGAAAAAAACTTCACAGAAAACATGACAAGAAAGGAGTTTGATGGACAGCTCAAACTCAGATTCAGAACCGGGCCTCGTAATCAAGCTATCGTACATCACGTGGTAGAAACATCAAAACTAAGGAAAATCATTCTTACAAAGGTCGAATGTATATATGATTCCATGCATCATCGGCTAAGGATTATATACTGGTAGCAAGATGCCACATCGCCAAATATTGTTACAAAGACAGAACCTTCTGCGGACACTGTGGAGAGGACGATCACCCCAAAGAGAATTGTAAGAGAAGAAATCAGCCACCAATCTGCATACCTTGCTCCCGGAGAAACAAGTGTTGTTCAGGAAGGAAGACCTGCAATACAAAAACTAGAAACGCGTGGTTTGTCCCTTCATGCGTCTATATCAATCTTAGAGGAAGTGAAGAGTGAACTGCAGTGTGCCCCTTCAAAGTATGAGGAAATATTGAGTGAAAAACTGCTCAGTGTACTACAAAGAAACCCCAATTTTAATATTTTATGCTGTTAGCAAATATCTTCAAGGTGACAGTGTGGAACTTCCAGGGGAAATTCCTCTAGAGCTTGATAGTGCTTATAAATATTGTCCAATCACGTCTGTGGATGTTGAGAACTCCTCTGCATATTAACTCATATTATTTGATAAACGCCATATATTTACTACTGAACATTTGGGGAGAAAATGATAACCATGTACTACAAATCAAATTATAGCCTCCAGGATGGCGTAATGTAAGGAAGAAGGTTCAATGTGAGCAGATGTATCAAATTATTTACCTATATATGTAGTGCATGTTAGCAAATCTGGCGTTCAATGCCATTCCTGATGGAGGCCTATGCTATAGTTTGCAGTGGAAAGTAAGTTTGCTGAACTTACGCCCAAGCATGCAGTGCTTTGCAACAAACTACCACATAATTTGTCTCTGTGCAAGGACAACGAAAATTTTATAAATTCAGTAAATTTATATTTTCCACATTTCCCATAGCACCAATTAGTTTCCCTGAGTTCTTTTTATGTCAGGATGCTGGTTTGGAAAATGTGTTACATGCAAGGATGATCTGCAAGTACAAGCCTATGTACATGAGCAGTTGGATGTTAATTGGCAAGAGAAACGTAATGTTCAGCATTTAACAGATTAGATATTGGCAATAAGTCCATCATTTAGGGCATTGGTATATAAAATAAAGCAATACAAGTTGCAGCAAATGGCAATCAAATCTACTCCTGTATTTGAGAACTATATGTGCATAGCACAAGACAAGAATCAAAGTGTTTTACTGGCAGGTCGCCTGTTCACTGGTGCTGTTGCTGTTTAGGAGTCAGAGATCATCAGTTCTTGATCATTTAAACAATACTGCCATAGCAAGCACATGTTCATAGACTACTACTGCCTTCATTCACCACACATGTTAATATTTGCTCAGACAATTCAACAATAAATGCATAGTTGAGGCAAAAAAAAAAAAAAAAAAAAAAAAAAAAAAAAAAAAAAAAAAAAAGCATAGTAAACAAATATTATAACATTAGTTTGCCACATCCCCTGGGATGGAATTGGTGGAGCTGTATCAATGAATGTAAAACAGAGAACATGTTGTGTAAATAATGCTGAGAGAGCTGTACATCCTTCTTCACATGTATCAGTTCTTCTTATTTGCTTCAGAGATATGAGAGACGAAATCTAACCTCCTTGCTCAACAACAGTTTTCCTTTACAGAATATTATGAAAATACATCACTTATAATGGTGTAACTGTAGGATTCCAAACAACAGATTTGGCAGTATCAAGACTACAAATGCATGGCAGCCAAGCTAAAAGTGGATGATTTGAGTATTGGCGGATTATAATGCTTCTTCATTGTATTGTAACCAGTGCTATAAAGGAAGATCATCAGATTGATGTTATGATAAAAGATGGTAAATTGTGGAAGTGGCCCAAAGTGAAAGATGAAATCTCTAGTATATATTGTTTAAAATAATGAAGACAGAAACATAATTATCAAAGCATAACTTCAGTAGGAAAGAATGTCTCCTGATACCATCTCTAAATCTAAATAAGAGTTTCCAGCATATATATTTGAAATACTGCTGTTCTAATAATGCTATACTGAAAGCTATAATATAATTTTATTTACTAGGTACAGCATTATTAAATAACTGTATACTACTACAAACCAGTATGTTTTTTTCATGTTAGTAAATATTTATCTCTACATCTATATACCAACATAATGTGAGCAGAAGACTGTTATTTCTGCCTTGGGGAGCATTCAATAAGAACCAAACCCAAAATTGAGTACCATTAGGTTCCTTCTGCAATAAGGCCTGTTACATATGGCCCTGAACTCCCAGTTCCCAGGCCACCTTCAAACTGCTTCACAACATGAGCCCAACCCTTCCACTTTTTTCAAAGTAGAATACTGCCCAGAAGCTAATAATAAACTCCCCTTGGTCAATCAGTGTGGATTAAATGATTTAGTGAGGGATATGAATCTTACAAAACAGCAAAGTGAGGTGGTGGCACCTAGACTGCAACAGTGAAATTCATTAGCTCTCAGTTTCCAAAAGAGCTATGAACAGTTTGCCAGGTGCTAAGGTATAAAAATTATCTTTGTGCATGTACATACATAAATGGTTTAATCCATGAGCTAGGATTTCAACACATCCCTGAAGAATGGAGGTTGTTTATTGACTCTTTTATGCTAAGTCTCAAAAGCAGTGTTGCTCCACAATGGAAATACTATAGCATCAATACCAGTGGCACATCCAGTAAAAATGTGGTAAACTGTATCCATTAGATACAATTAATTACAGCAAATATGGCACACATGATTTGAAGGTCATTGCAATTTTATTAAGACAACAAGGAGGATTTACAAACTACTGTCACTAAAAGCTAGGATGTCCCTAAAAATACACTTTCACATTAGATTTTTCCCCAAGAACTTGGGAGTTGTCAGTGACGAACAACGTGAAAGTTTCCATCAGGACATTCAGAAGATGGAGCACAGTATCACGGTAGAGGGGATCCCAGCCTGATAGGCAAATACTGCTGCTTTTTAACTAGAGAAAGTTGAGGAGCATACTAAAGGAGGAAAAAAGCTAATAAGTGTTAAAAATGTAAACGGTGTGTTATTTATGGATGCTCTTTAACTACTCTGGTTCTCAGCGTCTCATTCTAAATTGGTCATAAAAGACCGCTTAATTTTGATCAGAGGCCTCTCTATCAGGCTTGAGGTTCTTTTATGTGCTGTAAATCTAATACATGGGACCAACGGCTTTACTTACCTTCTGAAGGAAGCCATGCTATGGATTTTTACGTTTGAACCCGTGACCTTGGGTATACGAAGTCAGCATGGTAACCACTACACCACAGAGGCAACTAAAGTGTTAAAATTAACTCTTGCATTTAAAATATATTTCATTATAGCTGAATGTTTCAGTTATTTATTGTTAGCATATTAATTTTCCTTTAATCCTGAGATTATTTTGTTTTATTTTGGCCATAGTTTCAAGTCCCTTAGTTACATAAAACAAGTTCTAAAAATTAGATAAGAACCAAGAATTTTATTTTAAACAAAATGGAAATATAAGCCAGTTGTGTCAAAGGTGTTACTGTATTTTACTGTATGTTATCTTCTGCATAAAATTAAAGTACAGTATGTATAGGATGAGTATTCATCACATAAGAATCACATGCCAAAAATGGGGTAATATTTGTCCCTTTATTAAGAACCCACTTCGGCTGTCACACAAAGCCATTGCATGTTAACTGTTACTTTTATTTTCACAATCAGAAGCTTTGATTTAGTTGAAGTGACCTATTTTTGTTCCGGCAGACGAAAGGTTGAAATTGGTTGACTAGGATTATATTTTCAAATAATGACTAATTCGCTGTAACGGGTGTTACACATTTTTTTGTACTGGGTTTATAGCGTTGAGAGAGTGTTTCCAGAAGACATTCAAAAGAAATGTATATGGCAATCTACAAATTGTGTGGCTAAGCCTCTTTGTATGGAACTTGCTTTAATTTACTTTCAGATAATGGCTCCAACAACACCTAAAAACAATGAATGGCCAAATAAAGAGAAAAGTTGAAAAGTGGAGGCAACATTTAGTAAAAGGAATAGAACAAAACAAAAGCAGAAGATTAAAGGTAAGCAGAACAAGAAACTATTAGAAGAAAATAGAGAGAGGAAAAAGAAAGGTACAGTTTCAGATACCGTTAAATTGATTTGCTTATTGAAACTTACAAATGTATTCAGTTTTTTGGGAGGGCAGTAAATAAAGTCACAAATGGTCCCAGTAAGCAAGTTGCATGTGATATACGAGGGCCAGCAGAAAGTCCTGGGCCTCACATATAAATGACTCCACTAGGCCAGTTACACAGTAGCATCATATAATTTAACTCTAGAGTAGCTTGTATCCGTAGTTATTAAATACTTCCATTTGATAGTATTAACACCTAAAGAAATCAAGGAGAAAATGGACAGTGCATTGAAAGACACTGTCCCTTCACATTCAATGATTAAAAGGTGGGTTGCAGCGTTTAGAATGGGACATACGAGAACTAGTGATGAGCTTAGCTCTAGATACACTGCAGAAATGACAAATCCAGAGATCAAAAAAATCATTGTTTAGTACTGGAAGACTGCAGATTAAAGTTGTTTGGGATAGCAGAGGCTGTAAACATTTCAAAAGAACATATAGGTAATATTCCAAGTAATGTTTTGGGCTTTCACAAGGCCTGTGCAAGATGGGTGCCGCATTTGTTGACATCTGATCAAAAGTTGCAAAGAAAAATTGTTTCTGTTAAGAATGTGGAGTGAATTTTTGAGACAGCTTATCACCATGGATGAAACTTGGTTACATCACTACACTCCAGAAAGTAAATCCAGCCAAAGCAGTCGATCGCGCCAGGTGAAGCAACTCCAAAAAAGGCAAAGTAAATTTTGTAAGCTAACAAGATTATGGCAAGTGTTCTCTGGGATTCACAGGGAATTATTGGTTACTTGGAAAAGGGTAACAGTATTACTGGTGACTACTATGCAAACTTACTGCAATGTTTGAGGGATGAGGTGAAAAGAAAAAGACCTCATTTGGAGGAGGGGGAACCTTCTTTTATCAAGACAATGCTCCGGCCCATCAGTCAGTCATTGCAATGGGGAAAATGTGCGAATTAAAGTTGCAATTGCTCAGACATCCACCCTATTCGCCAGTGACTACCACCTCTTCCTAAACCTCACAAAATTTCTTGGAGGACGAAGATTTCACAGCAACAAGGTCATTCATGCAGCAAACATCTATTTTGAGGACCTTGATAAATTGCACTGCAAAAATGGTTTAATTATATTAGAACACTGATATGACAAATTCATTAGCCTTTCTGAAGATTATGTTGAGAAATAAAGCACAAAAAGAAAAAGAAAAACAAAACTTAAATGCTGTTTTAATTGAGAGGCCCAGAACTTATCAGCCAACCCTGCGTGCGTGTCTGGTAGGCTCGTGGTGAGCCTGGGTGTTGTTGCTGTGTACCTACCCTGGTAAGGGTTTAACCACAGGAATGAGGTGATGGTTAAGGTTTTGTTTGAGATTTCAAGTGTTGGTGTTAAGGAGGTAGCGCTGGTAGGCTCCTCGAGCGGTTGCATTTTCAGGAGCAGCATCCTTTCCTCTGCTCCGCTGGTGTTTATTTATTTACATATGGTGGTGAATTTTGATAGACCTGTCCCTATGAGAGGGGGGGGGGGGGGAGTGCTTTGTTCAGCTATTATGCTTTTGGCTGGTTTAAAGCCGTTGTTACCGAGGGTGCCCACAAGCCAAGCGGGGAACCTGGAACCGCCTTTTTTGGCGTTCAGAGGGTACGTACACCCCCAGTGATCTGACAAGAACGTTCTCATGTTCGCCCAATCTGGCGTAGAATTTTTGAGCCCGGCGCCTAATAACATCTTCCCCATATGGGAGGGCCGAAGCTTCATGTAGTAGCCTCAAAGGGAAACGTCGGCATACAGAATATATGGACCGGAGTCCTCTATTCTGCACCGGCTGTAACCAGAGAAGCCAGGAGTCTGCTGCCATACCCCACACTTCGCAGGCATAGAGCATCAGGGGGACTATAAGTGCCTTGAAAAGGCGTAACTTTAAGTGAACAGGCATCTGGGAGGCCAGCACAGGGTAAAGGGAGGCTACCGCCCCCTTCGCCCTGTCCGACGTTCCCCGCACGTGTTTACGAAAAGTTAGGCCCTTATCAAGAATGACGCCCAAGTATTTGATGGAATTCCCCCACTCTATCCTTTGGCCTTGATAGGAAAAGTTGGGTATCTGGTTTATTTCAGGGCGTTTTCTGGTGAACAGAACAGCATGACTTTTGCCCAGATTAACGGACATCCGCCACTGTCTGCACCAGTCCTGGACGAGACGGAGGTGTCTCTCTATGGAGTTGAAGACTCTGCATATGTTCCTGTCGGTGCGGTAGAGCAGGACGTCATCAGCAAACTGGACCATGTTGACGCCCTGCACCGCAGGGAAGTCTGCCATATAAAGGCTAAACAAGGTGGGTGATAGTACAGAGCCTTCTGGGACTCCGCCTCGTAGGGGTTTAGGTGTAGATGTTTGCCCCGCAACTGCAACTACAAAGGTGCACTGGTGTAGGAAGCTGTGTATGATGTTGATTAACTGTGTGTGTAGGCCAATCTGGATGAGTTTAAACAGGAGACCCTCATGCCAGGTGGTTGAGAAGGCCTTCTCGACATCCAAAGACACCGCCGGACGGCAGCCACCACCCGCAGCAGCTGTTGGGTTGTTGAGTGCCCAGGACGGAATCCAAACTGATGGAGAGGGATGGCTTGAATGTCGACTACCTGCGGCGACAAGCGGTGTAGAACTAACCTCTCGAAGACCTTCGAGAGGGTGGGTAGGAGGCTAATGGAGCGGTAGCTGGAAGGAAGTGCAGGGTCCTTACCAGGCTTCAAAATGCACACCACCCGTGCCACCTTCCACTTGCGCGGAAAGTGACCTAAGGTGAGGCACATGTTGAATACCTTGGTGAGGTACAGCACTGCTCTGAATGGAAGGTTGCTGAGCATGGCGGGTGTCAGCCCGTCCTGCCCGCAAGCCTTTTTGGTGTTGAGATGCCAGAGTGCGCCTTGGACTTCACTAGGGCGGATGATTGGTAGGGGGTTCTCCACTTCATGAGGCTGTTCCCGCAAGTAGCGGTCCACATCCTCATGAACGCGGGCCAACCCTAGTAGCTGTTCCAGCCATATATTCACAGCTTAGTGTGAATCAATCATATCTACAAAAATCTGATTTTTCCATTCACATGACTTTCTCTATTTTGCTGTAACAAAGTATTGTTAAAAAGCATATTCTTCTATGTACTTTATGATCCAGATAAACATTAGCAGTATTTGTCTTAATTACTTGCTTCCTTGTTAAGCAGAAGGGAAATAAGAGAATACACTAGGCTAAAACGATAGCCAAATATTTTCAAAGCCAGTTAACATGTGGATGAATCCGCTTATATACAGGGCCAGGAGTTTACAATTTTCCGTGTGAAAAAAGTTTATACTTTTGAAACAAATATCAATGGATATCTCAGAAATGGGCAATTCAACGAAAAAAATGTATATGACATACATCGTGTTTTAACATGATATACCTTTTTATAGTAAGCTTTTGTCTATCTCATATGGTTTAACAGTTGTGCAAAATTCATTCAGTGAAAATAGGTCTTTAAGAGGCTATTTCCAGAAAATTCAAGATATTCATTTAATTTCATATAAATATCTTTAATATACAGTATTTTAATCAAAATCATTAGAGCCATTTTTGAGAAACTAAAATTTTTTTCCATGCAAAGGGTAGTTTGGGGTGGTAGGACTTTTCTCACACTCTTTGTGTAGCATCCCTGGAAGATACTAATCTTACATACCAAATTTGGTATTTTACCGACTTGTATTTCCATCAAAATCTTGGTATAGAATTTTCGGTGGAATAAGTAAAATTTTACCTTCTCTATACAGTTTGTACATAGTACATGTAGAGTGAGTAAAATTATGTTTCTTGATATATGGTTGTACCTTAAACCACACAGAATGGATCTTTCTGAGTATCAAACAAACACATCTACAAAAATACATTTTTCGAGATACGGTTGTTCCTTAAATCACACAGGATGAATCTTTCTTTATGTCAAATGACTGTCTTTTGTAATGTCAAAGATACCACGGGCCGTATGTACTTAATTGGTAATAAAGATTAGTATTATATAACCCTAGCTCAACTTACAATTATCTGATGTAAGTTATGATGATACTGGTATTGGGTCAAAGAAAGGTTTCTTTGATTTATAGTAATACAGATAAGGTTGCTTACAGTGCTTGGTAGCAATTCATTTTAAGGGCACATTTGAGAGTGTGTTGCTCAATGTGGTTAACCAGACAGTGGTTTTGCAATGGCTTCTGGACAAGCCCTTTATCTAGCATAATTTACATTATTTAAAGGCAAGAATCAACAATCTGACTACTTCATTTCAACTTCTTCAGAAACTTGCATCATAAAATGAACAGTCACCTTGCGATCTGCCAAGATTCATCACTGACAGGATGAGCTGATAAAGAATTTGTAATTAGAGTTTACATTGTTCAGTGGCAAATTTTCTTGCTTTAATCTTTCTTGGTGTTAATTCTTTAAAACGTACATTTCATGAAATAATAACAGTAGTATAAGACGAGCCATTTTTACAGTTAGTGAATTTACAACATCTATGGTGGTTCCCTTTAAAATACAAAGCAATGTCAATTGTAATAAATTAGTTATCTAACTTCATATATATTTAAATATGAATTGCAATACTGTAGCAAAGGTATTATATTTTAAATTCCTGCTGAATTTTTGCAATGGCAGGAGAGTGACAGCAAAAGACTATGATATTGATGAATATGAATATTTACCAACTGAGACTGAAAATTCAGATTCTTACGAAGCTAGCTCAGCTCACTTTCATTCGAAGAGAAAGAAAGATTGTGTATTTCTAAACAAAAAGTAAACCATTGGAAACATTGCTCACACTCATGACAATATCAGTTGCTAGTAGCTTAGAACTTCTATGTCCTGCAAGATATAAAGATGAAATTGTGGCTAGTAAAGATAATAGCATGAAAAAAATCAGGAAGTTACAGTAATGATAGCTTATTCTAATATTGCCAGCAACTTGCTTTATCATATTAATTCGGCTGTAGAACATGATCACTGTAGAGAAATTCAGATTCCTCCAAACATTGGGCAATTAGCTACAGGCACTAAACGTGAAGATTCGATTAAAAAAATATGCAGTAGCAAACTCAAGAAGAAAAGCATAAGAAAATACAAAACATGATAGCTGTACAGAACTGGAGAATAAACATACAAAAAGGGGGGGGGGGAATTTGTTGTGTTCCATTCATGCTTTTCTCCACCTCTCTGCAACGAATTATTGTTGAAAACCTTATGCTTCTATTTACTTCGTGCTAATCGAGAAAAAATTAGCAGAAAGTCTTATTACTTGCTTCCTTGTAAGTAGAAGCGAAATAAGGGAGTAGCATAGTAGTAGTAATAGTCAAAAGCTAGTTGCTATGTGACTGAAGTTCCTTTGCTTGTGTGGACAGGAGTTGACCAAATCCTGTATGAGAAAAGTATAAGGTTTTCAAAGCAAAAACCAAAAACAAGGAATACCTCAAAAACTATCAAAGAAAAGAAAAGAAAAGAAAAAAAAAAAAAGTATATGACAAAAATTGTGTGTTTCAATGTGATCTACATTTTTGGTGGGCTAAGTTTTTGTCCATCCCTTACGGTTTACCTGTTATGCAAAATTCTGTAAAATTCACCCTGAATAAAGTGGTCTTCAGAGGCCATTCCCAGAAAATTCAAGATATACACTTTATCTGTCACGTAAATGTCTTTAGTACAAAATATTTTAATCAAAATTGTTAGCCATTTTTCTAGAAAATCAAAATTTTCAAAAAAGTTCCCTGTGAAGGGTAGTTTGGGTTGGGGGGATTTTCTTGAAAACCTTCGTGTCGCATCTTTGGAAGATACTAAACTTAATTACCAAGTTAGGTATTCAATGGTCTCTTCATTTTTGAGCTATGCTGCCCAAAGACACACACACACGGACATATTTCTAAAAATGCTTTTTTTGGTTTCAGGGGTACCCAAAACATGTATTTCCGGTGAAATCTCGGTATCAAATTTTTGGGTGCATTACAATACCTTCTCTATATACTATGTACATAGTGGGTAAGAGAAAGTAACAATTAGGTCAGGAAGTTCAAACGAAAAGCAGTAAAATTTGGGCACAGAAAACTCTTATGATTGTTTTCAATGTCCGAGCAAATACAATTTTAACTTTTAAGAGAATGGCAGCAGAGCAACCACAATATCTAAACACACGTGTTACCAAGAAACAAATCCTCTAACTAGGACATGCGCAGATATTTCAAGAAGTAAAAGTAGAAATTTTTATCTAAGTAACAAACCAAGACCGGTTTAGGTATGTCAAACATTTCTCTTCGCTAATTTTAACATATAAAAACTCTTGTGAGTAGTAAAGAAGGATGCCTTTGGCCTGAGATAAAGAGACCTGAAGAAGGCAGGAAGTACATCATATTAACTCCTTTAGCACTGGGACATCTCATTCTACATGTAAACAAAATAACTAAATATTTACCATCACATCTGAACCTCTCTAAAATGTAGAGTATATCGGTTCAAAAAGTGAAATTGACAAGCTTCTGCTTGAAAAGAAATGATTCTATCATAATGCTATATCTCATTCCTTGGGTAATGTTGCCGTTTAAGGGTCAGTTGGCCACGTAACATCAGACAGCCAACCTTTGCATATGAAAGGTGCAAGGTTTAGTGTTATGGAGCATATATAGTTGGTATTGTGAAAACAAGGGAAGGCAGCACAGTCATAGGGTAGTGTGGAAAGCATGCTATTAACAGTTTATGCCTTAGGAAGTGTAACCATAGCAAGGCGGGGAAACCCAGAAATATATAATGAGGCACCACATTCATATGAAGGTGCAGGAAACGCTGAAATATGCAATTATATGCGTCAGAGAGCGCGTGTACTGTTCTTTTGAATATCTCCTACTGTTCTCTACCTCCATGTTTTCTTCAATGACAAAACAGCCTTTTTTAAGGCTACCAATGACATGAGCAAAGAGTAGGTATATCTGGTTGGGCTGAGAGCTATTCTTACAACTAACAATAATTATAATCATACCACCAACACCAACAATAATACTAATATTAGTAATAATAGTAGTATTAATATTATTATTAATAATAATTTTGATTTACCACTAATGCTCCTGGTTTTGTTAAAAAAGATACAAAGCAATCGACAACTTCTTATTTAACAGTAGCTTTGTGTATTAAATTTCTCCATTTAACCCAAAATATTACTTGATCAAACATATTAAGAGTACCACAGTTGCAGTGTGACATAGATGGGGTTATCTTTGTTTTCATGAAATTGCCTTTAGCTAGCTCATGTACCACATAACCTCGAATAACCAACATCTGTAATAAGTAGGGGTAATAGTGTATGATAGATGCAGTCATCTGCTAGCATTGCCACCCCCTTTGGCTATGTCATATATGCACCATTTAGCAACATATAACCGTGCTACTACTGCCACCTTGCGGCTGTTAACCAGTTGCATTCAGTTCTACAGCAGATTTTCAATTTCTAAAGTTGGTATGGTTTGCGGCATTGCGCGACCAACTGACCCTTAAACGGCAACATTACCATTCCTTGTACTAGGGAAAGATGAAAGAGACACTTATAATAAACTCAATAACAAACAATTGGCTTGTAAAAGCATGTGTAAAGAAAGGAAACCAATAGAACTATAGGGGTCCTATACGAGTATGCAAGCACTAATGTTGAAAATGGAAAAGTACTTTTAAGGAATATTATATTATTTATGCTTAGCTTCTACTCTACAAAACGAAGATAAGCTGTCTATAATCTCATTGTTTATGTGTGGAAATAAGACAGGATGAAAACTAAATGTGGTATGAAGGAATTGCAGGTACAGAAGCATAAGTATATCTAAAATGTTGCTACTAATGATCAGGAATGTGGGGGAAAGAAAGGAAATTCAGCTGTAGGTTCCATGTGCAACAGTCATTGGATATTCCTGTCATTAATCATAGATTCTTCGAACCAGGACATTCTCAGTCCAGCGCATGCCCACATTGAAAATGCAAGTAAGAACCTGTAAATATTTTACCCATTTGGTTAGTATGCAATAGGTTCCTTTAACATAAAGACCGTCAGACATATAACACTTTAAATCTATGCAAGTGGAAGTTCTCAAAAACAAAGCACTTGATACTGAAGACATTACTGTTGGCTGGATGTATATAATGTGCTTTCAATTCAGGAAAAGCATTTTTAATCATGTATACTTTAAACATAATCAACTTCAAGACAATTCTCATTCACTCCATAACAGTAGAAAAGAGAGAAAGCACCTTTCTGTTGCTAAGCTTGTCCTTAATTATGCTAACAAGCAGCCAATGAAAATAGGCAGGCATAAATTGAACAATCTCTTGCATTTGTGTAAAATATCATATTGATATCCATCAAACAGCCATCAAAAGAAAGAGAAGTAATATTGACGCATTTAGTCACATAAAGCATTAAAGGGCAACATTGTAAATAATTATCGAGATAGGAAAAGTTATACAAGTTGATAAATATAGACCGTTATTACAAGATTACTCTAAATTCACGATAAACATTTATTATAAAACATCACGACTATATGAATAAAGTTTGAACTTAAAATACAGTAATAAAAATGTTTCTCATATTTTAAGTTGGAAGTACCGTGTCTGAGGGGTTAAACCACTCACCACCTACATTGGATCCCAAACACCCGAATGTGGGATTTGTGGGGGATGATGTGACATCTGGGCTGTTTTTCACTGGGTTGACCAGTTTCCCCGGCCACTCATTCCACCAACTACTTCATCACCTTTCCAATCATCAATTTCAGGAAATATGTTGGGAATTTGCTATTTCAAAAGATGAAATTATTAAAATCTATTTCAAACATCAAAGTAGGAAAAGTTTTTTTCACTATCCTGAAAAGTGGACATTTTGTAGATAGGTTTGTTTGACACCAAGCCATCGATATTGTTCTCCTAAAGAACTACAGAATCATCTCTGAATCATCAAATTAGTTGGCAGGCACCTGGCAAACAGCATGTGAAATGTGTAAAAAGTTCTCTCTCTGGGTAACGAAAGCATGTGATTATGTCCACATAGAAGCATTTCAAGACTGTCTCTCAGTATGTTCTTCCTGAAGCAGCAATGTATGTGTATTAATGTGATACAGGCCCTTTCAAAACAAGATCCATAAACTACTTCCAGTTATAGCATGCAATGTAATCTTCAAATATTAACTTGACGATTGTAAATGTAACATCACTTGGCAACAATGGGAAGCTCATGTTGATGACCACCCTAAACTCATTAACAATGTATGTTGAACTTATGAAAATTTTAAATTCACAATATTAAGACAATTCAATGTGGATATTCTGAATGCAACTTACTGCTGTCCATAAGAATGATTTTGTGGACAATTATTTGATGGGGTCAAAGGACCAAATTCAATCTACTCATTGGAACAACAGTCAAATTACTAAAATCACTTGTGAATCACTTGTGGTTCATGGCTATGTGACAAAGTTTTTAAGCCTTATATTGTTGTAAGTAACATAACAAATATGCTGCACGTGTATTTCTTGAAGATATGCTCTCAGTCATTTTCTGTTATTTAGAGAAAACTGTGCAGGGCAGCTCAAAAACAAATTTGTATTATCCAATATTTGTTATATGAACAATGACCATACTTAGAAGTAGAATAGAAGAGGAGCTGTAAAGCATTGTGTATGGATGTGTGTGAAGTACAGTAGAATTGCTGGTTCTGAAGCAAAGGTTTTCATGATTATGTACAAAAGCACGTAAATGTATCACAAGCTTGTATGTTGACAAAGATAACATTTCTCAAAAACAACCAGAAACTGACAATGTCAATATCATTTAATTGTTTGATGGTCACTAAAACTTCCCAATCAGAAATGCTGAAAATAAGCAATTTCTCTGAGGAAATTATTGAATTTGGAACAGAAATGCATAAAGCTGAGGCATTACGCTTAAACACACAAGATGTAAATACTGCAATATTTGTGTTAGTGAAAGTAACAAGAAAAGAAATTATAAAAACAATATAAATATGCTGGTATATGTCAAAAGGCAGCAAATGAAAATGAGAAACCTGTAGAAAATTATTTATCCTTTGAAAACTTCAGTCATATATTAACTAAGTCACCCATGTCAAATATTAAAATGAAAGGTAACATGAGTTTTTTATAAGTTCAACAAAAAAATTGTTCTATGGAAGACTAGTTTTAATTTGGGTAATCTTGCAGACCAGGTTATGCTGTCAAGGCGGACGCTGCTTATGCACAATGCAGAATGCCAACATATGCATTTAAAAACCACTACCCTTATGCAACATTAGGAAATAATTGGTATTATTGCTCAATGAAATCCACAGATCAAAAAAAAAAAAACCTTTGGTAGACATGGAAGTACTAATAAAACATGTGCAATATAAGAGTTAAAACAAAAGTGTGCAAAATAATAACCTTGAAACAAAAGGAGGTGTAATAACAATATAAGAGAAATGATGAATGTACAGAAAAGAAATGTGTAACTGAAATAAATATAATCGCCCAAACAAATAGCATAGCTTCCCCGTCTTGTCCATTTTAAATATACATGCTCTCTTTAGATGGCATTGGCTCTGGTTATGCCAATCAAAAACATTAATATTTCTCATTTCAGTCTATTTTTTTTTAATTCACAGTTAAATCACCACCAAGCAGTAAACAAATGCAACATAAAAGATAGACCTAAACCAAGAAACAGAAAGAAAATGTTGTACTAGTAAACATTATCACCTGAAGTAGTCAACAAATACATAGTAGATATAACCTTAAGCGGTCATGATTTTCACTCGCACTCATTTTAGATGGCAATGGAGTATTACACATAATTTGCAAGTCAATTAGTTTCTAAGGCCCAAAAAATACGCGATTTACATCATTTCCAAAATTACCCTTTTCTTGCACCTTTAAATTTAATGCATTGCTAAACATATCTGAACAATCACAGATGAAAGAACCGGTAGTAACAATAATTATTATTAGTGTAATCAGTCAGAGGACTTACTGTTCTTTAGAATACACAGAAAGCGCAGTATCCGGAGACATCACTAGAACTGGGCAACAACCTCTAAGCATTTAAAACGATTTCCTGAGGATTTGGATATTTTTTAGGGTTATGTTTTAAATCGTGGTTGTCTGCCTGACGCTTCACGGTACCCGCCATGACAGGATAACCTGGACTGCAAAATGTTTTAAAAAAACACTGAAATGATCTTGTTACTGTGAAAATGTGTTTAGTTTACAGCTTGTAACAAGAAAGTGAATCTGCTGTTCAAATGACTGTACTATGCAACACCTGTTACACTAACGTTCTCAAATTTAAAACTGCTTAGCATAACTTTAATCTACAAATCATATTGCACTTTTTATCCATTTTATTTATTTATTGTTTATTAGGTTATTTATTTATTTATTAGGTTACAAACAATAGTTTTGACTTTTATAGTATGCAAATGTAACATCTGACACCATGGAATGCCTGATATACTGCATTATTTAATGTTTTGTTTCAATTTGTAATAAGAGAAATGCAAAAAATTGTATCTCTTGTCTGGCTTTTGCTTATAGTTGTTAAGACTTTATCGCCTAGTTTCACGGTTTTAATGTTTTAACTATGTTGAACCTTTATGTGCCACACATGTGGTTTCTACTTATAAGGTTGGTAGCAGTAGCGATGTAGAAATCGAAGACTCGCAAGTAACTTCCAATATATATAGCTTTCTATTCAACGTAAAATTCACAACCCTTGGGTAACTATCGATGTAGTGGTACGAATAGAAAAAGAACACCATATAGAATAAATATTTACCACCTGCTTCCTTCATACAGTAGAATTAAATACGCGATCTTGCAAAACTAACAATATGGCTACCAGCCATCTGCCCATATTTAACTTAAAACTCTGAATATTAGGCACAATCCAGCGGTAACTATCACTATAAAGATATACGCCAAAACAACACACCATACATTATACGTTTTAATAGCCAGATCGCTATACACAATGATAACAATCACGCAAAATTGCAAAGTAATGAATACATGAAGTCGCAACCTAAAATTCACTTTAATTCATTTCCTATTTTGTAAACCACATAATCCTATCAGTTCCACGGGTTGCTAATAACTTACCCTTACTATATACGCACACACACTAACTATACATACTTGAAAACACAATATTCTTTTGAATGGAGACAATATTTTAGCACACTTTCACGGAGCATCAATGGCGTCTTTGCTTTTGAACTAGCGTTACTGCAGATTCTTCGTTCTAGTTCAGTTTTACAGTGAGCCGTTCCTATTGGTTACTGCAACAATATGGCGCCGGGACTGCTCATCTCACATACACATTGCAAATTCTGGTTCACTTTAAGGCTGGAACTCTGCGATTGGTCGATTGCCCAACATTCGTGACGCCATCTTTCTCTCAGAAATTCCATCTGATTTGCTAGCAATGCTGTCACCACCAACAGCTGCTAAGGCTAAGCTCCTTACTATCCTTCAAGAGTTGCTTGGATTCAAAATTTAATCTCAAGAAACATTTTTTATAAAAACACACCAGCGGTGCACAAGGGCCGTTGCACCATCAAGGCAACCGTCGAGGAGCAATATTCGCCTCCTCCTGTCACTCCACAACCCCAATACACACCCGCCATCCTACAAAACCCACAATCCCGTCAGAACGTGGTTAAGTTCTCTCTGAGAACAGGGACACGTCTAACACACCTCGGGCTGCCCTCAGCCTGCCAATCACACTGGACTGGACCAATGCTGTAAATGGGTTTTGTTAAATGCTGCAAGTGTCAGAACTCGGCGAAACATCTTTTATATCACACGGGTAAATCCGCGAGAAAAGCGGATAGGTACCGTGGTGATTTGCCCCCGCCCGAGTACACTCGGGCGACTAGTTCCTGCTCCTGGCTCGGCGAATAATTTACAAAATTATCCTTTACTTAGAGTGAGTAGTTTGTGTGTATAATATGTCCCTAAACAATCAGCCTACTTATTTGTCCATTTGATACCTTATATGCATGTCGCCCAATTGTTTCCTTTGTGATAATCTGAAAATCACTTTCGGTAATCTCTGGAACATAAAATTATTTTAAAAATATAACTTCATGAGAAATCCATCAAACAATACATCCATATTCATGACAAAAATGTGGCACTTTGTCAGGAACATGATGAAATTAATATCAACGAACCTTGTCCATGTACAAAGAAAGCTTTACTAAGTCACACGGAACGGCAAACTGACATGACATTCATGTAAATATGCAGATGTAGGCTTTAAAATGTTCATGGCTTGTGCTATATCATATGGCTTAAATGCCTGCTAGCCACTATTACTTTTTGCAACTTTTTTTGTTTGCATTTGTGTTCAAAATGTGTGCTCATTCTACTTTAACCATAGAGCTTTACAGCTCAGTCCACTTAATAGTTCCATTTCATTCTTCAGTTCACCACTCGATGTATGTTCCAATATGTATTTCTTTATAGTCCAAAAGTAGTATCTGGCTCCTATAGACATAGTCATACAATCATAGTTAAAATAAATATACACGTTCATATCTCTGTATAGATAGGCAATGTGACAGAATACTATACACAGCAAATACTTGTATGTCTTAAATAAAATTAAAAAGTTACGGCAAGGTCATTGGCCATGTGTGGGATAAAAATTCATTAATAGGTACTATGAAAAATCAAGGCCTATAATAACATTTCCAGATACATCTTAAACTACTTTATGGGAAATATTGGGATACGATAGGGTAATTTAACAAAGAGCTTAAGACCTGTATATATAATCGATTTTGAGTTTTGCTCAGCATAAAATATGGCATTTCTAAATTCTTGTTGTTTTTAGTGTTCATATATTGTTTTATAATTGTGCATAGAAAGGTAAGGTTTGGTAGCTTATTTTTATGTATAGTAGACAAGTAAGCATATAAAGGCAAGGACAGTTAAAATTTTGAGTTCTTTAAAATAAGTTTTAAATGATTCCATATGTTTTTTATTTCTTTAGCACAACAAACATCCTTCTTTTGCAAATTGAAGACATTGTTAGCTCCACTTGCATTACTCCACAGTAAAATTCCATAATACAGATGAGAGTGAAACAATGCATAAAATATATATATTCAATAATGATTTCTTACTAATTAAAACTTTTAATCGTGTAAGCATGACTCTTGTCAGTTTAGAGCAAAATTTATTTGTAGGTACATCCCAGTTTAATCTGTTATCTAAATGTACTCTTAGTAGCTTTATAGTATTTAAATTGTAATTTTTATTTTTAAGAGTGATTAAATTCTTTTCTGCTTTCTTTATCATTACTAGTTATTTGATTCATCTTAAAGTAGGAAGCATATTCTTGCCACTTACTCCTTTTTTCCTTCCATTTATAAGGCCCCCTTAAACATTTGAGGTCATATTGGGGGAGCGGCTTTGCATTAGAAAGAACTTGTTTGAGGGTTCTTTACGTTGGGTTTAAATCGGTTTGCTTTTCCTGAAAACACACACACACACACACACACACACACACACACACACACACACACACACACACACACACACACACACACACACATTCACTCTAACATTTATACTTCCAGACTCTGTGGTGGATGGGGAATAATTCTGGTTAAAGCAAAATTCCCCGCCCCAACCAGGAATCGGAGCCTCGACCTCCGCCACATACTCTAATGAAGTTGTAAGTTTTAAGTAATATGTTTTCACACGGTAACAGCTATCAATAGAGATACCCATCTGCACCTTATTTGTAGACACAAGACAATACTGGACATTGTGTAAACCAAAATTCTAGTTTTATAAATAATACTATGGCGTTAATTGTTTTAAATGGTGCATGCCGTTTTCTTAAATGTTTGTGCTTGTAGTAGTATTATGGCTTTAGGACGCACAACTGCATTGGTTATTAGCGCCCTAGGGTAATTTAAAGAGCTAAAAGTTAAAAGGCTTAAAAACCACTAAAACAGAAACACCACACAAGCGTTAAAACCACAGAGAGAATAAAAAGGCTACCAAAGCCAGACTAAAAACTTGGGACTAAAAACACAAGTCGGTAAAGGATAAAACCCAGATAACAATTTGAACCCTACTGTGCATCCCGCAGCGGCGGAGAAAATTAAAAAGTCCGGCACAAGACACAAGGTTGTAGCCGAGAAGGGTGGGGATGTCAGTAGGCAGACATAGGGACGCACGCATCACAGTATAAAGGTGGCACTCCAATACAGCATGAAGCACCGTCAAAGGCTCGCTACACGAAGCACATTGAGGCGCGGGTTCCCCACGTAAAAGATGCTGATGGCTAAAACGGCAATGTCCGATAAGCAGTCAAGCTAAAACTACCTCGCCGCGGCGACAAGCACGCGAGGAAGTAGGCCAGAAGACGGGAAGGGACTGGACCGCTTTCAGTTTGTTGTCACGCACCCCGGACCATGCCGCGAACCAGTGCGAAAGAATGGCCCGGCGCAGGTGAACACGAATATCACCTGGAGCAACGGTGGTGCTAAAAACTGTAGGCAATAAAACTGCAGACTTGGCAGCTGTGTCCGCTGGTTCGTTTCCGCTCACACTTACGTGACCAGGAACCCAAACAAAGGACACGCTGACGCCAGCGTCAGCGAGCGATTGCAAGCGATCCTGTATACGCTTTATCAACGGATGGCATGGATACAGCTCACGCAGGCCCTGTAGTGCACTGAGGGAATCGCTACAAATAACAAACTGCCTTAAATCCTGTCCCCGGATAAAAAGAAGAGCCTGATAGATACTAAAAAGTTCGGCGGTAAAAATCGAACATTGCCCCAAAAGATGAAATGTGTAACTCCGCGAATTAAAAACAAAAGCACATCCCACACCACGGTCTTCCTTAGAACTATCCGTATAAATAAAACAATGGCTCGGAAACCTGGCCTGCAGCTCTAAAAATGCGGAGCGGAAGACAGAAGGTGGAGTCGTCGATTTCGGCATGGATGCCAACCCAAGGTGGAACTGGGTGTCGCAACGTATCCAAGGGGGGAAGGAACATTCCCCCGGTGGAAACACAGGCGGTAAGGCGAACATCCAAGATCCGAAGAAGCAGACGAAAACGAACTCCTGCGGGAAGCAAGGCAACCGTGCTGACAGCATATTGACGGTCAAGAGACTCGTCAAAGAATAACTTGAAAGACGGGTGATCTGGCAAGGCAAAGAGGCAGATACATAGCTGCAAAGAAGTAGGTCACGCCTATGAGATAGCGGAGGTTCAGCAGCCTCCGCAAACAAGCTGATGACGGGCTAGTCGGAAACGCACCTAGTGCCAGGCGAATCCCTCGGTGGTGAACAGGATTTAAAAAACCGAAGGACAAGCCGAAGAGTACACAATGCACCCGTAATCAAAGTTTAGAGCGAACAATCGAACGGTAAAGCTGCAATAGCACGATGCGATCTGCTCCCCAGGATGTCACATAAAACACGTAAAATATTAAGTGCAGGATCACATCTGGTCTTCAGAGAAGAGACATGGGACGACCAGCTAAGCTTCATGTCGAACACCAAACCTAGAAACTTTTCAGTTTCGGCGAAGGGCAGCGGTTCGGTCCCAAGATGTAGAAAAGGCGGTTCGTACGGTTTCCGACGCCAGAAGTTGACACAGACTGTCTTCTCGGAAGAAAAATGGAAGCCATTTTTGACACTCCCAGTATGTAGACAGTCATTACATGCCTGTAGGCGACGCTCCAAAAGGTACGTGCGCCGAGAACTACAATAAATTGCAAAATCGCCCACAAATAAGGAGGAGGAGATACCAGCAGAAACACATTCGACAAAGGGATTGATGGCAACAGCAAAGAGAGTGACGCTGAGTACCGACCCTTGAGGCACTCCGTTCTGCTGACTAAAAGCACGAGAGAAAACAGCCCACACGCACACGAAACACCCGGTCCTTCGAGAACTCCCGAAGGAACACTGGAAGGCGGCCACGGCAGCCCCAACTATGCAAGGTACGCAGTAAGCCAGCCCTCCAGCAAGTGTCATAAGCTTTCTCCAGATCGTAAAATATGACCACAGTTCGCAACTTCCGAAGAAAACCATTCAGGAATGAGTCGAGAGGGAGACAAGGTGGTCAGTCGTGGAGCGGTATCGGCGAAAGCCGCTCTGTATGTTGCACAGAAGTTTCTCAGACTCAAGCCAACATAGTAACCGTTCATTGATCATGCGTTCCATCACCTTACAAACAGCACTGGTGAGGGAGATAGGTCGGTAACTATGAGGAAGACTACGGTCCTTCCCCGGTTTTAAGATGGGAACAACGGTGGCTTCGCGTCAAGCTGTAGGAAACACACCCTCGCGCCAAATAACGCGGTTTTACAGGTTCAGCAGATATTGCTTACTATCAGAAGAGAGGTTCTGTAGCATGGTGATATTGACACCATCGGGCCCTGGAGCGGAGTATCGAGAAGATGCTAAACAGGCATCCAGCTCCCGCATGCTAAAATCCGAGTTATAGCACTCGGAATCCAAGGACCGGAAAGAGAGACTCTGAAACTCCACGTCCGCCTTGATGGCACGAAACGCTGGGAGATAATTAGCGGAGCTAGACGCAGTTGCAAACGTGCTACCAAGGGCATCTGCAATAGCAACCGGTTCAATGGCGGTGTGAGTTCCCACGAGAAGCCTCGGTATGGAAGTACCAGTCTGCTTACCGGCACCACGGCGGAGCTTCTCCCACACCACAGATGAAGGTCTTGTGCGACTGAATGTTTCAACAAACGAAGCCCAGGAAACCCGTTTGCTATCTTGAATAATGCCAGTCGAACGCGGTATGCAGTGCTCAGCAGCAGAAAGAATGTTCTCTGTGAGATGGTCAGCCTGATGGTTCACAGAGTCGTGCTCATCATAGACGCCACCTAGGTAAACGAGTGGAACATACATTGTGTGGCAAGAGACTAATAAGAAATGGAAAGCGATCATTAGAGTGCAAATCAGAGATAATATTCCAGGATAACGAGACCGCTAACTGTGGTGAACAGATTGCTATATCAAGATGTGAAAAACTATGAAAGGCGTCAGATAGAAAGGTTGGCTCTCCGGTGTTCAGGAAAGTGAGATTCTTACTGTCCAAGAAGTCGCCAATTAGCTGGCCTCTCGCTCAAGCCCGAGGTGAGTACCAAATTGGATGGTGGACATTCAAGTTGCCTACCAATAGAAAGGGTTTTGGTAACTGCGAAACTAGGTCTTTATAAGTCAGTGAGCGAGAAGTCAGCAGAAGGAGGCAGGTAGGCGCTACAAAAGATGAATATGGCAGCGGAAGGCAGCTGAATCCGTACAGCAACGGACTGGAAGTTGGATTTTAAGATCACGGATACCCCCTGTGGGATTAGCTGTCCCAACGCCATATTGTTTCAGTAACCTATAGGAACGATTATCTAAAACTGAACTAGAATCTACAATCACGTGACCTGTGTCTTTGGGTGTGTGTCTCAGGGAAGCACAGCTCAAAAAGATTCAGATTCAGATTTTATTCACCATTTATAATATTTTATTTACAAGGCTTCGTCAAAAAAAGATATAAACTAAAAACTATGTCTGTACACATTTTAGAATGAATTTAGAGTGAATTATATACAAATGTTTTTATAAATCTAAACTACTATTTACTTCTTTGTATTCCTGAAGAGAGTAAAAAGCAGTTTTTATCAGGTACGTCTTAACAGCCTTAATTCTCCTTGCGTTTTCATTTATTTCTTTGGTTTGGTGAGGTAGATGATTGCATAAATCTTTTGCATTGTATATAATACATTTTTTGCTTAAGGAGCCTCTTAGTCCGTCCGTAAAATAGTTCAGTTTTGTTCTTGTATTATGTTTATGAATATTTATATTTTTTTCAGCTTTGTGAGTTCTTATTAAATGTGTAAGGCATTCATAAATTTATAAGCATGGTACTGTAAGGAGTTTGTGTTTTTTAAAACTACTTTTGCATGAATCTCTTCTTCGCCTCTTTTCAATTATTCTTGTTGCTCTTTTCTGTAACCTAAATATTTTTAACCCTTGATTCTTTCCTGCTACTCCACATAAGATGATCCCATAATTCAGATGTGGATGTATGAAGGCATAGTATACTTTTAGAGCACTATCATCATCCATGATTTGTATTATTTGTTTTAGCACATATATACCCTTGTTAATTTTATTGCTGATCTTTTCTAAATGTTTGTTCCATTTTAGATTGTTATCTATCACTAGTCCTAAAAAGTTTGTCTGCGTCACTTGTCGATTTTTTTTCATTTTGGATGGTTAGTGTTATGTTGGTCTGTGTTTTACTATTTATTCCAATTTGCATCCATTCTATTTTATTTATATTAAGTATCATTCCTAGCTCTGATAAGTGTGTTTTAACTGCCTCTAATAATCTATTTGCCTTATTTTGTACCTCTGTCGATGTTTTACCTGTTTTACCTAATAGCTATTCCTCCCGCATCCTGTATTTTTTTGAACAAGTGATTTAAATACAGTATAAATAAATATGGCCCCAATTTAGGCCCCTGTGGTACTCCATGTAGTATTTGTTTAAACTGCGACTTAACTTTTTCCAGATTTCCATCCGTGTTATGTATTATCGGTACACATTGTTTCTTGTTTAATATGTATGAGCTTGGCCATTCTAATGGTGTGCCTCTTATTCCATAGCTTTCTAGTTTCCTCAATAAGTTTTTAATATCAACACAGTAGAAACAAAGATTGCTACCACTATTTCCTTTCTGTCTATTACTCTAACAACTATATCATTCCCTTTACAAAATGCATGTACAGTAGATTTCTTTGTTTGGAAACCAAACTGATTCTCAGATATGATATTAAATTTATTGCAAAAGTTCTGAAGTTGTTCTAAGAAGAGCCCTTCCATGATTTCTGATAAAACAGAGCAGAAAGATATTGGGCGATAATTTTCCATAGCTTGTTTGGAACCTTTCTGTTTGTAAATTGGTCTAACTATCACTTCATTTAGTTTACTTGGGAATGTACCTGAATTGAAACCTTCATTTATTATATGGGTAAAGGAATCTACTATTTCATTTTTGCAGTATTTTACCATTTGATTGGAGTATTCATCTAACCCGCAAGATGTTTTCCATTTAAGTGCGCTTATCTATTTGATAACTTTCTCTTTCGTGATTTTTCTTACTACCATGAATTACATATACTTATTTTCTTTGTTTCTTGGTTCGTTTTCTTAATTCCCAGATTTGACACAATATTTACATAATAATCATTAATGGCGTTACTGATATTTATTGAGTCCAGAATTTGGTGGTTGTTTTTGACAATTTTTAAATTATGTACTCATTTTAATGTATTTTCTCTATGTACAGTTTTAATAATATTCCACGTCCTTTTAATTCTATTTTCAGCATTTTGCAGCAGTCTTTGATTGTGGCTCTTTTTTGCTTCCTTGATAACCGCATTTAGAAAATTTTTGTAGTTCTCTATATACCTGTAAGGCCTTTCATTTAATTTAAAAGCTTTTAAACTATTTAGGAAATTTATTCTCTTTATTGATTTGTTTATTCCTTCGGTAGACCAATTGCTGCATTTAAATTTATTACAGACTACCTTTCGTAGTGGTGCTGATTTCTCTAGACAAGTCCTTAAAATATTCATAATGTGTTGAAATATTTCATCAATTTTTTTTCTTTGTATACTTTTTTGAATACAGCCGGTTTGAGATTGTCTCTTAATGAATTTAATGTTGTTTTATTTATAATTCTCTTCACTTCTGTTAAGTTTTTACACTTTACTGTCCCTGTGTTTATGGTTGTACTTTTTATTAGTTGTCCAAAATGATCACTAAACCCTCCCTTAATTAGTTATATGTTCAAATCTTCCCTGTTTAAGTTGGTATAGGCATGGTCAATATAGGATGAGGTGGACCGAGTTACTCTAGCGGGTCCTGTTTCTATTAGTTTCAGATTACTTCTTCTTAGTAATTCTAAGAGTAATTTTTTATTCTTGCTTTCTGTTAAGATATCTATATTTAGGTCTCCTATTATAATGATTTTGTGTTTTTAATAGCATTTAAGCATGTTTCTAGTTTGATTAAGAAGCCTTTTTTGTCAGCTCTTGCCTTCCGTCTCCTTTTCTGTTTGCAATGTCTATTTGCCGCCGCACGATGTGATAACAGACACTGAGCTTCGGGCATTGTTAGCACAAATTCGGCCGCCGCTGATCTTTTTCGGCGATGTCAATGCGAGCAATGTTCTTTGGGGTTCTTCTGCTGACGATGCTCGAGGTACAATAATAGCAGACGTTTGCGATATGTCTGGTTTATTACTCTTAAACTCCGGTGCACCCACATTCTTATCTTCCGCTTATGACATCCTATTCGCCCTAGATGTAACTTTCTGCAGCCCTGCTTTACTACCCTTCCTGGATTGGTCGGTATTTTCCGATCTTCACGGCAGTGATCATTACCCCATTGATATTCGTTTTTCGGGACAACATCCATTGCCCACAAGGCATCCCCGCTGGGTTATCTCCAAGGCTGACTGGGAAAAGTTTTCCTCTCTGCTCCATATCCATTTCGATGGCTGTACCTTTATAGAAAACATGGTGGAGTATTTTACTTGCTCGGTTTTGCTCGCCGCAGAATCCAGTAATCCTCGGAGCTCTTCTACCCCTCTGCGTATTCCAGTGCCGTGGTGAACCGAAGACTACAACTTACCAAGAAAGGCACGGAAAAAAGCTCTTTGTCTCTTGAACCTACACCCGACGGCGGAGAAATTTGTTGCTTTCAAACTCGCCTGGGCTAATGCGCGCTACATCGTTCGTAATGCTAAGCGGAAGTCGTGGGAATCATATGTATCCTCGCTTTCTCGCAAGAGCTCCTCACAGAGAGTGTGGACTTCGGTGCGCCGCATGTTCAGCAAATGTCGCAGGACGTACATCTCTGGCCTTGTCGTCCACGGCTCCACCTTCACCAGCTTACCGGATGTTGCCGACGTCCTAGCGACCTCCTTTGCTGCGATAAGTGCAACGGGCAGTTACGACAGCGCATTTCTTCCCATTAAGGAAGCTGCTGAGAGATTTCGCCTTGATTTTACTACTGACTGTAGTGAGGCGTACAATGCACCCTTCACCCTTGCGGAACTAACTCATGCTTTACACGCTGCGAAGGACTCTTCTCCTGGTCCTGATGATACCGACAAATGCTACTTCACCTCCCACCTGCAGCCCTTACATTCCTTCTGGACCTCTATAACCGAATTTGGCGCGAACAGGTTTTCCCGCCTGTGTGGCGAGAGGGTATTGTCATTCCTATCCTTCGTCCTGGCAAAGACCGGACCCTCCAATCCTCTTACCGGCCCATTTGCCTCACGAGCGTCGTTTGCAAGACCTTGGAACGCATGATCAGTATTTGGTTTACTTGGTGGTTGGAGGCGAACGACGTGCCCTGTTCCGAGCAGTGCAGATTTCGTCGCGGTCGTTCAAGCGTTGATAGCCCGGCGCGTATGGAAGCTTATGTTCAGAAAGGAAAACGCCAAATATGCGTCTAGCTTCTTAATAATATGGATGTATTTGGAAAATAAGTAATCTTACTATTTAAAGGGTCTGGGAAAGATCCCCAAGCTTCAGCGAAAACAACCGAAAACAGGCGACATCGCTATTAAGAGATTTCGACATATACACACAAGAATTATCATTCTTTGCTAATTTAAGCGACGTGAAAGTATATACTCCCCTTTTAATGCTTTAAACGTAAACAGGAAATGTCAGTCTACATTAAGAGCTTCACATTGATACATAATAGTCATAGGATATAATAAAACAAACAGAATGGAATGAGAGACTTTACCTTTGTAAACTATTTCCCCGTCTCATAATATCATATATAGATATTTATTGGGATCGCTTCTAATCGAAAGCGCTGGTAACTCATAATAAAGTCCTACACTCGCAATATTTGTTTTGGATATGTAGAATTTGATGCTTACGTTATGTTGATCTGCTGCTGGTTCGATATTTCTCTAGATTTGCTCTCGTTTAGTTCTTTTATGCTGGTGTCCTCCAGCAATTCCAACTACTTGAGATGATCACCCAAAGAGTTTTTAAAACGCTTCTCGTATATCTCTCTGGATCTGAAACATTATAATTACTGAAACTAGCAAATGTGGTTACTCTCGTATAGCTCGATCACTGCAATGAAAGAAATGTTAGTTTCTTTCTCGATAGGATACAAAGATAATATACTCGTATTGATGCCTGATTCAACGTATTCATACTTGGATTTAGGTTTAGGACCGAAATTTCCCGGAAATACAAGCATTTTATATAAATCTTGTGATAATTATATGAATGATGTTTTAATCGACTCGGCGTATATTCCAGGTATAGAATTGGTATGCTGTGCAATTTCATGACGGATATCTATCCTCCATTTCAATTAAGAATGGCAAAAAAAAAAAAAAAGTTGATATTTCCATTTTAATTAACGTATGTAGCCTAATTGTAGTTATGATTTCTTGAATTAATCAATCGCGAATCTAATACTTGTACTGGATGGGGGATAACAAATGGATAAGAAAAAACTTATAGCGTTTTACTGTAACCCCAATTCTTTAACAGTTATTACCATTTTTATTAGTGTAATTATATTTATACTTTCTTGAATATTGGATAGCGCGTATTTAAGACATGTTTAAGAAAGACCCCTGGCAATGTAATGTGTTTGACATGTGTCGTTTTGCTGTAATAAATTGTTTAATTAATACAATTTCACCAAATTTTCGAATTGATCTTACCCATTCGATATTAGCAGAGTTAGAAACATCTCTTAATTCTAGCCCAATAATATGTAGTTCTTATTGTTGTATCTTCAGAATTAAACGAGTTATCAGAACATCGCGATCTCGTGGGTATTGTTTTATTATCCAATCGGCAATATCAGGTTGTTCATGTCTTTGAATCAAAGTAGTTTGATTGACAGACCGGCAAGAGAAACCTTTAAGACATGTGGCTTGGCAAAGCAAGAGTGGTGCGGCATCCCGTGGCATCTATTTTGGTTCACGAGAAACAAGAGAAACTTTTTTTATATACAGGTGGCTTGGTAAAAATGTAAACTTGTGTAACAACCTTGAAACAATTAATTGTTAGGCTTTTTGGGCTTGAACCGTCCTGTGTTATAATCATCACTAGATTCACTCGGGTGTGCATGAATCATTTTGGGCTTTAATTATCACTTACTACTTGTGCATTTTGAGTCCACATCAGTATTGGAAGTTCTTTTGCTTCTATAGCAACCTCGGATGTGGAAATGTTAACTTACTACCCTACCACTATTAGTATCACTATCACTATTACCATCATTATCACTATCAGTACCACTATCACTGTCACTATCACTATTACTATCATTATCATTATCACTATCACTACCACTATCACCATCACTACCACTATCAGTATCAGTACCACTACCATTATCACTACCACTATCACTATCAATACCACTATCACTATTACCATCATTATCACTATCAGTACCACTATCACTGTCACTATCACTATTACCATCATTATCATTATCACTATCACTATAACTATCACTATTACCATCATTATCACTATCAGTACCACTATAACTATCACTATTACTAGCACTATCACTATTAACATCAGTATCACTATCTGTACCACTATCACTGTCACTATCACTATCACTATCACTATTACCATCATTATCATTATCACTGTCACTATCACTATCACTACCACTATCACTACCACTATCAGAACCACTATCACTATCATTATCACTATTACCATCATTATCACTATCAGTACCATTACCACTATCACTATTACCATCATTATCACCATCAGTACCACTACCACTATCACTACTACCATCAGTATCACTATAACTATCACTATTACCATCATTATCACTATCAGTATCACTACCACTATCACTATTACCATAAGTATCACTATCACTATCACTATTACCATCATTATCACTATCAGTACCATTACCACTATCACTATTACCATCAGTATCGCTATCACTATCACTATTACCAACATTATCACTATCAGTACCACTACCACTATCACTATCAATATTACAACCATTATCACTATCACTATTACCATCAGTATCACTATCACTATCACTATCACTATTACCATCATTATCACTATCAGTACCACTACCACTACCACTATCACATTACCATCAGTATCACTATCACTATTACCATCACTATCACTATCACTATTACCATCATTATCACTATCAGTATCACTACCACTATCAATATTACCATCATTATCACTATCAGTACCACTACCACTGTCACTATTACCATCCGTATCACTAGCACTATTACCATCACTATCACTATCAGTACCACTAACACTATCACTATTACAATCATTATCACTATCAATACCACTACCCCTATCACTATCACTATTACAATCATTATCACTATCAGTACCACTACCAATATCACAATCACTATTACCATCATTATCACTATCAGTATCTCTATCACTATCATTATTACCATCACTATCACTATCAGTACCACTACCACTATCACTATTACAATCATTATCACTAACAGTACCACTACCACAATTACCATCAGTATCACTATCACTATCACTATTACCATCATTATCACTATCAGTAACACTACCACTATCAGAATTACCATCAGTATCACTATCACTATAACTATTACCATCATTATCACTATCAGTACCACTACCACTATCACTATTACCATCAGTATCACTATCACTATTACAATCATTATCACTATTACCATCATTATCACTATCAGTACTACTACCACTAGCATTAACACTACTACAATCATTATCACTATCAGTACCACTATCACTATTACCATCAGTATCACTATCACTATTACCAACATTATCACTATCAGTACGACTACCACCATCACTATCAATATTACAATCATTATCACCATCAGTACCACTACCACTATCACTATTACCATGAGTATCACTATCACTATTACCATCAGTATCACTATCACTATCACTATCACTATTACCATCATTATCACTTTCAGTATCACTACCACTATCAATACTACCATCATTATCACTATCAGTACCACTACCACTATTACTGTCCGTATCACTATCACTATTACCATCACTATCACTATCAGTACCACTACCACTATCACTATTACAATCATTATCACTATCACTATCTTTATCACTATCATTATTACAATCATTATCACTATCAGGACCACTACCACTGTTACTATTACCATCAGTATCACTATCACTATTACCATCACTATCACTATCAGTACCACTACCACTATCACTATCACTATTACAATCATTATTACTATCAGTACCACTACCACTATCACTATTACAATCATTATCACTATCAGTACCACTACCACTATCACTATTACCTTCAGTATCACTATCACTATCATTATTACCATCATTATCACTATCAGTATCACTACCACTATCAGAATTACCATCAGTATCACTTTCACTATAACTAATACCATCGTTATCACTATCAGTACCACTACCACTATCACTATTAACATCAGTATCACTATGACTATCAGTATTACAATCATTATCACTATTACCATCATTATCACTATCAGTACCACTATCACTATTACCATCATTATCACTATCAGTACCACTATCACTATCACTATCACTATTTCTATTACCATCAGTATCACTATCAGTATCATTATCACTATCACTATTACTATTACCATCAGTAATACTATAAGTACCACTATCACTATTACTATTATCATCATTATCAATATCACTATTACTATCACTAGCACTAACAGCACCACTATCACTATCGCTATTACCATCATTAAAACCATCACTACAACTATCTCTATCACTATCACTATTACTATCATTATCACTATCAGTACCACTACCACTATCACTATTACCATCATTATAACTATCACTACCACTATCACTATTACCATCATCATGATCACTATCAGTACCACTATCACTATCACTATGACTATTACTATCATTATCACTATCAGTACCACTACCACTATCACTATTTCCATCATTATCACTATCACTACTACTATCACTATCAATATCATTATTACCACCATCATGATCACTATATGTAACGCTATCACTATTACTATCATTATCACTATCAGAACCTCTACCACTATCACTATTACCATCATTATCACTATCACTACCACTATCACTCCCAATATCACTATTACCATCATCATGATCACTATCAGTACCACTATCACTATCACTATTTCTATCATTATTACTATCACTACCACTACCACTATCACTATTACCATCACTATCACTATCAGTACCACTAGCACTATCACTATCACTATTACCATCATTATCACTATCAGTACCACTATCTCTATTTCTATCATTATCACTATCACTACCACTATCACTATTACCATCACTATCAGTACCGCTACCACTATCACTATCACTATTACCATCATTATCACTATCAGTACCACTATCACTATTTCTATCATTATCACTATCACTACCACTACCACTATCACTATAACCATCACTATCACTGTCAGTACCATTATCACTATAACTATTTTTATCATTATCTATATCACTATCACTACCACTACCACTATCACTATTACCATCACTATCACTATCAGTACCACTATCACTATCACCATCAGTACCACTACCACTATCACTATCACTACCACTATCACTATAAATATCACTATTACTATTACCATCATTATCACTATCAGTGCCACTATCACAATCACTATTCCTATGATTATTACCATCTTTATCACTATCAGTACCACTATCACTACCACTACCAGTACCTCTATCACCATCACTATCAACAACACTATTACTATTACCATCATTATCACTATCAGTACCACTATCACTATCACTATTACTATCATTATCACTAGCAGTACCACTATCACTATCTCCATCACTATTACTATTACCATCATTATCACTATCAGTAACGTTATCGCTATCACTATCACTATTACTATCAATATTACTATTACCAACGTTATCATTATCAGTACCACGATCACTATCACTATCACTATTACTATTACCATCATCATCACTATCACTATCACTACCACTATCACTATCACCACTACCAGAATTTACACTATCGATACCATTATTATTACCACTATCACTATTACTATTACCATCATTATCACTATCAGTACCACTACCACTATCACTATTACTATGACTATTAATATCACTATCACTATTACTATCACTATCTCTATCACTATCATTATTACTATTACTATCACTATTACTATCACTATCATAATTACTATCACTTATACTATAACTATCACTATTACTATCGCTATTACTATCACTATCACTATTACTATCACTATTACTATCACTATTACTATCACTATTACTATCACTATTACTATTACTATCACTATGACTATTACTATCACTATTACTATCACTATTACTATTACTATCACTATTACTATTACTATCACTATAACTATCACTATTACTATAACTATCACTATTAGTATCATTATTACTATTACTATCAAAATCACTAGCACTATTACTATCACAATTTCTATTACTATCACTGTCATTGTGAATATCACTATTACTATCACTATTACTAACACTACTACTAGTACTATCACTATTACTATTACTACCGCTATTACTATCACTATTACTATTACTATCACTATTACTATCACTCATACTATTACTATCACTATCACTATCACTATTACTGTATTATCACTATAACTATCACCATAACAATCACTATTACTATTACTATCACTATCACTCTTACTATCACAATCACTATTACTATCACTCTTACTATAGCTATCACTACTATTATCACTATCACTATAAATTTCACTATTACTAGTACTATCACTATTACTATTATCTTCATTATCACTATCAGTACCACTACAACTACCATTATCACTACCACTATCACTACCACTATCACTACCACTATCGCTATCACTACCACTATCACTAACATTATCATTATTACTATTAACATCATTATCATTATCAGTACCACTATCACTACCACTATCACTATCACTATTACTCTTACTATTACCATCATTATCACTATCAGTACCACTATCATTAATATCACAATCACTACCACCATTACTATCACTATCACTATTACTAACGCTATCACTATTACTGTTACTATCACTATTATCATAACTATTATTATTACTATCACTATCACTATTACTATTACTATCATTATCAGTATTACTATCACTGTCACTATTACTATCACTATCACTACCACTATTACTATCACTATTACTATTACTATCATTATCACTATCAGTCCCACTATTACTATCACCATAACTATTACCATTACCATCAATATCACTATCAGTCCCACTATCACTATCATTATTACTATTACCATTAACATCATTATCACTATCACTATCACAATCACTATCACTATTAACATGAACATCATTATCAATATCAGTCCCACTATCACTATCACTATTACCATTACCATTAATATCACTATCAGTCCCACTATCACTATCAGTATCTCTATTCCTATTACTATCATTATTCTTATAATTACCACTACCACTACCACTATTACTAATTACATCATTATCACTATCAGTCCCACTATCATTATCACTATTACTATTACCATCATTATCACTATCACTACCATTATCACTATCACTATTACTACCACTATACTATCACTATTATTATTACTATTACCATTATTATCACTATCACTATCACATACACTATCACTATCACTATTACTATTACCATCATTATCACTATCAGTCCCACTATCACTATTACTATCACTATCACAATTACTATTACCATCGTTATCACTATCACTACCACTATCACTATCTCTACCACTATCACTATTACTATTACAATCATTATCACTATCAGTCCCACTATCACTATCACTATTACCATCATTATCACTATCAGTCCCACTATCACTATTACTATTACTATTACCATCATTATCACTATCAATACCACTATCACTATTATTATTATTAACATCATTATCACTATCAGTGCCACTATCACTATTATTATTATCATCATTATCATTATCAGTACCACTATCACTATCACTATCACTATTACTATTACCATCATTATCACTATCACTACCACTATCACTATCATTATTACTATTAACATCATTATCACTATCAGTCCCACAATCACTATTACTATAACCATCATTATCACTATCACTATCACTATCACTATTATAATTACCAGCATTATCACTATCACTACAACTATCACTATTACTATTAACATCATTATCACTATCAGTCCCACTTCACTATTACTATTACTATTACCATCATTATCACTATCAGTCGCACTATCACTATCACTATTCCTATTACTATTACCATCATTATCACTATCAGTCCCACTATCACTATCACTATTACTATTACCATCATTATCACTATCAGTACCAATATCACTATCACTATTACCATCATTATCACTATCAGTCCCACTATCACTATTACTATCACTATTACTATTAACATCATTATCACTATCAGTCCCAATATCACTATCACTATTACTAATCCTATCATTATCACTATCAGTCCCATTATCATTATCACTATCACTATCACTATAACTTTTATTACTACTTTTAACATCATTATCACTATCACTACCACTATCACTACCACTATCAGTATTACTATTACCATCATTATCACAATCAGTACCACTATCACTATAACTATCAATATTACCGTCATTATCACTGTCAGTACCATTGTCACTACGACTATTACTATCACTATTACCATCATTATCACTACAACTATCGCTATCACTATTAATATTACCATCATTATCACAATCAGTACCACTATCACTATCACTATTACTATCATTATCTTTATATGTATCAATATCACTATCAGTATTACTATTACCATCATTATCACTAACAGTAATACTATAATTATCGCTATCACTATTACTATTACCATCATCACTATCAGTATCACTATTACTATTACAATCATTATCACTATCAGTACCACTATCACTATCACTATTACCCTCATTATCACTATCAGTACCACTATCACTATTATTATATTTTCACTATCAGTACCACTATCACTATTACTATTATCATCATTATCACTATCACTATCACTATTACTATCACTAGCACTAACAGTACCAATATCACTATCGCTATTACCATCATTAAAACCATCACTACAACTATCTCTATCACTATCTCTATTACTATCATTATCACTATCAGTACCACTACCACTATCACTATTACCATCATTATAACTATCACTACCACTATCACTATTACCATCATCATGATCACTATCAGTACCACTATCACTATCACTATGACTCTTACTATCATTATCACTATCAGTACCACTACCACTATCACTATTTCCATCATTATCACTATCACTACTACTATCACTATCAATATCATTATTACCACCATCATGATCACTATCAGTACCACTATCACTATCACTATTTCTATCATTATTACTATCACTACCACTACCACTATCACTATTACCATCACTATCACCATCAGTACCACTAGTACTATCACTATCACTATTACCATCATTATCACTATCAGTACCACTATCTCTATTTCTATCATTATCACTATCACTACCACTATCACTATTACCATCACTATCAGTACCACTACCACTATCACTATCACTATTACAATCATTATCACTATCAGTAACACTATCACTATTTCTATCATTATCACTATCACTACCACTACCACTATCACTATAACCATCACTATCACTGTCAGTACCATTATCACTATAACTATTTTTATCATTATCTATATCACTATCACTACCACTACCACTATCACTATTACCATCACTATCACTGTCAGTACCACTATCACTATCACCATCAGTACCACTACCACTATCACTATCACTACCACTATCACTATAAATATCACTATTACTATTACCATCATTATCACTATCAGTGCCACTATCACAATCACTATTCCTATGACTATTACCATCTTTATCACTATCAGTACCACTATCACTACCACTACCACTACCAGTACCTCTATCACCATCACTATCAACAACACTATTACTATTACCATCATTATCACTATCAGTACCACTATCACTATCACTATTACTATCATTATCACTAGCAGTACCACTATCACTATCTCCATACTATTACTATTACCATCATTATCACTATCAGTAACGTTATCGCTATCACTATCACTATTACTATCAATATTACTATTACCTTCGTTATCACTATCAGTACCACGATCTAATCACTATCACTATTACTATTACCATCATCATCACTATCATTATCACTACCACTATCACTATCACCACTACCAGAATTTACACTATCGATACCATTATTACTACCACTATCACTATTACTATTACCATCATTATCACTATCAGTACCACTACCATTATCGCTATTACGATCACTATCACTATTACTATCACTATTACTATCACTATTACTATCACTATTACTATTACTATCACTATGACTATTACTATCACTATTACTATCACTATTACTATTACTATTACTATCACTATTACTATCACTATAACTATCACTATTACTATAACTATCACTATTAGTATCATTATTACTATTACTATCAAAATCACTAGCACTATTACTATCACTATTTCTATTACTATCACTGTCATTATGAATATCACTATTACTATCACTATTACTAACACTACTACTAGTACTATCTCTATTACTATTACTACCGCTATTACTATCACTATTACTATTACTATCACTATTACTATCACTCATACTATTACTATCACTATCACTATTACTGTATTATCACTATAACTATCACCATAACAATCACTATTACTATTACTATCACTATCACTCTTACTATCACTATCACTATAATATCACTCTTACTATAGCTATCACTACTACTATCACTATCACTATAAATTTCACTATTACTAGTACTATCACTATTACTATTATCTTCATTATCACTATCAGTACCACTACAACTACCATTATCACTACCACTATCACTATCACTATCACTACCACTATCGCTATCACTACCACTATCACTAACATTATCGCCTATTACTATTAACATCATAATCACTATCAGTACCACTATCACTACCACTATCACTATCACTATTACTCTTACTATTACCATCATTATCACTATCAGTACCACTATCATTACTATCACAATCACTACCACCATTACTATCACTATCACTATTACTAACGCTATCACTATTACTATTACTATCACTATTATCATAACTACTATTATTACTATCACTATTACTATCACTATTACTATTACTATCACTATCAGTATTACTATCACTGTCACTATTACTATCACTATCACTACCACTATTACTATCACTATTACTATTACTATCATTATCACTATCAGTCCCACTATCACTATCATTATTACTATTACCATTAACATCATTATCACTATCACTATCACAATCACTATCACTATTAACATGAACCTCATTATCAATATCAGTCCCACTATCACTATCACTATTACCATTACCATTAATATCACTATCAGTCCCACTATCACTATCACTATTTCTATTCCTATTACTATCATTATTCTTATAATTACCACTACCACTATCACTATTAATATTTACATCATTATCACTATCAGTCCCACTATCATTATCACTATTACTATTACTATTACCATCATTATCACTATCACTACCATTATCACTATCACTATTACTACCACTATACTATCACTATTATTATTACTATTACCATTATTATCGCTATCACTACCACTATCACTATCACTATTACTATTACCATCATTATCACTATCAGTCCCACTATCACTATTACTATCACTATCACAATTACTATTACCATCGTTATCACTATCACTACCACTATCACTATCTCTACCACTATCACTATCACTATTACTATTACAATCACTATCATTATCAGTACCACTAACACTATCACTATTACTATTACCATCATTATCACTATCAATACCACTATCACTATCACTATTATTATTAACATCATTATCACTATCAGTGCCACTATCACTATCACTATTATTATCATCATTATCATTATCAGTACCACTATCACTATCACTATTACTATTACCATCATTATCATTATCACTACCATTATCACTATCATTATTACTATTAACATCATTATCACTATCAGTCCCACAATCACTATCACTATTACTATAACGATCATTATCATTATCACTACCACTATCACTATCACTATTATTATTACCATCATTATCACTATCACTACAACTATCACTATTACTATTAACATCATTATCACTATCAGTCCCACTTCACTATTACTATTACTATTACCATCATTATCACTATCAGTCGCACTATCACTATCACAATTCCTATTAATATTACCATCATTATCACTATCAGTCCCACTATCACTATCACTATTACTATTACCATCATTATCACTATCAGTACCAATATCACTATCACTATTACCATCATTATCACTATCAGTCCCACTATCACTATTACTATCACTATTACTATTAACATCATTATCACTATCAGTCCCAATATCACTATCACTATTACTAATCCTATCATTATCACTATCAGTCCCATTATCATTATCACTATCACTATCACTATAACTTTTATTACTACTTTTAACATCATTATCACTATCACTACCACTATCACTACCACTATCAGTATTACTATTACCATCATTATTACAATCAGTACCACTATCACTATAACTATCAATATTACCATCATTATCACTGTCAGTACCATTATCACTACCGCTATTACTATCACTATTACCATCATTATCACTACAACTATCGCTATCACTATTAATATTACCATCATTATCACAATCAGTACCACTATCACAATCACTATTACTATCATTATCTTTATATGTATCACTATCACTATCAGTATTACTATTACCATCATTATCACTAACAGTAATACTATAATTATCGCTATCACTAATACTATTACCATCATCACTATCAGTATCACTATTACTATTACAATCATTATCTTTATCAGTACCACTATCACTATCACTATTACCCTCATTATCACTATCAGTACCACTATCACTATTACTATATTTTCACTATCAGTACCACTACCACTATCACTATTACTATCACTATCACTATTAGTATCACTATCACCATCGCTATCGCTATCACTATTACCATCATTATCACTATCAGTACCACTATCACTATCACTATTAGCATCATTTTCACTATCAGCACCACTATCACTATCACTATTATCATCATTATCACTATCAGTACCACTATCACTATCACTATTACTATCATTATCACTATCAGTACCATTATTACTATCACTATCACTATTACCATCATTATCATTATCAGTCCCAGTATCATTATCACTATTACTATTACTATTACCATCATTATCATTATCAGTACTATTATCACTATCACTATTACTATTACTATTACCATCATTAGTACTATCACAACCACTATCACTATTACTATTAAGATCATTATCACTATCAGTCCCACTATCACTATTACTATTAACATCATTATCACTATCAGTCCCACTATCACTATTACTATTACTATCATTATCACCATCAGTCCCATTATCACTATCACTATCACTATTACTATTACCATCATTATCACTATCAGTACCACTATTACTATCACTATTACTATTACTATTACCATCAATATCACTATCAGTCCCATTATCACTATCAATAGCACTATCATTATTACTATCATTATCACTAACAGTATCACTATCACTATTACTATTACCATCATTATCACTATCAGTATCACTATCGCTATTACTATTAACATCATTATCACTATCAGTACCACTATCACTATCACTATGACTCTTACTATTATTATCACTATCAGTACCACTACCACTATCACTATTACCATCATTATCACTATCACTACTACTATCGCTATCAATATCATTATTACCATCATCATGATCACTATATGTAACACTATCACTATTACTATCATTATCACTATCAGAACCTCTACCACTATCACTATTACCATCATTATCACTGTCACTAGCAATATCACTATTACCATCATCATGATCACTATCAGTACCACTATCACTATCACTATTTCTATCATTATCACTATCACTACCACTACCACAATCACTATTACCATCACTATCACTATCAGTACCACTAGCATTATCACTATCACTATTACCAGCTTTATTATTATCAGTAGCATTATCTCTATTTCTATCATTATCACTATCACTACCACTATCACTATTACCATCACTATCACTATCAGTACCACTAGCACTATCACTATCACTATTACCATCATTATCACTATCACTACCACTTCCACTATCACTTGAACCATCACTATCACTGTCAGTACCACTATCACTATAACTATTTTTATCATTATCACTATCACTACCACTACCACTATCACTATTACCATCACTATCAGTACCACTATCACTATCACCATCAATACCACTACTACTATCACTATCACTACCTCTATCACTATCACTATAAATATCACTATTACTATTACCATCATTATCACTATCAGTGCCACTATCACTATCACTATTCCTATTACTATTACCATCTTTATCACTATCAGTGCCACTATCACTGTCACTACCACTACTAGCACCTCTATCACTATCACTATCAAAAACACTATTACTATTACCATCATTATCACTATCAGTACCACTATCACTATCACTATTATTATCATTATCACTATCAGTACCACGATCACTATCTCTATCAATTATACTATTACCATCATTATCACTATCAGTAACGTTATCGCTATCACTATCACTATCACTATTACTATTAATATTACTATTACCATCGTTATCATTACAGTACCACGATCACTATCACTCTCACTATTACTATTACCATCATCATCACTATCACTATCATTATGACTATCACCACTACCAGCATTTACACTATCGATACCATTACCACTACCACTATCACTATTACTATTACCACCATTATTACTATCAGTACCACTACCACTACCACTATTACTATGACTATTACTATCATTATTACTATTATTATCACTATAACTATCATTATTACTATTACTATTACTATCATTATCACTATCACTATTACTATTACTATCACTATTACTATCACTATCAATATTACTATCACTATTACTATAACCATCACTATTACTATCGCTATTACTATTACTATCACTATCAATATTACTATCACTATTATTATCGCTATTACTATCACTATTACTATTACTATCACTATGACTATTAGTATCGCTATTACTATCACTATTATTATTACTATTACTATCACTATTACTATTACTATTACTATCACTCTTACTATTACTATTAACATCACTATTACTATCACTATTACTATAACTATCACTATTAGTATCATTATTACTATTACTTTCAAAATCACTATCATTATTACTATCACTATTTCTATTACTATGACTATCACTATCATTATTACTATCACTGTCATTATGAATATCACTATAACTATCACTATTACTAACACTACTACTATCACTATTACTATTACTACCACTATTACTTTCACTATTACTATTACTATCACTATTATTATCACTCATACTATTACTGTCACTATTACTATCACTAATACTATTACTATCATTATCACTATTACTATCACTATGACTATCACTATTACTGTTACTATCACTATCACTATTACTATCACTATAACTATCACTATTACTATCACTATCACTCTTACTATCACTATTACTATCTCACTTACTATAGGTATCACTACTACTATCACTATCACTATAAATATCACTATTACTAGTACTATCAGTATTACTATTATCTTCATGATCACTATCAGTACCACTACCACTACCATTATCACTAGCATTATCACTACCACTATCAGTACCACTATCACTATCACTACCACTATCACTAACATTATCACCATTACTATTAACGTCATTATCACTGTCAGTACCACTATCACTACCACTATCACTATTACTATTACCATCATTATCACTATCAGTACCACTATCATCACTATCACATCACTACCACCATTACTATCACCATCACTGTTACTATCATTATCACTATCACTATTACTATTATTATCGCTATTATCATAACTATTATTATTACTATCACTATTACTATCACTATTACTATCACTATCACTATTACTATCACTTTCACTATTACTATCACTATAACTACCACTATTACTATCACTATCACTATTACTATTACTATCATTATCACCATCAGTCCCACTATCACTATCACTATAACTATTACTATTACCATCAATATCACTATCAGTCCCATTATCACTATCACTATCATTATTACTTATTTTATTAACATCATTATCACTATCACTACCACAATCATTATCACTATTATTATTACCATCATTGTCATTATCAGTCCCACTTTCACTATCACTATTACTATTACTATTACCATTAGTATCACTATTAGTCCCACTATCACTTTCATTATTACTATTCCTATTACCATCATTATTACTATCACTACCACTATCATTATTACTATCAGTATTACTATCACTATCAATATAATTATCACTACCCCTATCACTATCACTATTACTATTAACATCATTATCACTGTCAGTCCCACTATCATTATCACTATTACTATTACCATCATTATCACTATCACTACCACTATCACTATTACTATTACTATCACTATTACTATTACCATCATTATCACTATCACTACCACTATCATTATCATTATTATTATTACTATCACTATTACTATTACCATCATTATCACTATCAATACCACTATCACTATCGCTATTACTATTAACATCATTATCACTATCAGTCCCACTATCACTATCACTATTACTATTACTATTACCATCATTATCATTATTAGTACCACTATCACTATTACTATTACCATCAATATCACTATCACTACTACTATCAATATCACTATTAACATAAACATCATTATCACTATCAATCCCAATTATCACTATCACTATTATTATTACCATCATTATCACTATGAGTACCACTATCACTATCACTATCGTTATCACAATTACTATTACTATTACCATCATTATTACTATCAGTACCACTATCACTATTACTATTACCAATATTATCACTATCAGTACCACTAATACTATAACTATCATTATTACCATCATTATCACTATCACTACCACTATCGCTATCACTATTACTATTACCATCATTATTACTATCAGTACCACTATCACTATTACTATCACTATTACCATCATTATCAATATCAGTACCACTATCACTACCACTATCACTATTACTATTACTATTACCATCATTATCACTATAATTACCACTATCAGTACCACTATAACTATCACTATTACCATCATTATCACTACCACTATCGCTATCAGTAGCACTATCACTATCAGTACCAGTATCACTATCACTATTACTATCATTATCACTATCACTATCACTATCACTATCACTATTACTATTACCATCATTATCACTATCAGTACCACTATCACTATCACAATTAACATCATTATCACAATCAGTACCACTATCACTACCACTATCGCTATCACTATTCCTATTACCATCATTATCACTATCAGTATCATTATCACTATCACTATCACTATTACTATTACCAACATTATCACTATTAGTATCAGTATCACTATCACTATTACCATTACAATCATTATCAATATCAGTACCACTATCACTACCACTATCACTATTACTAATACTATTACCATCATTATCACTATAATTACCACTATCACTACCACTATAGCTATCACTATTACCATCATTATCATTACCACTATCGCTATCAGTAGCACTATCACTATCAGTACCAGTATCACTATCACTATTACTATCATTATCACTATCAGTATCACTATCACTATCACTATTACTATTACCGTCATTATCACTATCAGTACCACTATCACTATCACAATTAACATCATTATCACCATCAGTACCACTATCACTACCACTATCACTACCACTATCGCTATGACTATTCCTATTACCATCATTATCACTATCAGTATCATTATCACTATCAGTATCACTATCACTATTACTATTACCAGCATTATCACTATTAGTATCAGTATCACTATCACTATTACCATTACAATCATTATCACTATCAGTACCACTATCACTGTCACTATCATTATTACCATCATTTTCACTATCAGTACCACTATCACTTTCACTATAACTATCATTATCACTATCAGTACCACTATCACTATCACTATTACTATCACTATTACTATCAGTATCACTATCGCTATCGCTATCACTATCACTATTATCATCATTATCACTATCAGTACCACTATCACTATTACCATCATTATCACTATCAGTACCACTATCACTATCTCAATTACCATCATCATCACTATCAGTACCACTATCACTGTCACTATTACTATCATTATCACTATCAGTATTACTGTTAATATCACCATTACCATCATTATCTCTATCAGCACCACTATCACTATCACTATTACCATCATTATCACTATCAGTATCACTATCACTTTCACTATTACTATTACCATCATTATCACTATCAGTCCTACTATCACTATCACTATCACTATTACCATCATTATCACTATCAGTACCTCTATCATTATCACTATTACTATTACCATCATTATCACTATCAGTATCACTATCACCTTCACTATTACTATTACCATCATTATCACTATCAGTACCACTATCACTATTACCATCATTATCACTATCAGTACCAGTATCACTATTACCATCATTATCACTATCAGTATCACTATCACTATTACTATTACCATCATTATCACTATCAGTACCACTATTACTATTACTTTTACCATCATTATCACTATCAGTACCACTATCACTATTACTATTACCATCATTATCACTATTAGTACCACTATAACTATTACTATTACCATCATTATCACTATCAGTATCACTATCACTATTACTATTACCATCATTATCACTATCAGTACCAGTATCACTATTACCATCATTATCACTATCAGTATCACTATCACTATTACTATTACCATCATTATCACTATCAGTACCACTATTACTATTACTTTTACCATCATTATCACTATCAGTACCACTATCACTATTACTATTACCATCATTATCACTATCAGTACCACTATAACTATTACTATTACCATCATTATCACTATCAGTATCACTATCACTATTACTATTACCATCATTATCACTATCAGTATCATTATCACTATTACTATCACCATCATTATCATTATCAGTATCACTATCACTATTACTATTACCATCATTATCACTATCAGTACCACTAGCACTATCACTATTACTATTACCATCATTATCACTATCAGTATCACTATCACTATTACTATTACCATCATTATCACTATCAATACCACTATCACTATTACTATTACCATCATTATGACTATCATTAGCACCATCACTATCACTATTACCATCATTATCACTATCAGTATCACTATCGATATCACTATTACTTTTACCATGATTATCACTATCAGTACCACTATCATTATCACTATTACTATTACCATCATTATCACTATCAGTATCACTATCATAATTACTATTACCATCACTATCAGTACCACTATTACTATTACTATTACCATCATTATCACTATCAGTATCACTATCACTATTACTATTACCATCATTATCACCTTTAGTATCACTATCACTATTACTATTACCATCATTATCACTATCAGTACCACTATCACTATCACTATTATTATTTCCATCATTATCACTATCAGTATCACTATCACTATTACTATTACTATCATTATCACTATGAGTATCACTATCACTATCACTATTACTAATACCATCATTATCACTATTAGTACCACTATCACTATTACTGATACCATCATTATCACTATCAGTATCACTATCACTATTACTATTCCCATCATTATCACTATCAGTATCACTATTACTATAACTATTACCATCATTATCACTATCAGAATCACTAATACTATTACTATTACCATCATTATCACTATCAGTATCACTATCACTATCACTATTACTATTACCATCATTATCACTATCAGTATCACTATTACTATTACTATTACCATCATTATCACTATCAGTATCACTATCACTATTACTATTACCATCATTATCACTATCAGTATCACTATCACTATTACTATTACCATCATTATCACTATCAGTACCACTATCACTATCTCTATTACTATTACCATCATTATCACTATCAGTATCACTATCACTATTACTATTACCATCTTTATCACTATCAGTTTCACTATCACTATTACAATTACCATCATTATCACTATCAGTATCACTATCACTATTACTATTACCATCATTATCACTATCAGTATTACCATTACCATCATTATCACTATCAGTATCACTATCACTATTACCATCATTATCACTATCAGTATCACTATCACTATTGCTATTACCATCATTATCACTATCAGTACCACTATCACTATCACTATTACTATTACCATCATTATCACTATCAGTACCACTACCACTACCACTATTACTATTACCATCACTATCACTATCAGTACCACTACCACTATCACAATTACCAACATTATCACTATCACTATTACCATCATTATCACTACCACTAATCGCTATCAATATTACCATCATTATCACTATCAGTACCATTAGCACTACATTATCACTACGACTATTACCATCATTATCACTATCACTACCACTACCACTATCACTATCACTATTACCATCATTATCACTATCAGTATCACTACCACTGTCACTACTACTATTACCATCATTATCACTACCACTATCACTACCACTATTACCATCATTATCACTATCAGTACCACTATCACTACCACCATTACCATATTTATCACTATCACTACCACTATCACTACCACTATTACCATCATTATCACTATCAGTACCACTATCACTACCACTATTACCATCATCATCACTATCACTACCACTACCTTTATCACTGCCACTATCACCACACTATCACTCCCTTTGTGGTGGCCGGGGAGTAAAAGAATAGCACCACGGGATCTCCCCCTGTCGTAGATGGCGACTAATCGGAGCAGCTTTCCGCTGACCACTACCCCAGTTTCCTATAGATCACGTCTATACCTTTCTACCGCCCTCCCTTCTGTTTCCTATTCACCTGCTGCCTTAGGCGGGGGAAGTATCCCCAAAGGCTAAGGGAAGGAAACCCCGACAGAAAACCACGAACATGAAATGAAATGAAGGATCTTAAAACTAGCATACCCCAGGAGGGTCGTAGGACTAAAGTTCCCGAATCCCTCACCGGCGCGTCGGTCTGCTCCCTTGGATTCTGGGGGGGGGGGCAAAGAGCCGTTTACCTTTTTCTCAGAAAAATCAGATCCTTAAGCGATCTGAGATAATTAAAAGTTCGCCAGAAATACAAAGAAGGGGATCTCTACCTTCAACCAGCAAAGAATTATATGAACAGAAGGAACGTTTGAATAAAGAATATATAAACTTCACAGACTCTAACCCTCTAGTACAAGAAAAAACGATCAGAGAAGTAAAAAGAAAAAGAATGGAAACTCCTGAAAAAATTAGAACTGAAGAACAAGATAGACTCTTCCTTGATAAAGTCCGGAAAGAGTACTCTATGCATCAGAAGTTAATGGAGAAAATTGAAAAGGAAACCGACACTCTCCAGAGAGTGATTAAGGATATCCCAAATACAAAGAAGGAAATAAAAAATGCAGTCTGCCATTTAGAAGACTTCTTCAAAAGGTTACCTAGTGCCTCAAGTTTTATAAACGAGGTAATGGAAAAACTAGCAACTCAAAGTAGTCAAAAGCAGAAGGAAACCACTGAAGCCTGTACGCAAACAATTACAAAAAACAAGAAGAAATAGAGAAGCTGAAATATACGATAAAATTTGAGCTAGAAAAAGATATAAATGACCAACAACTACATGAAATTGCAAGTATGTAATGGCCGGAGGAGGCCTTCGAAAACTGTCAACCTGCAAAAGGGAAACCTTTAGAAGTTGAGGATGAAGACCTGGTGATAATTGAAAATAAAGAAGTTGATAAAGAGGAAGAGATTATAAGGAACATTATCAATATAAAGCCGCAAATAAAACAGTTTTTGGAAGAAGATAAACTAAAACCAGGAAAAATGATATGCAATATTTTATCAAATGAAATCCTTGGTGATGAAAAGGAATCAAAAAATACAAAGAAATATCTGTACCTCATTATGACTGAGGACGGTGGAAAAACGACAGAAGATGTATCTAATCTAAGAAAAAATTTAGAAAAAATATTAGACACAGAGAGGAAAAATGGGAGAACCCGCATAGCCGGTGTAACCACGGATCAAGTGGATGAGCAAGTAACAAGGAAAGTTTTGGAGTATTTATGCAAAAGAAAAAATGTTAAGATGTCAATGTATATAAAACATCAAAGATACAATGAAACAAAAGGGATGGAGGACAATAGTAGGAAGAGAGGACTAAATGAAGATACAATCATACTCAAGCCACTTGGAGAAAAATCATACGCAGACATTCTGAAAAATATAAAAGAAGTAGACACAAGTGGAATAATAATTGATCACAAAAGAAAGACAAACGAAGGAAATGTGCAGCTGAAAATAAAAGGGAAAAATAGAAATGATAGAAAGATTTTTAAACAACTTCTTACTTCAAAATTGGATAAAATTGCAGAAGTAAATATGGAAAGCAAAAAACAAACTGTTATGCTACTAGATATAGATGAAGTTGTAGAAGAACATGAAGTAAAAGAAACCATAGAACGGGAATTAGGGAAAATAGAACAAAATATTCTAATAAAAATGTTAGATAAAGCAAATGCACAAGGTGTAAAATATGCATTTGTAACCTCTAATATAGAGATTACAAATCGACTGCTAGCAAAGAAAATAATAGGGAAAAGATGGGACAGATGGAGAGTCAAGCCAACAAATACTCTAAGTAGATGCTATAAGTGTTACAGAGTAGGGCATGTTGCAAGCGAATGTACAGCTGCACCTTTTGTGAAAATGTGTCATAAATGTGGGGAAACAGGTCATCGAATAAAAGAGTGTAACAACATGACAAGATGTTACCTGTGTAACTCAAATGAACACAAAGCAGAGACGATGAGTTGTCCTGAGTATAGGAAATTAGTGGAAACCCAGGCAAGGATACAAAGACAAAACTATAAATGATGAGATTACTTCAGGTAAATCTTGATAGGAGTAAACGGGCCATGGATTTACTTATACATAAATGTGCAGAACGTCAAATACATTTGTGTATTATCGCAGAACCAAATAAAAACATGACCAAACATAGCCCAAAATGGATCACAGATGAAAGAATAGACGCAGCCATTTATATTCCACGAAGTAATGATAAAGTGAGAAACATCGGAAGTGGCAGTGGTTTTAACTGGGCCGACACTGATGAAATATTGGTATTTTCCTGTTATGTGTCTCCTAAAACAGATCTGGAGGATTTCCATAAATACCTATTTGAAATCAATTGCGTCCTTAAACAACAAAAACATAAAAAGAAAGTCCTTATTGGAGGGGATTTCAATGCCAAGGCATATTCCTGGGGCTCGCCTATAGATGAGAAGAAAGGTAGTGCTCTGGCAGAATGGGCAAGCGAAAATGATTATAATATCCTAAATGATGGGAAAATGCCAACTTTTGAAAGAAACGATGGTACATCTTTCATAGATATCACAATGTGTTCTGGAGAAATGAGTAAATTTATTGGTAAATGGTATGTGGATAATGAAGAAAATTTAAGTTACTACAAGAATATATTTATAGAGACTACAAAAACTAAATTGCCATTACCAATTAAAAGGACACAGAAAGGTAGGATTTACAAAACTGATAAGAAAGATATTTTAATACAAAAGGTAGAAGAAGCAGCGAGTCATCCAGAGTACTTATATCTACCAAAGAAGCTTGGAGAACTATTAGAAAAAGCATGTAACTTTACTTTTAAGAAGAAAGGCAGCCATGGTAAGTTTAAAGCGGCGTATTGGTGGAATAACGATATTTCCCAACTAAGGAAAAGGAGTATGGAGGCACGAAGAAAAGTGACAAGGGCAAACAAAAGAAGAAATGCGGAGGAAAATGAAAAGCTCACCATACAAAAGGAATATCGAAAATGTCGGAATGACTTAAAAAACTCAATAAATAGGTATCTTAATTGGACATAATATGAGTATGGTTGAACATCTGAAGTATGTATCTGCAAAGACGGAAAAAGTGGTCGCAGCTTTGGCCAGACTGATGCCAAACGTAGGAGGTCCTAACCAACAAAAGAGGAAATTGCTAGGAAGTGTTATTAACTCCAATATACTTTATTGTGCTGCGGCTTGGAAGCAATGTATGAAGAAAATAACATATAGGAAACTTATAGAACGCGTTCAAAGAAAGATCGCTATAAGAATAGCAAGTGCATATCGCACATCCACAAAGGCTATACAAGTGATTGCAGGAAAAATACCGCTCCTGATATTAGCAACCGAGCACACATTTAAAAAAGATGAACATAATAGAGCACAAAAAGAAGAGAAAAGGAAAATTACAGTGAAAAAGTGGCAGGAAGAATGGGATGACGAGCTTGAAACGGCCCAATGGACTAAACGTCTTATTCCAAAAATTGAACCATGGCTAAACACAACACGGAGAAGTTGACTACTTTTTTACGCAATTTTTAACAGGATATGGCCGATTTGGGACCTACTTATACAAAATGAAGATAATTGAGACTGAACAATGCAGATATTGTAAAGAAATAGACACACCAGAACACACTATTTTATTATGTAAAGGATGGAACGCCATAAGAACAAAAACCTTAAACGTTATTGAAATGGAATTATCACCAGACAATATCATACAAAATATGATACACAAGAAAGAAATATGGTACCTCATTACAGGAATGATTAACAACATCCTACAAGCTAAGGAAAAAGATGAAGGATAAACTTGAATGCTGCACTGTGAAGAAATGCTGAGAGGCGGTTCCGCAGCACTGCAGGAGACGGAGGTGGTTATTAGCCGGTAAGAGTCCGACAAACCAGGGCCACCTTCCCTGGCGTCCATGAGGACTTTCCCCTCCTTAAAAAAATTAATAAAAAAAAAACCTATCACCATCATTATCACTATCACTATCACTACCATTATCACTATTAATATCACTATTACCATCATTATCACTACCACTATCACTGCCTTTATTACCATCATTATCACTATCACTATTACCATCATTATCACTATCAGTACCACTACCACTACTACTATCTCTATCACTAACTTTATTACCATCATTATCACTATCAGTACCACTATCACTACCTTTATTACCATTATTATAACTATCATTATTACCACCATTATCACTATCAGTACCACTACCACTATCACTACCACTATTACCATCATTATCGCTATCACTATTACCATCATTATCACTATCAGTACCACTACCACTATCACTATCACTATCACTACCTTTATTACCCTCTCTATCACTATCAGTATTACCATCATTATCACTATCAGTACCACTACCACTATCACTACCACTATCACTACCTTTATTACCATCACTATCACTATCACTATTACCATCATTATCACTGTCAGTACCACTACCACTATCACTAACCACTATTACCATCATTACCACTATCACTATTACCATCATTATCACTATCAGTACCACTACCACTATCAGTACCACTATCACTATCACTATTACCATCATTATCACTTTCACTACCACTAGCAATATAACTATTTCTGTACACTATTACCATCATCATCACTATCAGTACCACTTCCACTATCACTACCACTACCACTATTACCATCATTATCACTATCAATACCACTACCACTATCACTATGACCGTCATTATCACTATCAGTACCACTGTCACTATCACTACCACTACCACTATTACCATCATTATTACTATCACTACCACTACCACTATCACTATTACCATCATTATCACTATCAGTACCACTATTACTATCACTATCACTATTACTATTACCATCAATATCACTATCAGTCCCATTATCACTATTACTATCACTATTACCATTATCATCAATATCACTATCAGTCACATTATCACTATCAGTACCAATATTACTATTACTATTACCATCATTATTACTATCAGTATCACTATCACTATTACTATTACCATCATTATCACTATCAGTACCACTATCACTACCTTTATTACCATCATTATAACTATCACTATTACTATCATTAACACTATCAGTACCACTATCACTACCTTTATTACCATCACTATCACTATCACTATTACCATCATTATCACTATCAGTACCACTACCACTATCACTATTACCAACATTATCGCTATCATTATTACCATCATTAACACCATCAGTACCACTACCACTATCACTATCATTATCACTACCACTATCACTACCACTATTACCATCATTATCACTTTCACTACCACTAGCACTATCACTATTACTGTCACTATTACCATCATTATCACTATCAGTACCACTACCACTATCACTACCACTACCACTATTACCATCATTATCACTATCAATACCACTACCACTATCACTATGACCGTCATTATCACTATCAGTACCACTGTCACTATCACTACCACTACCATTATTACCATCATTATTACTATCACTACCACTACCATTATCACATTTACCATCATTATCACTATCAGTACCACTATCACTATCACTATTACTATTACCATCAATATCACTATCAGCCCCATTATCACTAACACTATCACTATATCTATCACTATTACTATTACCATCAATATCACTATCAGTCCCATTATCACTATCAGTACCAGTATTACTATTTCTATTAACATCATTATTACTATAAGTATCACTATCACTATTACTATTACTATTACCATCAGTATCACTATCAGTCCCATTATCACTATCAGTACCACTATTACTATTACCATCATTATTACTATAATTACCACTATCACTTTTACTATCACTATTACTATTACCATCAGTATTACTATCAGTCCCATTATCACTATCACTATCACTATTACCATCACTATCACTACTACTATCACTACCTTTATTACCATCATTATCACTATCAATACCACTATCACTAACTTTATTACCATCATTATCACTATCAGTATTACCATCATTATCACTATCAGTACCACTATCAGTACCACTATCAGTACCTTTATTACCATCATTATCACTATCACTATTACCATCATTATCACTATCAGTACCACTATCAATACCTTTATTACCATCATTATCACTATCACTATAACCATCATTATCACTATCAGTACCGTTATCACTACCTTTATTACCATCATTATCACTATCACTATTACCATCATTATCACTATCAGTACCACTATCATTACCTTTATTACCATCATTATAACTATCACTATTACCATCATTAACACTATCAGTACTACTATCACTACCTTTATTACAATCAGTATTACTATTACCATCATCATCATTATCAGTACCACTACCACTAACACTACCACTATCACCATCATTATCGCTATCACTATTACCATCATTTTCACTATCAGTACCACTACCACTATCATTACCACTATCACTACCTTTATAACCATCACTATCACTATCACTATTACCATCATTATCACTATCAATACCACTAACACTAACACTATGACCGTCACTATCACTATCAGTACCACTGTCACTATCACTACCACTATCACTATTACCATTATTATTACTATCACTACCACTACCACTACCATTATCATTATTACCATCATTATCACTATCAGTACAACTATTACTATTACCATCAATATCACTATCAGTCCCATTATCACTATCACTATAACTATATCTCTCACTATTACTATTACCATCAATATCACAATCAGTCCCATTATAACTATCAGTACCATTATTACTATTACCATCATTATTACTATCAGTATCACTATTACTAAAACTATTACTATTACCATCATTATCAGTATGATTCCCATTATCACTATCAGTACCACTATTACAATTTCTAGTACCATTATAATTACTATCAGTACCACTATCACTATTACAATCACTATTACTATTACCATTAATATCACTATCAATACCATTATCACTATCAGTATCACTTTTACTATCACTATTACTATTACCATCAATATCACTATCAATCCCATTATCACTATCAGTAACACTATCACTATTACTATTACCATCATTTATATTCTTAGTATCACTATCACTATTACTATTACCATCAATATCACTATCAGTCCCATTATCACTGTCAGTACCTCAATTACTACTACTATTACCATCAATATCACTATCAATCGCATTATCGCTATCAGTAACACTATCACTATTACTATTACGATCATTATTACTCTTAGTATCACTACCACTATTACTATTACCATCAATATCACTATCAGTCCCATTATCACTATCAGTACCTCAATTACTATTACTATTACCATCAATATCACTATCAGTCCCATTATCACTATCAGTACCACTATCTCTATTACTATTAGTATTAACATCATTGTCACTATCACTACCACTATCACTATCACTATCACTATTACCCTCATTATCATTATCAGTACCACTATCACAACCATTATCACTATCACTATTACCATCATTATCACTATCAGTACCATAATCACCACCACTATCATTATCACTATAACTATTACCATCATTATCAATATCAGTACCACTATCACTATCACTATTACTATAATTATCACTATCAGTATCACTATTACTATTACAATTACCATCATTATCACTATAACTATCACTATTACTATCATTACCACTATCAGTATCACTATCACTATTACTATTACCAACGTTATCACTATCAGTACCACTATCACTACCACTATCGCTATCACTATTACTATTACCATCTTTATCACTATCAGTACCACTATCACTACCACTATCGCTATCACTATTACTATTACCATCTTTATCACTATCAGTACCACTATCAGTACCACTATCGCTATCACTATTACTATTACTATTATCATCATTATCACTATCAGTATCACCATCTCTTTAACTGTTACCATCACTATCACTATCAGTACCACTATCACTATCACAATTACCATCAATATCACTATCGGTACCTATATCACTATCACCATTACTATTACCATTGTTATCACTATCAGTATCACTATCATTGTTACTATTACCATCATTATCACTATCAGTACCATTTTCACTATCATCATTACTATTACCATCTTTATCATTATCAGTATCACTATCACTATCATTATTACTATTACTATCATTATCACTATCAGTATCACTATCACTATTACTATTACCATTATTATCATTATCAGTATCACTATCACTATCACTATCACAATTACCATCATTATTACTATCAGTACCACTATCACTACCACTACCGCTATCACTATTACTATTACTATTCCCATCATTATCACTATCAGTATAATTATCACTATCAGTATCACTATCACTATCACTATTACTATTACCATCATTATCACTATCAGTACCACTAACGCTACCACTATCGTTATCACTATTACTATTACCATTACCATCATTATTATTATACAACCACTATCACTATTATTATTACTGTTACCATCATTATCACTATCAGTACCACTATCACTATTACTATCACTATTACCATCATTATCACTATCAGTACCACTATCACTACAACTATCGCTATCACTATTACTATTATCATCATCACGACTATCAGTACCACTATCACTATTACTATCACTATTACCATCATTATCATTATCAGTACCACTATCACTACCACTATCAATATCACTATTACTATTACTATTACCATCATTATTACTATCAGTACCACTATTACTATCACTATTACCATCATTATCACTAATAGTACCACTATCACTACCACTATTACTATCACTATTACCATCATTATCACTACCACTATCGCAATCCCTATTACTAATACCATCATTATCACAATCAGTACCACTATCACTATCACTATTACTATCATTATCACTATCAGTATCACTATCAATATCAGTATTACTATTACCATCATTATCACTATCATTAACACTATAACTATCACTATTACTATAATTATCACAATCAGTATTACTATCACTATTACTATTACCATCAATATCACTATCAGTCCCATTATCACTATCACTATCGCTATTACCATCATTATCACTACTACTATCACTACCTTTATTACCATCATTATCACTATCACTATTAGCATCATTGTCACTATCAGTACCAGTACCACTATCACTACCTCTATCACGACCTTTATTACCATCATTATCACTATCAGTATCACTATCACTACCTTTATTACCATCATTATCACTACATGTACCACTAGCACTACCTTTATTACCATCATTATCAATATCAGTACCACTATCACTACCTTTATTACCATCATTATCTCTATCACTATTTCCATCATTATCACTATCAGTACCACTATAACTACCTTTATTATCATCATTATCACCATCACTATTACCATCATTATCACTATCAGTACCACTAACACTACCTTTATTACCATCATTATCACTATCAGTATTACCATCATTATCACTATCAGTACCACTATCACTACCTTAATTACCATTATTATCACTATCACTATAAACATCATTATCACTATCAGTACCATTATCACTACCTTTATTACAATCTTTATCACTATCAGTACCACTATCACTACCACTATTACCATCATTATCACTATCAGTACCACTATCACTACCTTTATTACCATCATTATCACTATCAGTACCACTATCACTACCTTTATTACCATCAATATCACTATCAGTACCACTATCACTATCATTATTACTATTACCACCATTATCACTATCAGTACCACTATCACTACCTCTATTACCATCATTATAACTATCACTCTTACCATCATTAACACTATCAGTACCACTATCACTACCTTTATTACCATCACTATCACTATCACTATTACCATAATTATCACTATCAGTACCACTACCACTATCGCTACCACTATTACCAACATTATCGCTATCACTATTACCATCATTATCACTATCATTACCACTATCACTATCACTACCACTATCACTATCTTTATTACCATCACTATCACTATCAGTATTACCATCATTATCACTATCAGTACCACTACCATTATCACTACCGCTATCACTACCATTATCACTACCTTTATTACCATCACTATCACTATCACTATTACCATCATTATCACTATCAGTACTACTACCTCTATCACTACCACTGTTACCATCATTATCACTTTCACTACCATTAGCACTATCACTATTACTGTCACTATTACCATCATTATCACTATCAGTACCATTAACAATATCACTACCACTACCACTATTACCATCATTATCACTATCAATACCACTACCACTATCACTATGACCGTCATTACCACTATCAGTACCACTGTCACTATCACTACCACTACCACTATTACCATCATTATTACTATCACTACCACTACCACTATCACTATTACCATCATTATCACTATCAGTACCACTATTACTATCACTTTCACTATTACTATTACCATCAATATCACTATCAGTCCCATTATCACTATTACTATCACTATTACTATTATTATTATCATCAATATCACTATCAGTCACATTATCACTATCAGTACCAATATTACTATTACTATTACCATCATTATTACTATGTGTATCACTATCACTATTACTATTACCATCATTATCACTATCAGTACCACTATCACTACCTTTATTACCATCATTATAACTATCACTATTACTATCATTAACACTATCAGTACCACTATCACTACCTTTATTACCATCACTATCACTATCACTATTACCATCATTATCACTATCAGTACCACTACCACTATCACTATTACCAACATTATCGCTATCTCTATTACCATCATTAACACCATCAGTACCACTACCACTATCACTACCATTATCACTACCACTATCACTACCACTATTACCATCATTATCACTTTCACTACCACTAGCACTATCACTATTACTGTCACTATTACCATCATTATCACTATCAGTACCACTACCACTATCACTACCACTACCATTATTACCATCATTATCACTATCAATACCACTACCACTATCACTATGACCGTCATTATCACTATCAGTACCACTGTCACTATCACTACCACTACCACTATTACCATCATTATTACTATCACTACCACTACCATTATCATCTTTAGCATCATTATCACTATCAGTACCATTATCACTATCACTATTATTATTACCATCAATATCACTATCAGCACCATTATCACTAACACTATCACTATATCTATCACTATTACTATTACCATCAATATCACTATCAGTCCCATTATCACTATCAGTACCAGTATTACTATTTATATTAACATCATTATTACTATAAGTATCACTATCACTATTACTATTACTATTACCATCAGTATCACTATCAGTCCCATTATCACTATCAGTACCACTATTACTATTACCATCATTATTACTATAATTACCACTATCACTTTTACTATCACTATTACTATTACCATCAGTATCACTATCAGTCCCATTATCACTATCACTATTACCGTCACTATCACTACTACTATCACTACCTTTATTACCATCATTATCACTATCAGTACCAATATCACTAACTTTATTACCATCATTATCACTATCACTATTACCATCATTATCACTATCAGTACCACTATCAATACCTTTATTACCATCATTATCACTATCACTATAACCATCATTATCATTATCAGTACCGTTATCACTACCTTTATTACCATCATTATCACTATCACTATTACCATCATTATCACTATCAGTACCACTATCATTACCTTTATTACCATCATTATAACTATCACTATTACCATCATTAACACTATCAGTACTACTATCACTACCTTTATTACAATCACTATTACTATTACCATCATCATCATTATCAGTACCACTACCACTAACACTACCACTATCACCATCATTATCGCTATCACTATTACCATCATTTTCACTATCAGTATCACTATCACTATCACTATTATTATCATTATCACTATCAGTACCACGATCATTATCTCTATCACTATTACTATTACCATCATTATCACTATCAGTAACGTTATCGCTATCACTATCACTATCACTATTACTATTAATATTACTATTACCATCGTTATCATTATCAGTACCACTACCACTATCACCATCATTATCGCTATCAATATTACCATCATTTTCACTGTCAGTACCACTACCACTATCACTACCACTATCACTACCTTTATAACCATCACTATCACTATCACTATTACCATCATTATCACTATCAGTACCACAACCACTATCACTATCACTACCATAATTACCATCATTATCACTATCAATACCACTAACACTATCACTGTGACCGTCGCTATCACTATCAGTACCACTGTCACTATCACTACCACTACCACTATTACCATTATTATTACTATCACTACCACTACCACTACCATTATCATTATTAGCATCATTATCACTATCAGTACCACTATTACTATTACCATCAATATCACTATCAGTCCCATTATCACTATCACTATAACTATATCTCTCACTATTACTATTACTATTACCATCAATATCACTATCAGTCCCATTATTACTATTACCATCATTATTACTATCAGTATCACTATTATTAAAACTATTACTATTACCATCATTATCAGTATGAGTCCCATTATCAATATCAGTACCACTATTACAATTTCTAGTACCATTATAATTACTATCAGTACCACTATCATTATTACAATCACTATTACTATTACCATTAATATCACTATCAATACCATTATCACTATCAGTATCACTATTACTATCACTATTACTATTACCATCAATATCACTATCAATCCCATTATCACTATCAGTAACACTATCACTATTACTATTACCATCATTTATATTCTTAGTATCACTATCACTATTACTATTACCATCAATATCACTATCAGTCCCATTATCACTGTCAGTACCTCAATTACTATTACTATTACCATCAATATCACTATCAATCCCATTATCGCTATCAGTAACACTATTACTATTACTATTACCATCATTATTACTCTTAGTATCACTATCACTATTACTATTACCATCAATATCACTATCAGTCCCATTATCACTATCAGTACCACTATCACTATTACTATTAGTAATAAAATCATTATCACTATCACTACCACTATCACTATCACTATTACCCTCATTATCATTATCAGTACCACTATCACAACCATTATCACCATCACTATTACCATCATTATCACTATCAGTACCATAATCACTACCACTATCATTATCACTATTACTATTACCATCATTATCAATATCAGTACCACTATCACTATGACTATTACTATCATTATCACTATCAGTATCACTATTACTATTACCATCATTATCACTATCATAAACACTATAACTATCACTATTACTATCATTACCACTATCAGTATCACTATCACTATTATTATTACCAACGATATCACTATCAGTACCACTATCACTACCACTATCGCTATCACTATTACTATTACCATCTTTATCACTATCAGTACCACTATCACTACCACTATCGCTATCACTATTACTATTACCAATCCAATATCATCATTATCAATATCAGTATCACTATCTCTATTACTATTACCATCACTATCACTATCAGTACCACTATCACTATCACAATTACCATCATTATCACTATCAGTACCTCTATCACTATCACCATTACTATTACCATTGTTATCACTATCAGTATCACTATCATTATTACTATTACCATCATTATCACTATCAGTACCACTATCACTATCACCATTACTATTACCATCTTTATCACTATCAGTATCACTATCACTATCATTATTACTATTACTATCATTATCACTATCAGTATCACTATCACTATTACTATTACCATTATTATCATTATCAGTACCACTATCACTATCACAATTACCATCATTATTACTATCAGTACCACTATCACTACCACTACCGCTATCACTATTACTATTACTATTACCATCATTATCACTATCAGTATAATTATCACTATCAGTATCACTATCACTATCACTATTACTATTACCATCATTATCACTATCAGTACCACTAACGCTACCACTATCGTTATCACTATTAGTATTACCATTACCATCATTATTATTATTATACAACCACTATCACTATTATTATTACTGTTACCATCATTATCACTATCAGGACCACTATCACTATTACTATCACTATTACCATCATTATCACTATCAGTACAACTACAACTATCGCTATCACTATTACTATTATCATCATTATGACTATCAGTACCACTATCACTATTACTATCACTATTACCATCATTATCATTATCAGTACCACTATCACTACCACTATCAATTTCACTATTACTATCACTATTACCATCATTATTATTATCAGTACCACTATTACTATCACTATTACCATCATTATCACTATTAGTACCACTATCACTACCATAATACTATCACTATTACCATCATTATCAGTACCACTATCGCTATCACTATTACTAATACCATCATTATCACAATCAGTACCACTATCACTATCACTATTACTATCATTATCACTATCAGTATCACTATCAATATCAGTATTACTATTACTATCATTATCACTATCATTAACACTATAACTATCACTACTACTATCATTATCACTATCAGTGTCATTATCACTATCACTATTACTATCATCATCACTATCAGTATTACTATCACTATTACTATTACCATCAATATCACTATCAGTCCCATTATCACTATCACTATCGCTATTACCATCATTATCACTACTACTATCACTACCTTTATTACCATCATTATCACTATCACTATTAGCATCGTTGTCACTATCAGTACCAGTACCACTATCACTACCTCTATCACGACCTTTATTACCATCATTATCACTATCAGTACCACTATCACTACCTTTATTACCATCATTATCACTACATGTACCACTAGCACTACCTTTATTACCATCATTATCACTATCAGTACCACTATCACTACCTTTATTACCATCATTATCTCTATCACTATTACCATCATTATCACTATCAGTACCACTATAACTACCTTTATTACCATCATTATCACCATCACTATTACCATCATTATCACTATCAGTACCACTATCACTACCTTTATTACCACCATTATCACTATCAGTATTATCATCATTATCACTATCAGTACCATTATCACTACCTTTATTACCATCATTACCACTATCAGTACCACTATCACTACCACTATTACCATCATTATCACTATCAGTACCACTATCACTACCTTTATTACCATCATTAACACTATCAGTACCACTATCACTACCTTTATTACCATCACTATCACTATTACCATCATTATCACTATCAGTACCACTACCACTATCACTACCACTATTACCAACATTATCGCTATCACTATTACCATCATTATCACTATCAGTACCACTACCACTATCACTATCTTTATTACCATCACTATCACTATCAGTAATACCATCATTATCACTATCAGTACCATTACCAGTATCACTACCACTACCACTATTACCATCATTATCACTATCAATACCACTAACACTATCACTATGACCGTCATTATCACTATCAGTACCACTGTCACTATCACTACCACTACCACTATTACCATCATTATCACTATCAGTACCATTATTACTATCACTATTTTATTACTATTACCATCAATATCACAATCAGTCCCATTATCACTAACACTATCACTATATCTATCACTATTACTATTACTATTACCTACAATATCACTATCAGTCCCATTATCACTATCAGTACCACTATTACTTTTACTATTAAAATCATTATTACTATCAGTATCACTATCACTATTACTATTACTATTACCATCAATATCACTATCAGTCCCATTATAACTATCAATACCACTATTACTATTACCATCATTATTACTATCAGTACCACTATCACTATTACTAACACTATTACTATTACCATCAGTATCACTATCAGTACCATTATTACTATCACTATCACTATTACCATCACTTTCACTACTACTATCACTACCTTTATTACCATCATTATCACTATCACTATTACCATCAATATCACTATCACTATTACCATCATTATGACTATCAGTACCACTACCACAATTACTACCTATATCACTACCTTTATTACCATCATTATCACTATCAGTACCTCTGTCACTACCTTTATTACCATCATTAACACTATCATTACCACTATCACTACCTTTATTACTATCATTATCACTATCAGTACCAATATCAATAACTTTATTACCATCATTATCACTATCATTATTACCATCATTATCACTATCAGTACCACTATAACTACCTTTATTATCATCATTATCACCATCATTATTGCCATCATTATCACTATCATTATCACTATCACTACCTTTATTACCATCATTATCACTATCACTATTACCATCATTATCACTATCAGTACCACTATCACTACCTTTATTACCATCATTATCACTATCACTATTACCATCATTATCACTATCAGTACCACTATCAATACCTTTATTACCATCATTATCACTATCACTATGACCATCATTATCACTATCAGTACCATTATCACTACCTTTATTACCATCACTATCACTATCACTATTACCATCATTATCACTATCACTATTACCATCATTATCACTATCAGTACCACTATCACTACCTTTATTACCATCCTTATAACTATCACTATTACCATCATTAACACTATCAGTACCACAACCACTACCTTTATTACAATCACTATCACTATTACCATCTTTATCACTATCAGTACCACTACCACTATCACTACCACTATGACCATCATTATCGCTATCACGATTACCATCTTTTTCACTATCAGTACCACTATCACTATCACAATTACCATCATTATCACTATCAGTACCACTATCACTATCACCATTACTATTAACATTGTTATCACTATCAGTTTCACTATCATTATTAGTATTACCATCATTATCACTATCAACACCACTATCATTATCACCATTACTATTACCATCGTTATCACTATCAGTTTCACTATCACTATCATTATTACTATTACTATCCTTATCACTGTCAGCATCACTATTACTATTACCATTATTATCACTATCAGTACCACTATCACTATCACAATTACCATCATTAACACTATCAGTACCACTATCACCAGCACTACCCCTATCACTATTACTATTATTATTACCATCATTATCACTATCAGTATCACTATCACTATTACTATTATTATTACCATCATTATCACTATCAGTATCACTATCACTATTACTATTACCATCATTATCACTATCAGTACCACTAACGCTACCACTATCGCTATCACTATTACTATTACTATTACCATCATTATTATTATACAACCACTATAACTGTTATTATTACTATTACCATCATTATCACTATCAGTACAACTATCACTATTACTATTACCATCATTATCACTATCAGTATCACTATCACTATTACCATTACCATCATTATTACTATCACTACCACTATTACTATCACTATTACCATCATTATCACTACCACTATCGCTATCACTATTACTAATACCATCATTATCACAATCAGCACCACTATCACTATTACTATCATTATCACTATCAGTATCACTAACACTATCAGTATTACTATTACCATCATTAACCATATCATTACCACTATAACTATCACTATTACTATAATTATCACTATCAGTATCACTACTATTACCATCATTATCACTATCAGTATCACTATCACTATTACTATTACTATCATTATCAGTATCAGTTTCACTATCACTATTACTCTTGTTCCCCACACACCAAATTGCAAGTATAAAGATTTTGCAGCGAATATGGAGCAACTTTTGTTCTGAGGATATTTCGTGTCCAGGGAGCCGAGAATCCTCGAAAAATCGACTTACACGTAATGAAACATTTTTCTGATATTGTTGTTCACCACTCTCGAAACTGCTCGTATATAGCTTTTGCAGCGAATTTGGAGCAACTTTTGTTAATGTGTATATTTCGTGTCCAGGGAGCCGAGAATCGTCAAAATATCGACTTACACGAAATGAAATATAATTGTGATTATCTTGTTCCCCACACTCCAAACTGCTCGTAAATAGCTTTTGCAGCGAATTTGGAGCAACTTTTGTTCTTAGCATATTTCGTGTCCAGAGAGCCGAGAATCGTCGAAAAATCGACTTACACGTAATGAAACAGTTTTGTGATATTCTTGTTCCCCACTCTCCACACTGCTCGTATATAGCTTTTGTAGCGAATTTGGAGCAACTTTTGTTCTGAGCATATTTCATGTCCAGGGAGCCGAGAATCTAGGAAAAATCGACTTACACGTAATGAAACATTTTTGTGATATTCTTTTTCCCCACACTCCAAACTGCTCGTATACAGATGCTTTTGCTACGAATTTGGAGCAAATTTTGTTCTGAGCATATTTCATGTCCAGGGAGCCGAGAATCTAGGAAAAATCGACTTACAGGTAATGAAACATTTTTGTGATGTTCTTGTTCCCCACACTCCAAACTGCTCGTATACAGATAGCTTTGCAGTGAATTTGGAGCAACTTTTGTTGTGAGCATATTTCGTGTTCAGGGAGACGAGAATTGTGGAAAAATGGACTTACACGTAATGTAACATTTTTGTGATATTCTTCTTCCCCACAATCCAAACTGCTCGTATATAGCTTTTGAAGCGAATTTGGAGCAACTATTCTTCTGAGTACATTTCGTGTCCAGGGAGCCGAGAATCCTCGAAAAATCGACTTACTCGAAATGAAACATTTTTTTGATATTCTTGTTCCTCACGCACCAAACTGCTCGTATATAGCTTTTGCAGCGAATTTGGAGCAACTTTTGTTTTGAGTATATTTCCTGTCCAAAGAGCCGAGAATTGTCGAAAATCGACTTACACGTAATGAAACATCTTTGTTATATTCTTGTTCCCCACACTCCAAGCTGCTCGTATATATAGCTTTTGCAGCGAATTTGGGGCAACTTTTGTTCTGAGAATATTTCTTGTCCAGGGATCCGAGAATCGACGAGAAATCGACTTACACGTAATGAAACATTTTTGTGATATTCTTGTTTCCCACAATCCAAACTGCTCGTATATAGCTTTTGCAGCGAATTTGGACCAACTTTTGTTCTGGGTATATTTCGTGTCCAGGGAGCCGTGAACGTCGAAAAATCGACATACACGTAATGAAACATCTTTGTGATATTCTTGTTCCTCATAGTCCAAAATGCTCGTATATAGCTTTTGCAGCGAATTTGGAGCAACTTTTGTTATATGTATATTTAGTGTCCAGGGAGCCGAGATTCGTCAAAATATCGACTTACACGAAATGAAATATTATTGTGATATTCTTGTTCCCCAAAACTCCAAACTGGTCGTATATAGCTTTTGCAGCGAATTTGGAGCAACTTTTGTTCTGAGCATATTTCATGTCCAGGGAGCCGAGAATCCAGGAAAAATCGACTTACACGTAATGAAACATCCTTGTGATATTCTTGTTCCCCACACTCCAAACTACTCGTATATATCTTTTGAAGCGAATTTGTAGCAACTTTTGTTCTGAGTATATTTCGTATCCAGGGAGCCGAGAATCGTCGAAAAATCGACTTACGCGAAATGATAGACATTTTTGATATTCTTGTTCCCCACGCTCCAAACTGCTCGTATATAGCATTTGCAGCGAATTTGGAGCAACTTCGGTAATATGTATATTTCGTGTCCAGGGACCCGAGAATCGTCAAAATATCGACTTACACGAAATGAAATATAACTGTGATTATCTTGTTCCCCACAGTCCAAACTGCTCGTATATAGCATTTGCAGCGAATTTGGAGCAACTTTTGTTCGGAGTATATTTCGTGTCCAGAGCGCCGAGAATCGTCGAAAAATCGACTTACACGTAATGAAACATTTTTGTGATATTCTTGTACTCCACGCTCCAAACCGTTCCTATATTGCTTTTGCAGTGAATTTGGAGCAACTTTTGTACTGAGTATATTTAGTGTCCAGGGAGCCGAGAATCGACGAAAAATTGACTTACGCGAAATGAAAGATTTTTATGATATTCTTGTACTCCACGCTCCAAACTGCTCGTATATATCATTTGCAGCGAATTTGGAGAAACTTTTGTTATATGTATATTTCGTGTCCAGGGAGCCGAGAATCGTCAAATTATCGACTTACACGAAATGAAATATTTGTGTGATATTCTTGTTCCCCACACTCCAAACTGCTCGTATATAGCATTTGCAGCGATTTTGGAGCAATTTTTGTTATATGCATATTTCGTGTCCAGGGAGCCGAGAATCGTCAAAATATCAACTTACACGAAATGAAATATAATTGTCATATTTTTTTTCCCCACACACCAATATGCTCGTATATAGCTTTTGCAGCGAATTTGGAGCAACTTTTGTTCTGAGCATATTTCGTGTCCAGGGAGCCGAGAATCCTTGAAAAATCGACTTACACGTAATGAAACATTTTTGTGATATTCTTGTTCCCCACACTCCAAGCTGCTCGTATATAGCTTTTACAGCCAATTTGGAGCAACTTTTGTTCTGAGCATATTTCGTGTTCAAGGAGCCGAGAATTGTCGAAAAATGGACTTACACGTAATCAAACATTTTGTTGATATTCTTGTTCCCCACACTCCAAACTGCTCCTATATAGCATTTGAAGCGAATTTGGAGCAACTTTTGTCCTGAGCATATGTTGTGTCCAGGGAGCCGAGAATCGACGAAAAATTGTATTACGGGAAATGAAAGATTTTTATGATATTCTTGTACCCCACGCTCCAAACTGCTCGTATATAGCTTTTGCAGCGAATTTGGAGCAACTTTTGTTATATGTATATCTCGTGTCCAGGGAGCTGAGATTCGTCAAAATATCGACTTACACGAAATTAAATATTATTGTGATATTCTTGTTCCCCAAAACTCCAAACTGGTCGTATATAGCTTTTGCAGCGAATTTGGAGCAACTTTTGTTCTGAGCATATTTCATGTCCAGGGAGCCGAGAATCTAGGAAAAATCGACTTACACGTAATGAAACATCCTTGTGATATTCTTGTTCCCCACACTCCAAACTACTCGTATATATCTTTTGAAGCGAATTTGTAGCAACTTTTGTTCTGAGTATATTTCGTATCCAGGGAGCCGAGAATCGTCGAAAAAACGACTTACGCGAAATGATAGACATTTTTGATATTTTTGTTCCCCACGCTCCAAACTGCTCGTATATAGCATTTGCAGCGAATTTGGAGCAACTTTGGTAATATGTATATTTCGTGTCCAGGTACCCGAGAATCGTCAAAATATCGACTTACACGAAATGAAATATAATTGTGATTATCTTGTTCCCCACAGTCCAAACTGCTCGTACTTTTGTTCTGGGTATATTTCGTGTCAAGGGAGCCGAGAATCGTCGAAAAATCGACATACACGTAATGAAACATTTTTGTGATATTCTAGTTCCCCACAGTCCAAACTGCTCGTATATAGCTTTTGCAGCAAATTTGGAGCAACTTTTGTTATATGTGTATTTCGAGTCCAGGGAGCCGAATATCGTCAAAGTATCGACTTACACGAAATGAAATATTATTGTGATATTCTTGTTCCCCACACTCTAAACTGCTCGTATATAGCTTTTGCAGTGAATTTGGAGCAACTTTTGTTCTGAGCATATTTCGTGTTCGGGGAGCCGAGAATTGTCGAAAAATGGACTTACACGTAATGAAACACTTTTGTGATATTCTTGTTCCCCACACTCCAAACTGGTCGTATATAGCTTTTGCAGCGAATTTATAGCAACATTTGTTCTCAGTTTATTTCGTGTCCAGGAAGCCGAAAATCGTAAAAAAATCGACTTACACGTAATGAAACATCTTTGAAATATTCTTGTTCCCCACACACCAAACTGCTCGTATATAGACTTTGCAACGAATTTGGAGCAACTTTTGTTCTGAGTACATTTCGTGTCCAGGTAGCCGAAAATCGTCGAATAATCGACTTACACGTAATGAAACGTTTTTGTGATATAATTGTTCCTCACACTCCAAACTGCTCGTATATAGCTTTTGCAGCGTATTTGGAGCAACTTTTGTTCTGAACATATTTCGTGTTCAGGGAGCCGAGAATTGTAGAAAGGTGGACTTACACGTAATGAAACATTTTTGTGATTGTCTTGTTCCCCACACACCAAACTGCTCGTATATAGCATTTGCAGCGAATTTAAAGCAACTTTTGTTCTGAGCATATTTCATGTCCAGGGAGCCGAAAATCTTGGAAAAATCGACTTACACGTAATGAAGCATTTTGGTGATATTCTTGTTCCCCGCGCTCCAAACTGCTCGTATACAGATAGCCTTTGCAGCGATATTGGAGCAACTTTTATTACATGTATATTTCCTGTCCAGGTAGCCGAGAACCGTCAAAATATCGACTTAAACGAAATGAAATATTTTTGTGATATTCTTGTTCCCACACTCCAAACTGCTCGTATATAGCTTTTGCAGCGATTTTGGAGCAACTTTTGTTCTGAGTATATTTCGTGTCCACGGGGGCGAGAATCGTCGAAAAATCGACTTACACGTAATGAAACATTTCTGTGATATTGTTGTCCCCACACTTCAAACTGCTCGTATATAGCTTTTGCAGCGAATTAGCAGCAACTTTTGTTCTGATAATATTTCGTGTCCAGTTAGCCGAGAATCGTCGAAAAATCGACTTACACGTAATGAAACATTTTTGGTGATGTTCTTGTTCCACACGCACCAAACTGCTCGTATATAGCTTTTGCAGCGAATTTGCAGCAACGTTTGTTCTGATGATATTTCATGTCCAGGGAGCCGAGAATCGTCGAAAAATCGACTTACACGTAATGAAACATCTTTGTTATATTCTTGTTCCCCTCACTCCAAACTGCTCGTATATAGCTTTTGCAGCGAATTTGGAGCAACTTTCATTATATGTAAATTTCGTGTCCAGTGAGCCGAGATTCGTCAAAATATCGACTTACCCGAAATGAAATTATATTGTGATATTCTTGCTCCCCACAATCCAAACTGCTCGTATACAGCTTTTGCAGCGAATTTTGAGCAACTTTTGTTCTGAGTATATTTCGTGTCCAGGGAGCCGAGAATCGTCGAAAGATCAACTTACGCAAAATGAAACAATTTTGTGATATTCTTGTTCCCCACACTCCAAACTGCTCGTATATAGCTTTTGCAGCGAATTTGGAGCATTTTTTGTTCTGAAAATATTTCGTGTTCAGGGAGCCGAGAATTGTCGAAAAATGGACTTACACGTAATATAACATTTTTGTGATATTCTTCTTCCCCACACTCCAAACCCTTCGTATATAGCTTTTGCAGTGAATTTGGAGGAACTTTTGTACTGAGTATATATTGTGTCCAGGGAGCCGAAAATCGACGAAAAATTGACTTACGCGAAATGAAAGATTTTTATGATATTCTTGTACCCCACGCTCCAAACTGCTCGTATATAGCATTTGCAGCAAATTTGGATAAACTTTTGTTATATGTATATTTCGTGTCCTGGGAGCCGAGAATCGTCAAAATATCCACTTACACCTAATGAAATATAATTGTGATTATCTTGTTCCCCCCACTCCAAACTGCTCGTATAAAATTTTGCGGCGAATTTGGAGCAACTTTTGTTCTGAGAATATTTCGTGTCCAGGGATCCGAGAATCGTCGAAAAATCCACTTTCACGTAATGAAACGTTTTTGTGATATTCTTGTTCCCCACACTCCAAACTGCTCGTATATAGCTTTTGCAACGAATTTGGAGCAACTTTTGTTCTGATGTTATTTCATGTCCAGGGAGCCGTGAATCGTCGAAAAATCGACTTACACCTAATGAAATATAATTGTGATTATCTTGTTCCCCCCACTCCAAACTGCTCGTATAAAACTTTTGCAGCGTATTTGGAGCAACTTTTGTTCTGAGCATATTTCGTGTTCAGGGAGCCGAGAATTGTAGAAAAGGGGACTTACACGTAATGAAACATTTTTGTGATTGTCTTGTTCCTCACACACCAAACTGCTCGTATATAGCTATTGCAGCGAATTTAGAGCAACTTTTGTTCTGAGCATATTTCATGTCCAGGGAGCCGAAAATCTTGGAAAAATCGACTTACACGTAATGAAACATTTTGGTGATATTCTTGTTCCCCACGCTCCAAACTGCTCGTATACAGATAGCTTTTGCAGCGATATTGGAGCAACTTTTATTATATGTATATTTCGTGTCCAGGTAGCCGAGAACCGTCAAAATATCGACTTAAACGAAATGAAATATTTCTGTGATATTCTTGTTCCCACACTCCAAACTGCTCGTATATAGCTTTTGCAGCGAATTTGGAGCAACTTTTGTTCTGAGTATATTTCGTGTCCACGGGGGCGAGAATCGTCGAAAAATCGACTTACACGTAATGAAACATTTTTGTGATATTATTGTCCCCACACTCCAAACTGCTCGTATATAGCTTTTTCAGCGAATTTGTACCAACTTTTGTTCTGAGGATATTTCGTGTCCAGGGAGCCGAGAATCGTCGAAAAATCGACTTACACGTAACGAAACATTTTTGTGATAGTCTTGTTCCTCACACTTAAAACTGCTCGTATATAGCTGTTGCAGCGAAATTGGAGCATCTTTTGTTCTCAGTATATTTCGTGTCCAGGGAACGAGAATCGTCGAAAAATCGACTTACACGTTATGAAACATTTCTGTGATAGTCTTTTTCCCCACACTCCAAACTGCTCGTATATAGCTTTTGCAGCGAATTTGGAGCAACTTTTTTTCTGAGTATATTTCGAGTCCAGGGAGCCGAGATTCGTCGAAAAATCGACCTACGCGAATTGATACATTTTTTTGATATTCTTGTCCCCCACGCTCCAACTGCTCGTATTATTTGGAGCAACTTTTGTAATGTGTGTATTTCGTGTCCAGGGAGCCGAGAATCGTCAAAATATGGACCTACACGAAAAGAAATTATAATTGTGATATTCTTGTTCCCCACGCTCCAAACTGCTCGTATATAGCTTTTGCAGCGAATTTGGAGCAACTTTTGTTCTGAGGATATTTCGTGTCCAGGGAGCCGAGAATCGTCGAAAAATCGATTTACACGTAAAGAAACATTTTTATGATATTCTTGTTCACCACACTCCATACTGCTAGTATATAGCATTTGCAGCGAATTTGGAGCAACTTTTGTTATATGTATATTTCGTGTCCAGGTAGCTGAGAATCGTCAAATATCGACTTACACGAAATGAAATATAATTGTGTTATTCTTGTTCCCCACACTACAAACTGCTCGTTTATAGCTTTTGCAGCGAATTTGGAGCACCTTTTCTTCTGAGGATTTTTCGTGTCCAGTTAGTCGAGAATCGTCGAAAAATCGACTTACACGTAATGAAACATTTTTGCGATATTCTTGTTCCCCACGCTCCAAACCGTTCGTATATAGCTTTTACAGTGAATTTAGAGCATTTTTGTACTGAATATATTTCGTGTCCAAGGAGCAGAAGATCGACGAAAAATCGACTTACGCGAAATGAAAGATTTTTTTGATATTCTTGTTCCCCACGCTCTAAACTGCTCGTATATAACATTTTTAGCGAATTTGGAGCAACTTTGCTAAATGTATATTTCTTGTCCAGGGAGCCGAGAATCGTCAAAATATCGACTTACACGAAATGAAATATTGTGATATTCTTGTTCGCCACACTCCAAATTGCTCGTATATAGGTTTTGCAAGCGAATTTGGAGCAACTTTTGTTCTGAGCATATTTCGTGTTCAGGGAACCGAGAATTGTCGAAAAATAGACTTTAACCTAATTAAACATTTTTGTGATATTCTTAATCCCCATAATCCAAACTGCTCGTATATAGCTATTGCTGCGAATTTGGAGCAACTTTTGTTCTGAGAATATTTCTTGTCCAGGGAGCCGAGAATTGTCGAAAATTGACTTACACGTGATAAAAATTTTTGTGATATTCTTGTTCCCACACTCCAAACTGCTCGTATATAGCTTTTGCAGTGAATTTGGACCAACTTTTGTTCTGAGCATATTTTGTGTTGAGGGAGCCGAGAATGGTCGAAAAATCGACTTAGACGTAATGAAATATTTTTTTGATATTCTTGTTCCCCACACTCCAAACTGCTCGTATATAGCTTTTGCTGCGAATTTGGAACAACTTTTGTTCTGAGATTAATTCGTGTCCAGGGAGCCGAGAATCGTCGAAAAATCGACTTACACGTAAAGAAACAGTTTTGTGATATTCTTGTTCCCCACACTCCAAATTTATCGTATATAGCTTTATCAGAGAATTTGGAGCAACTTTTGTTCTGAGGATATTTCGTATCCAGGGACCCGAGAATCGTCGAAAAATCGACTTACACGTAATGAAACATTTTTGTGATTTTCCTGTTCCCCACACTCTAACTGCTCATATATAGTTTTTGCAGCGAATTTGGAGCAACTTTTGTTCTGAGGATATTTGGCGTCCAGGGAGCCGAGAATTTAGGAAAAATCGACTTACACGTAATGAAACATTTTAATGATATTCTCATTGCGCACACTCCAAATTGCTCGTATATAGCATTTGCAGCGAAATTGGAGCAACTTTTCTTATATGTATATTTCGTGTCCAGGGAGCCGAGAATCGTCAAAATATCCACTTACACATAATGAAATATAATTGTGATTATCTTGTTTCCCACTCCAAAGTGCTCGTATATAACTGTTGCAGCGAATTTGGAGCAACTTTTGTTCTGAGGATATTTCGTGTCCAGGGAGCCGAGAATCTAGGAAAAATCGACTTACACGTAATGAAACATTTTAATGATATTCTTGTTCCCCACACTCCAAACTGTCGTATATAGCTTTTGCAACGAATTTGGAGCAACTTTTGTTCTGAGATTATTTCGTGTCCAGGGAGCCGAGAATCGTCGAAAAACGACTTACACGTAATGAAACATTTTTGTGATATTCCTGTTCCCCACACTCTAAACTGCTCGTATATAGCTTTTGCAGCGAATTTGGAGCTACTTTTGTTCTGAGAATATTTCGTGTCCAGGGAGTCGAGAATCGTCGAAAAATCGACTTACGCGAAATGAAAGATTTTTTTGATATCCGTGTTCCCCACGCTCCAAACTGCATTTGAAGCGAATTCGGAGCAACTTTTGTTCTGAGGATAATTCGTGTCCAGGGAGCCGAAAATCTTCGAAAAATCGACTTACACGTAATGAATCATTTTTTGATATTCCTGTTCCCCACACTCTAACTTCTCGTATAGAGCTTTAGCAGCGAATTTGGAGCAACTTATGTTCTGAGCATATTTCTTGTCCTGGGAGCCAAGAATGGTCGAAAAATCCACTTACACGTAATGAAACATCTTTGTGATAATCTTCTTCCCCACACTCCAAACTGCTCGTATATATCATTTGCAGCGAATTTGGAGCAACTTTTGTTCTGAGGATATTTCGTGTCCAGGGAGCCGACAATCGTCGAAAAATTGGATTACACGTAATGAAACATCTTTGTGATAATCTTGTTCCCCACACTCTAAACTGCTTGTATATATCTTTTGCAGCGAATTTGGAGCAACTTATGTTCTGAGCATTCTTCGTGTCCAGGGAGCCGAGAATGGTCGAAAAATCGACTTACACGTAATGAAACATTTTTGTGATTTTCCTGTTCCCCACACTCTAAATGCTCGTATATAGCTTTTGCAGCGAATTTGCAGAAACTTTTGTTCGGAGCATATTTGATGTCCAGGGAGCCGACAATCTTCGAAAAATCGACTTTCGCGAAATGAAAGATTTTTTTTGATATCCTTGTTCCCCACTCTCCAAACTTTGGCAGCGAATTTGGAGCAACTTTTGTTCTGAGTATATTTCCTGTTCAGGGAGCCGAGAATGGTCGAAAAATCGACTTGCACGTAATGAAGCATTTTTGTGATATTCTTGTTCCCCACACTCCAAATTGCTCGTATAGAGTTGTTGCAGCGAATTTGGAGCTACTTTTGTTCTGAGTATATTTCCTGTTCAGGGAGCCGAGAATGGTCGAAAAATCGACTTGCACGTAATGAAGCATTTTTGTGATATTCTTGTTCCCCGCGCACCAAACTGCTCGTATATAGCTTTTGCAGCGAATTTAGAGCAAATTTTGTTCTGAGTATATTTCCTGTCCAGAGAGCCGACAATCGTTTAAAAATTGACTTACACGTAATGAAACACTTTTGTGATATTCTTGTTCCCCACACTCCAAACTGCTCGTATATAGCTTTTGCAGCGAATTTAGAGCAACTTTTATATAGGCATATTACGTGTCCAGGGAGCCGACAATCGTCGAAAAATCGACTTACGCGAAATGAAACATTTTTGTGATATTCTTGTTTCAACGCTCCAAACCGCTCGTATATAGCTTTTGCAGTGAATTTAGAGCATTTATGTACTGAATACATTTCGTGTCCAGGGAGCCGAGAATCGTCGAAAAATCGACATACGCAAAATGATAGATTTTTTTGATATTCTTGTTCCCCACGCTACAAACTGCTCGTATATAGCATTTGCAGCGAATTTGGAGCAACTTTTGTTATATGTATATTTCGTGTCCAGGGAGACGCGAATCGTCGAAAAATCGACTTACGCGAAATGAAACAATTTGTGATACTCTTGTTCCCCACGCTCGTATATAGCTTTTGCAGTGCTTTTAGAGCATTTATGTACTGTATATATTTCGTGTCTAAGGAGCCGAGAATCGACGAAATATCGACTTCCGCGAAATGAAAGACTTTTTTTATATTCTTGTTCCCCACGCTCCAAACTGCTCGTATATAGCATTTGTAGCGAATTTGAAGTACCTTTTATTATATGTATATTTCGTGTCCAGGGAGCCGAGAATCGTCAAAGTATCGACTTATACGAAATGAAATATTATTGTGATATTCTTGTTCCCCACACCGCAAACTGCTCGTATATAGCATTTGCAGCGAATTTGGAGGAGCTTTTCTTATAGGTATATTTCGTGTCCAGGGAGCCGAGAATCCCCGAAAAATCGACTTACACTAAAAGAAACATTTTTTTGATATTCTTGTTACCCACGCTCTAACTGCTCGTATAGAGCTTTTGCAGCGAATTTGGAGCAACTTTTGTTCTGAGCATATTTCGTGTCCAGGGAGCCGTGAATGGTCGAAACTTACACGTAATGAAACATCTTTGTGATAATCTTCTTCCCCACACTCCAAACTGCTCGTATATATCTTTTGCAGCAAATTTGGAGCAACTTTTGTTCTGAGAATATTTCGTGTCCAGGGAGTCGAGAATCGTCGAAAAATCGACTTACTCGTAATGAATCATTTTTGTGATATTCCTGTTCCCCACACTCTAACTGCTCGTATGGAGCTTTTGCAGCGAATTTGGAGCAACTTATGTTCTCAGCATATTTCGTGTCCAGGGAGCCGAGAATGGTCGAAAAATCGACTTACACGTAATGAAACATTTTTGTGATTTTCCTGTTCCCCACACTCTAACTCCTTTTGCAGCGAATTTGGACAAACTTTTGTTCTGAGCATATTTGATGTCCAGGGAGCCGACAATCGTCGAAAAATCGACTTACGCGAAATGAAAGATTTTTTTTGATATCCTTGTTCCCCAAAACTCCAAACTGGTCGTATATAGCTTTTGCAGCGAATTTGGAGCAACTTTTGTTGTGAGGATATTTCGTGACCAGGGAACCGAGAATCTTCGAAATACCTTCTTAGACGTAATGAATCATTTTTGTGATATTCCTGTTCCCCACACTCTAACTGCTCGTATAGAGCTTTTGCAGCGAATTTGGAGCATATTATGTTCTGAGCATATTTCGTGTCCAGGGAGCCGAGAATGGTCGAAAAATCGACTTACACGTAATGAAACATTTTTGCAATTTTCCTGTTCCCCACACTCTAACTGCTCGTATATAGCTTTTGCAGCGAATCTGGAGGAGCTTTTGTTATAGGCATATTTCGTGTCCAGGGAGCCGAGAATCCCCGAAAAATCGACTTACACGAAATGAAACATTTTTTTTGATATTCTTGTTACCCACGCTCCAAACTGCTCGTATTCAACATTTGCAGCGAATTTGGAGCAACTTTTGTTATATGTATATTTCGTGTCCACGGAGCCGAGAATTGTCAAAATATCGACTTACTCGAAATGATATATTATTGTGATATTCTTGTTCCCCACACTCCAAACTGCTCGTATATAGGTTTTGCAGTGAATTTAAAGCAACTTTTGTTCTGGGTATATTTCGTGTCCAGGGGGCCGAGAATCGACGAAAAATCGACTTACACCTAATGAAACATTTTTACGATGTCCGTGTTCCCGACACTCCCAACTGCTCGTATATAGCTTTAGCAGCGAATTTGGAGCAACTTTTGTTCTGAATATAAATTTCGTGTCCAGAGAGCCGGGAATCGTCGAAAAATCCACTTACACGTAATGAAACATCTTTGTGATAATCTTCTTCCCCACACTCCAAACTGCTGGTATATATCTTTTGAGGCAAATTTGGAGCAACTTTTGTTCTGAGAATATTTCGTGTCCAGGGAGTCGAGAATCGACGAAAAATCAACTTACGCGAAATGAAAGATTTTTTTGAAATCCTTGTTCCCCACGCTCCAAACTGCTCGTATATATCTTTTGCAGCGTATTTGGAGGAACTTTTGATCTGAGAATATTTCGTGTCCAGGGAGTCGAGAATCGTTGAAAAATCGACTTACGCGAAATGAAAGATTTTTTTGATATCCTTGTTCCCCACGCTCCAAACTGTATTTGCAGCGAATTTGGAGCAACTTTTGTTCTGAGGATATTTCGTGTCCAGGGAGCCGAAAATCTTCGAAAAATCGACTTACACGTAATGAATCATTTTTGTGATATTCCTGTTCCCACACTCTAACTGCTTGTATAGAGCTTTTGCAGCGAATTTGGAGCAACTTATGTTCTGAGCATATTTCGTGTCCAGGGAGCCGAGAATGGTCGAAAAATCGACTTACACGTAATGAAACATCTTTGTGATATTTTTGTTCCCCACACTCCAAACTGCTCGTATACAGATAGCTTTTGCAGCGAATTTGGTGCAACTTTTGTTATCGGCATATTTCGTTTCCAGGGAGCCGAGAATCGTTGAAAAATCTACTTACTTTTGTGATATTCTTGTTCCCCACGCTCCAAACCGCTCGTATATAGCTTTTACAGTGAATTTAGAGCAATTATGTACTGAATATATTTCGTGTCCAGGGATCCGAGAATCGTCGAACAATCGACTTACACGTAATGAAACATTTTTGTGATATTCTTGTTCCCCACACTCCAAAATGCTGGTATATAGCTTTTGCAGCGAATTTGGAGCAACGTTTGTTCTGATCATATGTCGTGTTCAGGGAGCCGAGAATTGTCGAAAAATCGACTTAGACGTAATGAAACATTTTTGTGATATTCTTGTTCTCCACACTCCAAACTGCTCGTATATAGCATTTGCAGCGAATTTGGAGCAACTTTTGTTCTGAGCATATTTCATGTCCAGGGAGCCGAGAATCTAGGAAAACACGACTTACACGTAATGAAACATTTTTGTGATATTCTTGTTCCCCACACTCCAAACTGCTCGTATACAGATAGCTTTTGCAGCGAATTTGGTGCAACTTTTGTTATCGGCATATTTCGTTTCCAGGGAGCCGAGAATCGTTGAAAAATCGACTTACTTTTGTGATATTCTTGTTCTCCACACTCCAAACTGCTCGTATATAGCATTTGCAGCGAATTTGGAGCAACTTTTTTCTGAGTATATTTCGTGTCCAGGGGGGCGAGAATCGTCGAAAAATCGACTTACACGTGATGAAACATTTTTGTGATATTCTTGTTCCCCACACTCCAAACTGCTCGTATATAGTTTTTGCAGCGAATTTGCAGCTAAATTTTGTTCTCAGTATATTTCGTGTCCAGGGAGCCAAGAATCGTGGAAAAATCGACTTACACGTAATGAATCATTTTTGTGATATTCTTGTTCCCCACACTCCAAACTGCTCGTATATAACTTTTGCAGCGAATTTGGAGCAACTTTTGTTCTGAGCATATTTCGTGTTCAGGGAGCCGAGAATGGTCGAAAAATCGACTTACACGTAAGGAAACATCTTTGTGATATTCTTGTTCTCCACACTCCATACTGCTAGTATATAGCATTTGCAGCGAATTTGGAGCAACTTTTGTTATATGTATATTTCGTGTCCAGGTAGCTGAGAATCGTCAAATATCGACTTACACGAAATGAAATATAATTGTGTTATTCTTGTTCCCCACACTACAAACTGCTCGTTTATAGCTTTTGCAGCGAATTTGGAGCACCTTTTCTTCTGAGGATTTTTCGTGTCCAGTTAGTCGAGAATCGTCGAAAAATCGACTTACACGTAATGAAACATTTTTGCGATATTCTTGTTCCCCACGCTCCAAACCGTTCGTATATAGCTTTTACAGTGAATTTAGAGCATTTTTGTACTGAATATATTTCGTGTCCAAGGAGCAGAAGATCGACGAAAAATCGACTTACGCGAAATGAAAGATTTTTTTGATATTCTTGTTCCCCACGCTCTAAACTGCTCGTATATAACATTTTTAGCGAATTTGGAGCAACTTTGCTAAATGTATATTTCTTGTCCAGGGAGCCGAGAATCGTCAAAATATCGACTTACACGAAATGAAATATTGTGATATTCTTGTTCGCCACACTCCAAATTGCTCGTATATAGGTTTTGCAAGCGAATTTGGAGCAACTTTTGTTCTGAGCATATTTCGTGTTCAGGGAACCGAGAATTGTCGAAAAATAGACTTTAACCTAATTAAACATTTTTGTGATATTCTTAATCCCCATAATCCAAACTGCTCGTATATAGCTATTGCTGCGAATTTGGAGCAACTTTTGTTCTGAGAATATTTCTTGTCCAGGGAGCCGAGAATTGTCGAAAATTGACTTACACGTGATAAAAATTTTTGTGATATTCTTGTTCCCACACTCCAAACTGCTCGTATATAGCTTTTGCAGTGAATTTGGACCAACTTTTGTTCTGAGCATATTTTGTGTTGAGGGAGCCGAGAATGGTCGAAAAATCGACTTAGACGTAATGAAATATTTTTTTGATATTCTTGTTCCCCACACTCCAAACTGCTCGTATATAGCTTTTGCTGCGAATTTGGAACAACTTTTGTTCTGAGATTAATTCGTGTCCAGGGAGCCGAGAATCGTCGAAAAATCGACTTACACGTAAAGAAACAGTTTTGTGATATTCTTGTTCCCCACACTCCAAATTTATCGTATATAGCTTTATCAGAGAATTTGGAGCAACTTTTGTTCTGAGGATATTTCGTATCCAGGGACCCGAGAATCGTCGAAAAATCGACTTACACGTAATGAAACATTTTTGTGATTTTCCTGTTCCCCACACTCTAACTGCTCATATATAGTTTTTGCAGCGAATTTGGAGCAACTTTTGTTCTGAGGATATTTGGCGTCCAGGGAGCCGAGAATTTAGGAAAAATCGACTTACACGTAATGAAACATTTTAATGATATTCTCATTGCGCACACTCCAAATTGCTCGTATATAGCATTTGCAGCGAAATTGGAGCAACTTTTCTTATATGTATATTTCGTGTCCAGGGAGCCGAGAATCGTCAAAATATCCACTTACACATAATGAAATATAATTGTGATTATCTTGTTTCCCACTCCAAAGTGCTCGTATATAACTGTTGCAGCGAATTTGGAGCAACTTTTGTTCTGAGGATATTTCGTGTCCAGGGAGCCGAGAATCTAGGAAAAATCGACTTACACGTAATGAAACATTTTAATGATATTCTTGTTCCCCACACTCCAAACTGTCGTATATAGCTTTTGCAACGAATTTGGAGCAACTTTTGTTCTGAGATTATTTCGTGTCCAGGGAGCCGAGAATCGTCGAAAAACGACTTACACGTAATGAAACATTTTTGTGATATTCCTGTTCCCCACACTCTAAACTGCTCGTATATAGCTTTTGCAGCGAATTTGGAGCTACTTTTGTTCTGAGAATATTTCGTGTCCAGGGAGTCGAGAATCGTCGAAAAATCGACTTACGCGAAATGAAAGATTTTTTTGATATCCGTGTTCCCCACGCTCCAAACTGCATTTGAAGCGAATTCGGAGCAACTTTTGTTCTGAGGATAATTCGTGTCCAGGGAGCCGAAAATCTTCGAAAAATCGACTTACACGTAATGAATCATTTTTTGATATTCCTGTTCCCCACACTCTAACTTCTCGTATAGAGCTTTAGCAGCGAATTTGGAGCAACTTATGTTCTGAGCATATTTCTTGTCCTGGGAGCCAAGAATGGTCGAAAAATCCACTTACACGTAATGAAACATCTTTGTGATAATCTTCTTCCCCACACTCCAAACTGCTCGTATATATCATTTGCAGCGAATTTGGAGCAACTTTTGTTCTGAGGATATTTCGTGTCCAGGGAGCCGACAATCGTCGAAAAATTGGATTACACGTAATGAAACATCTTTGTGATAATCTTGTTCCCCACACTCTAAACTGCTTGTATATATCTTTTGCAGCGAATTTGGAGCAACTTATGTTCTGAGCATTCTTCGTGTCCAGGGAGCCGAGAATGGTCGAAAAATCGACTTACACGTAATGAAACATTTTTGTGATTTTCCTGTTCCCCACACTCTAAATGCTCGTATATAGCTTTTGCAGCGAATTTGCAGAAACTTTTGTTCGGAGCATATTTGATGTCCAGGGAGCCGACAATCTTCGAAAAATCGACTTTCGCGAAATGAAAGATTTTTTTTGATATCCTTGTTCCCCACTCTCCAAACTTTGGCAGCGAATTTGGAGCAACTTTTGTTCTGAGTATATTTCCTGTTCAGGGAGCCGAGAATGGTCGAAAAATCGACTTGCACGTAATGAAGCATTTTTGTGATATTCTTGTTCCCCACACTCCAAATTGCTCGTATAGAGTTGTTGCAGCGAATTTGGAGCTACTTTTGTTCTGAGTATATTTCCTGTTCAGGGAGCCGAGAATGGTCGAAAAATCGACTTGCACGTAATGAAGCATTTTTGTGATATTCTTGTTCCCCGCGCACCAAACTGCTCGTATATAGCTTTTGCAGCGAATTTAGAGCAAATTTTGTTCTGAGTATATTTCCTGTCCAGAGAGCCGACAATCGTTTAAAAATTGACTTACACGTAATGAAACACTTTTGTGATATTCTTGTTCCCCACACTCCAAACTGCTCGTATATAGCTTTTGCAGCGAATTTAGAGCAACTTTTATATAGGCATATTACGTGTCCAGGGAGCCGACAATCGTCGAAAAATCGACTTACGCGAAATGAAACATTTTTGTGATATTCTTGTTTCAACGCTCCAAACCGCTCGTATATAGCTTTTGCAGTGAATTTAGAGCATTTATGTACTGAATACATTTCGTGTCCAGGGAGCCGAGAATCGTCGAAAAATCGACATACGCAAAATGATAGATTTTTTTGATATTCTTGTTCCCCACGCTACAAACTGCTCGTATATAGCATTTGCAGCGAATTTGGAGCAACTTTTGTTATATGTATATTTCGTGTCCAGGGAGACGCGAATCGTCGAAAAATCGACTTACGCGAAATGAAACAATTTGTGATACTCTTGTTCCCCACGCTCGTATATAGCTTTTGCAGTGCTTTTAGAGCATTTATGTACTGTATATATTTCGTGTCTAAGGAGCCGAGAATCGACGAAATATCGACTTCCGCGAAATGAAAGACTTTTTTTATATTCTTGTTCCCCACGCTCCAAACTGCTCGTATATAGCATTTGTAGCGAATTTGAAGTACCTTTTATTATATGTATATTTCGTGTCCAGGGAGCCGAGAATCGTCAAAGTATCGACTTATACGAAATGAAATATTATTGTGATATTCTTGTTCCCCACACCGCAAACTGCTCGTATATAGCATTTGCAGCGAATTTGGAGGAGCTTTTCTTATAGGTATATTTCGTGTCCAGGGAGCCGAGAATCCCCGAAAAATCGACTTACACTAAAAGAAACATTTTTTTGATATTCTTGTTACCCACGCTCTAACTGCTCGTATAGAGCTTTTGCAGCGAATTTGGAGCAACTTTTGTTCTGAGCATATTTCGTGTCCAGGGAGCCGTGAATGGTCGAAACTTACACGTAATGAAACATCTTTGTGATAATCTTCTTCCCCACACTCCAAACTGCTCGTATATATCTTTTGCAGCAAATTTGGAGCAACTTTTGTTCTGAGAATATTTCGTGTCCAGGGAGTCGAGAATCGTCGAAAAATCGACTTACTCGTAATGAATCATTTTTGTGATATTCCTGTTCCCCACACTCTAACTGCTCGTATGGAGCTTTTGCAGCGAATTTGGAGCAACTTATGTTCTCAGCATATTTCGTGTCCAGGGAGCCGAGAATGGTCGAAAAATCGACTTACACGTAATGAAACATTTTTGTGATTTTCCTGTTCCCCACACTCTAACTCCTTTTGCAGCGAATTTGGACAAACTTTTGTTCTGAGCATATTTGATGTCCAGGGAGCCGACAATCGTCGAAAAATCGACTTACGCGAAATGAAAGATTTTTTTTGATATCCTTGTTCCCCAAAACTCCAAACTGGTCGTATATAGCTTTTGCAGCGAATTTGGAGCAACTTTTGTTGTGAGGATATTTCGTGACCAGGGAACCGAGAATCTTCGAAATACCTTCTTAGACGTAATGAATCATTTTTGTGATATTCCTGTTCCCCACACTCTAACTGCTCGTATAGAGCTTTTGCAGCGAATTTGGAGCATATTATGTTCTGAGCATATTTCGTGTCCAGGGAGCCGAGAATGGTCGAAAAATCGACTTACACGTAATGAAACATTTTTGCAATTTTCCTGTTCCCCACACTCTAACTGCTCGTATATAGCTTTTGCAGCGAATCTGGAGGAGCTTTTGTTATAGGCATATTTCGTGTCCAGGGAGCCGAGAATCCCCGAAAAATCGACTTACACGAAATGAAACATTTTTTTTGATATTCTTGTTACCCACGCTCCAAACTGCTCGTATTCAACATTTGCAGCGAATTTGGAGCAACTTTTGTTATATGTATATTTCGTGTCCACGGAGCCGAGAATTGTCAAAATATCGACTTACTCGAAATGATATATTATTGTGATATTCTTGTTCCCCACACTCCAAACTGCTCGTATATAGGTTTTGCAGTGAATTTAAAGCAACTTTTGTTCTGGGTATATTTCGTGTCCAGGGGGCCGAGAATCGACGAAAAATCGACTTACACCTAATGAAACATTTTTACGATGTCCGTGTTCCCGACACTCCCAACTGCTCGTATATAGCTTTAGCAGCGAATTTGGAGCAACTTTTGTTCTGAATATAAATTTCGTGTCCAGAGAGCCGGGAATCGTCGAAAAATCCACTTACACGTAATGAAACATCTTTGTGATAATCTTCTTCCCCACACTCCAAACTGCTGGTATATATCTTTTGAGGCAAATTTGGAGCAACTTTTGTTCTGAGAATATTTCGTGTCCAGGGAGTCGAGAATCGACGAAAAATCAACTTACGCGAAATGAAAGATTTTTTTGAAATCCTTGTTCCCCACGCTCCAAACTGCTCGTATATATCTTTTGCAGCGTATTTGGAGGAACTTTTGATCTGAGAATATTTCGTGTCCAGGGAGTCGAGAATCGTTGAAAAATCGACTTACGCGAAATGAAAGATTTTTTTGATATCCTTGTTCCCCACGCTCCAAACTGTATTTGCAGCGAATTTGGAGCAACTTTTGTTCTGAGGATATTTCGTGTCCAGGGAGCCGAAAATCTTCGAAAAATCGACTTACACGTAATGAATCATTTTTGTGATATTCCTGTTCCCACACTCTAACTGCTTGTATAGAGCTTTTGCAGCGAATTTGGAGCAACTTATGTTCTGAGCATATTTCGTGTCCAGGGAGCCGAGAATGGTCGAAAAATCGACTTACACGTAATGAAACATCTTTGTGATATTTTTGTTCCCCACACTCCAAACTGCTCGTATACAGATAGCTTTTGCAGCGAATTTGGTGCAACTTTTGTTATCGGCATATTTCGTTTCCAGGGAGCCGAGAATCGTTGAAAAATCTACTTACTTTTGTGATATTCTTGTTCCCCACGCTCCAAACCGCTCGTATATAGCTTTTACAGTGAATTTAGAGCAATTATGTACTGAATATATTTCGTGTCCAGGGATCCGAGAATCGTCGAACAATCGACTTACACGTAATGAAACATTTTTGTGATATTCTTGTTCCCCACACTCCAAAATGCTGGTATATAGCTTTTGCAGCGAATTTGGAGCAACGTTTGTTCTGATCATATGTCGTGTTCAGGGAGCCGAGAATTGTCGAAAAATCGACTTAGACGTAATGAAACATTTTTGTGATATTCTTGTTCTCCACACTCCAAACTGCTCGTATATAGCATTTGCAGCGAATTTGGAGCAACTTTTGTTCTGAGCATATTTCATGTCCAGGGAGCCGAGAATCTAGGAAAACACGACTTACACGTAATGAAACATTTTTGTGATATTCTTGTTCCCCACACTCCAAACTGCTCGTATACAGATAGCTTTTGCAGCGAATTTGGTGCAACTTTTGTTATCGGCATATTTCGTTTCCAGGGAGCCGAGAATCGTTGAAAAATCGACTTACTTTTGTGATATTCTTGTTCTCCACACTCCAAACTGCTCGTATATAGCATTTGCAGCGAATTTGGAGCAACTTTTTTCTGAGTATATTTCGTGTCCAGGGGGGCGAGAATCGTCGAAAAATCGACTTACACGTGATGAAACATTTTTGTGATATTCTTGTTCCCCACACTCCAAACTGCTCGTATATAGTTTTTGCAGCGAATTTGCAGCTAAATTTTGTTCTCAGTATATTTCGTGTCCAGGGAGCCAAGAATCGTGGAAAAATCGACTTACACGTAATGAATCATTTTTGTGATATTCTTGTTCCCCACACTCCAAACTGCTCGTATATAACTTTTGCAGCGAATTTGGAGCAACTTTTGTTCTGAGCATATTTCGTGTTCAGGGAGCCGAGAATGGTCGAAAAATCGACTTACACGTAAGGAAACATCTTTGTGATATTCTTGTTCTCCACACTCCAAACTGCTCGTATATAGCTTTCGCAGCGAATTTGGAGCAACTTTTGTTCTGAGCATATTTCATGTCCAGGGAGCCGAGAATATAGGAAAAATCGACTTACACGTAATGAAACATCTTTGTGATATTCTTGTTCCCAACACTCCAAACTGCTCGATTAAAGGTTTTGCAGCGAATTTAGAGCAACTTTTGTTCTGAGTATATTTCGTGTCCAGGGAGCCGAGAATCGTCGAAAAATTGACTTACACGTAATGAAACATTTTTGTGATATTCTTGTTCCCAACACACCAAACTGCTCGCATATAGCTTTTGCAGCGAATTTGGAGCAACTTTTATTCTGGGTATACTTCGTGTCCAGGGAGCCGATAATCGTCGAAAAATCGACATACACCTAATGAAACATTTTTGTGATATTCTTGTTCCCCACACTCCAAACTGCTCGTATATAGTTTTCGCAGCGAATTTGGAGTAACTTTTGTTCTCAGTATATTTCGTGTCCAGGGAGCCAAGAATCGTGGAAAAATCGACTTACAGGTAATGAAACATTTTTGTGATATTCTTATTCCCCACACTCTAAACCGCTCGTATATAGCTTTTGCAGTGCATTTAGAGCATTTATATACTGTATATATTTGGTGTCCAAGGAGCCGAGAAACGACGAAAAATCAACTTACGCGAAATGAAAGATTTTTTTGCTATTCCTGTTCCCCACGCTCCAAACTGCATGTAAGTAGCATTTGTAGCGAATTTGGAGCAGCTTGGTATATAGCATTTGCAGCAAATTTGGAGCAACTTTTGTTATATGTATATTTCGTGTCCCGGGAGCCGAGAATCGTCAAAATGTCGACTTACACTTAATGAAATATAATTGTGATTAATTTGTTCCCCACACTCCAAACTGCTCGTATATAACTATTGCAGCGAATTTGGAGCAACTTTTGTTCTGAGGATATTTCGTGTCCAGGGATCCAAGAGTCGTCGAAAAATCGACTTACACGTAATGAAACATTTTTGTGATTTTCCTGTTCCCCACACTCTGACTGCTCGTATATAGCTTTTGCAGCGCATTTGGAGCAACTTTTGTTCTGAGCATATTTCGTGTCCAAGGAGCCGAGAATTGTCGAAAAATCGATTTACACGTAATGAAATATTTTTGTGATATTCTTGTTCCCCACACTCCAAAATGGTCGTATATACGTTTTCGAGCGAATTTGGGAGAACTTTTGTTCTGAGAATATTTCGTGTCCAGGGAGCCGAGAATCGTCAAAATATCGACTTACACGAAATGAAATATGATTGTGATTATCTTGTTCCCCACACTCCAAACTGCTCGTATATAGCTTTTGCAGCGAATTTGGAGCATCGTTTGTTCTGAGCATATTTCGTGTCCAGGGAGCCGAGAATAGTCGAAAAATCGACTTACACGTAATGAAACATTTTTGTGATATTCTTGTTCCCCACACTCCAAACTGCTCGTTTTTTGCAGCAAATTCGGAGCAACTTTTGTTCTGATAATATTTCGTGTCCAGGGAACCGAGAATCGTCGAAAAATCGACTGTGATGAAACATTTTTGTGATATTCTTGTCCCCACACTCCAAACTGCACGTTTATAGCTTTTGCAGCGAATTTGGATTAACTTTTGTTATAGACATATTTCGTGTCCAGGGAGCCGAGAATCAATGAAAAATCGACTTACGCGAAAAGAAATATTTTTGTGATATTCTTATTCCCAACGCTCCAAACCGCTCGTATAATACTTTTGCAGAACATTTAGAGCATTTGTGTACTGTTCATATTTCGTGTCCAAGGAGCCGAGAATCGACGAGAAATCGACTTGCGCGAAATGAAAGATTTTTATGCTATTCTTGTTGCCCACGCTCCAAACTGCTCGTATATAGCATTTATGGCGAATTTGAAGCAACTTTCATTAAATGTATATTTTATGCCCAGGGAGCCCAGAATCATCAAAATATCGTCTTACCCGAAATGAAATATTATTGTGATATTCTTGCTCCCCACAGTCCAAACTGCTCCTATATAGCTTTTGAAGCGAATTTGGAACAACTTTTGTTCTGAGTATATTTCGTGTCCAGGGAGCCGATAATCGTCGAAAAATCGACTTAGGCTAAATGATAGATTTTTTTGTTATTCTTGTTCCCCACGCTCCAAACTGCTCGTACATAGCATTTGCAGCGAATTTAGAGCAACCTTCGTTATATGTACATTTCGTGTCCAAGGAGCCGAGAATCATCACAATATCGACATACACGAAATGAAATATAATTCGGATATTCTTGTTCCCCACACTCCAAACTGCTCGTATATAGGTTTTGCAGCGAATTTGGAGCATCTCTTGTTCTCAGTATATTTCGTGTCCAGGGAGCCGAGAATCGTCGAAAAATCGACTTACACGTAATGAAACATTTTTGTAATAATCTTGTTCCCCACACTCCAAACTGCTCGTATATAGGTTTTGCAGCGAATTTGGAGCATCTTTTGTTCTCAGTATATTTTGTATCCAGGGAGCCGAGAATCGTGGAAAAATCGACTTAACGTAATGAACCATTTTTGTGATATTCTTGTTCCCCACACTCCCAACTGCTCGCATATAAATTTTGCGGCGAATTTGGAGCAACTTTTGTTCTGAGCAAATTTCGTGTTCAGGGAGCCCAGAATGGTCGTAAAATCGACTTACACGTAATGAAACATTTTTGTGATATTCTTGTTCTCCACACTCCAAACTGCTCGTATATAGTTTTTGCAGCGAATTTGGAGCAACTTTTGTTCTGAGGGTTATTCGTATCCAGGGAGCCGAGAATCGTCGAAAAATCGACTTACACGTAATGAAACATTTTTGTGATATTCTTGTTCCCCACACTCCAAACTGCTCGTATATAGCTTTTGCAGCGAATTTGGAGCAACTTTTGTTCTGAGCATATTTCGTGTTTAGGGAGCCGAGAATGGTCGAAAAATAAACTTATACGTAATCAAACATTTTTGTGATTTTCTTGTTCCCCACACTCCAAACTCCCCGTATATAGCATTTGTTGCGATTTTGGAGCAACTTTTGTTATATGTATATTTCGTGTCCAGGGAGCCGAGAATCGTCAAAATTTCGACTTACACGAAATGAAATATAATTGTCATTATCTTGTTCCCCACACTCCAAACTGCTCGTAAATAGCTTTTGCAGCGAATTTGGAGCAACGTTTGTTCTGAGCATATTTCGTGTCCAGGGAGCCGAGAATCGTCGAAAAATCGACGTAATGCAACATTCTTGTTCCCCACACTCCAAACTGCTCGTATATAGCATTTGCAGCGAAGTAGGAGCAATTTTTGTTCTGAGTATATTTCGTGTCCAGGGGGGCGAGAATCGTCGAAAAATCGAATTACACGTGATGAAACATTTTTGTGATATTGCTGTCCCCACACTTCAAACTGCTCGTATATAGCTTTTGCAGCAAATTTGGAGCAACTTTTGTTCTGATAATATTTCGTGTCCAGGGAACCGAGAATCGTCGAAAAATCGACTTACACGTGATGAAACATTTTTGTGATATTCTTGTCCCCACACTCCAAACTGCACGTTTATAGCTTTTGCAGCGAATTTGGATTAACTTTTGTTATAGACATATTTCGTGTCCAGGGAGCCGAGAATGAACGAAAAATCGACTTACGCGAAAAGAAATATTTTTGTGATATTCTTATTCCCAACGCTCCAAACCGCTCGTATAATACTTTTGCAGAACATTTAGAGCATTTATGTACTGTTCATATTTCCTGTCCAAGGAGCCGAGAATCGACGAAAAATCGACTTGCGCGAAATGAAAAATTTTTATGCTATTCTTGTTCCCCACGCTCCAAACTGCTCGTATATAGCATTTGTGGCGAATTTGAAGCAACTTTCATTATATGTATATTTTATGCCCTGGGAGCCGAGAATCATCAAAATATCGTCTTACCCGAAATGAAATACTATTGTGATATTCTTGCTCCCCACAAACCAAAATGCTCGTATATAGCTTTTGAAGCGAATTTGGAACAACTTTTGTTCTGAGTATATTTCGTGTCCAGGGAGCCGAGAATCGTCGAAAAATCGACTTACGCTAAATGATAGATTTTTTTGATATTCTTGTTCCCCACGCTCCAAACTGCTCGTATATAGCATTTCCAGCGAATTTAGAGCAACTTTCGTTATATGTACATTTCGTGTCCAAGGAGCCGAGAATCATCACAATATCGACATACACGAAATGAAATATAATTCGGATATTCTTGTTCCCCACACTCCAAACTGCGCGTATATAGGTTTTGCAGCGAATTTGGAGCATCTTTTGTTCTCAGTATATTTCGTGTCCAGGGAGCCGAGAATCGTCGAAAAATCGACTTACACGTAATGAAACATTTTTGTGATATTCTTGTTCCCCACACTCCAAACTACTCGTATATAGGTTTTGCAGCGAATTTGGAGCATCTTTTGTTCTGAGCAAATTTCGTGTTCAGGGAGCCGAGAATGGTCGTAAAATCGACTTACACGTAATGAATCATATTAGTGATATTCTTGTTCTCCACACTCCAAACTGCTCGTATATAGTTTTTGCAGCGAATTTGGAGCAACTTTTGTTCTGAGGGTTATTCGTATCCAGGGAGCCGAGAATCGTCGAAAAATCGACTTACACGTAATGAAACATTTTTGTGATATTCTTGTTCCCCACACTCCAAACTGCTCGTATATAGCATTTGCAGCGAATTAGGAGCAACTTTTGTTCTGAGTATATTTCGCGTCCAGGGGGGCGAGAATCGTCGAAAAATCGACTTACACGTGATGAAACATTTTTGTGATATTGCTGTCCCCACACTTCAAACTGCTCGTGTATAGCTTTTGCAGCAAATTTGGAGCAACTTTTGTTCTGATAATATTTCGTGTCCAGGGAACCGAGAATCGTCGAAAAATCGACTTACACGTGATGAAACATTTTTGTGATATTCTTGTTCCCCACACTCCAAACTGGTCGTATATAGCTTTTGCAGCGGATTTGGAGCAACTTTTGTTCTGGGTATATTTGGTGTCCAGGGAGCCGATAATCGTGGAAAAATCGACTTACACGTAATGAAAAATTTTTGTGATATTCTTGTTCCCCACACTCCAAACTGCTCGTATATAACTTTTGCAGCGAATTTGGAGCAAATTTTGTTCTGAGCATATTTCGTGTTCAGGGAGCCTAGAATGGCCGAAAAATCGAATTACACGTAAGGAAACATTTTTGTGATATTCTTGTTCTCCACACTCCAAACTGCTCGTATATAGCATTTGCAGCGAATTTGGAGCAACTTTTGTTTATGTATATTTCGTGTCCAGGGAGCCGAGATTCGTCAAAATATGGACTTACACGAAATGAAATATAATTGTGCTCATCTTGTTCCCCACACTCCAAACTGGTCGTATAGCTTTTGCAGCGAATTTGGAGCAACTTTTGTTCTGAGCATATTTCATGTCCAGGGAGCCGAGAATATAGGAAAAATCGACTTACACGTAATGAAACATCTTTGTGATATTCTTGTTCCCCATACTCCAAACTGGTCGTATATAGCTTTTGCAGCGAATTTGGAGCAACTTTTGTTCTGAGCATATTTCATGTCCAGGGAGCCGAGAATATAGGAATAATCGACTTACACGTAATGAAACATCTTTGTGATATTCTTGTTCCCAACACTCCAAACTGCTCGATTATAGGTTTTGCAGCGAATTTGGAGCAACTGTTGTTCTGAGTATATTTCGTGTCCAGGGAGCCGAGAATCGTCGAAAAATCGACTTACACGTAATGAAACATTTTTGTGATATTCTTGTTCACCACGCTCTAAACCGTTCGTATATAGCTTTTGCAGTGCATTTAGAGAATTTATATACTGTATATATTTGGTTTCCATGGAGCCGAGAAACGACGAAGAATCGACTTACGCGAAATGAAAATTTTTTTTGCTATTCCTGTTCCCCACGATCCAAACTGCATGTAAGTAGCATTTGTAGCGAATTTGGAGCAGCTTGGTATATAGCATTTGCAGCAAATTTGGAGCAACTTTTGTTGTATGTATATTTCGTGTCCCGGGAGCCGAGAATCGTCAAAATGTCGACATATACGAAATGAAATATAATTGTGATTATCTTGTTCCCCACACTCCAAACTGCTCGTATATAGTTTTTGCAGCGAATTTGGAGCAACGTTTGTTCTGAGCATATTTCGTGTCCAGGGAGCCGAGAATCGTCGAAAAATCGACTTACTCGTAATGATACATTTTTGTGATATTCTTGTTCCCCCACACTCCAAACTGCTCGTATATAACTTTTGCAGCGAATTTGGAGCAACTTTTGTTCTGAGCATATTTCGTGTTCAGGGAGCCGAGAATGGTCGAAAAATCGACTTACACGTAAGGAAACATTTTTGTGATATTCTTGTTCTCCACACTCCAAACTGCTCGTATATAGCATTTGCAGCGAATTTGGAGCAACTTTTTTTTATGTATATTTCGTGTCCAGGAAGCCGAGAATCGTCAAAATATCGACTTACACGAAATGAAATATAATTGTGCTCATCTTGTTCCCCACACTCTAAACTGCTCGTATATAGCTTTTGCAGCGAATTTGGAGCAACTTTTGTTCTGAGCATATTTCGTGTTTATGGAGCCGAGAATTGTCCAGAAAACGACTTAAACGTAATGAAACATTTTTGTGATATTCTTGTTCTCCACACTCCAAACTGCTCGTATATAGCATTTGCAGCAAATTTGGAGCAACTTTTGTTCTAATAATATTTCGTGTCCAAGGAACCGAGAATCGTCGAAAACTCGACTTACGTAAAAAGAAAAATTTTTGTGATATTCTTATTCCCAACGCTACAAACCGCTCTTTTATAACTTTTGCAGAACATTTAGAGCATTTATGTACTGTTCATATTTCGTGTCCAAGGAGCCGAGAATCGACGAAAAATCGACTTACGCGAAATGAAAGATTTTTATGCTATTCTTGCTCCCCACAGTCCAAACTGCTCGTATATAGCTTTTGAAGCGAATTTGGAGCAACTTTTGTTTATGTATATTTCATTTCCAGGGTACCGAGATAATAGGAAAAATCAACTTACACGTAATGAAACATGTTTGTTATATTCTTGTTTTCCACACACCAAACTGCTCGTATATAGCATTTGCAGCGAATTTGGAGCAACTTTTGTTATATGTATATTTCGTGTCCAGGGAGCCGAGAATCGTCAAAATATCGACTTATACGAAATTAAATATAATTGTGATTATCTTGTTCCCCACACTCCAAACTATTCCTATATAGCATTTGCAGCGAATTTGGAATAACCTTTGTTCAGAGAATATTTCGTGTCCAGGGAGCCGCGAATTGTCGAAAAATAGACTTACACGTAGTGAAACATTTTTGTGATAATCTTGTTCCCCACACTCCAAATTTTTCGTGTATAGCTTTTGCAGCTAATTTGGAGCAACTTTTGTTCTGAGAATATTTCGGGTCCAGGGAGCCCCGAAATGTCGAAATATCAACTTACACGAAATGAAAATTTTTTGTGATATTCTTGTTCCCCTCACTCCAAACTGCTCGTATATAGCTTTTGCAGCGAATTTGGAGCAACTTTTGTTATAGTCATATTTCGCGTCCAGGGAGCCGATAAATGTCGTAAAATCCACTTACACGTAATGAAACATTTTTATGATATTCTTGTTCTCCACGCTCCAAACTGCTCGTATATAGCATTTGCAGCGAATTTGGAGCAACTTTTGTTATATGTATTTTTCGTGTCCAGGGAGCCGAGAATCGTCGAAATATCAACTTACACGAAATGAAATATTTTTGTGATATTCTTGTTTACCTTACTCCAAACTGCTCTTATATAGCTTTTGCAGCGAATTTGGAGCAACTTTTGTTCTGAGTATATTTAGAGTCCAGGGAGCCGAGAATCGTCGAAATATCGACTTACACGAAATGAAAAATTTTTGTGATATTCTTGTTCCCCACAATCCAAATTTGTCGTATATAGGTTTTGCAGCGACTTTGGAGCAACGTTTGTTAGGATAATATATTTCGTGTCCAGGGAGCTGAGAATCCTCGAAATATCAACTTACACGAAATGAAATATTTTTGTGATATTCTTGTTCCCCACACTCCAAACTTTTCGTATATAGCTTTTGCTGCGAATTTGGAGCAACTTTTGTTCAGAGTATATTAAGTGTCCCGAGAGCGGAGAATCGTCGAAATATCGACTTACACGTAATGAAACATTTTTATGATATTCTTGTTCCCCGCGCTTAAAACTGCTCGTAAATAGCATTTGAGGCGAATTTGGAGCAACGTTTGGTATATGTATATTTCGTGACCAGGGAGCCGAGAATCGTCGAAATATCAACTTACACGTAATGAAACATTTTTATGATATTCTCGTTCCCCGCGCTCCAAACTGCTCGAAAATAGCATTTGAGGCGAATTTGGAGCAACGTTTGGTATATGTATATTTCGTGACCAGGGAGCTGAGAATCGTCGAAATATCGACTTACACTAAGTGAAATATTTTTGTGATATTCTTGTTACCTCACTCCAAACTGCTCTTATATAGCTTTTGCAGGGAATGTGGAGCAACTTTTGTTCGGAGTATATTTAGTGTCCAGGGAGCCGAGAATCGTCGAAATATCGACTTCCACGAAATGAAAAACTTTTCTGATATTCCTGTTTCTAACACTCCAAACTTCTCGTATATAGCTTCTGCAGCGAATTTGGAGCAACTTTTGTCAGGATAATATATTTCGTGTCCAGGGAGCTGAGAATCCTCGAAAAATCGAATTACGCGTAATGGAAAATGTCTGTGATATTCCTCTTCCCCACGCTCCAAACTGCTCGTAAATAGCATTTGCAGCGAATTTGGAGCAACTTTTGTTCAGAGTATATTAAGTGTCCCGAGAGCGGAGAATCGTCGAAATATCGACTTACACGTAATGAAACATTTTTATGATATTCTTGTTCCCCGCGCTCCAAACTGCTCGTAAATAGCATTTGAGGCGAATTTGGAGCAACTTTTGGTATATGTATATTTCGTGAACAGGGAGCTGAGAATCGGCGAAATATCGACTTAGACGAAGTGAAAAATTTTTGTGATATTCTTGTTCCCTACACTCCAAACTGCTCTTATATAGCTTTTGCAGCGAATTTGGAGCAACTTTTGTTCTGAGTATATTTAGAGTCCAGGGAGCCGAGAATCGTCGAAATATCGACTTACACGAAATGAAAAATTTTTGTGATATTCTTGTTCCCCACACTCCAAACTTTTCGTATATAGCTTTTGCAGCGACTTTGGAGCAACGTTTGTTAGGATAATATATTTCGTGTCCAGGGAGCTGAGAATCCTCGAAAAATCAAATTACGCGAAATGAAAAATGTTTGTGATATTCTTGTTCCCCACGCTCCAAACAGCTCGTAAATAGCATTTGCGGCGAATTTGGAGCAACTTTTGTTATATGTATATTTCGTGACCAGGGAGCCGAGAATCGTCGAAATATCAACTTACACGAAATGAAATATTTTTGTAATATTCTTGTTCCCCACGCTCCAAACTGCTCGTAAATAGCATTTGCAGCGAATTTGGAGCAACTTTTGTTATATGTATATTTCGTGACCAGGGAGCCGAGAATCGTCGAAATATCGACTTACACGTAATGTAACATTTTTATGATATTCTATTTCCCCGCGCTCCACACTGCTCGAAAATAGCATTTGAGGCGAATTTGAAGCTACGTTTGGTATATGTATATTTCGTGACCAGGGAGCTGAGAATCGTCTAAATATCGACTTACACTAAATGAAATATTTTTGTGATATTCTTGTTACCTTACTCCAAACTGCTCTTATATAGCTTTTGCAGGGAATGTGGAGCAACTTTTGTTCAGAGTATATTTAGTGTCCAGGGAGCCGAGAATCTTCGAAATATCGACTTACACCAAATGAAAAATTTTTGTGATATTCTTGTTCCCCACACTCCAAACTTCTCGTATATAGCTTTTGCAGCGAATTTGGAGCAACGTTTGTTAGGATAATATATTTCGTGTCCAGGGAGCTGAGAATCCTCGAAAAATTGACTTACGCGAAATGAAAAATTTTTGTGATATACTCGTTCCCCACGCTCCAAACTGCTCGGATATAGCATTTGCAGCGAATTTGGAGCAACTTTTGATATATGTATTTTCGTGTCCAGGGAGCCGAGAATCCTAGAAATATCAACTTACACGAAATGAAATATTTTTGTGATATTCTTGTTCCCCACGCTCCACACTACTCGTAAATAGCATTTTCAGCGAATTTGGAGCAACTTTTGTTATACGTATATTTCGTTACCAGGGAGCCGAGAATCGTCGAAATATCGACTTACACGTAATGAAACATTTTTATGATATTCTTGTTCCCCGCGCTCCAAACTGCTCGTAAATCGCATTTGAGGCGAATTTGGAGCAACTTTTGGTATATGTAGATTTCGTGACCAGGGAGCTGAGAATCGGCGAAATATCGACTTAGGCGAAATGAAAAATTGTTTGTGATATTCTTGTTCCCCACACTCCAAACTGCTCGTATATAGCATTTGCAGCGAATTTGGAGCAACTTTTGATATATGTATTTTCGTGTCCAGGGAGCCGAGAATCGTAGAAATATCAACTTACACGAAATGAAATATTTTTGTGATATTCTTGTTTAGCTTACTCCAAACTGCTCTTATATAGCTTTTGCAGCGAATTTGGAGCAACTTTTGTTCGGAGTATATTTAGTCTCCAGGGAGCCGAGAATCGTCGAAATATCGACTTCCACGAAATTAAAAATTTTACTGATATTCTTGTTTCTAACACTCCAAACTTCTCGTATATAGCTTCTGCAGCGAATTTGGAGCAACTTTTATCAGGATAATATATTTCGTGTCCAGGGAGCCGAGAATCCTCGAAAAATCGAATTACGCGTAATGGAAAATGTTTGGGATATTCCTGTTCCCCACGCTCCAAACTTTTCGTATATAGCTTTTGCAGTAAATTTGGAGCAACGTTTGTTAGTATAATATAGTTCATGTCCAGGGAGCGGAGAATCCTCGAAAAATCGACTTACACGAAATGAAAAATTTTTGTGATATTCTTGTTCCCCACACTCCAAACTGCTCGGATATAGCTTTTGCAGCGAATTTGGAGCAACTTTTGTTCTGAGAATATTTCGTGTCCAGGGAACCGCGAATCGTCGAGAAATCGACTTACACTTAGTGATACATTTTTGTGAGAATCTTCTTCCCCGCACTCCAAACTATTCGCTTTTAGCTTATGCAGTGAATTTGGAGCAAGTTTTCTTCTGAGAATATTTCCTGTCCAGGCAGCTGAGAATCTTCGTAAAATCGACTTACACGTAATGGAACATTTTTATGATATTCTTGTTCCCCACGCTCCAAACTGCTCGTATATAGCATTTGCAGCGAATTTGGACCAACTTTTGTGATATATATTTTCGTGTCCAGTGAGCCCAGAATCGTCGAAATATCAACTTACACGAAATGAAATATTTTTGTGATATTCTTGTTCCCCACGTTCCAAACTGCTCGTAAATAGCATTTGCAGCATAATTTGGAGCAACTTTTGATATATGTATTTTCGTGGCCAGGGTGCCGAGAATCGTCGAAATATCAACTTACACGAAATGAAATATTTTTGTGATATTCTTGTTCCCCACACTCCAAACTTTTCGTATACAGCTTTTGCAGTGAATTTGGAGCAACGTTTGTTAGGATAATATAGTTCGTGTCCAGGGAGCTGAGAATCCTCGAAAAATCGACTTACGCGAAATGAAAAATTTTTGTGATATTCTTCTTCCCCACGCTCCAAACTGCTCGTATATAGCATTTGCAGCGAATTTGGATCAACTTTTGTTATATGTATTTTTCGTGTTAAGGGAGCCGAGAATCGTCGAAATATCAACATACACGAAATGAAATTTTTTTGTGATATTCTTGTTCCCCACGCTCCAAACTGCTCGTAAATAGCATTTGCAGCGAATTTGGAGCAACTTTTGTTATATGTATATTTCGTTACCAGGGAGCTGAGAATCGGCGAAATATCGACTTAGGCGAAATGAAAAATTTTTGTGATATTCTTGTTCCCCACACTCCAAACTGCTCGTATATAGCTTTTGCAGCGAATTTGGAGCAACTTTTGCTCTGAGAATATTTCGTGTCCAGGGAACCGCGAATCGTCGAGAAATCGACTTACACTTAGTGATACATTTTTGTGAGAATCTTCTTCCCCGCGCTCCAAACTATTCGCTTTTAGCTTATGCAGTGAATTTGGAGCAAGTTTTCTTCTGAGAATATTTCCTGTCCAGGCAGCTGAGAATCTTCGTAAAATCGACTTACACGTAATGGAACATTTTTATGATATTCTTGTTCCCCACGCTCCAAACTGCTCGTATATAGCATTTGCAGCGAATTTGGACCAACTTTTGTGATATATATATTCGTGTCCAGTGAGCCGAGAATCGTCGAAATATCAACTTACACGAAATGAAATATTTTTGTGATATTCTTGTTCCCCACGTTCCAAACTGCTCGTAAATAGCATTTGCAGCATAATTTGGAGCAACTTTTGATATATGTATTTTCGTGGCCAGGGTGCCGAGAATCGTCGAAATATCAACTTACACGAAATGAAATATTTTTGTGATATTCTTGTTCCCCACACTCCAAACTTTTCGTATACAGCTTTTGCAGTGAATTTGGAGCAACGTTTGTTAGGATAATATAGTTCGTGTCCAGGGAGCTGAGAATCCTCGAAAAATCGACTTACGCGAAATGAAAAATTTTTGTGATATTCTTCTTCCCCACGCTCCAAACTGCTCGTAAATAGCATTTGCAGCGAATTTGGAGCAACTTTTGTTATATGTATATTTCGTTACCAGGGAGCTGAGAATCGGCGAAATATCGACTTAGGCGAAATGAAAAATTTTTGTGATATTCTTGTTCCCCACACTCCAAACTGCTCGTATATAGCTTTTGCAGCGAATTTGGAGCAACTTTTGCTCTGAGAATATTTCGTGTCCAGGGAACCGCGAATCGTCGAGAAATCGACTTACACTTAGTGATACATTTTTGTGAGAATCTTCTTCCCCGCGCTCCAAACTATTCGCTTTTAGCTTATGCAGCGAATTTGGAGCAACTTTTGTTGTGAGAATATTTCGTGTCCAGGCAGCTGAGAATCGTCGTAAAATCGACTTACACGTAATGAAACATTTTTATGATATTCTTGTTCCCCACGCTCCAAACTGCTCCTATATATCATTTGCAGCGAATTTTGACCAACTTTTGTGATAAATATTTTCGTGTCCAGGGAGCCGAGAACAGCGAAATATCAACTTACACGAAATGAAATATTTTTGTTATATTCTTGTTCCCCACGTTCCAAACTGCTCGTAAATAGCATTTGCAGCAAATTTGGAGCAACTTTTGATATGTGTATTTTCGTGTCCTGGGAGCCGAGAGTCGTCGAAATATCGACTTACACGAAATGAAAAATTTTTGCGATATTCTTGTTCCCCACACTCCAAACTTCTCGTATATAGCTTTTGCAGCGAATCTGGAGCAACGTTTGTTAGGATAATATATTTCGTGTCCAGGGAGCTGAGAATCCTCGAAAAATCGACTTACGCGAAATGAAAAATTTTTGTGATATTCTTGTTCCCCACGCTCCAAACTGCTCGTAAATAGCATTTGAAGCGAATTTGAAGCAACGTTTGGTATATGTATATTTCGTGACCAGGGAGCTGAGAATCGTCGAAATATCGACTTACACGAAATGAAATATTTTTGTGATATTCTTGTTTACCTTACTCCTAACTGCTCGTATATAGCATTTGCAGCGAATTTGGAGCAACTTTTGTTATATGAATTTTTCGTGTCCAGGGAGCCGAGAATCGTCGAAAAATCAACTTACACGAAATGAAATATTTTTGTGATATTCTTGTTCCCCACGCTCCAAACTGCTCGTAAATAGCATTTGCAGCGAATTTGGAGCAACTTTTGTTATATGTATATTTCGTTACCAGGGAGCTGAGAATCGGCGAAATATCGACTTAGGCGAAATGAAAAATTTTTGTGATATTCTTGTTCCCCACACTCCAAACTGCTCGTATATAGCTTTTGCAGCGAATCTGGAGCAACGTTTGTTAGGATAATATATTTCGTGTCCAGGGAGCTGAGAATCCTCGAAAAATCGACTTACGCGAAATGAAAAATTTTTGTGATATTCTTGTTCCCCACGCTCCAAACTGCTCGTAAATAGCATTTGAAGCGAATTTGAAGCAACGTTTGGTATATGTATATTTCGTGACCAGGGAGCTGAGAATCGTCGAAATATCGACTTACACGAAATGAAATATTTTTGTGATATTCTTGTTTACCTTACTCCTAACTGCTCGTATATAGCATTTGCAGCGAATTTGGAGCAACTTTTGTTATATGAATTTTTCGTGTCCAGGGAGCCGAGAATCGTCGAAAAATCAACTTACACGAAATGAAATATTTTTGTGATATTCTTGTTCCCCACGCTCCAAACTGCTCGTAAATAGCATTTGCAGCGAATTTGGAGCAACTTTTGTTATATGTATATTTCGTTACCAGGGAGCCGAGAATCGTCGAAATATCGACTTACACGAAATGAAATATTTTTGTGATATTCTTGTTTACCTTACTCCAAACTGCTCGTATATAGCTTTTGCAGCGAATTTGGAGCAACTATTGTTCAGAGTATATTTAGTGTCCAGGGAGCCGAGAATCGTCGAAATATCGACTTACACGAAATGAAAAATTTTTGTGATATTCTTGTTCCCCACACTCCAAACTTGTCGTATATAGCTTTTGCATCGAATTTGGAGCAACGTTTGTTAGGATAATATATTTCGTGTCCAGGAGCTGAGAATCTTCGAAAAATCAAATAACGGGAAATGAAAAATTTTTGTGATATTCTTGTTCCCCGCGCTCCAAACTGCTCGAAAATAGCATTAGAGGTGACTTTGGAGCAACGTTTGGTATATGTATATTTCGTGACTAGGGAGCTGAGAATCGTCGAAATATCGACTTAAACGAAATTAAATATTTTTGTGATATTCTTGTTTACCTTACTCCAAACTTCTCCTATATAGCTTTTGCACCGAATTTGGAGCAACTTTTGTTCAGAGTATATTTAGTGTCCAGGGAGCCGAGAATCGTCGAAATATCGACTTACACGAAATGAAAAATTTTTGCAATATTCTTGTTCCCCACACTCCAAACTTCTCGTATATAGCTTTTGCAGCGAAATTGGAGCAACGTTTGTTAGGATAATATATTTCGTGTCCAGGGAGCTGAGAATCCTCGAAATATCAACTTACACGAAATGATATATTTTTGTGATATTCTTGTTCGCCACACTCCAAACTTTTCGTATACAGCTTTTGCAGTGAATTTGGAGCAACGTTTGTTAGGATAATATATTTCGTGTCCAGGGAGCTGAGAATCCTCGAAAAATCGACTTACGCGAAATGAAAAATTTTTGTGATATTCTTGTTCCCCACGCTCCAAACTGCTCGTAAATAGCATTTGAAGCGAATTTGAAGCAACGTTTGGTATATGTATATTTCGTGACCAGGGAGCTGAGAATCGTCGAAATATCGACTTACACGAAATGAAATATTTTTGTGATATTCTTGTTTACCTTACTCCTAACTGCTCGTATATAGCATTTGCAGCGAATTTGGAGCAACTTTTGTTATATGAATTTTTCGTGTCCAGGGAGCCGAGAATCGTCGAAAAATCAACTTACACGAAATGAAATATTTTTGTGATATTCTTGTTCCCCACGCTCCAAACTGCTCGTAAATAGCATTTGCAGCGAATTTGGAGCAACTTTTGTTATATGTATATTTCGTTACCAGGGAGCCGAGAATCGTCGAAATATCGACTTACACGAAATGAAATATTTTTGTGATATTCTTGTTTACCTTACTCCAAACTGCTCGTATATAGCTTTTGCAGCGAATTTGGAGCAACTATTGTTCAGAGTATATTTAGTGTCCAGGGAGCCGAGAATCGTCGAAATATCGACTTACACGAAATGAAAAATTTTTGTGATATTCTTGTTCCCCACACTCCAAACTTGTCGTATATAGCTTTTGCATCGAATTTGGAGCAACGTTTGTTAGGATAATATATTTCGTGTCCAGGAGCTGAGAATCTTCGAAAAATCAAATAACGCGAAATGAAAAATTTTTGTGATATTCTTGTTCCCCGCGCTCCAAACTGCTCGAAAATAGCATTAGAGGTGACTTTGGAGCAACGTTTGGTATATGTATATTTCGTGACTAGGGAGCTGAGAATCGTCGAAATATCGACTTAAACGAAATTAAATATTTTTGTGATATTCTTGTTTACTTTACTCCAAACTTCTCCTATATAGCTTTTGCACCGAATTTGGAGCAACTTTTGTTCAGAGTATATTTAGTGTCCAGGGAGCCGAGAATCGTCGAAATATCGACTTACACGAAATGAAAAATTTTTGCAATATTCTTGTTCCCCACACTCCAAACTTCTCGTATATAGCTTTTGCAGCGAAATTGGAGCAACGTTTGTTAGGATAATATATTTCGTGTCCAGGGAGCTGAGAATCCTCGAAATATCAACTTACACGAAATGATATATTTTTGTGATATTCTTGTTCGCCACACTCCAAACTTTTCGTATACAGCTTTTGCAGTGAATTTGGAGCAACGTTTGTTAGGATAATATATTTCGTGTCCAGGGAGCTGAGAATCCTCGAAAAATCGACTTACGCGAAATGAAAAATTTTTGTGATATTCTTGTTCCCCACGCTCCAAACTGCTCGTAAATAGCATTTGAAGCGAATTTGAAGCAACGTTTGGTATATGTATATTTCGTGACCAGGGAGCTGAGAATCGTCGAAATATCGACTTACACGAAATGAAATATTTTTGTGATATTCTTGTTTACCTTACTCCTAACTGCTCGTATATAGCATTTGCAGCGAATTTGGAGCAACTTTTGTTATATGAATTTTTCGTGTCCAGGGAGCCGAGAATCGTCGAAAAATCAACTTACACGAAATGAAATATTTTTGTGATATTCTTGTTCCCCACGCTCCAAACTGCTCGTAAATAGCATTTGCAGCGAATTTGGAGCAACTTTTGTTATATGTATATTTCGTTACCAGGGAGCCGAGAATCGTCGAAATATCGACTTACACGAAATGAAATATTTTTGTGATATTCTTGTTTACCTTACTCCAAACTGCTCGTATATAGCTTTTGCAGCGAATTTGGAGCAACTATTGTTCAGAGTATATTTAGTGTCCAGGGAGCCGAGAATCGTCGAAATATCGACTTACACGAAATGAAAAATTTTTGTGATATTCTTGTTCCCCACACTCCAAACTTGTCGTATATAGCTTTTGCATCGAATTTGGAGCAACGTTTGTTAGGATAATATATTTCGTGTCCAGGAGCTGAGAATCTTCGAAAAATCAAATAACGCGAAATGAAAAATTTTTGTGATATTCTTGTTCCCCGCGCTCCAAACTGCTCGAAAATAGCATTAGAGGTGACTTTGGAGCAACGTTTGGTATATGTATATTTCGTGACTAGGGAGCTGAGAATCGTCGAAATATCGACTTAAACGAAATTAAATATTTTTGTGATATTCTTGTTTACCTTACTCCAAACTTCTCCTATATAGCTTTTGCACCGAATTTGGAGCAACTTTTGTTCAGAGTATATTTAGTGTCCAGGGAGCCGAGAATCGTCGAAATATCGACTTACACGAAATGAAAAATTTTTGCAATATTCTTGTTCCCCACACTCCAAACTTCTCGTATATAGCTTTTGCAGCGAAATTGGAGCAACGTTTGTTAGGATAATATATTTCGTGTCCAGGGAGCTGAGAATCCTCGAAATATCAACTTACACGAAATGATATATTTTTGTGATATTCTTGTTCGCCACACTCCAAACTTTTCGTATACAGCTTTTGCAGTGAATTTGGAGCAACGTTTGTTAGGATAATATAGTTCGTGTCCAGGGAGCTGAGAATCCTCGAAAAATCGACTTACGCGAAATGAAAAATTTTTGTGATATTCTTCTTCCCCACGCTCCAAACTGCTCGTATATAGCATTTGCAGCGAATTTGGATCAACTTTTGTTATATGTATTTTTCGTGTCCAGGGAGCCGAGAATCGTCGAAATATCGACTTACACGTAATGAAACATTTTTATGATATTCTTGTTCCCCGCGCTCCAAACTGCTCGTAAATAGCATTTGAGGCCAATTTGGAGCAACTTTTGGTATATGTATATTTCGTGACCAGGGAGCTGAGAATCGGCGCAATATCGACTTAGGCGAAATGAAAAATTTTTGTGATATTCTTTTTCCCCACACTCCAAACTTCTCGTATATAGATAGCTTTTGCAGCGAATTTGGAGCAACTTTTGCTCTGAGAATATTTCGTGTCCAGGGAACCGTCAATCGTCGAGAAATCGACTTACACTTAGTGATACATTTTTGTGAGAATCTTCTTCCCCGCGCTCCAAACTATTCGCTTTTAGCTTATGCAGCGTATTTGGTGCAACTTTTGTTCTGAGAATATTTCGTGTCCAAGCAGCTGAGAATCGTCGTAAAATCGACTTACACGTAATGAAACATTTTTATGATATTCTTGTTCCCCACGCTCCAAACTGCTCCTATATAGCATTTGCAGCGAATCTGGACCAACTTTTGTGATAAATATTTTCGTGTCCAAGGAGCCGAGAACAGCGAAATATCAACTTACAGGAAATGAGAAATTTTTGTGATATTCTTGTTCCCCACGTTCCAAACTGCTCGTAAATAGCATTTGCAGCAAATTTGGAGCAACTTTTGATACATGTATTTTCGTGTCTTGGGAGCCGAGAATGGTCGAAATATCAACTAACACGAAATGAAATATTTTTGTGATATTCTTGTTTACCTTACTCCAAACTTCTCTGATATAGCTTTTGCAGCGAATTTGGAGCAACTTTTGTTCAGAGTATATTTAGTGTCCAGGGAGCCGAGAATCGTCGAAATATCGACTTACACGAAATGAAAAATTTTTGCGATATTCATGTTCCCCACACTCCAAACTTCTCGTATATAGCTTTTGCAGCGAATTTGGAGCAACGTTTGTTAGGATAATATATTTCGTGTCCAGGGAGCTGAGAATCCTCGAAAAATCGACTTACGCGAAATGAAAAATGTTTGTGATATTCTAGTTCCCCACGCTCCAAACTGCTCGTATATAGCATTTGAGGCGAATTTGGAGCAACTTTTGGTATATGTATATTTCGTGACCGGGGAGCTGAGAATCGGCGAAATATCGACTTAGGCGAAATGAAATATTTTTGTGATATTCTTGTTCCCCACGTTCCAAACTGCTCGTAAATAGCATTTGCAGCAAATTTGGAGCAACTTTTGATATATGTATTTTCGTGGCCAGGGAGCCGAGAATCGTCGAAATATCGACTTACACTAAATGAAATATTTTTGTGATATTCTTGTTACCTTACTCCAAACTGCTCTTATATAGCTTTTGCAGGGAATGTGGAGCAACTTTTGTTCAGAGTATATTTAGTGTCCAGGGAGCCAAGAATCTTCGAAATATCGACTTACACCAAATGAAAAATTTTTGTGATATTCTTGTTCCCCACACTCCAAACTTCTCGTATATAGCTTTTGCAGCGAATTTGGAGCAACGTTTGTTAGGATAATATATTTCGTGTCCAGGGAGCTGAGAATCCTCGAAAAATTGACTTACGCGAAATGAAAAATTTTTGTGATATTCTCGTCCCCCACGCTCCAAACTGCTCGGATATAGCATTTGCAGCGAATTGGAGCAAATTTTGATATATGTATTTTCGTGTCCAGGGAGCCGATAATCGTAGAAATATCAACTTACACGAAATGAAATATTTTTGTGATATTCTTGTTCCCCACGCTCCACACTGCTCGTAAATAGCATTTGCAGCGAATTTGGAGCAACTTTTGTTATACGTATATTTCGTTACCAGGGAGCCGAGAATCGTCGAAATATCGACTTACACGTAATGAAACATTTTTATGATATTCTTGTTCCCCGCGCTCCAAACTGCTCGTAAATAGCATATGAGGCGAATTTGGAGCAACTTTTGGTATATGTAGATTTCGTGACCAGGGAGCTGAGAATCGGCGAAATATCGACTTAGGCGAAATGAAAAATTGTTTGTGATATTCTTGTTCCCCACAATCCAAACTGCTCGTATATAGCATTTGCAGCGAATTTGGAGCAACTTTTGATATATGTATTTTCGTGTCCAGGGAGCCGAGAATCGTCGAAATATCGACTTCCACGAAATGAAAAATTTTTCTGATATTCTTGTTTTTAGGACTCCAAACGTATCGTATATAGCTTCTGCAGCGAATTTGGAGCAACTTTTTCAGGATAATATATTTCGTGTCCAGGGAGCTGAGAATCCTCGAAAAATCGAAATACGCGAAATGGAAAATGTTTGTGATATTCCTGTTCCCCACGCTCCAAACTGCTCGTAAATAGCATTTGCAGCGAATTTGGAGCAACTTTTGGTATATGTATATTACGTGACCAGGGAGCTGAGAATCGGCGAAATATCGACTTACGCGAAATGAAAAATTTTTGTGATATTCTTGTTCCCCAAACTCCAAACTGCTCTTATATGGCTTTTGCAGCGAATTTGGAGCAACTTTTGTTCAGAGTATATTTAGTGTCCAGGGAGCCGAGAATCGTCGAAATATCGACTTACACGAAATGAAAAATTTTTGTGATATTCTTGTTCCCCACACTCCAAACTTGTCGTATATAGCTTCTCAGGCGACTTTGGGGCAACGTTTGTTAGGATAATATATTTCGTGTCCAGGGAGCTGAGAATCCTAGAAAAATCAAATTACGCGAAATGAAACATTTTTGTGATATACTTGTTCCCCACGCTCCAAATTGCTCGTAAATAGCATTTGCAGCGAATTTGGAGCAACGTTTTTTATATTTATATTTCGTGACCAGGGAGCCGAGAATCGTCGAAATATCAACCTACACGTAATGAAACATTTTTATGATATTCTTGTTCCCCACACTCCAAACTGCTCGTATATAGCATTTGCAGCAAATTTGGAGCAACTTTTGATATATGTATTTTTGTGTCCAGGGAGCCGAGAATCGTCGAAATATCGACTTACACGAAATGAAAAATTTTTGTGATATTCTTGTTCCCCACACTCCAAACTGCTCGTAAATAGCATTTGCAGCAAATTTGGAGCAACTTTTGATATATGTATTTTCGTGTCCAGGGAGCCGAAAATCGTCGAAATATCGACTTACACGAAATGAAAAATTTTTGTGATATTCTTGTTCCCCACACTCCAAACTTGTCGTATATAAATTTTGCAGCGACTTTGGAGCAACGTTTGTTATATTTATATTTCGTGACCAGGGAGCCGAGAATCGTCGAAATGTCAACTTACACGAAATGAAATATTTTTGTGATATTCTTGTTCCCCACGCTCCAAACTGCTCGTAAATAGCATTTGGAGCGAATTTGGAGCAACTGTTGTTATATGTATATTTCGTGACCAGGGAGCCGAGAATCGTCGAAATATCGACTTACACGTAATGAAACATTTTTATGATAATCTTTGTTCCCCGCACTCCAAACTGCTCGAAAATAGCATTTTGGGCGAATTTGGAGCAACGTTTGGTATATGTATATTTCGAGAACAGGGAGCTGAGAATCGTCGAAATATCGACTTACACGAAATGAAATATTTTTGTGATACTCTTGTTTACCTTACTCCAAACTGCTCTTATATAGCTTTTGCAGCGAATTTGGAGCAACATTTGTTCAGAGTATATTTAGTGTCCAGGGAGCCGAGAATCGTCGAAATATTATCGACTTACACGAAATGAAAAATTTTTGTGATATTCTTGTTCCCCAGACTCCAAACTTCTCGTTTATAGCTTTTGCATCGAATTTGGAGCGACGTTTGTTAGGATAATATATTTGGTGTCCAGGGAGCTGAGAATCCTCGAAAAATCGACTTACCCGAAATGAAAAATTTTTGTGATATTCTTGTTCCCCACGCTCCAAACTGCTCGTATATAGCATTTGCAGCGAATTTGGAGCAACTTTTGTTATATGTATTTTTCGTGTCCAGGGAGCCGAGAATCCTCGAAATATCAACTAACACGAAATGAAATATTTTTGGGATATTCTTGTTCCCCACGCGCCAAACTGCTCGTAAATAGCATTTGCAGCGAATTTGGAGCAACTTTTGTTATATGTATATTTCGTTATCAGGGAGCCGAGAATAGTCGAAATATCGACTTACACGAAATGAAATATTTTTGTGATATTCTTGTTTACCTTACTCCAAACTGCTCTTATATAGCTTTTGCAGCGAATTTGGAGCAACTTTTGTTCAGAGTATATTTAGTGTCCAGAGAGCCGAGAATCGTCGAAATATCGACTTACACGAAATGAGAAATTTTTGTGATATTCTTGTTCCCCACACTCCAAACTTCTAGTATATAGCTTTTGCAGCGAATTTGGAGCAACGTTTGTTAGGATAATATATTTCGTGTCCACGGAGTTGAGAATCCTCGAAATATCAACTTACACGAAATGAAATATTTTTGTGATATTCTTGTTCCCCACACTCCAAACTTTTCGTATATAGCTTTTGCAGTAAATTTGGAGCAACGTTTGTTAGTATAATATAGTTCATGTCCAGGGAGCGGAGAATCCTCGAAAAATCGACTTACGCGAAATGAAACATTTTTGTAATATTCTTGTTCCCCTCACTCCAAACTGCTCGCATATAGCTTTTGCAGCGAATTTGGAGCAACCTTTGTTCTGAGAATATTACATGTCCAGGGAGCTGAGAATCCTCGAAAAATCGACTTACACGAAATGAAAAATTCTTGTTATATTCTTGTTCCCCACACTCCAAACTGCTCGTATATAGCTTTTGCAGCGAATTTGGAGCAGATTTTGTTATAGTCATATTTCGTGTCCACGGAGCCGAGAATCGTCTAATAATCGACTTACACGTAATGAAACATTTTTATCATATTCTTTTTCCCCACGCTCCAAACTGCTTGTATATAGCATTTGCAGCGAATTTGGAGCAACTTTTGTTATATGTATATCTCGTGTCCAGGGAGCCTGAATCGTCGAAATATCATCTTACACGAAATGAAATATTTTTATGATATTCTTGTTCCCCACACTCCAAACTGCTCGTATATAGCTTTTGCAGCGAATTTGGTGCAACTTTTGTTCTGAGCATATTTCGTGTCCAATGAGCAGAGAATCGTCGAAAAATCGACCTACCCGTAATGAAAAATTTTTGTGATATTCTAGTTCCCCACATTCCAAACTGCTCGTATATGGCCTTTGGAGCGAATTTGGAGCAAGTTTTGTTATTGGCATATTTTGTGTCCAGGGAACCGAGATTCGACGAAAAATCGATTTACGCGAAATGAAAGCTTGTTGTGATATTCTTGTTCCCCACACTCCAAACTGCTGGTATATAGCTTTTGCAGCGAATTTGGAGCAACTTTTGTTCTGAAAACGTTTCGTGTCCATGCAGCCGAGAATCGTCGAAAAATCAACTTACGCGAAATGAAATATTTTTGTGATATTCTTGTTCCCCACGCTCCAAACTGCTCGTAAATAGCATTTGCAGCGAATTTGGAGCAACTTTTGTCATATGTATATTTCGTGACCAGGGAGCCGAATATCGTCGAAATATCGACTTACACGTAATGAAACATTTTTATGATATTCTAGTTCCCCGCGCTCCAAACTGCTCGAAAATAGCATTTGAGGCGAATTTGGAGCAACGTTTGGTATATGTATATTTCGTGACCAGGGAGCTGAGAATCGTCGAAATATCGACTTACACTAAATGAAATATTTTTGTGATATTCTTGTTACCTTACTCCAAACTGCTCTTATATAGCTTTTGCAGGGAATGTGGAGCAACCTTTGTTCAGAGTATATTTAGTGTCCAGGGAGCCGAGAATCGTCGAAATATCGACTTACACCAAATGAAAAATTTTTGTGATATTCTTGTTCCCCACACTCCAAACTTGTCGTATACAGCTTTTGCAGCGAATTTTTAGCAACGTTTGTTAGGATAATATATTTCGTGTCCAGGGAGTTGAGAATCCTCGAAATATCAACTTACACGAAATGAAATATTTTTGTGATATTCTTGTTCCCCACACTCCAAACTTTTCCTATATAGCTTTTGCAGTAAATTTGGAGCAACGTTTGTTAGTATAATATAGTTCATGTCCAGGGAGCGGAGAATCCTCGAAAAATCGACTTACGCGAAATGAACAATTTTTGTGATATTCTTCTACCCCACGCTCCAAACTGCTCGTATATAGCGTTTGCAGCCAATTTGGAACAACTTTTGTTATATGTATTTTTCGTGTCCAGGGAGCCGAGAATCGTCGAAATATCAACTTTCACGAAATGAAATATTTTTGTGATATTCTTGTTCCCCACGCTCCAAACTGCTCGTAAATAGCATTTGCAGCGAATTTGGAGCAACTTTTGTTATATGTATATTTCGTTACCAGGGAGCCGAGAATCGTCGAAATATCGACTTACACGTAATGAAATATTTTTGTGATATTCTTGTTTACCTTACTCCAAACTGCTCTTATATAGCTTTTGCAGCGAATTTGGAGCAACTTTTGTTCAGAGTATATTTAGTGTCCAGGGAGCCGAGAATCGTCGAAATATCGCCTTTCACGAAATGAAAAATTTTTGTGATATTCTTGTTCCCCACACTCCAAACTTGTCGTATATAGCTTTTGCTCGACTTTGGAGCAACGTTTGTTAGGATAATATATTTCGTGTCCAGGGAGCTGAGAATCCTCGAAAAATCAAATTACGCGAAATGAAAAATTTTTGTGATATTCTTGTTCCCCACGCTCCAAACTGCTCGTAAATAGCCTTTGCAGCGAATTTGGAGCAACGTTTTTTATATTTATATTTCGTGACCAGGGAGCCGAGAATCGTCGAAATATCAACTTACACGTAATGAAACATTTTTATGATATTCTTGTTCTCCACGCTCCAAACTGCTCGTATATAGCATTTGCAGCAAATTTGGAGCAACTTTTGATATATGTATTTTCGTGTCCAGGGAGCCGAGAATCGTCGAAATATCGACTTACACGAAATGAAAAATTTTTGTGATATTCTTGTTCCCCACACTCCAAACTGCTCGTAAATAGCATTTGCAGCAAATTTGGAGCAACTTTTGATATATGTATTTTCGTGTCCAGGGAGCCGAGAATCGTCGAAATATCGACTTACACGAAATGAAAAATTTTTGTGATATTCTTCTTCCCCACACTCCAAACTTGTCGTATATAAATTTTGCAGCGACTTTGGAGCAACGTTTGTTATATTTATATTTCGTGACCAGGTAGCCGAGAATCGTCGAAATATCGACTTACACGAAATAAAATATTTTTGTGATATTCTTGATTACCTTACTCCAAACTGCTCTTATATAGCTTTTGCAGCGAATTTGGAGCAACTGTTGTTCAGAGTATATTTAGTGTCCAGGGAGCCGAGAATCGTCAAAATATCGACTTCCACGAAATGAAAAATTTTTGTGATATTCTTGTTCCCCAGACTCCAAAATTCTCGTTTATAGCTTTTGTAGCGTTTTTGGAGCGACGTTTGTTAGGATAATATATTTGGTGTCCAGGGAGCCGAGAATCGTCGAAATATCGACTTACACGAAATGAAATATGTTTGTGATATTCTTGTTTACCTTACTCCAAAATTCTCATATATAGCTTTTGCAGCGAATTTGGAGCAACTTTTGTGCAGAGTATATTTAGTGTCCAGGGAGCCGAGAATCGTCGAAATATCGACTTACACGAAATGAAAAATTTTTGCAATATTCTTGTTCCCCACACTCCAAACTTCTCGTATATAGCTTTTGCAGCGAATTTGGAGCAACGTTTGTTAGGATAATATATTTCGTGTCCAGGGAGCTGAGAATCCTCGAAATATCAACTTACACGAAATGATATATTTTTGTGATATTCTTGTTCCCCACACTCCAAACTTTTCGTATACAGTTTTTGCAGTGAATTTGGAGCAACATTTGTTAGGATAATATAGTTCGTGTCCAGGGAGCCGAGAATCGTCGAAATATCGACTTACACGAAATGAAATATTTTTGTGATATTCTTGTTCCCCGCGCTCCAAACTGCTCGTAAATAGCATTTGAGGCCAATTTGGAGCAACTTTTGGTATATGTATATTTCGTGACCAGGGAGCTGAGAATCGGCGAAATATCGACTTAGGCGAAATGAAAAATTTTTGTGATATTCTTGTACCCCACACTCCAAACTGCTCGTATATAGCTATTGCAACGAATTTGGAGCAACTTTTGCTCTGAGAATATTTCGGGTCCAGGGAACCGCGAATCGTCGAGAAATCGACTTACACTTAGTGATACATTTTTGTGAGAATCTTCTTCCCCGCGCTCCAAACTATTCGCTTTTAGCTTATGCAGCGAATTTGGAGCAACTTTTGTTGTGAGAATATTACGTGTCCAGGCAGCTGAGAATCGTCGTAAAATCGACTTACACGTATTGAAACATTTTTATGATATTCTTGTTCCCCACGCTCCAAACTGCTCCTATATAACATTTGCAGCGAATTTGGACCAACTTTTGTGATAAATATTTTCGTGTCCAGGGAGCCGAGAACAGCGAAATATCAACTTACACGAAATGAAATTTTTTTGTGATATTCTTTTTCCCCACACACCAAACTTCTCGTATATAGCTTTTGCAGCGAATTTAAGGCAACTTTTGCTCTGAGAATATTTCGTGTCCAGGGAACCGAAAATCGTCGAGAAATCGACTTAATCTTAGTGATACATTTTTGTGAGAATCTTCTTCCCCGCGCTCCAAACTATTCGCTTTTAGCTTATGCAGCGAATTTGGAGCAACTTTTGTTGTGAGAATATTTTGTGTCCAGGCAGCTGAGAATCGTCGTAAAATCGACTTACACGTATTGAAACATTTTTATGATATTCTTGTTCCCCACGCTCCAAACTGCTCCTATATAGCATTTGCAGCGAATTTGGACCAAAGTTTGTGATAAATATTTTCGTGTCCAGGGAGCCGAGAACAGCGAAATATCAACTTACAGGAAATGAAATATTTTTGTGATATTCTTGTTCCCCACGTTCCAAACTGCTCGTAAATAGCATTTGCAGCAAATTTGGAGCAACTTTTGATATATGTATTTTCGTGTCTTGGGAGCCGAGAATCTTCGAAATATCAACTAACACGAAATGAAATATTTTTGTGATATTCTTGTTTACCTTACTCCAAACTTCTCTTATATAGCTTTTGCAGAATTTGGAGCAACTTTTGTTCAGAGTATATTTAGTGTCCAGGGAGCCGAGAATCGTCGAAATATCGACTTACACGAAATGAAAAATTTTTGCGATATTCTTGTTCCCCACACTCCAAACTTCTCGTATATAGCTTTTGCAGCGAATTTGGAGCAACGTTTGTTAGGATAATATATTTTGTGTCCAGGGAGCTGAGAATCCTCGAAAAATCGACTTACGCGAAATGAAAAATTTTTGTGATATTCTTGTTCCCCACGCTCCAAACTGCTCGTATATAGCATTTGAGGCGAATTTGGAGCAACTTTTGGTATATGTATATTTCGTGACCAGGGAGCTGAGAATCGGCGAAATATCGACTTAGGCGAAATGAAACATTTTTGTGATATTCTTGTTCCCCACGTTCCAAACTGCTTGTAAATAGCATTTGCAGCAAATTTAGAGCAACTTTTGATATATGTATATTTCGTGTCCAGGGAGCCTGAATCGTCGAAATATCATCTTACACGAAATGAAATATTTTTATGATATTCTTGTTCCCCACACTCCATACTGCTCGTATATAGCTTTTGCAGCGAATTTGGTGCAACTTTTGTTCAGAGCATATTTCGTGTCCAGTGAGCAGAGAATCGTCGAAAAATCGACCTATCCGTAATGAAAAATTTTTGTGATATTCTAGTTCCCCACATTCCAAACAGCTCGTATATGGCCTTTGTAGCGAATTTGGAGCAACTTTTGTTATGGGCATATTTTGTGTCCAGGGAACCGAGATTCGACGAAAAATCGATTTACGCGAAATGTAAGCTTGTTGTGATATTCTTGTTCCCCACACTCCAAACTGCTGGTATATAGCTTTTGCAGCGAATTTGGAGCAACTTTTGTTCTGAAAACGTTTCGTGTCCATGCAGCCGAGAATCGTCGAAAAATCAACTTACGCGAAATGAAACATTTTTATGGTATTCTTGTTCCCCACACTCCATTCTGCTCGTATATAGCTTTTGCAACTAATTTGGAGTAACTTTTGTTCCGAGTATATTTCGGGTCCAGAGAGCCGAGAATGATCGAAAAATCCACTTACACGTAACGAAACATTTTTGTGATATTCTTGTTTCTAACACTCCAAACTTCTCGTATATAGCTTTTGCAGCGAATTTGGAGCAACTTTTGTTAGGATAATATATTTCATGTCCAGGGAGCTGAGAATCCTCGAAAAATCGACTTACACGAAATGAAAAATTTTTGTGATATTCTTGTTCCCCACACTCCAAACTTGTCGTATATAAATTTTGCAGCGACTTTGGAGCAACGTTTGTTATATTTATATTTCGTGACCAGGGAGCCGAGAATCGTCGAAATGTCAACTTACACGAAATAAATATTTTTGTGATATTCTTGTTCCCCACGCTCCAAACTGCTCGTAAATAGCATTTGGAGCGAATTTGGAGCAACTGTTGTTATATGTATATTTCGTGACCAGGGAGCCGAGAATCGTAGAAATATCGAATTACAAGTAATGAAATATTTTTTGATACTCTTGTTTACCTTACTCCAAACTGCTCTTATATAGCTTTTGCAGCGAATTTGGAGCAACTTTTGTTCAGAGTATATTTAGTGTCCAGGGAGCCGAGAATCGTCGAAATATCGACTTACACGAAATGAAAAATTTTTGTGATATTCTTGTTCCCCACACTCCAAACTTCTCGTATATAGCTTTTGCAGCGAATTTGGAGCAACGTTTGTTAGGATAATATATTTCGTGTCCAGGGAGCTGAGAATCCTCGAAAAATTGACTTACGCGAAATGAAAAATTTTTGTGATATTCTCGTTCCCCACGCTCCAAACTGCTCGGATATAGCATTTGCAGCGAATTTGGAGCAACTTTTGTTATACGTATATTTCGTTACCAGGGAGCCGAGAATCGTCGAAATATCGACTTACACGTAATGAAACATTTTTATGATATTCTTGTTCCCCGCGCTCCATACTGCTCGTAAATAGCATTTGAGGCGAATTTGGAGCAACTTTTGGTATATGTAGATTTCGTGACCAGGGAGCTGAGAATCGGCGAAAATCGACTTAGGCGAAATGAAAAATTGTTTGTGATATTCTTGTTCCCCACACTCCAAACTGCTCGTATATAGCATTTGCAGCGAATTTGGAGCAACTTTTGATATATGTATTTTCGTGTCCAGGGAGCCGAGAATCGTAGAAATATCAACTTACACGAAATGAAATATTTTTGTGATATTCTTGTTTACCTTACTCCAAACTGCTCTTATATAGCTTTTGCAGCGAATTTGGAGCAACTTTTGTTCAGAGTATATTTAGTGTCCAGGGAGCCGAGATCGTCGAAATATCGACTTACACGAAATGAAATATTTTTGTGATATTGTTGTTTACCTTACTCCAAACTGCTCTTATATAGCTTTTGCAGCAAATTTGGAGCAACCTTTGTTCAGAGTATATTTAGTGTCCAGGGAGCCGAGAATCGTCGAAATATCGACTTCCACGAAATGAAAAATTTTTCTGATATTCTTGTTTCTAACACTCCAAACTTCTCGTATATAGCTTCTGCAGCGAATTTGGAGCAACTTTTGTCAGGATAATATATTTCGTGTCCAGGGAGCTGAGAATCCTCGAAAAATCGAATTACGCGTAATGGAAAATGTTTGTGATATTCCTGTTCCCCATGCTCCAAACTGCTCGTAAATAGCATTTGCAGCGAATTTGGAGAAACTTTTGGTATATGTATATTTCGTGACCAGGGAGCTGAGAATCTGCGAAATATCGACTTACGCGAAATGAAAAATTTTTGTGATATTCTTGTTCACCACACTCCAAACTGCTCTTATATGGCTTTTGCAGCGAATTTGGAGCAACTTTTGTTCAGAGTATATTTAGTGTCCAGGGAGCCGAGAATCGTCGGAATATCGACTTACACGTAATGAAACATTTTTATGATATTCTTGTTCCCCGCGACCCAAACTGCTCGTAAATAGCATTTGAGACGAATTTGGAGCAACTTCTGGTATATGTATATTTCGTGACCAGGGAGCTGAGAATCGGCGAAATATCGACCTAGGCGAAATGAAATATTTTTTGATATTCTTGTTCCCCGCGCTCCAAAATGCTCGAAAATAGCATTTGAGGTGACTTTGGAGCAACGTTTGGTATATGTATATTTCGTGACCAGGGAGCTGAGAATCGTCGAAATATCGACTTACACGAAATGAAATATTTTTGTGATATTCTTGTTTACCTTACTCCAAACTGCTCTTATATAGCTTTTGCAGCGAATTAGGAGCAACTTTTGTTCAGAGTATATTTAGTGTCCAGGGAGCTGAGAATCGTCGAAATATCGACTTACACGAAATGAAATATTTTTGTGATATTCTTGTTTACCTTACTCCAAAATGCTCGTATATAGCATTTGCAGCGAATTTGGAGCAACTTTTGTAATATGTATTTTTCGTGTCCAGGGAGCCGAGAATCGTCGAAATATCAACTTACACGAAATGAAATATTTTTGTGATATTCTTGTTCCCCACGCTCCAAACTGCTCGTAAATAGCATTTGAGGCGAATTTGTAGCAACTTTTGGTATATGTATATTTCGTGACCAGGGAGCTGAGAATCGGCGAAATATCGACTTAGGCGAAATGAAAAATTTTTGTGTTATTCTTGTTCCCCACACTCCAAACTGCTCGTATATAGCTTTTGCAGCGAATTTGGAGCAACTTTTGTTATATGTATTTTCGTGTCCAGGGAGCCGAGAATCGTTGAAATATCAACTTACACGAAATGAAATATTTTTGTGATATTCTTGTTCCCCACACTCCAAACTGCTCGTATATAGCTTTTGCAGCGAATTTGGAGCAACTTTTGTTATATGTATTTTCGTGTCCAGGGAGCCGAGAATCGTTGAAATATCAACTTACACGAAATGAAATATTTTTGTGATATTCTTGTTCCCCACGCTCCAAACTGCTCGTAAATAGCATTTGAGGCGAATTTGTAGCAACTTTTGGTATATGTATATTTCGTGACCAGGGAGCTGAGAATCGGCGAAATATCGACTTACACGAAATGAAATATTTTTGTGATATTCTTGTTCCCCACGCTCCAAACTGCTCGTAAATAGCATTTGAGGCGAATTTGTAGCAACTTTTGGTATATGTATATTTAGTGTCCAGGGAACCGAGAATCGTCGAAATATCGACTTACACGAAATGAAACATTTTTGTGATATTCTTGTTCCCCACACTCCAAACTTCTCGTATATAGCTTTTGCAGCGAATTTGGAGCAACGTTTGTTAGGATAATATATTTCGTGTCCAGGGAGCTGAGAATCCTCGAAAAATCGACTTACGCGAAATGAAAAATTTTTGTGATATTCTTGTTCCCCACACTCCAAACTTGTCGTATATAGCTTTTGCTCGACTTTGGAGCAACGTTTGTTAGGATAATATATTTCGTGTCCAGGGAGCTGAGAATCCTCGAAAAATCAAATTACGCGAAATGAAAAATTTTTGTGATATTCTTGTTCCCCACGCTCCAAACTGCTCGTAAATAGCATTTGCAGCGAATTTGGAGCAACGTTTTTTATATTTATATTTCGTGACCAGGGAGCCGAGAATCGTCGAAATATCAACTTACACGTAATGAAACATTTTTATGATATTCTTGTTCTCCACGCTCCAAACTGCTCGTATATAGCATTTGCAGCAAATTTGGAGCAACTTTTGATATATGTATTTTCGTGTCCAGGGAGCCGAGAATCGTCGAAATATCGACTTACACGAAATGAAAAATTTTTGTGATATTCTTGTTCCCCACACTCCAAACTGCTCGTAAATAGCATTTGCAGCAAATTTGGAGCAACTTTTGATATATGTATTTTCGTGTCCAGGGAGCCGAGAATCGTCGAAATATCGACTTACACGAAATGAAAAATTTTGTGATATTCTTCTTCCCCACACTCCAAACTTGTCGTATATAAATTTTGCAGCGACTTTGGAGCAACGTTTGTTATATTTATATTTCGTGACCAGGTAGCCGAGAATCGTCGAAATATCGACTTACACGAAATAAAATATTTTTGTGATATTCTTGATTACCTTACTCCAAACTGCTCTTATATAGCTTTTGCAGGGAATTTGGAGCAACTGTTGTTCAGAGTATATTTAGTGTCCAGGGAGCCGAGAATCGTCAAAATATCGACTTCCACGAAATGAAAAATTTTTGTGATATTCTTGTTCCCCAGACTCCAAAATTCTCGTTTATAGCTTTTGTAGCGTTTTTGGAGCGACGTTTGTTAGGATAATATATTTGGTGTCCAGGGAGCCGAGAATCGTCGAAATATCGACTTACACGAAATGAAATATGTTTGTGATATTCTTGTTTACCTTACTCCAAAATTCTCATATATAGCTTTTGCAGCGAATTTGGAGCAACTTTTGTGCAGAGTATATTTAGTGTCCAGGGAGCCGAGAATCGTCGAAATATCGACTTACACGAAATGAAAAATTTTTGCAATATTCTTGTTCCCCACACTCCAAACTTCTCGTATATAGCTTTTGCAGCGAATTTGGAGCAACGTTTGTTAGGATAATATATTTCGTGTCCAGGGAGCTGAGAATCCTCGAAATATCAACTTACACGAAATGATATATTTTTGTGATATTCTTGTTCCCCACACTCCAAACTTTTCGTATACAGTTTTTGCAGTGAATTTGGAGCAACATTTGTTAGGATAATATAGTTCGTGTCCAGGGAGCCGAGAATCGTCGAAATATCGACTTACACGAAATGAAATATTTTTGTGATATTCTTGTTTACCTTACTCCAAAATTCTCATATATAGCTTTTGCAGCGAATTTGGAGCAACTTTTGTTCAGAGTATATTTAGTGTCCAGGGAGCCGAGAATCCTCGAAAAATCGACTTACGCGAAATGAAAAATTTTTGTGATATTCTTCTTCCCCACGCTCCAAACTGCTCGTATATAGCATTTGCAGCGAATTTGGATCAACTTTTGTTATATGTATTTTTCGTGTCCAGGGAGCCGAGAATCGTCGAAATATCAACTTACACGAAATGAAACATTTTTATGATATTCTTGTTCCCCGCGCTCCAAACTGCTCGTAAATAGCATTTGAGGCCAATTTGGAGCAACTTTTGGTATATGTATATTTCGTGACCAGGGAGCTGAGAATCGGCGAAATATCGACTTAGGCGAAATGAAAAATTTTTGTGATATTCTTGTACCCCACACTCCAAACTGCTCGTATATAGCTATTGCAACGAATTTGGAGCAACTTTTGCTCTGAGAATATTTCGGGTCCAGGGAACCGCGAATCGTCGAGAAATCGACTTACACTTAGTGATACATTTTTGTGAGAATCTTCTTCCCCGCGCTCCAAACTATTCGCTTTTAGCTTATGCAGCGAATTTGGAGCAACTTTTGTTGTGAGAATATTACGTGTCCAGGCAGCTGAGAATCGTCGTAAAATCGACTTACACGTAATGAAACATTTTTATGATATTCTTGTTCCCCACGCTCCAAACTGCTCCTATATAACATTTGCAGCGAATTTGGACCAACTTTTGTGATAAATATTTTCGTGTCCAGGGAGCCGAGAACAGCGAAATATCAACTTACACGAAATGAAATTTTTTTGTGATATTCTTTTTCCCCACACTCCAAACTTCTCGTATATAGCTTTTGCAGCGAATTTGGAGCAACTTTTGCTCTGAGAATATTTCGTGTCCAGGGAACCGAAAATCGTCGAGAAATCGACTTAATCTTAGTGATACATTTTTGTGAGAATCTTCTTCCCCGCGCTCCAAACTATTCGCTTTTAGCTTATGCAGCGAATTTGGAGCAACTTTTGTTGTGAGAATATTTTGTGTCCAGGCAGCTGAGAATCGTCGTAAAATCGACTTACACGTATTGAAACATTTTTATGATATTCTTGTTCCCCACGCTCCAAACTGCTCCTATATAGCATTTGCAGCGAATTTGGACCAAAGTTTGTGATAAATATTTTCGTGTCCAGGGAGCCGAGAACAGCGAAATATCAACTTACAGGAAATGAAATATTTTTGTGATATTCTTGTTCCCCACGTTCCAAACTGCTCGTAAATAGCATTTGCAGCAAATTTGGAGCAACTTTTGATATATGTATTTTCGTGTCTTGGGAGCCGAGAATCTTCGAAATATCAACTAACACGAAATGAAATATTTTTGTGATATTCTTGTTTACCTTACTCCAAACTTCTCTTATATAGCTTTTGCAGAATTTGGAGCAACTTTTGTTCAGAGTATATTTAGTGTCCAGGGAGCAGAGAATCGTCGAAATATCGACTTACACGAAATGAAAAATTTTTGCGATATTCTTGTTCCCCACACTCCAAACTTCTCGTATATAGCTTTTGCAGCGAATTTGGAGCAACGTTTGTTAGGATAATATATTTTGTGTCCAGGGAGCTGAGAATCCTCGAAAAATCGACTTACGCGAAATGAAAAATTTTTGTGATATTCTTGTTCCCCACGCTCCAAACTGCTCGTATATAGCATTTGAGGCGAATTTGGAGCAACTTTTGGTATATGTATATTTCGTGACCAGGGAGCTGAGAATCGGCGAAATATCGACTTAGGCGAAATGAAACATTTTTGTGATATTCTTGTTCCCCACGTTCCAAACTGCTTGTAAATAGCATTTGCAGCAAATTTAGAGCAACTTTTGATATATGTATATTTCGTGTCCAGGGAGCCTGAATCGTCGAAATATCATCTTACACGAAATGAAATATTTTTATGATATTCTTGTTCCCCACACTCCATACTGCTCGTATATAGCTTTTGCAGCGAATTTGGTGCAACTTTTGTTCTGAGCATATTTCGTGTCCAGTGAGCAGAGAATCGTCGAAAAATCGACCTATCCGTAATGAAAAATTTTTGTGATATTCTAGTTCCCCACATTCCAAACAGCTCGTATATGGCCTTTGTAGCGAATTTGGAGCAACTTTTGTTATGGGCATATTTTGTGTCCAGGGAACCGAGATTCGACGAAAAATCGATTTACGCGAAATGTAAGCTTGTTGTGATATTCTTGTTCCCCACACTCCAAACTGCTGGTATATAGCTTTTGCAGCGAATTTGGAGCAACTTTTGTTCTGAAAACGTTTCGTGTCCATGCTGCCGAGAATCGTCGAAAAATCAACTTACGCGAAATGAAACATTTTTATGGTATTCTTGTTCCCCACACTCCATTCTGCTCGTATATAGCTTTTGCAACTAATTTGGAGTAACTTTTGTTCCGAGTATATTTCGGGTCCAGAGAGCCGAGAATCATCGAAAAATCCACTTACACGTAATGAAACATTTTTGTGATATTCTTGTTTCTAACACTCCAAACTTCTCGTATATAGCTTTTGCAGCGAATTTGGAGCAACTTTTGTTAGGATAATATATTTCATGTCCAGGGAGCTGAGAATCCTCGAAAAATCGACTTACACGAAATGAAAAATTTTTGTGATATTCTTGTTTCCCACACTCCAAACTTGTCGTATATAAATTTTGCAGCGACTTTGGAGCAACGTTTGTTATATTTATATTTCGTGACCAGGGAGCCGAGAATCGTCGAAATGTCAACTTACACGAAATAAATATTTTTGTGATATTCTTGTTCCCCACGCTCCAAACTGCTCGTAAATAGCATTTGGAGCGAATTTGGAGCAACTGTTGTTATATGTATATTTCGTGACCAGGGAGCCGAGAATCGTAGAAATATCGAATTACAAGTAATGAAATATTTTTGTGATACTCTTGTTTACCTTACTCCAAACTGCTCTTATATAGCTTTTGCAGCGAATTTGGAGCAACTTTTGTTCAGAGTATATTTAGTGTCCAGGGAGCCGAGAATCGTCGAAATATCGACTTACACGAAATGAAAAATTTTTGTGATATTCTTGTTCCCCACTCTCCAAACTTCTCGTATATAGCTTTTGCAGCGAATTTGGAGCAACGTTTGTTAGGATAATATATTTCGTGTCCAGGGAGCTGAGAATCCTCGAAAAATTGACTTACGCGAAATGAAAAATTTTTGTGATATTCTCGTTCCCCACGCTCCAAACTGCTCGGATATAGCATTTGCAGCGAATTTGGAGCAACTTTTGTTATACGTATATTTCGTTACCAGGGAGCCGAGAATCGTCGAAATATCGACTTACACGTAATGAAACATTTTTATGATATTCTTGTTCCCCGCGCTCCATACTGCTCGTAAATAGCATTTGAGGCGAATTTGGAGCAACTTTTGGTATATGTAGATTTCGTGACCAGGGAGCTGAGAATCGGCGAAATATCGACTTAGGCGAAATGAAAAATTGTTTGTGATATTCTTGTTCCCCACACTCCAAACTGCTCGTATATAGCATTTGCAGCGAATTTGGAGCAACTTTTGATATATGTATTTTCGTGTCCAGGGAGCCGAGAATCGTAGAAATATCAACTTACACGAAATGAAATATTTTTGTGATATTCTTGTTTACCTTACTCCAAACTGCTCTTATATAGCTTTTGCAGCGAATTTGGAGCAACTTTTGTTCAGAGTATATTTAGTGTCCAGGGAGCCGAGATCGTCGAAATATCGACTTACACGAAATGAAATATTTTTGTGATATTGTTGTTTACCTTACTCCAAACTGCTCTTATATAGCTTTTGCAGCAAATTTGGAGCAACCTTTGTTCAGAGTATATTTAGTGTCCAGGGAGCCGAGAATCGTCGAAATATCGACTTCCACGAAATGAAAAATTTTTCTGATATTCTTGTTTCTAACACTCCAAACTTCTCGTATATAGCTTCTGCAGCGAATTTGGAGCAACTTTTGTCAGGATAATATATTTCGTGTCCAGGGAGCTGAGAATCCTCGAAAAATCGAATTACGCGTAATGGAAAATGTTTGTGATATTCCTGTTCCCCATGCTCCAAACTGCTCGTAAATAGCATTTGCAGCGAATTTGGAGAAACTTTTGGTATATGTATATTTCGTGACCAGGGAGCTGAGAATCTGCGAAATATCGACTTACGCGAAATGAAAAATTTTTGTGATATTCTTGTTCACCACACTCCAAACTGCTCTTATATGGCTTTTGCAGCGAATTTGGAGCAACTTTTGTTCAGAGTATATTTAGTGTCCAGGGAGCCGAGAATCGTCGGAATATCGACTTACACGTAATGAAACATTTTTATGATATTCTTGTTCCCCGCGACCCAAACTGCTCGTAAATAGCATTTGAGACGAATTTGGAGCAACTTCTGGTATATGTATATTTCGTGACCAGGGAGCTGAGAATCGGCGAAATATCGACCTAGGCGAAATGAAATATTTTTTGATATTCTTGTTCCCCGCGCTCCAAAATGCTCGAAAATAGCATTTGAGGTGACTTTGGAGCAACGTTTGGTATATGTATATTTCGTGACCAGGGAGCTGAGAATCGTCGAAATATCGACTTACACGAAATGAAATATTTTTGTGATATTCTTGTTTACCTTACTCCAAACTGCTCTTATATAGCTTTTGCAGCGAATTAGGAGCAACTTTTGTTCAGAGTATATTTAGTGTCCAGGGAGCTGAGAATCGTCGAAATATCGACTTACACGAAATGAAATATTTTTGTGATATTCTTGTTTACCTTACTCTAAAATGCTCGTATATAGCATTTGCAGCGAATTTGGAGCAACTTTTGTAATATGTATTTTTCGTGTCCAGGGAGCCGAGAATCGTCGAAATATCAACTTACACGAAATGAAATATTTTTGTGATATTCTTGTTCCCCACGCTCCAAACTGCTCGTAAATAGCATTTGAGGCGAATTTGTAGCAACTTTTGGTATATGTATATTTCGTGACCAGGGAGCTGAGAATCGGCGAAATATCGACTTAGGCGAAATGAAAAATTTTTGTGTTATTCTTGTTCCCCACACTCCAAACTGCTCGTATATAGCTTTTGCAGCGAATTTGGAGCAACTTTTGTTATATGTATTTTCGTGTCCAGGGAGCCGAGAATCGTTGAAATATCAACTTACACGAAATGAAATATTTTTGTGATATTCTTGTTCCCCACACTCCAAACTGCTCGTATATAGCTTTTGCAGCGAATTTGGAGCAACTTTTGTTATATGTATTTTCGTGTCCAGGGAGCCGAGAATCGTTGAAATATCAACTTACACGAAATGAAATATTTTTGTGATATTCTTGTTCCCCACGCTCCAAACTGCTCGTAAATAGCATTTGAGGCGAATTTGTAGCAACTTTTGGTATATGTATATTTCGTGACCAGGGAGCTGAGAATCGGCGAAATATCGACTTACACGAAATGAAATATTTTTGTGATATTCTTGTTCCCCACGCTCCAAACTGCTCGTAAATAGCATTTGAGGCGAATTTGTAGCAACTTTTGGTATATGTATATTTAGTGTCCAGGGAACCGAGAATCGTCGAAATATCGACTTACACGAAATGAAACATTTTTGTGATATTCTTGTTCCCCACACTCCAAACTTCTCGTATATAGCTTTTGCAGCGAATTTGGAGCAACGTTTGTTAGGATAATATATTTCGTGTCCAGGGAGCTGAGAATCCTCGAAAAATCGACTTACGCGAAATGAAAAATTTTTGTGATATTCTTGTTCCCCACGCTCCAAACTGCTCGTAAATAGAATTTGCAGCGAATTTGGAGCAACTATTGTTATATGTATTTTCGTGTCCAGGGAGCCGAGAATCGTCGAAATATTAACTTACACGAAATGAAATATTTTTGTGATATTCATGTTCCCCGCGCTCCAAATTTCTCGTATATAGTTTTGCAGCGAATTTGGAGCAACGTTTGTTAGGATAATATATTTCGTGTCCAGGGAGCTGAGAATCCTCGAAAAATCGACTTACGCTAAATGAAAAATTTTTGTGAGAATCTTCTTCCCCGCACTCTAAACTATTCGCTTTTAGCTTATGCAGCGAATTTGGAGCAACTTTTGTTCTGAGAATATTTCGTGTCCAGGCAGCTGAGAATCGTCGTTAAATCGACTTACACGTAATGAAACATTTTTATGATATTCTTGTTCCCCACGCTCCAAACTGCTCCTATATAGCATTTGCAGCGAATTTGGAGCAACTGTTGTGATATATATTTTCGTGTTCAGGGAGCCGAGAATCGTCGAAATATCAACTTACACGAAATGAAATATTTTTGTGATGTTCTTGTTCCCCACGCTCCAAACTGCTCGTAAATAGCATTTGCAGCGAATTTGGAGCAACTTTTGTTATATGTATTTTCGTGTCCAGGGAGCCGAAAATCGTCGAAATATTAACTTACACGAAATGAAATATTTTTGTGATATTCTTGTTTACCTTACTCCAAACTGCTCTTATATAGCTTTTGCAGCGTATTTGGAGCAACTTTTGTTATATGTATATTTCGTGACCAGGGAGCCGAGAATCGTCGAAATATCGACTTACACGTAATGAAACATTTTTATAATATTCTTGTTCCCCGCGCTCCAAACTGCTCGTAAATAGCATTTGTGGCGAATTGGGAGCAACTTTTGGTATATGTATATTTCGTGACCAGGAAGCTGAGAATCGGCGAAATATCGACTTAGGCGAAATGAAAAATTTTTGTGATATTCTTGTTCCCCACACTCCAAACTGCTCTTATATAGCTTTTGCAGCGAATTTGGAGCAACTTTTGTTCAGAGTATATTTAGTGTCAAGGGTGCCGAGAATCGTCGAAATATCGACTTACACAAAATGAAATATTTTTGTGATATTCTTGTTCCCCACACTGCAAACTTCTCGTATATAGCTTTTGCAGCGAATTTGGAGCAACTTTTGTTCAGAGTATATTTAGTGTCAAGGGAGCAGAGAATCGTCGAAATATCGACTTACACGAAATGAAATATTTTTGTGATATTCTTGTTTACCTTACTCCAAACTTCTCTTATATAGCTTTGGCAGCGAATTTGGAGCAACTTTTGTTCAGAGTATATTTAGTGTCCAGGGAGACGAGAATCGTCGAAATATCGACTAACACGAAATGAAAAATTTTTGTGATATTCTTGTTCCCCACACTGCAAACTTCTCGTATATAGCTTTTGCAGCGAATTTGGAGCAACGTTTGTTAGGATAATATATTTCGTGTCCAGGGAGCTGCGAATCCTCGAAAAATCGACTTACGCTAAATGAAAAATTTTTGTGATATTCTTGTTCCCCACGCTCCAAACTGCTCGTAAATAGCATTTGAGGCGAATTTGTAGCAAATTTTGGTATATGTATATTTCGTGACCAGGGAGCTGAGAATCGGCGAAATATCGACTTAGGCGAAATGAAAAATTTTTGTGATATTCTTGTTCCCCACACTCCAAACTGCTCGTATATAGCTTTTGCAGCGAATTTGGAGCAACTTTTGTTATATGTATTTTCGTGTCCAGGGAGCCGAGAATCTTTGAAATATCAACTTACACGAAATGAAATATTTATGTGATATTCTTGTTTACCTTACTCCAAACTGCTCTTATATAGCTTTTGCAGCCAATTTGGAGCAACTTTTGTTCAGAGTATATTTAGTGTCCAGGGAGCCGAGAATCGTCGAAATATCGACTTACACGAAATGAAACATTTTTGTGATATTCTTGTTCCCCACACTCCAAACTTCTCGTATATAGCTTTTGCAGCGAATTTGGAGCAACGTTTGTTAGGATAATATATTTCGTGTCCAGGGAGCTGAGAATCCTCGAAAAATCGACTTACGCGAAATGAAAAATTTTTGTGATATTCTTGTTCCCCACACTCCAAACTGCTCGTATATAGCTTCTGCAGCGAATTTGGAGCAACTTTTGTTATATTTATTTTCGTGTCCAGGAAGCCGAGAATCGTTGAAATATCAACTTACACGAAATGAAATATTTTTGTGATATTCTTGTTTACCTTACTCCAAACTGCTGGTATATAGCTTTTGCAGCGAATTTGGAGCAACTTTTGTTCAGAGTATATTTAGTGTCCAGGGAGCCGAGAATCGTCGAAATATCGACTAACACGAAATGAAAAATTTTTGTGATATTCTTGTTCCCCACACTCCAAACTTATCGTATATAGCTTTTGCAGCGAATTTGGAGCAACGTTTGTTAGGATAATATATTTCGTGTCCAGGGAGCCGAGAATCGTCGAAATATCGACTAACACGAAATGAAAAATTTTTGTGATATTCTTGTTCCCCACACTGCAAACTTCTCGTATATAGCTTTTGCAGCGAATTTGGAGCAACTTTTGTTCAGAGTATATTTAGTGTGAAGGGAGCCGAGAATCGTCGAAATATCGACTTACACGAAATTAAATATTTTTGTGATATTCTTGTTTACCTTACTCCAAACTTCTCTTATATAGCTTTGGCAGCGAATTTGGAGCAACTTTTGTTCAGAGTATATTTAGTGTCCAGGGAGCCGAGAATCGTCGAAATATCGACTAACACGAAATGAAAAATTTTTGTGATATTCTTGTTCCCCACACTGCAAACTTCTCGTATATAGCTTTTGTAGCGAATTTGGAGCAACGTTTGTTAGGATAATATATTTCGTGTCCAGGGAGCTGAGAATCCTCGAAAAATCGACTTACGCGAAATGAAAAATTTTTGTGATATTCTTGTTCCCCACGCTCCAGACTGCTCGTATATAGCATTTGCAGCGAATCTGGAGCAACTTTTGTTATATTTATTTTTCGTGTCCAGGGAGCCGAGAATCGTCGAAATATCAACTTACACGAAATGAAATATTTTTGTGATATTTTTGTTCCCCACGCTCCAAACTGCTCGTAAATAGCATTTGAGGCGAATTTGTAGCAAATTTTGGTATATGTATATTTCGTGACCAGGGAGCTGAGAATCGGCAAAATATCGACTTAGGCGACATGAAAAATTTTTGTGATATTCTTGTTCCCCACACTCCAAACTGCTCGTATATAGCTTTTGCAGCGAATTTGGAGCAACTTTTGTTATATGTATTTTCCTGTCCAGGAAGCTGAGAATCGTTGAAATATCAACTTACACGAAATGAAATATTTTTGTGATATTCTTGTTTACCTTACTCCAAACTGCTGGTATATAGCTTTTGCAGCGAAATTGGAGAAACATTTGTTCTCAGAACATTTCGTGTCCAGGCAGCCGAGAATCGGCGAAGAATCGACTTACGCGAAATGAAATATTTTTGTGATATTCTTGTTTACCTTACTCCAAACTGCTCTTATATAGCTTTTGCAGCGAATTTGGAGCAAGTTTTGTTCAGAGTATATTTAGTGTCCAGGGAGCCGAGAATCGTCGAAATATCGACTTACACGAAATGAAACATTTTTGTGATATTCTTGTTCCCCACACTCCAAACTTCTCGTATATAGCTTTTGCAGCGAATTTGGAGCAACGTTTGTTAGGATAATATATTTCGTGTCCAGGGAGCCGAGAATCGTCGAAATATCGACTAACACGAAATGAAAAATTTTTGTTATATTCTTGTTCCCCACACTGCAAACTTCTCGTATATAGCTTTTGCAGCGAATTTGGAGCAACTTTTGTTCAGAGTATATTTAGTGTCAAGGGAGCCGAGAATCGTCGAAATATCGACTTACACGAAATGAAATATTTTTGTGATATTCTTGTTTACCTTACTCCAAAATTCTCTTATATAGCTTTGGCAGCGAATTTGGAGCAACTTTTGTTCAGAGTATATTTAGTGTCCAGGGAGCCGAGAATCGTCGAAATATCGACTAACACGAAATGAAAAATTTTTGTGATATTCTTGTTCCCCACACTGCAAACTTCTCGTATATAGCTTTTGCAGCGACTTTGGAGCAACGTCTGTTAGGATAATATATTTCGTGTCCAGGGAGCTGAGAATCCTCGAAAAATCGACTTACGCGAAATGAAAAATTTTTGTGATATTCTTGTTCCCCACGCTCCAGACTGTTCGTATATAGCATTTGCAGCGAATCTGGAGCAACTTTTGTTATATTTATTTTTCGTGTCCAGGGAGCCGAGAATCGTCGAAATATCAACTTACACGAAATGAAATATTTTTGTGATATTCTTTTTACCCACGTTCCAAACTGCTCGTATATAGCATTTGCAGCGAATTTGGAGCAACTTCTGTTATATGTATTTTCGTGTCCAGGGAGCCAGGAATCGTCGAAATATCAACTTACACGAAATGAAATATTTTTGTGATATTCTTGTTCCCCACGCTCCAAACTGCTCGTAAATAGCATTTGAGGCGAATTTGTAGCAACTTTTGGTATATGTATATTTCGTGACCAGGGAGCTGAGAATCGGCGAAATATCGACTTAGGCGAAATGAAAAATTTTTGTAATATTCTTGTTCCCCACACTCCAAACTGCTCGTATATAGCTTTTGCAGCGAATTTGGAGCAACTTTTGTTATATGTATTTTCGTGGCCAGGGAGCCGAGAATCGTTGAAATATCAACTTACACGAAATGAAATATTTTTTTGATATTCTTGTTTACCTTACTCCAAACTGCTGGTATATAGCTTTTGCAGCGAAATTGGAGAAACATTTGTTCTCAGAATATTTCGTGTCCAGGCAGCCGAGAATCGGCGAAATATCGACTTACACGAAATGAAATATTTTTGTGATATTCTTGTTTACCTTACTCCAAACTGCTCTTATATAGCTTTTGCAGCCAATTTGGAGCAACTTTTGTTCAGAGTATATTTAGTGTCCAGGGAGCCGAGAATCGTCGAAATATCGACTTACACGAAATGAAACATTTTTGTGATATTCTTGTTCCCCACACTCCAAACTTCTCGTATATAGCTTTTGCAGCGAATTTGGAGCAACGTTTGTTAGGATAATATATTTCGTGTCCAGGGAGCTGAGAATCCTCGAAAAATCGACTTACGCGAAATGAAAATTTTTTGTGATATTCTTGTTCCCCACGCTCCAAACTGCTCGTAAATAGCATTTGCAGCGAATTTGGAGCAACTATTGTTATATGTATTTTCGTGTCCAGGGAGCCGAGAATCGTCGAAATATTAACTTACACGAAATGAAATATTTTTGTGATATTCATGTTCCCCGCGCTCCAAACTTCTCGTATATAGCTTTTGCAGCGAATTTGGAGCAACGTTTGTTAGGATAATATATTTCGTGTCCAGGGAGCTGAGAATCCTCGAAAAATCGACTTACGCGAAATGAAAAATTTTTGTGATATTCTTGTTCCCCACACTCCAAACTGCTCGTATATAGGTTTTGCAGCGAATTTGGAGCAACTTTTGTTATATGAATTTTCGTGTCCAGGAAGCCGAGAATCGTTGAAATATCAACTTACACGAAATGAAATATTTTTGTGATATTCTTGTTTACCTTACTCCAAACTGCTGGTATATAGCTTTTGCAGCGAATTTGGAGCAACTTTTGTTCAGAGCATATTTAGTGTCCAGGGAGCCGAGAATCGTCGAAATATCGACTAACACGAAATGAATAATTTTTGTGATATTCTTGTTCCCCACACTCCAAACTTCTCGTATATAGCTTTTCCAGCGAGTATGGAGCAACGTTTGTTAGGATAATATATTTCGTGTCCAGGGAGCTGAGAATCCTCGAAAAATCGACTTACGCTAAATGAAAAATTTTTGTGAGAATCTTCTTCCCCGCACTCTAAACTATTCGCTTTTAGCTTATGCAGCGAATTTGGAGCAACTTTTGTTCTGAGAATATTTCGTGTCCAGGCAGCTGAGAATCGTCGTTAAATCGACTTACACGTAATGAAACATTTTTATGATATTCTTGTTCCCCACGCTCCAAACTGCTCCTATATAGCATTTGCAGCGAATTTGGAGCAACTGTTGTGATATATATTTTCGTGTTCAGGGAGCCGAGAATCGTCGAAATATCAACTTACACGAAATGAAATATTTTTGTGATGTTCTTGTTCCCCACGCTCCAAACTGCTCGTAAATAGCATTTGCAGCGAATTTGGAGCAACTTTTGTTATATGTATTTTCGTGTCCAGGGAGCCGAAAATCGTCGAAATATTAACTTATACGACATGAAATATTTTTGTGATATTCTTGTTTACCTTACTCCAAACTGCTCTTATATAGCTTTTGCAGCGAATTTGGAGAACTTTTGTTATATGTATATTTCGTGACCAGGGAGCCGAGAATCGTCGAAATATCGACTTACACGTAATAAAACATTTTTATGATATTCTTGTTCCCCGCGCTCCAAACTGCTCGTAAATAGCATTTGTGGCGAATTGGGAGCAACTTTTGGTATATGTATATTTCGTGACCAGGGAGCTGAGAATCGGCGAAATATCGACTTAGGCGAAATGAAAAATTTTTGTGATATTCTTGTTCCCCATACTCCAAACTGCTCTTATATAGCTTTTGCAGCGAATTTGGAGTAACTTTTGTTCAGAGTATATTTAGTGTCAAGGGTGCCGAGAATCGTCGAAATATCGACTTACACAAAATGAAATATTTTTGTGATATTCTTGTTCCCCACACTGCAAACTTCTCGTATATAGCTTTTGCAGCGAATTTGGAGCAACTTTTGTTCAGAGTATATTTAGTGTCAAGGGAGCAGAGAATCGTCGAAATATCGACTTACACGAAATGAAATATTTTTGTGATATTCTTGTTTACCTTACTCCAAACTTCTCTTATATAGCTTTGGCAGCGAATTTGGAGCAACTTTTGTGCAGAGTATATTTAGTGTCCAGGGAGCCGAGAATCGTCGAAATATCGACTAACACGAAATGAAAAATTTTTGTGATATTCTTGTTCCCCACACTGCAAACTTCTCGTATATAGCTTTTGCAGCGAATTTGGAGCAACGTTTGTTAGGATAATATATTTCGTGTCCAGGGAGCGGAGAATCGTCGAAATATCGACTAACAAGAAATGAAAAATTTTTGTGATATTCTTGTTCCCCACACTGCAAACTTCTCGTATATAGCTTTTGCAGCGAATTTGGAGCAACTTTTGTTCAGAGTATATTTAGTGTCAAGGGAGCCGAGAATCGTCGAAATATCGACTTACACGAAATTAAATATTTTTGTGATATTCTTGTTTACCTTACTCCAAACTTCTCTTATATAGCTTTGGCAGCGAATTTGGAGCAACTTTTGTTCAGAGTATATTTAGTGTCCAAGGAGCCGAGAATCGTCGAAATATCGACTAACACGAAATGAAAAATTTTTGTGATATTCTTGTTCCCCACACTGCAAACTTCTCGTATATAGCTTTTGCAGCGAATTTGGAGCAACGTTTGTTAGGATAATATATTTCGTGTCCAGGGAGCTGAGAATCCTCGAAAAATCGACTTACGCGAAATGAAAAATTTTTGTGATATTCTTGTTCCCCACGCTCCAGACTGCTCGTATATAGTATTTGCAGCGAATCTGGAGCAACTTTTGTTATATTTATTTCCGTGTCCAGGGAGCCGAGAATCGTCGAAATATCAACTTACACGAAATAAAATATTTTTGTGATATGCTTGTTCCCCACGCTCCAAACTGCTCGTAAATAGCATTTGCAGCGAATTTGGAGCAACTTTTGTTATATGTATTTTCGTGTCCAAGAAGCTGAGAATCGTTGAAATATCAACTTACACGAAATGAAATATTTTTGTGATATTCTTGTTTACCTTACTCCAAACTGCTGGTATATAGCTTTTGCAGCGAAATTGGAGAAACATTTGTTCTCAGAACATTTCGTGTCCAGGCAGCCGAGAAACGGCGAAGAATCGACTTACGCGAAATGAAATATTTTTGTGATATTCTTGTTTACCTTACTCCAAACTGCTCTTATATAGCTTTTGCAGCCAATTTGGAGCAACTTTTGTTCAGAGTATATTTAGTGTCCAGGGAGCCGAGAATCGTCGAAATATCGACTTACACGAAATGAAACATTTTTGTGATATTCTTGTTCCCCACACTCCAAACTGCTCGTAAATAGCATTTGAGGCGAATTTGTAGCAACTTTTGGTATATGTATATTTCGTGACCAGGGAGCTGAGAATCGGCGAAATATCGACTTATCGAAATGAAAATTTTTTTTGATATTCTTCTTCCCCACACTCCAAACTGCTCGTATATAGCTTTTGCAGCGAATTTGGAGCAACTTTTATTCTGAGAATATTTCGTGTCCAGGGAGCCGCGAATCGTCGAGAAATCGACTTACACTTTGTGATACATTTTTGTGACAATCTTCTTCCCCGCACTCCTAACTATTCGCTTTTAGCTTATGCAGCGAATTTGGAGCAACTTTTGTTCTGAGAATATTTCGTGTCCAGGCAGCTGAGAATCGTCCTAAAATCGACTTACACGTAAAGAAACATTTTTATGATATTCTTGTTCCCCACGCTCCAATCTGCTCGTATATAGCATTTGCAGCGAATTTGGAGCAACTTCTGTTATATGTATTTTCGTGTCCAGGGAGCCAGGAATCGTCGAAATATCAACTTACACGAAATGAAATATTTTTGTGATATTCTTGTTCCCCACGCTCCAAACTGCTCGTAAATAGCATTTGTGGCGAATTTGGAGCAACTTTTGTTATATGTATTTTCGTGTCCAGGGAGCCGAGAATCGTTGAAATATCAACTTACACGAAATGAAATATTTTTGTGATATTCTTGTTTACCTTACTCCAAACTGCTGGTATATAGCTTTTGCTGCGAAATTGGAGAAACATTTGTTCTCAGAATATTTCGTGTCCAGGCAGCCGAGAATTGGCGAAATATCGACTTACACGAAATGAAATATTTTTGTGATATTCTTGTTTACCTTACTCCAAACTGCTCTTATATAGCTTTTGCAGCCAATTTGGAGCAACTTTTGTTCAGAGTATATTTAGTGTCCAGGGAGCCGAGAATCGTCGAAATATCGACTTACACGAAATGAAACATTTTTGTGATATTCTTGTTCCCCACACTCCAAACTTCTCGTATATAGCTTTTGCAGCGAATTTGGAGCAACGTTTGTTAGGATAATATATTTCGTGTCCAGGGAGCTGAGAATCCTCGAAAAATCGACTTACGCGAAATGAAAAATTTTTGTGATATTCTTCTTCCCCACGCTCCAAACTGATCGTATATAGCATTTGCTGCGAATTTGGAGCAAAGTTTGGTATATGTATATTTCGTGACCAGGGAGCTGAGAATCGTCGAAATATCGACTTACACGAAATGAAAAATTTTTGCGATATTCTTGTTCCCCACACTCCAAACTTCTCGTATATAGCTTTTGCAGCGAATTTGGAGCAACGTTTGTTAGGTTAATATATTTCCTGTCCAGGGAGCTGAGAATCCTCGAAAAATCGACTTACGCGAAATGAAAAATTTTTGTGATATTCTTCTTCCCCACGCTCCAAACTGCTCGTATATAGCATTTGCTGCGAATTTGGAGCAACTTTTGTTACATGTATATTTCGTGACCAGGGAGCCGAGAATCGTCGAAATATCGACTTACACGTAATGAAACATTTTTATGATATTCTTGTTCCCCACGCTCCAAACTGCTCGTAAATAGCATTTGCAGCGAATTTGGAGTAACTTTTGTTATATGTATATTTCGTTACCAGGGAGCCGAGAATCGTCGAAATATCGACTTACACGTAATGAAACATTTTTATGATATTCTTGTTCCCCACGCCCCAAACTGCTCGTATATAGCATTTGCAGAGAATTTGGACCAACTTTTGTGATATATATTTTCGTATCCAGGGAGCCGAGAATCGTCGAAATATCAACTTACACGAAATGAAATATTTTTGTGATATTCTTGTTCCCCACGTTCCAAACTGCTCGTAAATAGCATTTGCAGCAAATTTGGAGCAAATTTTGATATATGTATTTTCGTGTCCAGGGAGCCGAGTTTCGTCGAAATATCGACTTACACGTAAAGAAACATTTTTATGATATTCTTGTTCCCCGCGCTCCAAGCTGCTCGAAAATAGCATTTGAGGCGAATTTGGAGCAACGTTTGGTATATGTATATTTCATGACCAGGGAGCTGAGAATCGGCGAAATATCGACTTACACGAAATGAAATATTTTTGTGATATTCTTGTTTACCTTACTCCAAACTGCTCTTATATAGCTTTTGCAACGAATTTGGAGCAACCTTTGTTCCGCATATATTTAGTGTCCAGGGAGCCGAGAATCGTCGAAATATCGACTTACACGAAATGTAAAATTTTTGCGATATTCTTGTTCCCCACACTCCAAACTTCTCGTATATAGCTTTTGCAGCGAATTTGGAACAGCTTTTGTTATATGTATTTTTCGTGTCCAGGGAGCCGAGAATCGTCGAAATATCGACTTACACGAAATGAAATATTTTTGTGATATTCTTGTTTACCTTACTCCAAACTACCCTTATATAGCTTTTGCAGCGAATTTGGAGCAACTTTTGTTCAGCATATATTTAGTGTCCAGGGAGCCGAGAATCGTCGAAATATCGACTTACACGAAATGAAAAATTTTTGCGATATTCTTGTTCCCCACACTCCAAACTTCTCGTATATAGCTTTTGCAGCGAATTTGGAGCAACGTTTGTTAGGTTAATATATTTCCTGTCCAGGGAGCTGAGAATCCTCGAAAAATCGACTTACGCGAAATGAAAAATTTTTGTGATATTCTTCTTCCCCACGCTCCAAACTGCTCGTATATAGCATTTGCTGCGAATTTGGAGCAACTTTTGTTACATGTATATTTCGTGACCAGGGAGCCGAGAATCGTCGAAATATCGACTTACTCGTAATGAAACATTTTTATGATATTCTTGTTCCCCACGCTCCAAACTGCTCGTAAATAGCATTTGCAGCGAATTTGGAGTAACTTTTGTTATATGTATATTTCGTTACCAGGAGGCGAGAATCGTCGAAATATAGACTTACACGAAATGAAATATTTTTGTGATATTCTTGTTTACCTTACTCCAAACTGCTCTTATGTAGCTTTTGCAGCGAATTTGGAACAACTTTTGTTATATGTATTTTTCGTGTCCAGGGAGCCGAGAATCGTCGAAATATCGACTTATACGTAATGAAAGATTTTTATGATATTCTTGTTCCCCGCGTTCCAAACTGCTCGTAAATAGCATTTGAGGCGAATTTGGTGCAACTTTTGGTATATGTATATTTCATGACCAGGGAGCTGAGAATCGGCGAAATATCGACTTACACGAAATGAAAAATTTTTGTGATATTCTTGTTCCCCACACTCCAAACTTCTTGTATATAGCTTTTGCAGTGAATTTGGAGCAACGTTTGTTAGGATAATATAGTTCGTGTCCAGGAAGCTGAGAATCCTCGAAAAATCGACTTACTTGAAATGAAAAATTTTTGTGATATTCTTCTTCCCCACGCTCGAAACTGCTAGTATATAGCATTTGCAGCGAATTTGGAGCAACTTTTGTTATATGTATATTTCGTGTCCAGGGAGCCGAGAATCGTCGAAATATCGACTTACACGTAATGAAACATTTTTATGATATTCTTGTTCCCCGCGCTCCAAACTGCTCGTAAATAGCATTTGAGGCGAATTTGGTGCAACTTTTGGTATATGTATATTTCATGACCAGGGAGCTGAGAATCGGCGAAATATCGACTTAGGCGAAATGAAAAATTTTTGTGATATTCTTGTTCCCCACACTCCAAACTGCTCGTATATAGCTTTTGCAGCGAATTTGGATAAACTTTTGTTCTGAGAATATTTCGTGTCCAGGGAACCGCGAATCGTCGAGATATCGACTTACACTTAGTGATACATTTTTGTGACAATCTTCCTCCCCGCACTCCAAACTATTCGCTTTTAGTGTCCAGGCAGCTGAGAATCGTCGTAAAATCGACTTACACGTAATGAAACATTTTTATGATATTCTTGTTCCCCACGCCCCAAACTGCTCGTATATAGCACTTGCAGAGAATTTGGACCAACTTTTGTGGTATATATTTTCGTGTCCAGGGAGCCGAGAATCGTCGAAATATCAACTTACACGAAATGAAATATTTTTGTGATATTCTTGTTCCCCACGTTCCAAACTGCTCGTAAATAGCATTTGTAGCAAATTTGGAGCAACTTTTGATATATGTATTTTCGTGTCCAGGGAGCCGAGATTCGTCGAAATATCGACTTACACGTAAAGAAACATTTTTATGATATTCTTGTTCCCCGCGCTCCAAACTGCTCGAAAATAGCATTTGAGGCGAATTTGGAGCAAGGTTTGGTATATGTATATTTCATGACCAGGGAGCTGAGAATCGGCGAAATATCGACTTACGCGAAATGAAACATTTTTATGATATTCTTGTTCCCCACGCTCCAAACTGCTCGTATATAGCATTTGCTGCGAATTTGGAGCAACTTTTGTTACATGTATATTTCGTGACCAGGGAGCCGAGTATCGTCGAAATATCGACTTACACGTAATGAAACATTTTTATGACATTCTTGTTCCCCACGCTCCAAACTGCTCGTAAATAGCATTTGCAGCGAATTTGGAGTAACTTTTGTTATATGTATATTTCGTTACCAGGGAGCCGAGAATCGTCGAAATATCGACTTACACGAAATGAAATATTTTTGTGATATTCTTGTTTACCTTACTCCAAACTGCTCTTATATAGCTTTTGCAGCGAATTTGGAACAACTTTTGTTATATGTATTTTTCGTGTCCAGGGAGCCGAGAATCGTCGAAATATCGACTTACACGTAATGAAACATTTTTATGATATTCTTGTTCCCCGCGCTCCAAACTGCTCGTAAGTAGCATTTGAGGCGAATTTGGTGCAACTTTTCGTATATGTATATTTCATGACCAGGGAGCTGAGAATCGGCGAAATATCGACTTAGGCGAAATGAAAAATTTTTGTGATATTCTTGTTCCCCACACTCCAAACTGCTCGTATATAGCTTTTGCAGCGAATTTGGATAAACTTTTGTTCTGAGAATATTTCGTGTCCAGGGAACCGCGAATCGTCGAGATATCGACTTACACTTAGTGATACATTTTTGTGACAATCTTCCTCCCCGCACTCCAAACTATTCGCTTTTAGCTTATGCAGCTAATTTGGAGCAATTTTTGTTCTGAGAATATTTCGTGTCCAGGCAGCTGAGAATCGTCGTAAAATCAACTTACACGTAATGAAACATTTTTATGATATTCTTGTTCCCCACGCCCCAAACTGCTCGTATATAGCATTTGCAGAGAATTTGGACCAACTTTTGTGATATATATTTTCGTGTCCAGGGAGCCGAGAACCGTCGAAATATCGACTTACACGAAATGAAATATTTTTGTGATATTCTTGTTTACCTTACTCCAAACTGCTCTTATATAGCTTTTGCAGCGAATTTGGAACAACTTTTGTTATATGTATTTTTCGTGTCCAGGGAGCCGAGAATCGTCGAAATATCAACTTACACGAAATGAAATATTTTTGTCATATACTTATTCCCCACGCTCCAAACTGCTCGTAAATAGCATTTGCAGCGTATTTGGAGCAACTTTGGTTATATGTATATTTCGTGACCAGGGAGCCGAGCATCGTCGAAATATCGATATACACGTAATGAAACATTTTTATGATATTCTTGTTCCCCACACTCCAAACTTCTCGTATATAGCTTTTGCAGCGAATTTGGAGCAACGTTTGTTAGGATAATATATTTCGTGTCCAGGGAGCTGAGAATCCTCGAAAAATCGACTTACGCGAAATGAAAAATTTTTGTGATATTCTTCTTCCCCACGCTCCAAACTGCTCGTATATAGCATTTGCTGCGAATTTGGAGCAACTTTTGTTATATGTTTATTTCGTGACCAGGGAGCCGAGAATCGTCGAAATATCAACTTACACGAAATGAAATATTTTTGTGATATTCTTGTTCCCCACGCTCCAAACTGTTCGTAAATAGCATTTGAGGCGAATTTGGTGCAACTTTTGTTACATGTATATTTCTTGACCAGGGAGCCGAGAATCGTCGAAATATCGACTTACGCGAAATGAAAAATTTTTGTGATATTCTTCTTCCCCACGCTCCAAACTGCTCGTATATAGCATTTGCTGCGAATTTGGAGCAACTTTTGTTACATGTATATTTCTTGAACAGGGAGCCGAGAATCGTCGAAATATCGACTTACAGGTAATGAAATATTTTTGTGATATTCCTGCTCCCCACGCTCCAAACTGCTCGTAAATAGCATTTGCAGCGAATTTGGAGCAACTTTTGTTATATGTATATCTCGTTACCAGGGAGCCGAGAATCGTCGAAATATCGACTTACATGAAATGAAATATTTTTATGATATTCTTGTTTACTTTACTCCAAACTGCACGTATATAGCATTTGCAGCGAATTTGGAGCAACTTTTGTTATATGTATTTTTCGTGTCAATGTAGCCGAGAATCGTCGAAATATCAACTTACACGAAATGTAATATTTTTGTGACATTCCTACTCCCCAGGCTCCAAACTGCTCGTAAATAGTATTAGCAGCGAATTTGGAGCAACTTTTGTTATATGTATATTTCGTTACCAGGGAGCCGAGAATCGTCGAAATATCGACTTACACGAAATGAAATATTTTTGTGATATTCTTGTTCCCCACACTCCAAACTGCTCGTAAATAGCATTTGAGGCGAATTTGGTGCAACGTTTGTTAAATGTATATTTCTTGACCAGGGAGCCGAGAATCGTCGAAATATCGACTTACACGTAATGAAACATTTTTGTGATATTCCTACTCCCCAGGCTCCAAACTGCTTGTAAATAGCATTTGCAGCGAATTTGGGGCAACTTTTGTTATATGTATTTTTTGTGACCAGGGAGCCGAGAATCGTCGAAATAATGACTTACACGTAATGAAACATTTTTATGATATTCTTGTTCCCCGCGCTCCAAACTGCTCGAAAATAGCATTTGAGGCGAATTTGGAGCAACGTATGGTATATGTATATTTCGTGACCAGGGAGCTGAGAATCGTCCAAATATCGACTTACACGAAATGAAATATTTTTGTGATATTCTTGTTTACCTTACTCCAAACTGCTCTGATATAGCTTTTGCAGCGAATTTGGAGCAAGTTTTGTTCAGAGTATATTTTGTGTCCAGGGAGCTGAGAGTCGTCGAAATATCGACTTACACGAAATGAAAAATTTTTGTGATATTCTTGTTCCCCACACTCCAAACTTCTTGTATATAGCTTTTGCAGTGAATTTGGAGCAACGTTTGTTAGGATAATATAGTTCGTGTCCAGGAAGCTGAGAATCCTCGAAAAATCGACTTACTTGAAATGAAAAATTTTTGTGATATTCTTCTTCCCCACGCTCCAAACTGCTAGTATATAGCTTTTGCAGCGAATTTGGATAAACTTTTGTTCTGAGAATATTTCGTGTCCAGGGAACCGCGAATCGTCGAGATATCGACTTACACTTAGTGATACATTTTTGTGACAATCTTCCTCCCCGCACTCCAAACTATTCGCTTTTAGTGTCCAGGCAGCTGAGAATCGTCTTAAAATCGACTTACACGTAATGAAACATTTTTATGATATTCTTGTTCCCCACGCCCCAAACTGCTCGTATATAGCACTTGCAGAGAATTTGGACCAACTTTTGTGGTATATATTTTCGTGTCCAGGGAGCCGAGAATCGTCGAAATATCAACTTACACGAAATGAAATATTTTTGTGATATTCTTGTTCCCCACGTTCCAAACTGCTCGTAAATAGCATTTGCAGCAAATTTGGAGCAACTTTTGATATATGTATTTTCGTGTCCAGGGAGCCGAGATTCGTCGAAATATCGACTTACACGTAAAGAAACATTTTTATGATATTCTTGTTCCCCGCGCTCCAAACTGCTCGAAAATAGCATTTGAGGCGAATTTGGAGCAAGGTTTGGTATATGTATATTTCATGACCAGGGAGCTGAGAATCGGCGAAATATCGACTTACGCGAAATGAAACATTTTTATGATATTCTTGTTCCCCACGCTCCAAACTGCTCGTATATAGCATTTGCTGCGAATTTGGAGCAACTTTTGTTACATGTATATTTCGTGACCAGGGAGCCGAGTATCGTCGAAATATCGACTTACACGTAATGAAACATTTTTATGATATTCTTGTTCCCCACGCTCCAAACTGCTCGTAAATAGCATTTGCAGCGAATTTGGAGTAACTTTTGTTATATGTATATTTCGTTACCAGGGAGCCGAGAATCGTCGAAATATCGACTTACACGAAATGAAATATTTTTGTGATATTCTTGTTTACCTTACTCCAAACTGCTCTTATATAGCTTTTGCAGCGAATTTGGAACAACTTTTGTTATATGTATTTTTCGTGTCCAGGGAGCCGAGAATCGTCGAAATATCGACTTACACGTAATGAAACATTTTTATGATATTCTTGTTCCCCGCGCTCCAAACTGCTCGTAAATAGCATTTGAGGCGAATTTGGTGCAACTTTTCGTATATGTATATTTCATGACCAGGGAGCTGAGAATCGGCGAAATATCGACTTAGGCGAAATGAAAAATTTTTGTGATATTCTTGTTCCCCACACTCCAAACTGCTCGTATATAGCTTTTGCAGCGAATTTGGATAAACTTTTGTTCTGAGAATATTTCGTGTCCAGGGAACCGCGAATCGTCGAGATATCGACTTACACTTAGTGATACATTTTTGTGACAATCTTCCTCCTCGCACTCCAAACTATTCGCTTTTAGCTTATGTAGCTAATTTGGAGCAACTTTTGTTCTGAGAATATTTCGTGTCCAGGCAGCTGAGAATCGTCGTAAAATCGACTTACACGTAATGAAACATTTTTATGATATTCTTGTTCCCCACGCCCCAAACTGCTCGTATATAGCATTTGCAGAGAATTTGGACCAACTTTTGTGATATATATTTTCGTGTCCAGGGAGCCGAGAATCGTCGAAATATCGACTCACACGAAATGAAAAATTTTTGCGATATTCTTGTTCCCCACACTCCAAACTTCTCGTATATAGCTTTTGCAGCGAATTTGGAACAACTTTTGTTATATGTATTTTTCGTGTCCAGGGAGCCGAGAATCGTCGAAATATCGACTTACACGAAATGAAATATTTTTGTGATATTCTTGTTTACCTTACTCCAAACTGCTCTTATATAGCTTTTGCAGCGAATTTGGAGCAACCTTTGTTCAGAGTATATTTAGTGTCCAGGGAGCCGAGAATCGTCGAAATATCTACTTACACGAAATGAAAAATTTTTGCGATATTCTTGTTCCCCACACTCCAGACTGCTCGTATATAGCTTTTGCAGCGAATTTGGAGCAACTATTGTTCAGAGTATATTTAGTGTCCAGGGAGCCGAGAATCGTTGAAATATCGACTTACACGAAATGAAATATTTTTGTGATATTCTTGTTTACCTTACTCCAAACTGCTCTTATATAGCTTTTGCAGCGAATTTGGAGCAACCTTTGTTCAGAGTATATTTAGTGTCCAGGGAGCCGAGAATCGTCGAAATATCGACTTACACGAAATGAAAAAATTTTGCGATATTCTTGTTCCCCACGCTCCAAACTGCTCTTATATAGCTTTTGCAGCGAATTTGGAACAACTTTTGTTATATGTATTTTTCGTGTCCAGGGAGCCGAGAATCATCGAAATATCAACTTACACGAAATGAAATATTTTTGTGATATTCTTGTTCCCCACGCTAAAAACTGCTCGTAAATAGCATTTGCAGCGAATTTGGAGCAACTTTTGTTATATGTATATTTCGTTACCAGGGAGCCGAGAATCGTCGAAATATCGACTTACACGTAATGAAACATTTTTGTGATATTCTTCTTCCCCACGCTCCAAACTGCTCGTATATAGCATTTGCTGCGAATTTGGAGCAACTTTTGTTACATGTATATTTCGTGACCAGGGAGCCGAGAATCGTCGAAATATCGACTTACACGTAATGAAACATTTTTATGATATTCTTGTTCCCCACGCTCCAAACTGCTCGTAAATAGCATTTGCAGCGAATTTGGAGTAACTTTTGTTATATGTATATTTCGTTACCAGGGAGCCGAGAATCGTCGAAATATCGACTTACACGAAATGAAATATTTTTGTGATATTCTTGTTTACCTTACTCCAAACTGCTCTTATATAGCTTTTGCAGCGAATTTGGAACAACTTTTGTTATATGTATTTTTCGTGTCCAGGGAGCCGAGAATCGTCGAAATATCGACTTACACGTAATGAAACATTTTTATGATATTCTTGTTCCCCGCGCTCCAAACTGCTCGTAAATAGCATTTGAGGCGAATTTGGTGCAACTTTTCGTATATGTATATTTCATGACCAGGGAGCTGAGAATCGGCGAAATATCGACTTAGGCGAAATGAAAAATTTTTGTGATATTCTTGTTCCCCACACTCCAAACTGCTCGTATATAGCTTTTGCAGCGAATTTGGATAAACTTTTGTTCTGAGAATATTTCGTGTCCAGGGAACCGCGAATCGTCGAGATATCGACTTACACTTAGTGATACATTTTTGTGACAATCTTCCTCCTCGCACTCCAAACTATTCGCTTTTAGCTTATGTAGCTAATTTGGAGCAACTTTTGTTCTGAGAATATTTCGTGTCCAGGCAGCTGAGAATCGTCGTAAAATCGACTTACACGTAATGAAACATTTTTATGATATTCTTGTTCCCCACGCCCCAAACTGCTCGTATATAGCATTTGCAGAGAATTTGGACCAACTTTTGTGATATATATTTTCGTGTCCAGGGAGCCGAGAATCGTCGAAATATCGACTCACACGAAATGAAAAATTTTTGCGATATTCTTGTTCCCCACACTCCAAACTTCTCGTATATAGCTTTTGCAGCGAATTTGGAACAACTTTTGTTATATGTATTTTTCGTGTCCAGGGAGCCGAGAATCGTCGAAATATCGACTTACACGAAATGAAATATTTTTGTGATATTCTTGTTTACCTTACTCCAAACTGCTCTTATATAGCTTTTGCAGCGAATTTGGAGCAACCTTTGTTCAGAGTATATTTAGTGTCCAGGGAGCCGAGAATCGTCGAAATATCTACTTACACGAAATGAAAAATTTTTGCGATATTCTTGTTCCCCACACTCCAGACTGCTCGTATATAGCTTTTGCAGCGAATTTGGAGCAACTATTGTTCAGAGTATATTTAGTGTCCAGGGAGCCGAGAATCGTTGAAATATCGACTTACACGAAATGAAATATTTTTGTGATATTCTTGTTTACCTTACTCCAAACTGCTCTTATATAGCTTTTGCAGCGAATTTGGAGCAACCTTTGTTCAGAGTATATTTAGTGTCCAGGGAGCCGAGAATCGTCGAAATATCGACTTACACGAAATGAAAAAATTTTGCGATATTCTTGTTCCCCACGCTCCAAACTGCTCTTATATAGCTTTTGCAGCGAATTTGGAACAACTTTTGTTATATGTATTTTTCGTGTCCAGGGAGCCGAGAATCATCGAAATATCAACTTACACGAAATGAAATATTTTTGTGATATTCTTGTTCCCCACGCTAAAAACTGCTCGTAAATAGCATTTGCAGCGAATTTGGAGCAACTTTTGTTATATGTATATTTCGTTACCAGGGAGCCGAGAATCGTCGAAATATCGACTTACACGTAATGAAACATTTTTGTGATATTCTTCTTCCCCACGCTCCAAACTGCTCGTATATAGCATTTGCTGCGAATTTGGAGCAACTTTTGTTACATGTATATTTCGTGACCAGGGAGCCGAGAATCGTCGAAATATCGACTTACACGTAATGAAACATTTTTATGATATTCTTGTTCCCCACGCTCCAAACTGCTCGTAAATAGCATTTGCAGCGAATTTGGAGTAACTTTTGTTATATGTATATTTCGTTACCAGGGAGCCGAGAATCGTCGAAATATCGACTTACACGAAATGAAATATCTTTGTGATATTCTTGTTTACCTTACTCCAAACTGCTCTTATATAGCTTTTGCAGCGAATTTGGAACAACTTTTGTTATATGTATTTTTCGTGTCCAGGGAGCCGATAATCGTCGAAATATCGTCTTACACGTAATGAAACATTTTTATGAAATTCTTGTTCCCCGCGCTCCAAACTGCTCGTAAATAGCATTTGAGGCGAATTTGGTGCAACTTTTCGTATATGTATATTTCATGACCAGGGAGCTGAGAATCGGCGAAATATCGACTTAGGCGAAATGAAAAATTTTTGTGATATTCTTGTTCCCCACACTCCAAACTGCTCGTATATAGCTTTTGCAGCGAATTTGGATAAACTTTTGTTCTGAGAATATTTCGTGTCCAGGGAACCGCGAATCGTCGAGATATCGACTTACACTTAGTGATACATTTTTGTGACAATCTTCCTCCCCGCACTCCAAACTATTCGCTTTTAGCTTATGTAGCTAATTTGGAGCAACTTTTGTTCTGAGAATATTTCGTGTCCAGGCAGCTGAGAATCGTCGTAAAATCGACTTACACGTAATGAAACATTTTTATGATATTCTTGTTCCCCACGCCCCAAACTGCTCGTATATAGCATTTGCAGAGAATTTGGACCAACTGTTGTGATATATATTTTCGTGTCCAGGGAGCCGAGAATCGTCGAAATATCGACTCACACGAAATGAAAAATTTTTGCGATATTCTTGTTCCCCACATTCCAAACTTCTCGTATATAGCTTTTGCAGCGAATTTGGAACAACTTTTGTTATATGTATTTTTCGTGTCCAGGGAGCCGAGAATCGTCAAAATATCGACTTACACGAAATGAAATATTTTTGTGATATTCTTGTTTACCTTACTCCAAACTGCTCTTATATAGCTTTTGCAGCGAATTTGGAGCAACCTTTGTTCAGAGTATATTTCGTGTCCAGGGAGCCGAGAATCGTCGAAATATCTACTTACACGAAATGAAAAATTTTTGCGATATTCTTGTTCCCCACACTCCAGACTGCTCGTATATAGCTTTTGCAGCGAATTTGGAGCAACTATTGTTCAGAGTATATTTAGTGTCCAGGGAGCCGAGAATCGTTGAAATATCGACTTACACGAAATGAAATATTTTTGTGATATTCTTGTTTACCTTACTCCAAACTGCTCTTATATAGCTTTTGCAGCGAATTTGGAGCAACCTTTGTTCAGAGTATATTTAGTGTCCAGGGAGCCGAGAATCGTCGAAATATCGACTTACACGAAATGAAAAATTTTTGCGATATTCTTGTTCCCCACGCTCCAAACTGCTCTTATATAGCTTTTGCAGCGAATTTGGAACAACTTTTGTTATATGTATTTTTAGTGTCCAGGGAGCCGAGAATCATCGAAATATCAACTTACACGAAATGAAATATTTTTGTGATATTCTTGTTCCCCACGCTAAAAACTGCTCGTAAATAGCATTTGCAGCGAATTTGGAGCAACTTTTGTTATATGTATATTTCGTTACCAGGGAGCCGAGAATCGTCGAAATATCGACTTACACGTAATGAAACATTTTTATGATATTCTTGTTCCCCGCGCTCCAAACTGCTCGTAAATAGCATTTGAGGCGAATATGGAGCAACTTTTGGTATATGTATATTTCATGACCAGGGAGCTGAGAATCGGCGAAATATCGACTTACACGAAATGAAATATTTTTGTGATATTCTTGTTCCCCACGCTCCAAACTGCTCTTATATAGCTTTCGCAGCAATTTGGAACAACTTTTGTTATATGTATTTTTCGTGTCCAGGGAGCCGAGAATCGTCGAAATATCGACTTACACGAAATGAAATATTTTTGTGATATTCTTGTTCCCCACACTCCAAACTTCTCGTATATAGCTTTTGCAGCGAATTTGGAGCAACGTTTGTTAGGATAATATATTTCCTGTCCAGGGAGCTGAGAATCCTCGAAAAATCGACTTACGCGAAATGAAAAATTTTTGTGATATTCTTCTTCCCCACGCTCCAAACTGCTCGTATATAGCATTTGCTGCGAATTTGGAGCAACTTTTATTATATGTATATTTCGTGACCAGGGAGCCGAGAATCGTCGAAATATCAACTTACACGAAATGAAATATTTTTGTGATATTCTTGTTCCCCACGCTCCAAACTGTTCGTAAATAGCATTTGAGGCGAATTTGGTGCAACTTTTGTTACATGTATATTTCTTGACCAGGGAGCCGAGAATCGTCGAAATATCGACTTACGCGAAATGAAAAATTTTTGTGATATTCTTCTTCCCCACGCTCCAAACTCCTCGTATATAGCATTTGCTGCGAATTTGGAGCAACTTTTGTTACATGCATATTTCTTGACCAGGGAGCCGAGAATCGTCGAAATATCGACTTACACGTAATGAAATATTTTTGTGATATTCCTGCTCCCCACGCTCCAAACTGCTCGTAAATAGCATTTGCAGCGAATTTGGAGCAACTTTTGTTATATGTATATTTCGTTACCAGGGAGCCGAGAATCGTCGAAATATCGACTTACATGAAATGAAATATTTTTATGATATTCTTGTTTACTTTACTCCAAACTGCACGTATATAGCATTTGCAGCGAATTTGGAGCAACTTTTGTTATATGTATTTTTCGTGTCCAGGGAGCCGAGAATCGTCGAAATATCAACTTACACGAAATGAAATATTTTTGTGATATTCCTACTCCCCAGGCTCCAAACTGCTCGTAAATAGCATTTGCAGCGAATTTGGAGCAACTTTTGTTATATGTATATTTCGTTACCAGGGAGCCGAGAATCGTCGAAATATCGACTTACACGAAATGAAATATTTTTGTGATATTCTTGTTTACCTTACTCCAAACTGAAATATTTTTGTGATATTCTTGTTCCCCACGCTCCAAACTGCTCGTAAATAGCATTTGAGGCGAATTTGAGGCAACTTTTGTTACATGTATATTTCTTGACCAGGGAGCCGAGAATCGTCGAAATATCGACTTACACGTAATGAAACATTTTTGTGATATTCCTACTCCCCAGGCTCCAAACTGCTCGTAAATAGTATTTGCAGCGAATTTGGGGCAACTTTTGTTATATGTATTTTTTGTGACCAGGGAGCCGAGAATCGTCGAAATAACGACTTACACGTAATGAAACATTTTTATGATATTCTTGTTCCCCGCGCATCAAACTGCTCGAAAATAGCATTTGAGGCGAATTTGGAGCAACGTATGGTATATGTATATTTCGTGACCAGGGAGCTGAGAATCGTCGAAATATCGACTTACACGAAATGAAATATTTTTGTGATATTCTTGTTTACCTTACTCCAAACTGCTCTGATATAGCTTTTGCAGCGAATTTGGAGCAAGTTTTGTTCAGAGTATATTTAGTGTCCAGGGAGCTGAGAGTCGTCGAAATATCGACTTACACGAAATGAAAAATTTTTGTGATATTCTTGTTCCCCACACTCCAAACTTCTTGTATATAGCTTTTGCAGTGAATTTGGAGCAACGTTTGTTAGGATAATATAGTTCGTGTCCAGGAAGCTGAGAATCCTCGAAAAATCGACTTACGCGAAATGAAAAATTTTTGTGATATTCTTCTTCCCCACGCTCCAAACTGCTAGTATATAGCATTTGCAGCGAATTTGGAGCAACTTTTGTTATATGTATATTTCGTGTCCAGGGAGCCGAGAATCGTCGAAATATCGACTTACACGTAATGAAATATTTTTGTGATATTCCTGCTCCCCACGCTCCAAACTGCTCGTAAATAGCATTTGCAGCGAATTTGGAGCAACTTTTGTTATATGTATATTTCGTTACCAGGGAGCCGAGAATCGTCGAAATATCGACTTACACGTAATGAAACATTTTTATGATATTCTTGTTCCCCGTGCTCCAAACTGCTCGTAAATAGCATTTGAGGCGAATATGGAGCAACTTTTGGTATATGTATATTTCATGACCAGGGAGCTGAGAATCGGCGAAATATCGACTTACACGAAATGAAATATTTTTGTGATATTCTTGTTCCCCACGCTCCAAACTGCTCTTATATAGCTTTCGCAGCAATTTGGAACAACTTTTGTTATATGTATTTTTCGTGTCCAGGGAGCCGAGAATCGTCGAAATATCGACTTACACGAAATGAAATATTTTTGTGATATTCTTGTTCCCCACACTCCAAACTTCTCGTATATAGCTTTTGCAGCGAATTTGGAGCAACGTTTGTTAGGATAATATATTTCCTGTCCAGGGAGCTGAGAATCCTCGAAAAATCGACTTACGCGAAATGAAAAATTTTTGTGATATTCTTCTTCCCCACGCTCCAAACTGCTCGTATATAGCATTTGCTGCGAATTTGGAGCAACTTTTATTATATGTATATTTCGTGACCAGGGAGCCGAGAATCGTCGAAATATCAACTTACACGAAATGAAATATTTTTGTGATATTCTTGTTCCCCACGCTCCAAACTGTTCGTAAATAGCATTTGAGGCGAATTTGGTGCAACTTTTGTTACATGTATATTTCTTGACCAGGGAGCCGAGAATCGTCGAAATATCGACTTACGCGAAATGAAAAATTTTTGTGATATTCTTCTTCCCCACGCTCCAAACTCCTCGTATATAGCATTTGCTGCGAATTTGGAGCAACTTTTGTTACATGCATATTTCTTGACCAGGGAGCCGAGAATCGTCGAAATATCGACTTACACGTAATGAAATATTTTTGTGATATTCCTGCTCCCCACGCTCCAAACTGCTCGTAAATAGCATTTGCAGCGAATTTGGAGCAACTTTTGTTATATGTATATTTCGTTACCAGGGAGCCGAGAATCGTCGAAATATCGACTTACATGAAATGAAATATTTTTATGATATTCTTGTTTACTTTACTCCAAACTGCACGTATATAGCATTTGCAGCGAATTTGGAGCAACTTTTGTTATATGTATTTTTCGTGTCCAGGGAGCCGAGAATCGTCGAAATATCAACTTACACGAAATGAAATATTTTTGTGATATTCCTACTCCCCAGGCTCCAAACTGCTCGTAAATAGCATTTGCAGCGAATTTGGAGCAACTTTTGTTATATGTATATTTCGTTACCAGGGAGCCGAGAATCGTCGAAATATCGACTTACACGAAATGAAATATTTTTGTGATATTCTTGTTTACCTTACTCCAAACTGAAATATTTTTGTGATATTCTTGTTCCCCACGCTCCAAACTGCTCGTAAATAGCATTTGAGGCGAATTTGAGGCAACTTTTGTTACATGTATATTTCTTGACCAGGGAGCCGAGAATCGTCGAAATATCGACTTACACGTAATGAAACATTTTTGTGATATTCCTACTCCCCAGGCTCCAAACTGCTCGTAAATAGCATTTGCAGCGAATTTGGGGCAACTTTTGTTATATGTATTTTTTGTGACCAGGGAGCCGAGAATCGTCGAAATAACGACTTACACGTAATGAAACATTTTTATGATATTCTTGTTCCCCGCGCATCAAACTGCTCGAAAATAGCATTTGAGGCGAATTTGGAGCAACGTATGGTATATGTATATTTCGTGACCAGGGAGCTGAGAATCGTCGAAATATCGACTTACACGAAATGAAATATTTTTGTGATATTCTTGTTTACCTTACTCCAAACTGCTCTGATATAGCTTTTGCAGCGAATTTGGAGCAAGTTTTGTTCAGAGTATATTTAGTGTCCAGGGAGCTGAGAGTCGTCGAAATATCGACTTACACGAAATGAAAAATTTTTGTGATATTCTTGTTCCCCACACTCCAAACTTCTTGTATATAGCTTTTGCAGTGAATTTGGAGCAACGTTTGTTAGGATAATATAGTTCGTGTCCAGGAAGCTGAGAATCCTCGAAAAATCGACTTACGCGAAATGAAAAATTTTTGTGATATTCTTCTTCCCCACGCTCCAAACTGCTAGTATATAGCATTTGCAGCGAATTTGGAGCAACTTTTGTTATATGTATATTTCGTGTCCAGGGAGCCGAGAATCGTCGAAATATCGACTTACACGTAATGAAACATTTTTATGATATTCTTGTTCCCCGCGCTCCAAACTGCTCGTAAATAGCATTTGAGGCGAATTTGGAGCAACGTTTGGTATATGTATATTTCATGACCAGGGAGCTGAGAATCGGCGAAATATTGACTTACACGAAATGAAATATTTTTGTGATATTCTTGTTTACCTTACTCCAAACTGCTCTTATATAGCTTTTGCAGCGAATTTGGAGCAACCTTTGTTCAGAGTATATTTAGTGTCCAGGGAGCCGAGAATCGTCGAAATATCGACTTACACGAAATGAAAAATTTTTGCGATATTCTTGTTCCCCACACTCCAGACTGCTCGTATATAGCTTTTGCAGCGAATTTGGAGCAACTATTGTTCAGAGTATATTTAGTGTCCAGGGAGCCGAGAATCGTTGAAATATCGACTTACACGAAATGAAATATTTTTGTGATATTCTTGTTTACCTTACTCCAAACTGCTCTTATATAGCTTTTGCAGCGAATTTGGAGCAACCTTTGTTCAGAGTATATTTAGTGTCCAGGGAGCCGAGAATCGTCGAAATATCGACTTACACGAAATGAAAAATTTTTGCGATATTCTTGTTCCCCACGCTCCAAACTGCTCTTATATAGCTTTTGCAGCGAATTTGGAACAACTTTTGTTATATGTATTTTTCGTGTCCAGGGAGCTGAGAATCATCGAAATATCAACTTACACGAAATGAAATATTTTTTTGATATTCTTGTTCCCCACGCTACAAACTGCTCGTAAATAGCATTTGCAGCGAATTTGGAGCAACTTTTGTTATATGTATATTTCGTTACCAGGGAGCCGAGAATCGTCGAAATATCGACTTACACGTAATGAAACATTTTTATGATATTCTTGTTCCCCGCGCTCCAAACTGCTCGTAAATAGCATTTGAGGCGAATATGGAGCAACTTTTGGTATATGTATATTTCATGACCAGGGAGCTGAGAATCGGCGAAATATCGACTTACACGAAATGAAATATTTTTGTGACATTCTTGTTCCCCACGCTCCAAACTGCTCTTATATAGCTTTCGGAGCAATTTGGAACAACTTTTGTTATATGTATTTTTCGTGTCCAGGGAGCCGAGAATCGTCGAAATATGACTTACACGAAATAAAATATTTTTGTGATATTCTTGTTCCCCACACTCCAAACTTCTCGTATATAGCTTTTGCAGCGAATTTGGAGCAACGCTTGTTAGGATAATATATTTCCTGTCCAGGGAGCTGAGAATCCTCGAAAAATCGACTTACGCGAAATGAAAAATTTTTGTGATATTCTTCTTCCCCACGCTCCAAGCTGCTCGTATATAGCATTTGCTGCGAATTTGGAGCAACTTTTGTTACATGTATATTTCGTGACCAGGGAGCCGAGAATCGTCGAAATATCGACTTACACGTAATGAAACATTTGTATGATATTCTTGGTCCCCACGCTCCAAACTGCTCGTAAATAGCACTGCAGCGAATTTGGAGTAACTTTTGTTATATGTATATTTCGTTACCAGGGAGCTGAGAATCGTCGAAATATCGACTTACACGAAATGAAATATTTTTGTGATATTCTTGTTTACCTTACTCCAAACTGCTCTTATAGCTTTTGCAGCGAATTTGGAACAACTTTTGTTATATGTATTTTTCGTGTCCAGGGAGCCGAGAATCGTCGAAATATCAACTTACACGAAATGAAATATTTTTGTGATATTCCTACTCCCCAGGCTCCAAACTGCTCGTAAATAGCATTTGCAGCGAATTTGGAGCACTGTTTGGTATATGTATATTTCATGACCAGGGAGCTGAGAATCGGCGAAATATCGACTTACACGAAATGAAATATTTTTGTGATATTCTTGTTTACCTTACTCCAAGCTGCTCTGATATAGCTTTTGCAGCGAATTTGGAGCAAGTTTTGTTCAGAGTATATTTAGTGTCCAAGGAGCCGAGAATCGTCGAAATATCGACTTACACGAAATGAAAAATTTTTGCGATATTCTTGTTCCCCACCCCCAAACTGCTCTTATATAGCTTTTGCAGTGAATTTGGAACAACTTTTGTTATATGTATTTTTCGTGTCCAGGGAGCCGAGAATCGTCAAAATATCGACTTACACGAAATGAAATATTTTTGTGATATTCTTGTTTACCTTACTCCAAACTGAAATATTTTTGTGATATTCTTGTTCACCACGCTCCAAACTGCTCGTAAATAGCATTTGAAGCGAATTTGGGGCAACTTTTGTTATATGTATTTTTTGTGACCAGGGAGCCGAGAATCGTGGAAATATCGACTTACACGTAATGAAACATTTTTATGATATTCTTGTTCCCCGCGTTCCAAACTGCTCGTAAATAGCATTTGCAGCAAATTTGGAGCAACTTTTGATATATGTATTTTCGTGTCCAGGGAGCCGAGAATCGTCAAAATATCGACTTACACGAAATGAAAAATTTTTGTGATATTCTTGTTCCCCACACTCCAAACTTGTCGTATATAGCTTTTGCAGCGAATTTGGAGCAACTTTTGTTATATGTATATTTTGTGACCAGGGAGCCGAGAATCGTCGAAATATCAACATACACGAAATGAAACATTTTTGTGATATTCTTGTTCCCCACGCTCCAAACTGTTCGTAAATAGCATTTGAGGCGAATTTGGAGCAACGTTTGGTATATGTATATTTCATGACCAGGGAGCTGAGAATCGGCGAAATATCGACTTACACGAAATGAAATATTTTTGTGATATTCTTGTTTACCTTACTCCAAACTGCTCTGATATAGCTTTTGCAGCGAATTTGGAGCAAGTTTTGTTCAGAGTATATTTAGTGTCCAAGGAGCCGAGAATCGTCGAAATATCGACTTACACGAAATGAAAAATTTTTGCGATATTCTTGTTCCCCACGCCCCAAACTGCTCTTATATAGCTTTTGCAGTGAATTTGGAACAACTTTTGTTATATGTATTTTTCGTGTCCAGGGAGCCGAGAATCGTCAAAATATCGACTTACACGAAATGAAATATTTTTGTGATATTCTTGTTTACCTTACTCCAAACTACCGTTATATAGCTTTTGCAGCGAATTTGGAGCAACTATTGTTCAGAGTATATTTAGTGTCCAGGGAGCCGAGAATCGTCGAAATATCGACTTACACGAAATGAAAAATTTTTGCGATATTCTTGTTCCCCACGCTCCAAACTGCTCTTATATAGCTTTTGCAGCGAATTTGGAACAACTTTTGTTATATGTATTTTTCGTGTCCAGGGAGCTGAGAATCATCGAAATATCAACTTACACGTAATGAAACATTTTTATGATATTCTTGTTCCCCGCGCTCCAAACTGCTCGTAAATAGCATTTGAGGCGAATATGGAGCAACTTTTGGTATATGTATATTTCATGACCAGGGAGCTGAGAATCGGCGAAATATCGACTTACACGAAATGAAATATTTTTGTGACATTCTTGTTCCCCATGCTCCAAACTGCTCTTATATAGCTTTCGGAGCAATTTGGAACAACTTTTGTTATATGTATTTTTCGTGTCCAGGGAGCCGAGAATCGTCGAAATATCGACTTACACGAAATAAAATATTTGTGTGATATTCTTGTTCCCCACACTCCAAACTTCTCGTATATAGCTTTTGCAGCGAATTTGGAGCAACGTTTGTTAGGATAATATATTTCCTGTCCAGGGAGCTGAGAATCCTCGAAAAATCGACTTACGCGAAATGAAAAATTTTTGTGATATTCTTCTTCCCCACGCTCCAAACTGCTCGTATATAGCATTTGCAGCGAATTTGGAGCAACTTTTGTTCAGAGTATATTTAGTGTCCAGGGAGCCGAGAATCGTCGAAATATCGACTTACACCAAATGAAAAATTTTTGCGATATTCTTGTTCCCCACACTCCAAACTTCTCGTATATAGCTTTTGCAGCGAATTTGGAGCAACGTTTGTTAGGAATATATATTTCCTGTCCAGGGAGCTGAGAATCCTCGAAAAATCGACTTACGCGAAATGAAAAATTTTTGTGATATTCTTCTTCCCCACGCTCCAAACTGCTCGAATTTGGAGCAACTTTTGTTACATGTATATTTCGTGACCAGGGAGCCGAGAATCGTCGAAATATCGACTTACACGTAATGAAACATTTGTATGATATTCTTGGTCCCCACGCTCCAAACTGCTCGTAAATAGCATTTGCAGCGAATTTGGAGTAACTTTTGTTATATGTATATTTCGTTACCAGGGAGCTGAGAATCGTCGAAATATCGTCTTACACGAAATGAAATATTTTTGTGATATTCTTGTTTACCTTACTCCAAACTGCTCTTATAGCTTTTGCAGCGAATTTGGAACAACTTTTGTTATATGTATTTTTCGTGTCCAGGGAGCCGAGAATCGTCGAAATATCAACTTACACGAAATGAAATATTTTTGTGATATTCCTACTCCCCAGGCTCCAAACTGCTCGTAAATAGCATTTGCAGCGAATTTGGAGCAACTTTTGTTATATGTATATTTCGTTACCAGGGAGCCGAGAATCGTCGAAATATCGACTTACACGAAATGAAATATTTTTGTGATATTCTTGTTTACCTTACTCCAAACTGAAATATTTTTGTGATATTCTTGTTCACCACGCTCCAAACTGCTCGTAAATAGCATTTGAAGCGAATTTGGGGCAACTTTTGTTATATGTATTTTTTGTGACCAGGGAGCCGAGAATCGTCGAAATATCGACTTACACGTAATGAAACATTTTTATGATATTCTTGTTCCCCGCGTTCCAAACTGCTCGTAAATAGCATTTGCAGCAAATTTGGAGCAACTTTTGATATATGTATTTTCGTGTCCAGGGAGCCGAGAATCGTCAAAATATCGACTTACACGAAATGAAAAATTTTTGTGATATTCTTGTTCCCCACACTCCAAACTTGTCGTATATAGCTTTTGCAGCGAATTTGGAGCAACTTTTGTTATATGTATATTTTGTGACCAGGGAGCCGAGAATCGTCGAAATATCAACTTACACGAAATGAAATATTTTTGTGATATTCTTGTTCCCCACGCTCCAAACTGTTCGTAAATAGCATTTGAGGCGAATTTGGAGCAACGTTTGGTATATGTATATTTCATGACCAGGGAGCTGAGAATCGGCGAAATATCGACATACACGAAATGAAATATTTTTGTGATATTCTTGTTTACCTTACTCCAAACTGCTCTGATATAGCTTTTGCAGCGAATTTGGAGCAAGTTTTGTTCAGAGTATATTTAGTGTCCAAGGAGCCGAGAATCGTCGAAATATCGACTTACACGAAATGAAAAATTTTTGCGATATTCTTGTTCCCCACGCCCCAAACTGCTCTTATATAGCTTTTGCAGTGAATTTGGAACAACTTTTGTTATATGTATTTTTCGTGTCCAGGGAGCCGAGAATCGTCAAAATATCGACTTACACGAAATGAAATATTTTTGTGATATTCTTGTTTACCTTACTCCAAACTGAAATATTTTTGTGATATTCTTGTTCACCACGCTCCAAACTGCTCGTAAATAGCATTTGAAGCGAATTTGGGGCAACTTTTGTTATATGTATTTTTTGTGACCAGGGAGCCGAGAATCGTCGAAATATCGACTTACACGTAATGAAACATTTTTATGATATTCTTGTTCCCCGCGTTCCAAACTGCTCGTAAATAGCATTTGCAGCAAATTTGGAGCAACTTTTGATATATGTATTTTCGTGTCCAGGGAGCCGAGAATCGTCAAAATATCGACTTACACGAAATGAAAAATTTTTGTGATATTCTTGTTCCCCACACTCCAAACTTGTCGTATATAGCTTTTGCATCGAATTTGGAGCAACTTTTGTTATATGTATATTTTGTGACCAGGGAGCCGAGAATCGTCGAAATATCAACTTACACGAAATGAAATATTTTTGTGATATTCTTGTTCCCCACGCTCCAAACTGTTCGTAAATAGCATTTGAGGCGAATTTGGAGCAACGTTTGGTATATGTATATTTCATGACCAGGGAGCTGAGAATCGGCGAAATATCGACTTACACGAAATGAAATATTTTTGTGATATTCTTGTTTACCTTACTCCAAACTGCTCTGATATAGCTTTTGCAGCGAATTTGGAGCAAGTTTTGTTCAGAGTATATTTAGTGTCCAAGGAGCCGAGAATCGTCGAAATATCGACTTACACGAAATGAAAAATTTTTGCGATATTCTTGTTCCCCACGCCCCAAACTGCTCTTATATAGCTTTTGCAGTGAATTTGGAACAACTTTTGTTATATGTATTTTTCGTGTCCAGGGAGCCGAGAATCGTCAAAATATCGACTTACACGAAATGAAATATTTTTGTGATATTCTTGTTTACCTTACTCCAAACTACCCTTATATACCTTTTGCAGCGAATTTGGAGCAACTTTTGTTCAGAGTATATTTAGTGTCCAGGGAGCCGAGAATCGTCGAAATATCGACTTACACCAAATGAAAAATTTTTGCGATATTCTTGTTCCCCACACTCCAAACTTCTCGTATATAGCTTTTGCAGCGAATTTGGAGCAACGTTTGTTAGGATAATATATTTCCTGTCCAGGGAGCTGAGAATCCTCGAAAAATCGACTTACGCGAAATGAAAAATTTTTGTGATATTCTTCTTCCCCACGCTCCAAACTGCTCGTATATAGCATTTGCTGCGAATTTGGAGCAACTTTTATTATATGTATATTTCGTGACCAGGGAGCCGAGAATCGTCGAAATATCAACTTACACGAAATGAAATATTTTTGTGATATTCTTGTTCCCCACGCTCCAAACTGTTCGTAAATAGCATTTGAGGCGAATTTGGTGCAACTTTTGTTACATGTATATTTCTTGACCAGGGAGCCGAGAATCGTCGAAATATCGACTTACACGAAATGAAATATTTTTGTGATATTCTTGTTCCCCACGCTCCAAACTGCTCGTAAATAGCATTTGAGGCGAATTTGGTGCAACTTTTGTTACATGTATATTTCTTGACCAGGGAGCCGAGAATCGTCGAAATATCGACTTACACGAAATGAAATATTTTTGTGATATTCTTGTTCCCCACGCTCCAAACTGCTCGTAAATAGCATTTGAGGCGAATTTGGTGCAACTTTTGTTACATGTATATTTCTTGACCAGGGAGCCGAGAATCGTCGAAATATCGACTTACACGTAATGAAACATTTTTGTGATATTCCTACTCCCCAGGCTCCAAACTGCTCGTAAATAGCATTTGCAGCGAATTTGGAGCAACTTTTGTTATATGTATATTTCGTTACCAGGGAGCCGAGAATCGTCGAAATATCGACTTACACGAAATGAAATATTTTTGTGATATTCTTGTTTACCTTACTCCAAACTGAAATATTTTTGTGATATTCTTGTTCACCACGCTCCAAACTGCTCGTAAATAGCATTTGAAGCGAATTTGGGGCAACTTTTGTTATATGCATTTTTTGTGACCAGGGAGCCGAGAATCGTCGAAATATCGACTTACACGTAATGAAACATTTTTATGATATTCTTGTTCCCCGCGTTCCAAACTGCTCGTAAATAGCATTTGCAGCAAATTTGGAGCAACTTTTGATATATGTATTTTCGTGTCCAGGGAGCCGAGAATCGTCAAAATATCGACTTACACGAAATGAAAAATTTTTGTGATATTCTTGTTCCCCACACTCCAAACTTGTCGTATATAGCTTTTGTAGCGAATTTGGAGCAACTTTTGTTATATGTATATTTTGTGACCAGGGAGCCGAGAATCGTCGAAATATCAACTTACACGAAATGAAATATTTTTGTGATATTCTTGTTCCCCACGCTCCAAACTGTTCGTAAATAGCATTTGAGGCGAATTTGGAGCAACGTTTGGTATATGTATATTTCATGACCAGGGAGCTGAGAATCGGCGAAATATCGACTTACACGAAATGAAATATTTTTGTGATATTCTTGTTTACCTTACTCCAAACTGCTCTGATATAGCTTTTGCAGCGAATTTGGAGCAAGTTTTGTTCAGAGTATATTTAGTGTCCAAGGAGCCGAGAATCGTCGAAATATCGACTTACACGATATGAAAAATTTTTGTGATATTCTTGTTCCCCACGCCCCAAACTGCTCTTATATAGCTTTTGCAGTGAATTTGGAACAACTTTTGTTATATGTATTTTTCGTGTCCAGGGAGCCGAGAATCGTCAAAATATCGACTTACACGAAATGAAATATTTTTGTGATATTCTTGTTTACCTTACTCCAAACTACCCTTATATACCTTTTGCAGCGAATTTGGAGCAACTTTTGTTCAGAGTATATTTAGTGTCCAGGGAGCCGAGAATCGTCGAAATATCGACTTACACCAAATGAAAAATTTTTGCGATATTCTTGTTCCCCACACTCCAAACTTCTCGTATATAGCTTTTGCAGCGAATTTGGAGCAACGTTTATTAGGAATATATATTTCCTGTCCAGGGAGCTGAGAATCCTCGAAAAATCGACTTACGCGAAATGAAAAATTTTTGTGATATTCTTCTTCCCCACGCTCCAAACTGCTCGTATATAGCATTTGCTGTGAATTTGGAGCAACTTTTATTATATGTATATTTCGTGACCAGGGAGCCGAGAATCGTCGAAATATCAACTTACACGAAATGAAATATTTTTGTGATATTCTTGTTCCCCACGCTCCAAACTGTTCGTAAATAGCATTTGAGGCGAATTTGGTGCAACTTTTGTTACATGTATATTTCTTGACCAGGGAGCCGAGAATCGTCGAAATATCGACTTACACGAAATGAAATATTTTTGTGATATTCTTGTTCCCCACGCTCCAAACTGCTCGTAAATAGCATTTGAGGCGAATTTGGTGCAACTTTTGTTACATGTATATTTCTTGACCAGGGAGCCGAGAATCGTCGAAATATCGACTTACACGAAATGAAATATTTTTGTGATATTCTTGTTCCCCACGCTCCAAACTGCTCGTAAATAGCATTTGAGGCGAATTTGGTGCAACTTTTGTTACATGTATATTTCTTGACCAGGGAGCCGAGAATCGTCGAAATATCGACTTACACGTAATGAAACATTTTTGTGATATTCCTACTCCCCAGGCTCCAAACTGCTCGTAAATAGCATTTGCAGCGAATTTGGAGCAACTTTTGTTATATGTATATTTCGTTACCAGGGAGCCGAGAATCGTCGAAATATCGACTTACACGAAATGAAATATTTTTGTGATATTCTTGTTTACCTTACTCCAAACTGAAATATTTTTGTGATATTCTTGTTCACCACGCTCCAAACTGCTCGTAAATAGCATTTGAAGCGAATTTGGGGCAACTTTTGTTATATGCATTTTTTGTGACCAGGGAGCCGAGAATCGTCGAAATATCGACTTACACGTAATGAAACATTTTTATGATATTCTTGTTCCCCGCGTTCCAAACTGCTCGTAAATAGCATTTGCAGCAAATTTGGAGCAACTTTTGATATATGTATTTTCGTGTCCAGGGAGCCGAGAATCGTCAAAATATCGACTTACACGAAATGAAAAATTTTTGTGATATTCTTGTTCCCCACACTCCAAACTTGTCGTATATAGCTTTTGTAGCGAATTTGGAGCAACTTTTGTTATATGTATATTTTGTGACCAGGGAGCCGAGAATCGTCGAAATATCAACTTACACGAAATGAAATATTTTTGTGATATTCTTGTTCCCCACGCTCCAAACTGTTCGTAAATAGCATTTGAGGCGAATTTGGAGCAACGTTTGGTATATGTATATTTCATGACCAGGGAGCTGAGAATCGGCGAAATATCGACTTACACGAAATGAAATATTTTTGTGATATTCTTGTTTACCTTACTCCAAACTGCTCTGATATAGCTTTTGCAGCGAATTTGGAGCAAGTTTTGTTCAGAGTATATTTAGTGTCCAAGGAGCCGAGAATCGTCGAAATATCGACTTACACGATATGAAAAATTTTTGTGATATTCTTGTTCCCCACGCCCCAAACTGCTCTTATATAGCTTTTGCAGTGAATTTGGAACAACTTTTGTTATATGTATTTTTCGTGTCCAGGGAGCCGAGAATCGTCAAAATATCGACTTACACGAAATGAAATATTTTTGTGATATTCTTGTTTACCTTACTCCAAACTACCCTTATATACCTTTTGCAGCGAATTTGGAGCAACTTTTGTTCAGAGTATATTTAGTGTCCAGGGAGCCGAGAATCGTCGAAATATCGACTTACACCAAATGAAAAATTTTTGCGATATTCTTGTTCCCCACACTCCAAACTTCTCGTATATAGCTTTTGCAGCGAATTTGGAGCAACGTTTATTAGGAATATATATTTCCTGTCCAGGGAGCTGAGAATCCTCGAAAAATCGACTTACGCGAAATGAAAAATTTTTGTGATATTCTTCTTCCCCACGCTCCAAACTGCTCGTATATAGCATTTGCTGTGAATTTGGAGCAACTTTTATTATATGTATATTTCGTGACCAGGGAGCCGAGAATCGTCGAAATATCAACTTACACGAAATGAAATATTTTTGTGATATTCTTGTTCCCCACGCTCCAAACTGTTCGTAAATAGCATTTGAGGCGAATTTGGTGCAACTTTTGTTACATGTATATTTCTTGACCAGGGAGCCGAGAATCGTCGAAATATCGACTTACACGAAATGAAATATTTTTGTGATATTCTTGTTCCCCACACTCCAAACTTGTCGTATATAGCTTTTGTAGCGAATTTGGAGCAACTTTTGTTATATGTATATTTTGTGACCAGGGAGCCGAGAATCGTCGAAATATCAACTTACACGAAATGAAATATTTTTGTGATATTCTTGTTCCCCACGCTCCAAACTGTTCGTAAATAGCATTTGAGGCGAATTTGGTGCAACTTTTGTTACATGTATATTTCTTGACCAGGGAGCCGAGAATCGTCGAAATATCGACTTACACGAAATGAAATATTTTTGTGATATTCTTGTTCCCCACGCTCCAAACTGCTCGTAAATAGCATTTGAGGCGAATTTGGTGCAACTTTTGTTACATGTATATTTCTTGACCAGGGAGCCGAGAATCGTCGAAATATCGACTTACACGAAATGAAATATTTTTGTGATATCCTTGTTCCCCACGCTCCAAACTGCTCGTAAATAGCATTTGAGGCGAATTTGGTGCAACTTTTGTTACATGTATATTTCTTGACCAGGGAGCCGAGAATCGTCGAAATATCGACTTACACGTAATGAAACATTTTTGTGATATTCCTACTCCCCAGGCTCCAAACTGCTCGTAAATAGCATTTGCAGCGAATTTGGAGCAACTTTTGTTATATGTATATTTCGTTACCAGGGAGCCGAGAATCGTCGAAATATCGACTTACACGAAATGAAATATTTTTGTGATATTCTTGTTTACCTTACTCCAAACTGAAATATTTTTGTGATATTCTTGTTCACCACGCTCCAAACTGCTCGTAAATAGCATTTGAAGCGAATTTGGGGCAACTTTTGTTATATGCATTTTTTGTGACCAGGGAGCCGAGAATCGTCGAAATATCGACTTACACGTAATGAAACATTTTTATGATATTCTTGTTCCCCGCGTTCCAAACTGCTCGTAAATAGCATTTGCAGCAAATTTGGAGCAACTTTTGATATATGTATTTTCGTGTCCAGGGAGCCGAGAATCGTCAAAATATCGACTTACACGAAATGAAAAATTTTTGTGATATTCTTGTTCCCCACACTCCAAACTTGTCGTATATAGCTTTTGCAGCGAATTTGGAGCAACTTTTGTTATATGTATATTTTGTGACCAGGGAGCCGAGAATCGTCGAAATATCAACTTACACGAAATGAAATATTTTTGTGATATTCTTGTTCCCCACGCTCCAAACTGTTCGTAAATAGCATTTGAGGCGAATTTGGAGCAACGTTTGGTATATGTATATTTCATGACCAGGGAGCTGAGAATCGGCGAAATATCGACATACACGAAATGAAATATTTTTGTGATATTCTTGTTTACCTTACTCCAAACTGCTCTGATATAGCTTTTGCAGCGAATTTGGAGCAAGTTTTGTTCAGAGTATATTTAGTGTCCAAGGAGCCGAGAATCGTCGAAATATCGACTTACACGAAATGAAAAATTTTTGCGATATTCTTGTTCCCCACGCCCCAAACTGCTCTTATATAGCTTTTGCAGTGAATTTGGAACAACTTTTGTTATATGTATTTTTCGTGTCCAGGGAGCCGAGAATCGTCAAAATATCGACTTACACGAAATGAAATATTTTTGTGATATTCTTGTTTACCTTACTCCAAACTGAAATATTTTTGTGATATTCTTGTTCACCACGCTCCAAACTGCTCGTAAATAGCATTTGAAGCGAATTTGGGGCAACTTTTGTTATATGTATTTTTTGTGACCAGGGAGCCGAGAATCGTCGAAATATCGACTTACACGTAATGAAACATTTTTATGATATTCTTGTTCCCCGCGTTCCAAACTGCTCGTAAATAGCATTTGCAGCAAATTTGGAGCAACTTTTGATATATGTATTTTCGTGTCCAGGGAGCCGAGAATCGTCAAAATATCGACTTACACGAAATGAAAAATTTTTGTGATATTCTTGTTCCCCACACTCCAAACTTGTCGTATATAGCTTTTGCATCGAATTTGGAGCAACTTTTGTTATATGTATATTTTGTGACCAGGGAGCCGAGAATCGTCGAAATATCAACTTACACGAAATGAAATATTTTTGTGATATTCTTGTTCCCCACGCTCCAAACTGTTCGTAAATAGCATTTGAGGCGAATTTGGAGCAACGTTTGGTATATGTATATTTCATGACCAGGGAGCTGAGAATCGGCGAAATATCGACTTACACGAAATGAAATATTTTTGTGATATTCTTGTTTACCTTACTCCAAACTGCTCTGATATAGCTTTTGCAGCGAATTTGGAGCAAGTTTTGTTCAGAGTATATTTAGTGTCCAAGGAGCCGAGAATCGTCGAAATATCGACTTACACGAAATGAAAAATTTTTGCGATATTCTTGTTCCCCACGCCCCAAACTGCTCTTATATAGCTTTTGCAGTGAATTTGGAACAACTTTTGTTATATGTATTTTTCGTGTCCAGGGAGCCGAGAATCGTCAAAATATCGACTTACACGAAATGAAATATTTTTGTGATATTCTTGTTTACCTTACTCCAAACTACCCTTATATACCTTTTGCAGCGAATTTGGAGCAACTTTTGTTCAGAGTATATTTAGTGTCCAGGGAGCCGAGAATCGTCGAAATATCGACTTACACCAAATGAAAAATTTTTGCGATATTCTTGTTCCCCACACTCCAAACTTCTCGTATATAGCTTTTGCAGCGAATTTGGAGCAACGTTTGTTAGGATAATATATTTCCTGTCCAGGGAGCTGAGAATCCTCGAAAAATCGACTTACGCGAAATGAAAAATTTTTGTGATATTCTTCTTCCCCACGCTCCAAACTGCTCGTATATAGCATTTGCTGCGAATTTGGAGCAACTTTTATTATATGTATATTTCGTGACCAGGGAGCCGAGAATCGTCGAAATATCAACTTACACGAAATGAAATATTTTTGTGATATTCTTGTTCCCCACGCTCCAAACTGTTCGTAAATAGCATTTGAGGCGAATTTGGTGCAACTTTTGTTACATGTATATTTCTTGACCAGGGAGCCGAGAATCGTCGAAATATCGACTTACACGAAATGAAATATTTTTGTGATATTCTTGTTCCCCACGCTCCAAACTGCTCGTAAATAGCATTTGAGGCGAATTTGGTGCAACTTTTGTTACATGTATATTTCTTGACCAGGGAGCCGAGAATCGTCGAAATATCGACTTACACGAAATGAAATATTTTTGTGATATTCTTGTTCCCCACGCTCCAAACTGCTCGTAAATAGCATTTGAGGCGAATTTGGTGCAACTTTTGTTACATGTATATTTCTTGACCAGGGAGCCGAGAATCGTCGAAATATCGACTTACACGTAATGAAACATTTTTGTGATATTCCTACTCCCCAGGCTCCAAACTGCTCGTAAATAGCATTTGCAGCGAATTTGGAGCAACTTTTGTTATATGTATATTTCGTTACCAGGGAGCCGAGAATCGTCGAAATATCGACTTACACGAAATGAAATATTTTTGTGATATTCTTGTTTACCTTACTCCAAACTGAAATATTTTTGTGATATTCTTGTTCACCACGCTCCAAACTGCTCGTAAATAGCATTTGAAGCGAATTTGGGGCAACTTTTGTTATATGCATTTTTTGTGACCAGGGAGCCGAGAATCGTCGAAATATCGACTTACACGTAATGAAACATTTTTATGATATTCTTGTTCCCCGCGTTCCAAACTGCTCGTAAATAGCATTTGCAGCAAATTTGGAGCAACTTTTGATATATGTATTTTCGTGTCCAGGGAGCCGAGAATCGTCAAAATATCGACTTACACGAAATGAAAAATTTTTGTGATATTCTTGTTCCCCACACTCCAAACTTGTCGTATATAGCTTTTGCAGCGAATTTGGAGCAACTTTTGTTATATGTATATTTTGTGACCAGGGAGCCGAGAATCGTCGAAATATCAACTTACACGAAATGAAATATTTTTGTGATATTCTTGTTCCCCACGCTCCAAACTGTTCGTAAATAGCATTTGAGGCGAATTTGGAGCAACGTTTGGTATATGTATATTTCATGACCAGGGAGCTGAGAATCGGCGAAATATCGACTTACACGAAATGAAATATTTTTGTGATATTCTTGTTTACCTTACTCCAAACTGCTCTGATATAGCTTTTGCAGCGAATTTGGAGCAAGTTTTGTTCAGAGTATATTTAGTGTCCAAGGAGCCGAGAATCGTCGAAATATCGACTTACACGATATGAAAAATTTTTGTGATATTCTTGTTCCCCACGCCCCAAACTGCTCTTATATAGCTTTTGCAGTGAATTTGGAACAACTTTTGTTATATGTATTTTTCGTGTCCAGGGAGCCGAGAATCGTCAAAATATCGACTTACACGAAATGAAATATTTTTGTGATATTCTTGTTTACCTTACTCCAAACTACCCTTATATACCTTTTGCAGCGAATTTGGAGCAACTTTTGTTCAGAGTATATTTAGTGTCCAGGGAGCCGAGAATCGTCGAAATATCGACTTACACGAAATGAAATATTTTTGTGATATTCTTGTTCCCCACGCTCCAAACTGCTCGTAAATAGCATTTGAGGCGAATTTGGTGCAACTTTTGTTACATGTATATTTCTTGACCAGGGAGCCGAGAATCGTCGAAATATCGACTTACACGAAATGAAATATTTTTGTGATATTCTTGTTCCCCACGCTCCAAACTGCTCGTAAATAGCATTTGAGGCGAGTTTGGTGCAACTTTTGTTACATGTATATTTCTTGACCAGGGAGCCGAGAATCGTCGAAATATCGACTTACACGTAATGAAACATTTTTGTGATATTCCTACTCCCCAGGCTCCAAACTGCTCGTAAATAGCATTTGCAGCGAATTTGGAGCAACTTTTGTTATATGTATATTTCGTTACCAGGGAGCCGAGAATCGTCGAAATATCGACTTACACGAAATGAAATATTTTTGTGATATTCTTGTTTACCTTACTCCAAACTGAAATATTTTTGTGATATTCTTGTTCACCACGCTCCAAACTGCTCGTAAATAGCATTTGAAGCGAATTTGGGGCAACTTTTGTTATATGCATTTTTTGTGACCAGGGAGCCGAGAATCGTCGAAATATCGACTTACACGTAATGAAACATTTTTATGATATTCTTGTTCCCCGCGTTCCAAACTGCTCGTAAATAGCATTTGCAGCAAATTTGGAGCAACTTTTGATATATGTATTTTCGTGTCCAGGGAGCCGAGAATCGTCAAAATATCGACTTACACGAAATGAAAAATTTTTGTGATATTCTTGTTCCCCACACTCCAAACTTGTCGTATATAGCTTTTGCAGCGAATTTGGAGCAACTTTTGTTATATGTATATTTTGTGACCAGGGAGCCGAGAATCGTCGAAATATCAACTTACACGAAATGAAATATTTTTGTGATATTCTTGTTCCCCACGCTCCAAACTGTTCGTAAATAGCATTTGAGGCGAATTTGGAGCAACGTTTGGTATATGTATATTTCATGACCAGGGAGCTGAGAATCGGCGAAATATCGACATACACGAAATGAAATATTTTTGTGATATTCTTGTTTACCTTACTCCAAACTGCTCTGATATAGCTTTTGCAGCGAATTTGGAGCAAGTTTTGTTCAGAGTATATTTAGTGTCCAAGGAGCCGAGAATCGTCGAAATATCGACTTACACGAAATGAAAAATTTTTGCGATATTCTTGTTCCCCACGCCCCAAACTGCTCTTATATAGCTTTTGCAGTGAATTTGGAACAACTTTTGTTATATGTATTTTTCGTGTCCAGGGAGCCGAGAATCGTCAAAATATCGACTTACACGAAATGAAATATTTTTGTGATATTCTTGTTTACCTTACTCCAAACTGAAATATTTTTGTGATATTCTTGTTCACCACGCTCCAAACTGCTCGTAAATAGCATTTGAAGCGAATTTGGGGCAACTTTTGTTATATGTATTTTTTGTGACCAGGGAGCCGAGAATCGTCGAAATATCGACTTACACGTAATGAAACATTTTTATGATATTCTTGTTCCCCGCGTTCCAAACTGCTCGTAAATAGCATTTGCAGCAAATTTGGAGCAACTTTTGATATATGTATTTTCGTGTCCAGGGAGCCGAGAATCGTCAAAATATCGACTTACACGAAATGAAAAATTTTTGTGATATTCTTGTTCCCCACACTCCAAACTTGTCGTATATAGCTTTTGCATCGAATTTGGAGCAACTTTTGTTATATGTATATTTTGGGACCAGGGAGCCGAGAATCGTCGAAATATCAACTTACACGAAATGAAATATTTTTGTGATATTCTTGTTCCCCACGCTCCAAACTGTTCGTAAATAGCATTTGAGGCGAATTTGGAGCAACGTTTGGTATATGTATATTTCATGACCAGGGAGCTGAGAATCGGCGAAATATCGACTTACACGAAATGAAATATTTTTGTGATATTCTTGTTTACCTTACTCCAAACTGCTCTGATATAGCTTTTGCAGCGAATTTGGAGCAAGTTTTGTTCAGAGTATATTTAGTGTCCAAGGAGCCGAGAATCGTCGAAATATCGACTTACACGAAATGAAAAATTTTTGCGATATTCTTGTTCCCCACGCCCCAAACTGCTCTTATATAGCTTTTGCAGTGAATTTGGAACAACTTTTGTTATATGTATTTTTCGTGTCCAGGGAGCCGAGAATCGTCAAAATATCGACTTACACGAAATGAAATATTTTTGTGATATTCTTGTTTACCTTACTCCAAACTACCCTTATATACCTTTTGCAGCGAATTTGGAGCAACTTTTGTTCAGAGTATATTTAGTGTCCAGGGAGCCGAGAATCGTCGAAATATCGACTTACACCAAATGAAAAATTTTTGCGATATTCTTGTTCCCCACACTCCAAACTTCTCGTATATTGCTTTTGCAGCGAATTTGGAGCAACGTTTGTTAGGATAATATATTTCCTGTCCAGGGAGCTGAGAATCCTCGAAAAATCGACTTACGCGAAATGAAAAATTTTTGTGATATTCTTCTTCCCCACGCTCCAAACTGCTCGTATATAGCATTTGCTGCGAATTTGGAGCAACTTTTATTATATGTATATTTCGTGACCAGGGAGCCGAGAATCGTCGAAATATCAACTTACACGAAATGAAATATTTTTGTGATATTCTTGTTCCCCACGCTCCAAACTGTTCGTAAATAGCATTTGAGGCGAATTTGGTGCAACTTTTGTTACATGTATATTTCTTGACCAGGGAGCCGAGAATCGTCGAAATATCGACTTACACGAAATGAAATATTTTTGTGATATTCTTGTTCCCCACGCTCCAAACTGCTCGTAAATAGCATTTGAGGCGAATTTGGTGCAACTTTTGTTACATGTATATTTCTTGACCAGGGAGCCGAGAATCGTCGAAATATCGACTTACACGTAATGAAACATTTTTGTGATATTCCTACTCCCCAGGCTCCAAATGGTCGTAAATAGCATTTGCAGCGAATTTGGAGCAACTTTTGTTATATGTATATTTCGTTACCAGGGAGCCGAGAATCGTCGAAATATCGACTTACACGAAATGAAATATTTTTGTGATATTCTTGTTTACCTTACTCCAAACTGAAATATTTTTGTGATATTCTTGTTCACCACGCTCCAAACTGCTCGTAAATAGCATTTGAAGCGAATTTGGGGCAACTTTTGTTATATGTATTTTTTGTGACCAGGGAGCCGAGAATCGTCGAAATATCGACTTACACGTAATGAAACATTTTTATGATATTCTTGTTCCCCGCGTTCCAAACTGCTCGTAAGTAGCATTTGCAGCAAATTTGGAATAACTTTTGATATATGTATTTTCGTGTCCAGGGAGCCGAGAATCGTCAAAATATCGACTTACACGAAATGAAAAATTTTTGTGATATTATTGTTCCCCACACTCCAAACTTGTCGTATATAGCTTTTGCAGCGAATTTGGAGCAACTTTTGTTATATGTATATTTTGTGACCAGGGAGCCGAGAATCGTCGAAATATCGACTTACACGAAATGAAATATTTTTGTGATATTCTTGTTCCCCACGCTCCAAACTGTTCGTAAATAGCATTTGAGGCGAATTTGGAGCAACGTTTGGTATATGTATATTTCATGACCAGGGAGCTGAGAATCGGCGAAATATCGACATACACGAAATGAAATATTTTTGTGATATTCTTGTTTACCTTACTCCAAACTGCTCTGATATAGCTTTTGCAGCGAATTTGGAGCAAGTTTTGTTCAGAGTATATTTAGTGTCCAAGGAGCCGAGAATCGTCGAAATATCGACTTACACCAAATGAAAAATTTTTGCGATATTCTTGTTCCCCACACTCCAAACTTCTCGTATATAGCTTTTGCAGCGAATTTGGAACAACTTTTGTTATATGTATTTTTCGTGTCCAGGGATCCGAGAATCGTCAAAATATCGACTTACACGAAATGAAATATTTTTGTGATATTCTTGTTTACCTTACTCCAAACTACCCTTATATACCTTTTGCAGCGAATTTGGAGCAACTTTTGTTCAGAGTATATTTAGTGTCCAGGGAGCCGAGAATCGTCGAAATATCGACTTACACCAAATGAAAAATTTTTGCGATATTCTTGTTCCCCACACTCCAAACTTCTCGTATATAGCTTTTGCAGCGAATTTGGAGCAACGTTTGTTAGGAATATATATTTCCTGTCCAGGGAGCTGAGAATCATCGAAAAATCGACTTACGCGAAATGAAAAATTTTTGTGATATTCTTCTTCCCCACGCTCCAAACTGCTCGTATATAGCATTTGCTGCGAATTTGGAGCAACTTTTATTATATGTATATTTCGTGACCAGGGAGCCGAGAATCGTCGAAATATCAACTTACACGAAATGAAATATTTTTGTGATATTCTTGTTCCCCACGCTCCAAACTGTTCGTAAATAGCATTTGAGGCGAATTTGGTGCAACTTTTGTTACATGTATATTTCTTGACCAGGGAGCCGAGAATCGTCGAAATATCGACTTACACGAAATGAAATATTTTTGTGATATTCTTGTTCCCCACGCTCCAAACTGCTCGTAAATAGCATTTGAGGCGAATTTGGTGCAACTTTTGTTACATGTATATTTCTTGACCAGGGAGCCGAGAATCGTCGAAATATCGACTTACACGAAATGAAATATTTTTGTGATATTCTTGTTCCCCACGCTCCAAACTGCTCGTAAATAGCATTTGAGGCGAATTTGGTGCAACTTTTGTTACATGTATATTTCTTGACCAGGGAGCCGAGAATCGTCGAAATATCGACTTACACGTAATGAAACATTTTTGTGATATTCCTACTCCCCAGGCTCCAAACTGCTCGTAAATAGCATTTGCAGCGAATTTGGAGCAACTTTTGTTATATGTATATTTCGTTACCAGGGAGCCGAGAATCGTCGAAATATCGACTTACACGAAATGAAATATTTTTGTGATATTCTTGTTTACCTTACTCCAAACTGAAATATTTTTGTGATATTCTTGTTCACCACGCTCCAAACTGCTCGTAAATAGCATTTGAAGCGAATTTGGGGCAACTTTTGTTATATGCATTTTTTGTGACCAGGGAGCCGAGAATCGTCGAAATATCGACTTACACGTAATGAAACATTTTTATGATATTCTTGTTCCCCGCGTTCCAAACTGCTCGTAAATAGCATTTGCAGCAAATTTGGAGCAACTTTTGATATATGTATTTTCGTGTCCAGGGAGCCGAGAATCGTCAAAATATCGACTTACACGAAATGAAAAATTTTTGTGATATTCTTGTTCCCCACACTCCAAACTTGTCGTATATAGCTTTTGCAGCGAATTTGGAGCAACTTTTGTTATATGTATATTTTGTGACCAGGGAGCCGAGAATCGTCGAAATATCAACTTACACGAAATGAAATATTTTTGTGATATTCTTGTTCCCCACGCTCCAAACTGTTCGTAAATAGCATTTGAGGCGAATTTGGAGCAACGTTTGGTATATGTATATTTCATGACCAGGGAGCTGAGAATCGGCGAAATATCGACTTACACGAAATGAAATATTTTTGTGATATTCTTGTTTACCTTACTCCAAACTGCTCTGATATAGCTTTTGCAGCGAATTTGGAGCAAGTTTTGTTCAGAGTATATTTAGTGTCCAAGGAGCCGAGAATCGTCGAAATATCGACTTACACGATATGAAAAATTTTTGTGATATTCTTGTTCCCCACGCCCCAAACTGCTCTTATATAGCTTTTGCAGTGAATTTGGAACAACTTTTGTTATATGTATTTTTCGTGTCCAGGGAGCCGAGAATCGTCAAAATATCGACTTACACGAAATGAAATATTTTTGTGATATTCTTGTTTACCTTACTCCAAACTACCCTTATATACCTTTTGCAGCGAATTTGGAGCAACTTTTGTTCAGAGTATATTTAGTGTCCAGGGAGCCGAGAATCGTCGAAATATCGACTTACACGAAATGAAATATTTTTGTGATATTCTTGTTCCCCACGCTCCAAACTGCTCGTAAATAGCATTTGAGGCGAATTTGGTGCAACTTTTGTTACATGTATATTTCTTGACCAGGGAGCCGAGAATCGTCGAAATATCGACTTACACGAAATGAAATATTTTTGTGATATTCTTGTTCCCCACGCTCCAAACTGCTCGTAAATAGCATTTGAGGCGAGTTTGGTGCAACTTTTGTTACATGTATATTTCTTGACCAGGGAGCCGAGAATCGTCGAAATATCGACTTACACGTAATGAAACATTTTTGTGATATTCCTACTCCCCAGGCTCCAAACTGCTCGTAAATAGCATTTGCAGCGAATTTGGAGCAACTTTTGTTATATGTATATTTCGTTACCAGGGAGCCGAGAATCGTCGAAATATCGACTTACACGAAATGAAATATTTTTGTGATATTCTTGTTTACCTTACTCCAAACTGAAATATTTTTGTGATATTCTTGTTCACCACGCTCCAAACTGCTCGTAAATAGCATTTGAAGCGAATTTGGGGCAACTTTTGTTATATGCATTTTTTGTGACCAGGGAGCCGAGAATCGTCGAAATATCGACTTACACGTAATGAAACATTTTTATGATATTCTTGTTCCCCGCGTTCCAAACTGCTCGTAAATAGCATTTGCAGCAAATTTGGAGCAACTTTTGATATATGTATTTTCGTGTCCAGGGAGCCGAGAATCGTCAAAATATCGACTTACACGAAATGAAAAATTTTTGTGATATTCTTGTTCCCCACACTCCAAACTTGTCGTATATAGCTTTTGCAGCGAATTTGGAGCAACTTTTGTTATATGTATATTTTGTGACCAGGGAGCCGAGAATCGTCGAAATATCAACTTACACGAAATGAAATATTTTTGTGATATTCTTGTTCCCCACGCTCCAAACTGTTCGTAAATAGCATTTGAGGCGAATTTGGAGCAACGTTTGGTATATGTATATTTCATGACCAGGGAGCTGAGAATCGGCGAAATATCGACATACACGAAATGAAATATTTTTGTGATATTCTTGTTTACCTTACTCCAAACTGCTCTGATATAGCTTTTGCAGCGAATTTGGAGCAAGTTTTGTTCAGAGTATATTTAGTGTCCAAGGAGCCGAGAATCGTCGAAATATCGACTTACACGAAATGAAAAATTTTTGCGATATTCTTGTTCCCCACGCCCCAAACTGCTCTTATATAGCTTTTGCAGTGAATTTGGAACAACTTTTGTTATATGTATTTTTCGTGTCCAGGGAGCCGAGAATCGTCAAAATATCGACTTACACGAAATGAAATATTTTTGTGATATTCTTGTTTACCTTACTCCAAACTGAAATATTTTTGTGATATTCTTGTTCACCACGCTCCAAACTGCTCGTAAATAGCATTTGAAGCGAATTTGGGGCAACTTTTGTTATATGTATTTTTTGTGACCAGGGAGCCGAGAATCGTCGAAATATCGACTTACACGTAATGAAACATTTTTATGATATTCTTGTTCCCCGCGTTCCAAACTGCTCGTAAATAGCATTTGCAGCAAATTTGGAGCAACTTTTGATATATGTATTTTCGTGTCCAGGGAGCCGAGAATCGTCAAAATATCGACTTACACGAAATGAAAAATTTTTGTGATATTCTTGTTCCCCACACTCCAAACTTGTCGTATATAGCTTTTGCATCGAATTTGGAGCAACTTTTGTTATATGTATATTTTGGGACCAGGGAGCCGAGAATCGTCGAAATATCAACTTACACGAAATGAAATATTTTTGTGATATTCTTGTTCCCCACGCTCCAAACTGTTCGTAAATAGCATTTGAGGCGAATTTGGAGCAACGTTTGGTATATGTATATTTCATGACCAGGGAGCTGAGAATCGGCGAAATATCGACTTACACGAAATGAAATATTTTTGTGATATTCTTGTTTACCTTACTCCAAACTGCTCTGATATAGCTTTTGCAGCGAATTTGGAGCAAGTTTTGTTCAGAGTATATTTAGTGTCCAAGGAGCCGAGAATCGTCGAAATATCGACTTACACGAAATGAAAAATTTTTGCGATATTCTTGTTCCCCACGCCCCAAACTGCTCTTATATAGCTTTTGCAGTGAATTTGGAACAACTTTTGTTATATGTATTTTTCGTGTCCAGGGAGCCGAGAATCGTCAAAATATCGACTTACACGAAATGAAATATTTTTGTGATATTCTTGTTTACCTTACTCCAAACTACCCTTATATACCTTTTGCAGCGAATTTGGAGCAACTTTTGTTCAGAGTATATTTAGTGTCCAGGGAGCCGAGAATCGTCGAAATATCGACTTACACCAAATGAAAAATTTTTGCGATATTCTTGTTCCCCACACTCCAAACTTCTCGTATATTGCTTTTGCAGCGAATTTGGAGCAACGTTTGTTAGGATAATATATTTCCTGTCCAGGGAGCTGAGAATCCTCGAAAAATCGACTTACGCGAAATGAAAAATTTTTGTGATATTCTTCTTCCCCACGCTGCAAACTGCTCGTATATAGCATTTGCTGCGAATTTGGAGCAACTTTTATTATATGTATATTTCGTGACCAGGGAGCCGAGAATCGTCGAAATATCAACTTACACGAAATGAAATATTTTTGTGATATTCTTGTTCCCCACGCTCCAAACTGTTCGTAAATAGCATTTGAGGCGAATTTGGTGCAACTTTTGTTACATGTATATTTCTTGACCAGGGAGCCGAGAATCGTCGAAATATCGACTTACACGAAATGAAATATTTTTGTGATATTCTTGTTCCCCACGCTCCAAACTGCTCGTAAATAGCATTTGAGGCGAATTTGGTGCAACTTTTGTTACATGTATATTTCTTGACCAGGGAGCCGAGAATCGTCGAAATATCGACTTACACGAAATGAAATATTTTTGTGATATTCTTGTTCCCCACGCTCCAAACTGCTCGTAAATAGCATTTGAGGCGAATTTGGTGCAACTTTTGTTACATGTATATTTCTTGACCAGGGAGCCGAGAATCGTCGAAATATCGACTTACACGTAATGAAACATTTTTGTGATATTCCTACTCCCCAGGCTCCAAACTGCTCGTAAATAGCATTTGCAGCGAATTTGGAGCAACTTTTGTTATATGTATATTTCGTTACCAGGGAGCCGAGAATCGTCGAAATATCGACTTACACGAAATGAAATATTTTTGTGATATTCTTGTTTACCTTACTCCAAACTGAAATATTTTTGTGATATTCTTGTTCACCACGCTCCAAACTGCTCGTAAATAGCATTTGAAGCGAATTTGGGGCAACTTTTGTTATATGCATTTTTTGTGACCAGGGAGCCGAGAATCGTCGAAATATCGACTTACACGTAATGAAACATTTTTATGATATTCTTGTTCCCCGCGTTCCAAACTGCTCGTAAATAGCATTTGCAGCAAATTTGGAGCAACTTTTGATATATGTATTTTCGTGTCCAGGGAGCCGAGAATCGTCAAAATATCGACTTACACGAAATGAAAAATTTTTGTGATATTCTTGTTCCCCACACTCCAAACTTGTCGTATATAGCTTTTGCAGCGAATTTGGAGCAACTTTTGTTATATGTATATTTTGTGACCAGGGAGCCGAGAATCGTCGAAATATCAACTTACACGAAATGAAATATTTTTGTGATATTCTTGTTCCCCACGCTCCAAACTGTTCGTAAATAGCATTTGAGGCGAATTTGGAGCAACGTTTGGTATATGTATATTTCATGACCAGGGAGCTGAGAATCGGCGAAATATCGACTTACACGAAATGAAATATTTTTGTGATATTCTTGTTTACCTTACTCCAAACTGCTCTGATATAGCTTTTGCAGCGAATTTGGAGCAAGTTTTGTTCAGAGTATATTTAGTGTCCAAGGAGCCGAGAATCGTCGAAATATCGACTTACACGATATGAAAAATTTTTGTGATATTCTTGTTCCCCACGCCCCAAACTGCTCTTATATAGCTTTTGCAGTGAATTTGGAACAACTTTTGTTATATGTATTTTTCGTGTCCAGGGAGCCGAGAATCGTCAAAATATCGACTTACACGAAATGAAATATTTTTGTGATATTCTTGTTTACCTTACTCCAAACTACCCTTATATACCTTTTGCAGCGAATTTGGAGCAACTTTTGTTCAGAGTATATTTAGTGTCCAGGGAGCCGAGAATCGTCGAAATATCGACTTACACCAAATGAAAAATTTTTGCGATATTCTTGTTCCGCACACTCCAAACTTCTCGTATATAGCTTTTGCAGCGAATTTGGAGCAACGTTTATTAGGAATATATATTTCCTGTCCAGGGAGCTGAGAATCCTCGAAAAATCGACTTACGCGAAATGAAAAATTTTTGTGATATTCTTCTTCCCCACGCTCCAAACTGCTCGTATATAGCATTTGCTGTGAATTTGGAGCAACTTTTATTATATGTATATTTCGTGACCAGGGAGCCGAGAATCGTCGAAATATCAACTTACACGAAATGAAATATTTTTGTGATATTCTTGTTCCCCACGCTCCAAACTGTTCGTAAATAGCATTTGAGGCGAATTTGGTGCAACTTTTGTTACATGTATATTTCTTGACCAGGGAGCCGAGAATCGTCGAAATATCGACTTACACGAAATGAAATATTTTTGTGATATTCTTGTTCCCCACGCTCCAAACTGCTCGTAAATAGCATTTGAGGCGAATTTGGTGCAACTTTTGTTACATGTATATTTCTTGACCAGGGAGCCGAGAATCGTCGAAATATCGACTTACACGTAATGAAACATTTTTGTGATATTCCTACTCCCCAGGCTCCAAATGGTCGTAAATAGCATTTGCAGCGAATTTGGAGCAACTTTTGTTATATGTATATTTCGTTACCAGGGAGCCGAGAATCGTCGAAATATCGACTTACACGAAATGAAATATTTTTGTGATATTCTTGTTTACCTTACTCCAAACTGAAATATTTTTGTGATATTCTTGTTCACCACGCTCCAAACTGCTCGTAAATAGCATTTGAAGCGAATTTGGGGCAACTTTTGTTATATGTATTTTTTGTGACCAGGGAGCCGAGAATCGTCGAAATATCGACTTACACGTAATGAAACATTTTTATGATATTCTTGTTCCCCGCGTTCCAAACTGCTCGTAAGTAGCATTTGCAGCAAATTTGGAATAACTTTTGATATATGTATTTTCGTGTCCAGGGAGCCGAGAATCGTCAAAATATCGACTTACACGAAATGAAAAATTTTTGTGATATTATTGTTCCCCACACTCCAACTTGTCGTATATAGCTTTTGCAGCGAATTTGGAGCAACTTTTGTTATATGTATATTTTGTGACCAGGGAGCCGAGAATCGTCGAAATATCGACTTACACGAAATGAAATATTTTTGTGATATTCTTGTTCCCCACGCTCCAAACTGTTCGTAAATAGCATTTGAGGCGAATTTGGAGCAACGTTTGGTATATGTATATTTCATGACCAGGGAGCTGAGAATCGGCGAAATATCGACATACACGAAATGAAATATTTTTGTGATATTCTTGTTTACCTTACTCCAAACTGCTCTGATATAGCTTTTGCAGCGAATTTGGAGCAAGTTTTGTTCAGAGTATATTTAGTGTCCAAGGAGCCGAGAATCGTCGAAATATCGACTTACACGAAATGAAAAATTTTTGCGATATTCTTGTTCCCCACGCCCCAAACTGCTCTTATATAGCTTTTGCAGTGAATTTGGAACAACTTTTGTTATATGTATTTTTCGTGTCCAGGGATCCGAGAATCGTCAAAATATCGACTTACACGAAATGAAATATTTTTGTGATATTCTTGTTTACCTTACTCCAAACTACCCTTATATACCTTTTGCAGCGAATTTGGAGCAACTTTTGTTCAGAGTATATTTAGTGTCCAGGGAGCCGAGAATCGTCGAAATATCGACTTACACCAAATGAAAAATTTTTGCGATATTCTTGTTCCCCACACTCCAAACTTCTCGTATATAGCTTTTGCAGCGAATTTGGAGCAACGTTTGTTAGGAATATATATTTCCTGTCCAGGGAGCTGAGAATCATCGAAAAATCGACTTACGCGAAATGAAAAATTTTTGTGATATTCTTCTTCCCCACGCTCCAAACTGCTCGTATATAGCATTTGCTGCGAATTTGGAGCAACTTTTATTATATGTATATTTCGTGACCAGGGAGCCGAGAATCGTCGAAATATCAACTTACACGAAATGAAATATTTTTGTGATATTCTTGTTCCCCACGCTCCAAACTGTTCGTAAATAGCATTTGAGGCGAATTTGGTGCAACTTTTGTTACATGTATATTTCTTGACCAGGGAGCCGAGAATCGTCGAAATATCGACTTACACGAAATGAAATATTTTTGTGATATTCTTGTTCCCCACGCTCCAAACTGCTCGTAAATAGCATTTGAGGCGAATTTGGTGCAACTTTTGTTACATGTATATTTCTTGACCAGGGAGCCGAGAATCGTCGAAATATCGACTTACACGAAATGAAATATTTTTGTGATATTCTTGTTCCCCACGCTCCAAACTGCTCGTAAATAGCATTTGAGGCGAATTTGGTGCAACTTTTGTTACATGTATATTTCTTGACCAGGGAGCCGAGAATCGTCGAAATATCGACTTACACGTAATGAAACATTTTTGTGATATTCCTACTCCCCAGGCTCCAAACTGCTCGTAAATAGCATTTGCAGCGAATTTGGAGCAACTTTTGTTATATGTATATTTCGTTACCAGGGAGCCGAGAATCGTCGAAATATCGACTTACACGTAAAGATACATTTTTATGATATTCTTGTTCCCCGCGCTCCAAACTGCTCGAAAATAGCATTTGAGGCGAATTTGGAGCAAGGTTTGGAATATGTATATTTCATGACCAGGGAGCTGAGAATCGGCGAAATATCGACTTACACGAAATGAAATATTTTTGTGATATTCTTGTTTACCTTACTCCACACTGCTCTTATATAGCTTTTGCAGCGAATTTGGAGCAACCTTTGTTCCGCATATATTTAGTGTCCAGGGAGCCGAGAATCGTCGAAATATCGACTTACACGAAATGAAAAATTTTTGCGATATTCTTGTTCCCCACACTCCAAACTTCTCGTAAATAGCTTTTGCAGCGAATTTGGAACAACTTTTTTATATGTATTTTTCGTGTCCAGGGAGCCGAGAATCGTCGAAATATCGACTTACACGAAATGAAATATTTTTGTGATATTCTTGTTTACCTTACTCCAAACTACCCTTATATAGCTTTTGCAGCGAATTTGGAGCAACTTTTGTTCAGAGTATATTTAGTGTCCAGGGAGCCGAGAATCGTCGAAATATCGACTTACACGAAATGAAAAATTTTTGCGATATTCTTGTTCCCCACACTCCAAACTTCTCGTATATAGCTTTTGCAGCGAATTTGGAGCAACGTTTGTTAGGATAATATATTTCCTGTCCAGGGAGCTGAGAATCCTCGAAAAATCGACTTACGCGAAATGAAACATTTTTATGATATTCTTGGTCCCCACGCTCCAAACTGCTCGTAAATAGCATTTGCAGCGAATTTGGAGTAACTTTTGTTATATGTATATTTCGTTACCAGGGAGCTGAGAATCGTCGAAATATCGACTTACACGAAATGAAATATTTTTGTGATATTCTTGTTTACCTTACTCCAAACTGCTCTTATAGCTTTTGCAGCGAATTTGGAACAACTTTTGTTATATGTATTTTTCGTGTCCAGGGTGCCGAGAATCGTCGAAATATCAACTTACACGAAATGAAATATTTTTGTGATATTCCTACTCCCCAGGCTCCAAACTGCTCGTAAATAGCATTTGCAGCGAATTTGGAGCAACTTTTGTTATATGTATATTTCGTTACCAGGAAGCCGAGAATCGTCGAAATATCGACTTACACGAAATGAAATATTTTTGTGATATTCTTGTTTACCTTACTCCAAACTGAAATATTTTTGTGATATTCTTGTTCACCACGCTCCAAACTGCTCGTAAATAGCATTTGAAGCGAATTTGGGGCAACTTTTGTTATATGTATTTTTTGTGACCAGGGAGCCGAGAATCGTCGAAATATCGACTTACACGTAATGAAACATTTTTATGATATTCTTGTTCCCCGCGTTCCAAACTGCTCGTAAATAGCATTTGCAGCAAATTTGGAGCAACTTTTGATATATGTATTTTCGTGTCCAGGGAGCCGAGAATCGTCAAAATATCGACTTACATGAAATGAAAAATTTTTGTGATATTCTTGTTCCCCACACTCCAAACTTGTCGTATATAGCTTTTGCAGCGAATTTGGAGCAACATTTGTTTGATGTATATTTTGTGACCAGGGAGCCGAGAATCGTCGAAATATCAACTTACACGAAATGAAATATTTTTGTGATATTCTTGTTCCCCACGCTCCAAACTGTTCGTAAATAGCATTTGAGGCGAATTTGGAGCAACGTTTGGTATATGATTATTTCATGACCAGGGAGCTGAGAATCGGCGAAATATCGACTTACACGAAATGAAATATTTTTGTGATATTCTTGTTTACCTTACTCCAAACTGCTCTGATATAGCTTTTGCAGCGAATTTGGAGCAAGTTTTGTTCAGAGTATATTTAGTGTCCAAGGAGCCGAGAATCCTCGAAATATCGACTTACACGAAATGAAAAATTTTTGCGATATTCTTGTTCCCCACGCCCCAAACTGCTCTTATATAGCTTTTGCAGTGAATTTGGAACAACTTTTGTTATATGTATTTTTCGTGTCCAGGGAGCCGAGAATCGTCAAAATATCGACTTACACGAAATGAAATATTTTTGTGATATTCTTGTTTACCTTACTCCAAACTACCCTTATATAGCTTTTGCAGCGAATTTGGAGCAACTTTTGTTCAGAGTATATTTAGTGTCCAGGGAGCCGAGAATCGTCGAAATATCGACTTACACCAAATGAAAAATTTTTGCGATATTCTTGTTCCCCACACTCCAAACTTCTCGTATATAGCTTTTGCAGCGAATTTGGAGCAACGTTTGTTAGGAATATATATTTCCTGTCCAGGGAGCTGAGAATCCTCGAAAAATCGACTTACGCGAAATGAAAAATTTTTGTGATATTCTTCTTCCCCACGCTCCAAACTGCTCGTATATAGCATTTGCTGCGAATTTGGAGCAACTTTTATTATATGTATATTTCGTGACCAGGGAGCCGAGAATCGTCGAAATATCAACTTACACGAAATGAAATATTTTTGTGATATTCTTGTTCCCCACGCTCCAAACTGTTCGTAAATAGCATTTGAGGCGAATTTGGTGCAACTTTTGTTACATGTATATTTCTTGACCAGGGAGCCGAGAATCGTCGAAATATCGACTTACACGAAATGAAATATTTTTGTGATATTCTTGTTCCCCACGCTCCAAACTGCTCGTAAATAGCATTTGAGGCGAATTTGGTGCAACTTTTGTTACATGTATATTTCTTGACCAGGGAGCCGAGAATCGTCGAAATATCGACTTACACGAAATGAAATATTTTTGTGATATTCTTGTTCCCCACGCTCCAAACTGCTCGTAAATAGCATTTGAGGCGAATTTGGTGCAACTTTTGTTACATGTATATTTCTTGACCAGGGAGCCGAGAATCGTCGAAATATCGACTTACACGTAATGAAACATTTTTGTGATATTCCTACTCCCCAGGCTCCAAACTGCTCGTAAATAGCATTTGCAGCGAATTTGGAGCAACTTTTGTTATATGTATATTTCGTTACCAGGGAGCCGAGAATCGTCGAAATATCGACTTACACGTAAAGATACATTTTTATGATATTCTTGTTCCCCGCGCTCCAAACTGCTCGAAAATAGCATTTGAGGCGAATTTGGAGCAAGGTTTGGAATATGTATATTTCATGACCAGGGAGCTGAGAATCGGCGAAACATCGACTTACACGAAATGAAATATTTTTGTGATATTCTTGTTTACCTTACTCCAAACTGCTCTTATATAGCTTTTGCAGCGAATTTGGAGCAACCTTTGTTCCGCATATATTTAGTGTCCAGGGAGCCGAGAATCGTCGAAATATCGACTTACACGAAATGAAAAATTTTTGCGATATTCTTGTTCCCCACACTCCAAACTTCTCGTATATAGCTTTTGCAGCGAATTTGGAACAACTTTTGTTATATGTATTTTTCGTGTCCAGGGAGCCGAGAATCGTCGAAATATCGACTTACACGAAATGAAATATTTTTGTGATATTCTTGTTTACCTTACTCCAAACTACCCTTATATAGCTTTTGCAGCGAATTTGGAGCAACTTTTGTTCAGAGTATATTTAGTGTCCAGGGAGCCGAGAATCGTCGAAATATCGACTTACACGAAATGAAAAATTTTTGCGATATTCTTGTTTCCCACACTCCAAACTTCTCGTATATAGCTTTTGCAGCGAATTTGGAGCAACGTTTGTTAGGATAATATATTTCCTGTCCAGGGAGCTGAGAATCCTCGAAAAATCGACTTACGCGAAATGAAACATTTTTATGATATTCTTGGTCCCCACGCTCCAAACTGCTCGTAAATAGCATTTGCAGCGAATTTGGAGTAACTTTTGTTATATGTATATTTCGTTACCAGGGAGCTGAGAATCGTCGAAATATCGACTTACACGAAATGAAATATTTTTGTGATATTCTTGTTTACCTTACTCCAAACTGCTCTTATAGCTTTTGCAGCGAATTTGGAACAACTTTTGTTATATGTATTTTTCGTGTCCAGGGAGCCGAGAATCGTCGAAATATCAACTTACACGAAATGAAATATTTTTGTGATATTCCTACTCCCCAGGCTCCAAACTGCTCGTAAATAGCATTCGCAGCGAATTTGGAGCAACTTTTGTTATATGTATATTTCGTTACCAGGGAGCCGAGAATCGTCGAAATATCGACTTACACGAAATGAAATATTTTTGTGATATTCTTGTTTACCTTACTCCAAACTGAAATATTTTTGTGATATTCTTGTTCACCACGCTCCAAACTGCTCGTAAATAGCATTTGAAGCGAATTTGGGGCAACGTTTGTTATATGTATTCTTTGTGACCAGGGAGCCGAGAATCGTCGAAATATCGACTTACACGTAATGAAACATTTTTATGATATTCTTGTTCCCCGCGTTCCAAACTGCTCGTAAATAGCATTTGCAGCAAATTTGGAGCAACTTTTGATATATGTATTTTCGTGTCCAGGGAGCCGAGAATCGTCAAAATATCGACTTACATGAAATGAAAAATTTTTGTGATATTCTTGTTCCCCACACTCCAAACTTGTCGTATATAGCTTTTGCAGCGAATTTGGAGCAACTTTTGTTATATGTATATTTTGTGACCAGGGAGCCGAGAATCGTCGAAATATCAACTTACACGAAATGAAATATTTTTGTGATATTCTTGTTCCCCACGCTCCAAACTGTTCGTAAATAGCATTTGAGGCGAATTTGGAGCAACGTTTGGTATATGTATATTTCATGACCAGGGAGCTGAGAATCGGCGAAATATCGACTTACACGAAATGAAATATTTTTGTGATATTCTTGTTTACCTTACTCCAAACTGCTCTGATATAGCTTTAGCAGCGAATTTGGAGCAAGTTTTGTTCAGAGTATATTTAGTGTCCAAGGAGCCGAGAATCGTCGAAATATCGACTTACACGAAATGAAAAATTTTTGCGATATTCTTGTTCCCCACGCCCCAAACTGCTCTTATATAGCTTTTGCAGTGAATTTGGAACAACTTTTGTTATATGTATTTTTCGTGTCCAGGGAGCCGAGAATCGTCAAAATATCGACTTACACGAAATGAAATATTTTTGTGATATTCTTGTTTACCTTACTCCAAACTACCCTTATATAGCTTTTGCAGCGAATTTGGAGCAACTTTTGTTCAGAGTATATTTAGTGTCCAGGGAGCCGAGAATCGTCGAAATATCGACTTACACCAAATGAAAAATTTTTGCGATATTCTTGTTCCCCACACTCCAAACTTCTCGTATATAGCTTTTGCAGCGAATTTGGAGCAACGTTTGTTAGGATAATATACTTCCTGTCCAGGGAGCTGAGAATCCTCGAAAAATCGACTTACGCGAAATGAAAAATTTTTGTGATATTCTTCTTCCCCACGCTCCAAACTGCTCGTATATAGCATTTGCTGCGAATTTGGAGCAACTTTTATTATATGTATATTTCGTGACCAGGGAGCCGAGAATCGTCGAAATATCAACTTACACGAAATGAAATATTTTTGTGATATTCTTGTTCCCCACGCTCCAAACTGTTCGTAAATAGCATTTGAGGCGAATTTGGTGCAACTTTTGTTACATGTATATTTCTTGACCAGGGAGCCGAGAATCGTCGAAATATCGACTTACACGAAATGAAATATTTTTGTGATATTCTTGTTCCCCACGCTCCAAACTGCTCGTAAATAGCATTTGAGGCGAATTTGGTGCAACTTTTGTTACATGTATATTTCTTGACCAGGGAGCCGAGAATCGTCGAAATATCGACTTACACGAAATGAAATATTTTTGTGATATTCTTGTTCCCCACGCTCCAAACTGCTCGTAAATAGCATTTGAGGCGAATTTGGTGCAACTTTTGTTACATGTATATTTCTTGACCAGGGAGCCGAGAATCGTCGAAATATCGACTTACACGTAATGAAACATTTTTGTGATATTCCTACTCCCCAGGCTCCAAACTGCTCGTAAATAGCATTTGCAGCGAATTTGGAGCAACTTTTGTTATATGTATATTTCGTTACCAGGGAGCCGAGAATCGTCGAAATATCGACTTACACGTAAAGATACATTTTTATGATATTCTTGTTCCCCGCGCTCCAAACTGCTCGAAAATAGCATTTGAGGCGAATTTGGAGCAAGGTTTGGAATATGTATATTTCATGACCAGGGAGCTGAGAATCGGCGAAACATCGACTTACACGAAATGAAATATTTTTGTGATATTCTTGTTTACCTTACTCCAAACTGCTCTTATATAGCTTTTGCAGCGAATTTGGAGCAACCTTTGTTCCGCATATATTTAGTGTCCAGGGAGCCGAGAATCGTCGAAATATCGACTTACACGAAATGAAAAATTTTTGCGATATTCTTGTTCCCCACACTCCAAACTTCTCGTATATAGCTTTTGCAGCGAATTTGGAACAACTTTTGTTATATGTATTTTTCGTGTCCAGGGAGCCGAGAATCGTCGAAATATCGACTTACACGAAATGAAATATTTTTGTGATATTCTTGTTTACCTTACTCCAAACTACCCTTATATAGCTTTTGCAGCGAATTTGGAGCAACTTTTGTTCAGAGTATATTTAGTGTCCAGGGAGCCGAGAATCGTCGAAATATCGACTTACACGAAATGAAAAATTTTTGCGATATTCTTGTTTCCCACACTCCAAACTTCTCGTATATAGCTTTTGCAGCGAATTTGGAGCAACGTTTGTTAGGATAATATATTTCCTGTCCAGGGAGCTGAGAATCCTCGAAAAATCGACTTACGCGAAATGAAACATTTTTATGATATTCTTGGTCCCCACGCTCCAAACTGCTCGTAAATAGCATTTGCAGCGAATTTGGAGTAACTTTTGTTATATGTATATTTCGTTACCAGGGAGCTGAGAATCGTCGAAATATCGACTTACACGAAATGAAATATTTTTGTGATATTCTTGTTTACCTTACTCCAAACTGCTCTTATAGCTTTTGCAGCGAATTTGGAACAACTTTTGTTATATGTATTTTTCGTGTCCAGGGAGCCGAGAATCGTCGAAATATCAACTTACACGAAATGAAATATTTTTGTGATATTCCTACTCCCCAGGCTCCAAACTGCTCGTAAATAGCATTCGCAGCGAATTTGGAGCAACTTTTGTTATATGTATATTTCGTTACCAGGGAGCCGAGAATCGTCGAAATATCGACTTACACGAAATGAAATATTTTTGTGATATTCTTGTTTACCTTACTCCAAACTGAAATATTTCTGTGATATTCTTGTTCACCACGCTCCAAACTGCTCGTAAATAGCATTTGAAGCGAATTTGGGGCAACGTTTGTTATATGTATTCTTTGTGACCAGGGAGCCGAGAATCGTCGAAATATCGACTTACACGTAATGAAACATTTTTATGATATTCTTGTTCCCCGCGTTCCAAACTGCTCGTAAATAGCATTTGCAGCAAATTTGGAGCAACTTTTGATATATGTATTTTCGTGTCCAGGGAGCCGAGAATCGTCAAAATATCGACTTACATGAAATGAAAAATTTTTGTGATATTCTTGTTCCCCACACTCCAAACTTGTCGTATATAGCTTTTGCAGCGAATTTGGAGCAACTTTTGTTATATGTATATTTTGTGACCAGGGAGCCGAGAATCGTCGAAATATCAACTTACACGAAATGAAATATTTTTGTGATATTCTTGTTCCCCACGCTCCAAACTGTTCGTAAATAGCATTTGAGGCGAATTTGGAGCAACGTTTGGTATATGTATATTTCATGACCAGGGAGCTGAGAATCGGCGAAATATCGACTTACACGAAATGAAATATTTTTGTGATATTCTTGTTTACCTTACTCCAAACTGCTCTTATATAGCTTTAGCAGCGAATTTGGAGCAAGTTTTGTTCAGAGTATATTTAGTGTCCAAGGAGCCGAGAATCGTCGAAATATCGACTTACACGAAATGAAAAATTTTTGCGATATTCTTGTTCCCCACGCCCCAAACTGCTCTTATATAGCTTTTGCAGTGAATTTGGAACAACTTTTGTTATATGTATTTTTCGTGTCCAGGGAGCCGAGAATCGTCAAAATATCGACTTACACGAAATGAAATATTTTTGTGATATTCTTGTTTACCTTACTCCAAACTACCCTTATATAGCTTTTGCAGCGAATTTGGAGCAACTTTTGTTCAGAGTATATTTAGTGTCCAGGGAGCCGAGAATCGTCGAAATATCGACTTACACCAAATGAAAAATTTTTGCGATATTCTTGTTCCCCACACTCCAAACTTCTCGTATATAGCTTTTGCAGCGAATTTGGAGCAACGTTTGTTAGGATAATATACTTCCTGTCCAGGGAGCTGAGAATCCTCGAAAAATCGACTTACGCGAAATGAAAAATTTTTGTGATATTCTTCTTCCCCACGCTCCAAACTGCTCGTATATAGCATTTGCTGCGAATTTGGAGCAACTTTTATTATATGTATATTTCGTGACCAGGGAGCCGAGAATCGTCGAAATATCAACTTACACGAAATGAAATATTTTTGTGATATTCTTGTTCCCCACGCTCCAAACTGTTCGTAAATAGCATTTGAGGCGAATTTGGTGCAACTTTTGTTACATGTATATTTCTTGACCAGGGAGCCGAGAATCGTCGAAATATCGACTTACGCGAAATGAAAAATTTTTGTGATATTCTTCTTCCCCACGCTCCAAACTGCTCGTATATAGCATTTGCTGCGAATTTGGAGCAACTTTTGTTACATGCATATTTCTTGACCAGGGAGCCGAGAATCGTCGAAATATCGACTTACACGTAATGAAATATTTTTGTGATATTCCTGCTCCCCACGCTCCAAACTGCTCGTAAATAGCATTTGCAGCGAATTTGGAGCAACTTTTGTTATATGTATATTTCGTTACCAGGGAGCCGAGAATCGTCGAAATATCGACTTACACGAAATGAAATATTTTTGTGATATTCTTGTTTACCTTACTCCAAACTGAAATATTTTTGTGATATTCTTGTTCCCCACGCTCCAAACTGCTCGTAAATAGCATTTGCAGCGAATTTGGAGCAACTTTTGTTATATGTATATTTCGTTACCAGGGAGCCGAGAATCGTCGAAATAACGACTTACACGTAATGAAACATTTTTATGATATTCTTGTTCCCCGCGCTCCAAACTGCTCGAAAATAGCATTTGAGGCGAATTTGGAGCAACGTATGGTATTGGTATATTTCGTGACCAGGGAGCTGAGAATCGTCGAAATATCGACTTACACGAAATGAAATATTTTTGTGATATTCTTGTTAACCTTACTCCAAACTGCTCTGATATAGCTTTTGCAGCGAATTTGGAGCAAGTTTTGTTCAGAGTATATTTAGTGTCCAGGGAGCTGAGAGTCGTCGAAATATCGACTTACACGAAATGAAAAATTTTTGTGATATTCTTGTTCCCCACACTCCAAACTTCTTGTATATAGCTTTTGCAGTGAATTTGGAGCAACGTTTGTTAGGATAATATAGTTCGTGTCCAGGAAGCTGAGAATCCTCGAAAAATCGACTTACGCGAAATGAAAAATTTTTGTGATATTCTTCTTCCCCACGCTCCAAACTGCTAGTATATAGCATTTGCAGCGAATTTGGAGCAACTTCTGTTATATGTATATTTCGTGTCCAGGGAGCCGAGAATCGTCGAAATATCCACTTACACGTAATGAAACATTTTTATGATATTCTTGTTCCCCGCGCTCCAAACTGCTCGTAAATAGCATTTGCAGCGAATTTGGAGCAACTTTTGTTATTTGTATATTTCGTGTCCAGGGAGCCGAGAATGGTCGAAATATCGACTTACACGTAATGAAACATTTTTATGATATTCTTGTTCCCCGCGCTCCAAACTGCTCGAAAATAGCATTTGAGGCGAATTTGGAGCAACGTATGGTATATGTATATTTCGTGACCAGGGAGCTGACAATCGTCGAAATATCGACTTACACGAAATGAAATATTTTTGTGATATTCCTGCTCCCCACGGTCCAAAATGCTCGTAAATAGCATTTGCAGCGAATTTGGAGCAACTTTTGTTATATGTATATTTCGTTACCAGGGAGCCGAGAATCGTCGAAATATCGACTTACACGAAATGAAATATTTTTATGATATTCTTGTTTACCTTACCCCAAACTGCACGTATATAGTATTTGCAGCGAATTTGGAGCATCTTTTGTTATATGTATTTTTCGTGTCCAGGGAGCCGAGAATCGTCGAAATATCAACTTACACGAAATGAAATATTTTTGTGATATTCTTGTTTACCTTACTCCAAACTGAAATATTTTTGTGATATTCTTGTTCACCACGCTCCAAACTGCTCGTAAATAGCATTTGAAGCGAATTTGGGGCAACTTTTGTTATATGTATTTTTTGTGACCAGGGAGCCGAGAATCGTCGAAATATCGACTTACACGTAATGAAACATTTTTATGATATTCTTGTTCCCCGCGTTCCAAACTGCTCGTAAATAGCATTTGCAGCAAATTTGGAGCAACTTTTGATATATGTATTTTCGTGTCCAGGGAGCCGAGAATCGTCAAAATATCGACTTACATGAAATGAAAAATTTTTGTGATATTCTTGTTCCCCACACTCCAAACTTGTCGTATATAGCTTTTGCAGCGAATTTGGAGCAACTTTTGTTATATGTATATTTTGTGACCAGGGAGCCGAGAATCGTCGAAATATCAACTTACACGAAATGAAATATTTTTGTGATATTCTTGTTCCCCACGCTCCAAACTGTTCGTAAATAGCATTTGAGGCGAATTTGGAGCAACGTTTGGTATATGTATTTTTCGTGTCCAGGGAGCCGAGAATCGTCAAAATATCGACTTACACGAAATGAAATATTTTTGTGATATTCTTGTTTACCTTACTCCAAACTGCTCTGATATAGCTTTTGCAGCGAATTTGGAGCAGTTTTGTTCAGAGTATATTTAGTGTCCAAGGAGCCGAGAATCGTCGAAATATCGACTTACACGAAATGAAAAATTTTTGCGATATTCTTGTTCCCCACGCCCCAAACTGCTCTTATATAGCTTTTGCAGTGAATTTGGAACAACTTTTGTTATATGTATTTTTCGTGTCCAGGGAGCCGAGAATCGTCAAAATATCGACTTACACGAAATGAAATATTTTTGTGATATTCTTGTTTACCTTACTCCAAACTACCCTTATATAGCTTTTGCAGCGAATTTGGAGCAACTTTTGTTCAGAGTATATTTAGTGTCCAGGGAGCCGAGAATCGTCGAAATATCGACTTACACCAAATGAAAAATTTTTGCAATATTCTTGTTCCCCACACTCCAAACTTCTCGTATATAGCTTTTGCAGCGAATTTGGAGCAACGTTTGTTAGGATAATATACTTCCTGTCCAGGGAGCTGAGAATCCTCGAAAAATCGACTTACGCGAAATGAAAAATTTTTGTGATATTCTTCTTCCCCACGCTCCAAACTGCTCGTATATAGCATTTGCTGCGAATTTGGAGCAACTTTTATTATATGTATATTTCGTGACCAGGGAGCCGAGAATCGTCGAAATATCAACTTACACGAAATGAAATATTTTTGTGATATTCTTGTTCCCCACGCTCCAAACTGTTCGTAAATAGCATTTGAGGCGAATTTGGTGCAACTTTTGTTACATGTATATTTCTTGACCAGGGAGCCGAGAATCGTCGAAATATCGACTTACGCGAAATGAAAAATTTTTGTGATATTCTTCTTCCCCACGCTCCAAACTGCTCGTATATAGCATTTGCTGCGAATTTGGAGCAACTTTTGTTACATGCATATTTCTTGACCAGGGAGCCGAGAATCGTCGAAATATCGACTTACACGTAATGAAATATTTTTGTGATATTCCTGCTCCCCACGCTCCAAACTGCTCGTAAATAGCATTTGCAGCGAATTTGGAGCAACTTTTGTTATATGTATATTTCGTTACCAGGGAGCCGAGAATCGTCGAAATATCGACTTACACGAAATGAAATATTTTTGTGATATTCTTGTTTACCTTACTCCAAACTGAAATATTTTTGTGATATTCTTGTTCCCCACGCTCCAAACTGCTCGTAAATAGCATTTGCAGCGAATTTGGAGCAACTTTTGTTATATGTATATTTCGTTACCAGGGAGCCGAGAATCGTCGAAATAACGACTTACACGTAATGAAACATTTTTATGATATTCTTGTTCCCCGCGCTCCAAACTGCTCGAAAATAGCATTTGAGGCGAATTTGGAGCAACGTATGGTATTGGTATATTTCGTGACCAGGGAGCTGAGAATCGTCGAAATATCGACTTACACGAAATGAAATATTTTTGTGATATTCTTGTTAACCTTACTCCAAACTGCTCTGATATAGCTTTTGCAGCGAATTTGGAGCAAGTTTTGTTCAGAGTATATTTAGTGTCCAGGGAGCTGAGAGTCGTCGAAATATCGACTTACACGAAATGAAAAATTTTTGTGATATTCTTGTTCCCCACACTCCAAACTTCTTGTATATAGCTTTTGCAGTGAATTTGGAGCAACGTTTGTTAGGATAATATAGTTCGTGTCCAGGAAGCTGAGAATCCTCGAAAAATCGACTTACGCGAAATGAAAAATTTTTGTGATATTCTTCTTCCCCACGCTCCAAACTGCTAGTATATAGCATTTGCAGCGAATTTGGAGCAACTTCTGTTATATGTATATTTCGTGTCCAGGGAGCCGAGAATCGTCGAAATATCCACTTACACGTAATGAAACATTTTTATGATATTCTTGTTCCCCGCGCTCCAAACTGCTCGTAAATAGCATTTGCAGCGAATTTGGAGCAACTTTTGTTATTTGTATATTTCGTGTCCAGGGAGCCGAGAATGGTCGAAATATCGACTTACACGTAATGAAACATTTTTATGATATTCTTGTTCCCCGCGCTCCAAACTGCTCGAAAATAGCATTTGAGGCGAACTTGGAGCAACGTATGGTATATGTATATTTCGTGACCAGGGAGCTGACAATCGTCGAAATATCGACTTACACGAAATGAAATATTTTTGTGATATTCCTGCTCCCCACGGTCCAAAATGCTCGTAAATAGCATTTGCAGCGAATTTGGAGCAACTTTTGTTATATGTATATTTCGTTACCAGGGAGCCGAGAATCGTCGAAATATCGACTTACACGAAATGAAATATTTTTATGATATTCTTGTTTACCTTACCCCAAACTGCACGTATATAGTATTTGCAGCGAATTTGGAGCATCTTTTGTTATATGTATTTTTCGTGTCCAGGGAGCCGAGAATCGTCGAAATATCAACTTACACGAAATGAAATATTTTTGTGATATTCTTGTTTACCTTACTCCAAACTGAAATATTTTTGTGATATTCTTGTTCACCACGCTCCAAACTGCTCGTAAATAGCATTTGAAGCGAATTTGGGGCAACTTTTGTTATATGTATTTTTTGTGACCAGGGAGCCGAGAATCGTCGAAATATCGACTTACACGTAATGAAACATTTTTATGATATTCTTGTTCCCCGCGTTCCAAACTGCTCGTAAATAGCATTTGCAGCAAATTTGGAGCAACTTTTGATATATGTATTTTCGTGTCCAGGGAGCCGAGAATCGTCAAAATATCGACTTACATGAAATGAAAAATTTTTGTGATATTCTTGTTCCCCACACTCCAAACTTGTCGTATATAGCTTTTGCAGCGAATTTGGAGCAACTTTTGTTATATGTATATTTTGTGACCAGGGAGCCGAGAATCGTCGAAATATCAACTTACACGAAATGAAATATTTTTGTGATATTCTTGTTCCCCACGCTCCAAACTGTTCGTAAATAGCATTTGAGGCGAATTTGGAGCAACGTTTGGTATATGTATTTTTCGTGTCCAGGGAGCCGAGAATCGTCAAAATATCGACTTACACGAAATGAAATATTTTTGTGATATTCTTGTTTACCTTACTCCAAACTACCCTTATATAGCTTTTGCAGCGAATTTGGAGCAACTTTTGTTCAGAGTATATTTAGTGTCCAGGGAGCCGAGAATCGTCGAAATATCGACTTACACCAAATGAAAAATTTTTGCGATATTCTTGTTCCCCACACTCCAAACTTCTCGTATATAGCTTTTGCAGCGAATTTGGAGCAACGTTTGTTAGGAATATATATTTCCTGTCCAGGGAGCTGAGAATCATCGAAAAATCGACTTACGCGAAATGAAAAATTTTTGTGATATTCTTCTTCCCCACGCTCCAAACTGCTCGTATATAGCATTTGCTGCGAATTTGGAGCAACTTTTATTATATGTATATTTCGTGACCAGGGAGCCGAGAATCGTCGAAATATCAACTTACACGAAATGAAATATTTTTGTGATATTCTTGTTCCCCACGCTCCAAACTGTTCGTAAATAGCATTTGAGGCGAATTTGGTGCAACTTTTGTTACATGTATATTTCTTGACCAGGGAGCCGAGAATCGTCGAAATATCGACTTACGCGAAATGAAAAATTTTTGTGATATTCTTCTTCCCCACGCTCCAAACTGCTCGTATATAGCATTTGCTGCGAATTTGGAGCAACTTTTGTTACATGCATATTTCTTGACCAGGGAGCCGAGAATCGTCGAAATATCGACTTACACGTAATGAAATATTTTTGTAATATTCCTGCTCCCCACGCTCCAAACTGCTCGTAAATAGCATTTGCAGCGAATTTGGAGCAACTTTTGTTATATGTATATTTCGTTACCAGGGAGCCGAGAATCGTCGAAATATCGACTTACACGAAATGAAATATTTTTGTGATATTCTTGTTTACCTTACTCCAAACTGAAATATTTTTGTGATATTCTTGTTCCCCACGCTCCAAACTGCTCGTAAATAGCATTTGAGGCGAATTTGGTGCAACTTTTGTTACATGTATATTTCTTGACCAGGGAGCCGAGAATCGTCGAAATATCGACTTACACGTAATGAAACATTTTTGTGATATTCCTACTCCCCAGGCTCCAAACTGCTCGTAAATAGCATTTGCAGCGAATTTGGAGCAACTTTTGATATATGTATTTTTTGTGACCAGCGAGCCGAGAATCGTCGAAATAACGACTTACACGTAATGAAACATTTTTATGATATTCTTGTTCCCCGCGCTCCAAACTGCTCGAAAATAGCATTTGAGGCGAATTTGGAGCAACGTATGGTATTGGTATATTTCGTGACCAGGGAGCTGAGAATCGTCGAAATATCGACTTACACGAAATGAAATATTTTTGTGATATTCTTGTTAACCTTACTCCAAACTGCTCTGATATAGCTTTTGCAGCGAATTTGGAGCAAGTTTTGTTCAGAGTATATTTAGTGTCCAGGGAGCTGAGAGTCGTCGAAATATCGACTTACACGAAATGAAAAATTTTTGTGATATTCTTGTTCCCCACACTCCAAACTTCTTGTATATAGCTTTTGCAGTGAATTTGGAGCAACGTTTGTTAGGATAATATAGTTCGTGTCCAGGAAGCTGAGAATCCTCGAAAAATCGACTTACGCGAAATGAAAAATTTTTGTGATATTCTTCTTCCCCACGCTCCAAACTGCTAGTATATAGCATTTGCAGCGAATTTGGAGCAACTTCTGTTATATGTATATTTCGTGTCCAGGGAGCCGAGAATCGTCGAAATATCCACTTACACGTAATGAAACATTTCTATGATATTCTTGTTCCCCGCGCTCCAAACTGCTCGTAAATAGCATTTGCAGCGAATTTGGAGCAACTTTTGTTATTTGTATATTTCGTGTCCAGGGAGCCGAGAATGGTCGAAATATCGACTTACACGTAATGAAACATTTTTATGATATTCTTGTTCCCCGCGCTCCAAACTGCTCGAAAATAGCATTTGAGGCGAATTTGGAGCAACGTATGGTATATGTATATTTCGTGACCAGGGAGCTGACAATCGTCGAAATATCGACTTACACGAAATGAAATATTTTTGTGAAATTCCTGCTCCCCACGGTCCAAAATGCTCGTAAATAGCATTTGCAGCGAATTTGGAGCAACTTTTGTTATATGTATATTTCGTTACCAGGGAGCCGAGAATCGTCAAAATATCGACTTACACGAAATGAAATATTTTTATGATATTCTTGTTTACCTTACCCCAAACTGCACGTATATAGTATTTGCAGCGAATTTGGAGCATCTTTTGTTATATGTATTTTTCGTGTCCAGGGAGCCGAGAATCGTCGAAATATCAACTTACACGAAATGAAATATTTTTGTGATATTCCTACTCCCCAGGCTCCAAACTGCTCGTAAATAGCATTTGCAGCGAATTTGGAGCAACTTTTGTTATATGTATATTTCGTTACCAGGGAGCCGAGAATCGTCGAAATATCGACTTACACGAAATGAAATATTTTTGTGATATTTTTGTTTATCTTACTCCAAACTGAAATATTTTTGTGATATTCTTGTTCACCACGCTCCAAACTGCTCGTAAATAGCATTTGCAGCGAATTTGGGGCAACTTTTGTTATATGTATTTTTTGTGACCAGGGAGCCGAGAATCGTCGAAATATCGACTTACACGTAAAGAAACATTTTTATGATATTCTATTTCCCCGCGCTCCAAACTGCTCGAAAATAGCATTTGAGGCGAATTTGGAGCAACGTTTGGTATATGTATATTTCATGACCAGGGAGCTGAGAATCGGCGAAATATCGACTTACACGAAATGAAATATTTTTGTGATATTCTTGTTTTCCTTACTCCAAACTGCTCTTATATAGCTTTTGCAGCGAATTTGGAGCAACCTTTGTTCCGCATATATTTAGTGTACAGGGAGCCGAGAAACGTCGAAATATCGACTTATACGAAATGAAAAATTTTTGCGATATTCTTGTTCCCCACACTCCAAACTTCTCGTATATAGCTTTTGCAGCGAATTTGGAACAACTTTTGTTATATGTATTTTTCGTGTCCAGGGAGCCGAGAATCGTCGAAATATCGACTTACACGAAATGAAATATTTTTGTGATATTCTTGTTTACCTTACTCCAAACTACCCTTATATAGCTTTTGCAGCGAATTTGGAGCAACTTTTGTTCAGAGTATATTTAGTGTCCAAGGAGCTTGAATCGTCGAAATATCGACTTACACGAAATGAAAAATTTTTGCGATATTCTTGTTCCCCACACTCCAAACTTCTCGTATATAGCTTTTGCAGCGAATTTGGAGCAACGTTTGTTAGGATAATATATTTCCTGTCCAGGGAGCTGAGAATCCTCGAAAAATCGACTTACGCGAAATGAAAAATTTTTTGTGATATTCTTCTTCCCCACGCTCCAAACTGCTCGTATATAGCATTTGCTGCGAATTTGGAGCAACTTTTGTTACATGTATATTTCGTGACCAGGGAGCCGAGAATCGTCGAAATATCGACTTACACATAATGAAACATTTTTATGATATTCTTGTTCCCCACGCTCCAAACTGCTCTTATATAGCCTTTGCAGCGAATTTGGAACAACTTTTGTTATATGTATTTTTCGTGTCCAGGGACCCGAGAATCGTCGAAATATCGACTTACACGAAATGAAATATTTTTATGATATTCTTGTTTACCTTACCCCAAACTGCACGTTTATAGCATTTGCAGCGAATTTGGAGCATCTTTTGTTATATGTATTTTTCGTGTCCAGGGAGCCGAGAATCGTCGAAATATCAACTTACACGAAATGAAATATTTTTGTAATATTTCTACTCCCCAGGCTCCAAACTGCTCGTAAATAGCATTTGCAGCGAATTTGGAGCAACTTTTGTTATATGTATATTTCGTTACCAGGGAGCCGAGAATCGTCGAAATATCGACTTACACGAAATGAAATATTTTTGTGATATTCTTGTTTATCTTACTCCAAACTGAAATATTTTTGTGATATTCTTGTTCACCACGCTCCAAACTGCTCGTAAATAGCATTTGCAGCGAATTTGGGGCAACTTTTGTTATATGTATTTTTTGTGACCAGGGAGCCGAGAATCGTCGAAATATCGACTTACACGAAATGAAATATTTTTGTGATATTCTTGTTCCCCACGTTCCAAACTGCTCGTAAATAGCATTTGCAGCAAATTTGGAGCAACTTTTGATATATGTATTTTCGTGACCAGGGAGCCGAGCATCGTCGAAATATCGACTTACACGTAATGAAACATTTTTATGATATTCTAGTTCCCCACACTCCAAACTGCTCGTATATAGCTTTTGCAGCGAATTTGGAGCAACTTTTGTTATATGTATATTTCGTTACCAGGGAGCCGAGAATCGTCGTAATATCAAGTTACACGAAATGAAATATTTTTGTGATATTCTTGTTCTCCGCGCTCCAAACTGCTCCTAAATAGCATTTGAGGCGAATTTGGAGCAACTTCTGGTATATGTATATTTCATGACCAGGGAGCTCAGAATCGGCGAAATATCGACTTAGGCGAAATGAAAAATTTTTGTGATATTCTTGTTCCCCACACTCCAAACTGCTCGTATATAGCTTTAGCAGCTAGTTTGGAGCAACTTTTGTTCTGAGAATATTTCGTGTCCAGGCAGCTGAGAATCGTCGTAAAATCGACTTACACGTAATGAAACATTTTTATGATATTCTTGTTCCCCACGCCCCAAACTGCTCGTATATAGCATTTGCAGAGTATTTGGAACAACTTTTGTGATATATATTTTCGTGTCCAGGGAGCCGAGAATCGTCGAAATATCAACTTACAAGAAATGAAATATTTTTGTGATATTCTTGTTCCCCACGTTCCAAACTGCTCGTAAATAGCATTTGCAGCAAATTTGGAGCAACTTTTGATATATGTATTTTCGTGTCCAGGGAGCCGAGATTCGTCGAAATATCAACTTACACGAAATGAAATATTTTTGTGATATTCTTGTTTTCTCTACTCCAAACTGCTCTTATATAGCTTTTGCAGCCAATTTGGAGCAACTTTTGATATATGTATTTTCGTGACCAGGGAGCCGAGCATCGTCGAAATATCGACTTACACGTAATGAAACATTTTTATGATATTCTTGCTCCCCACACTCCAAACTGCTCGTATATAGCTTTTGCAGCGAATTTGGAGCAACTATTGTTCAGAGTATATTTAGTGTCCAGGGAGCCGAGAATCGTCGAAATATCGACTTACACGAAATGAAATATTTTTGTGATATTCTTGTTTACCTTACTCCAAACTGCTCTTATATAGCTTTTGCAGCGAATTTGGAGAAACTATTGTTCAGAGTATATTTAGTGTCCAGGGAGCCGAGAATCGTTGAAATATCGACTTACACGAAATGAAATATTTTTGTGATATTCTTGTTTACCTTACTCCAAAGTGCTCTTATATAGCTTTTGCAGCGAATTTGGAGCAACCTTTGTTCAGAGTATATTTAGTGTCCAGGGAGCCGAGAATCGTCGAAATATCGACTTACACGAAATGAAAAATTTTTGCGATATTCTTGTTCCCCACGCTCCAAACTGCTCTTATATAGCTTTTGCAGCGAATTTGGAACAACTTTTGTTATATGTATTTTTCGTGTCCAGGGAGCCGAGAATCATCGAAATATCAACTTACACGAAATGAAATATTTTTGTGATATTCTTGTTCCCCACGCTACAAACTGCTCGGAAATAGCATTTGCAGCGAATTTGGAGCAACTTTTGTTATATGTATATTTCGTTACCAGGGAGCCGAGAATCGTCGAAATATCGACTTACACGAAATGAAAATTTTTTCGATATTCTTGTTCCCCACACTCCAAACTTCTCGTATATAGCTTTTGCAGCGAATTTGGAACAATTTTTGTTATATGTATTTTTCGTGTCCAGGGAGCCGAGAATCGTCGAAATATCGACTTACACGAAATGAAATATTTTTGTGATATTCTTGTTTACCTTACTCCAAACTGCTCTTATATAGCTTTTGCAGCGAATTTGGAGCAACCTTTGTTCAGAGTATATTTAGTGTCCAGGGAGCCGAGAATCGTCGAAATATCGACTTACACGAAATGAAAAATTTTTGCGATATTCTTGTTCCCCACACTCCAAACTGCTCGTATATAGCTTTTGCAGCGAATTTGGAGCAACTATTGTTCAGAGTATATTTAGTGTCCAGGGAGCCGAGAATCGTTGAAATATCGACTTACACGAAATGAAATATTTTTGTGATATTCTTGTTTACCTTACTCCAAACTGCTCTTATATAGCTTTTGCAGCGAATTTGGAGCAACCTTTGTTCAGAGTATTTTTAGTGTCCAGGGAGCCGAGAATCGTCGAAATATCGACTTACACGAAATGAAATATTTTTGTGATATTCTTGTTCCCCACGCTACAAACTGCTCATAAATAGCATTTGCAGCGAATTTGGAGCAACTTTTGTTATATGTATATTTCGTTACCAGGGAGCCGAGAAGCGTCGAAATATCGACTTACACGTAATGAAACATTTTTGCGATATTCTTGTTCCCCGCGCTCCAAACTGCTCGTAAATAGCATTTGAGGCGAATTTGGAGCAACTTTTGGTATATGTATATTTCATGACCAGGGAGCTGAGAATCGGCGAAATATTGACTTACACGAAATGAAATATTTTTGTGATATTCTTGTTCCCCACGCTCCAAACTGCTCTTATATAGCTTTCGCAGCAATTTGGAACAACTTTTGTTATATGTATTTTTCGTGTCCAGGGAGCCGAGAATCGTCGAAATATCGACTTACACGAAATGAAATATTTTTGTGATATTCTTGTTCCCCACACTCCAAACTTCTCGTATATAGATTTTGCAGCGAATTTGGAGCAACGTTTGTTAGGATAATATATTTCCTGTACAGGGAGCTGAGAATCCTCGAAAAATCGACTTACGCGAAATGAAAAATTTTTGTGATATTCTTCTTCCCCACGCTCCAAACTGCTCGTATATAGCATTTGCTGCGAATTTGGAGCAACTTTTGTTACATGTATATTTCGTGACCAGGGAGCCGAGAATCGTCGAAATATCGACTTACACGTAATGAAACATTTTTATGATATTCTTGTTCCCCACGCTCCAAACTGCTCGTAAATAGCATTT